>JBAIAC010000019.1:21000000-22200000 GCA_037349315.1 Chelydra serpentina
CAGAGGGTTTTGCTAAC
Source organism: Chelydra serpentina (assembly GCA_037349315.1). Taxonomy (NCBI): domain Eukaryota; kingdom Metazoa; phylum Chordata; order Testudines; family Chelydridae; genus Chelydra; species Chelydra serpentina. The sequence goes on from JBAIAC010000019.1 coordinate 21,000,018, forward strand.
TTGACCAAGGGTGTATCTAGGGTGGCTGAAGGATGTACTGATTCGGCACATCATCTCTACTGTCTCTACCAGCTTGGCCATAACCAAAATTTACCTAAAGTTACAGCAATGTGGGAAGGTTTAACTTCTCCTCCCTGTACCTGCTTTAGCAAACCTAACTGTAAACTGCAAGCAAGACATAGGGCTGGTCTACACTGGGGCGGGGGATCGATCTAGGATACGCAACTTCAGCTATGAGAATAGCATAGCTGAAGTCGACGTTTCCTAGATCGAACTACGTTTATTTACTTTGGGTCCACGTGGTGCAGGCTCGCTCCCCCGTCGACTGCGCTTCCTCCTCTCACCGAGCAGGAGTTCCGGAGTCGACGGGGAGCGCCTCTGGGATCGATTTATCACGTCTAGATGAGACGTGATAAATCGATCCCAGCAGATCGATCTCTACCCGCCGAATCGGGTGGGTAGTGTAGACCTACCCATAGAGGTGTCTAAAAGTATCATGGGGACTGATCTTTCCACTGAGGGTACACTTTTTCAGTGACTGTATAGTATTAAGGAGAAAGCAAGCTCTATCTCTTTAACATTCCCATTGTCACTGCAGCATGTTTAGTACATCTGTGCTTCCACTATAAACTATACAAAGATTTTTAAAGGTACAAAAGAGTAACAGCTTAGTATTTTGATCTGGAAAAACATATGTCCAAATCTTCAAAGGTATTTAGATACCTTTGAAAATCTGGGCCATACTGCCTAAAGTTTCCAATGTTCTTTCCTCTCATTGTAAGTTAGCCTCTCAGTCATTGTGAGGGAGATATTCTCTAAAACAGGTATATGACAGTGGAAGACTAACAGGAAGTTAGAATATGACAGATTTTCAGTGAATCCATGTAATTTCTGTATTACACAGTAATGTACAGTACCACCAATTAAAATTAAAAGAATAGCAGCCTAATTTGTGAGAATTTAGGCCTAGCTGCTATCACAGACTGCACAAAACCACAGAGGGTAGAAAAGTTAAACAGGAAATGTAATGCACTGGAGGCAAGGAATATAGGTGATGTAATCTTATTATATACATGATAAATCAAATAGATCAGAAATGTCAGAGTGAATTGGCCTATAGAAGATGTGGAGGAGGTGCTGAAAACACACAGCTCTAAGACTGACAACTAGAGCTGAGCTGAGGACCAAAATTCTGTTTTGTGGGGATTTTGAGATTTTGAAATGTAGCTTTGTTCTGCAAGAGAACAAAACCTGAACATTTTGAAATGCTCTATAAAAGACAATTTGGGGGAAAAAATTGTTTCAGATCAATTAAAATACTTCTTTTAGTTTTTGACCATTTGTTATATTACAATATATAATATAAAAGGAAATAAAAAGTTGTTTGAAAATGGAAAATCTAAATATTTTGTTTCAACAATACTGAAACAGGATGGTTTGACATTGTCAGAACTTTTTTATTCCTCATTTTTTTCACCTTAACAAAATGTTGGCAACATTGATATGCTTTCACAAGGCGTTTCAAGGGAACTGCGTTCTCTAGTGGGAAATGGTTCTATCAAAGTTTTTCCAACACAAACAGTGAATGCGTCCATATGGAAAAGTATTGAAGCTGCAGCTCCCATAATGCACTGCACAACAGCAAGGGATATCGAGTCAGGGGATGTAGCTATACCAATCACACCCTCCTGCGGCAGGGAGAGACAAGCAAAGGCATGTCTAATGCCTCTCAGGTTGCAAAACACAGAACTCTGCAGCCTGTGCTCCTTCAGGATGAGAACAAGGAAAGAGATGGCAGCATGCTTGTGAGGCAAGGAATGCACACTGACTAAAGGCAATATCTCTAAAGCAGGAAGAGCCTCAGCCAGGTCAAGATAGCTACTTGTGACCATTGGCAATCCCATTGCTGCCAACTACTCTCTGTGCATGTGCAGAGATCCATTTTGTGACATCATGGCAAAGTGGTTTTTAGACTATGATTATGCTGACGTATTCATGTCAGCACTTTCTCCGATGTCTTCCATGCTTGTAATGGGGGAAGCATCTGCTTAACTTTAGCCAGTTGTTGATAACTCTGCCTCTTTTCTGTGGGCCTTGCTTCTTTTCCAACCTCCTGTCAGTGTCACAGCACCCTCCATACTGTTACTAGTGCCCAGTCTCTCATGTCTTACTTTTTCAGCACCATATATCTCACAAGAGCATGCAGGCTTCATATATAAATTGCAATTCCTCTTTATTAATCTAATTGATTGTTTGGTTCCAAATGCATATGCAAGAGTTTTTGAAACCTTTTAGACCCCTGTGGTTCAATATCAATCTCAAAATATTAAAAGCATCTTGTGGAAAATTAGAAAGCAGATGAGACACTTTGGGACTAGAGATACTTTAGATATCTGCAACTTTTAAAGGCAAATTGACACAATTATTCAATTCTGTCATTCCTGGCATGCCCTCCTATTTGCTTTACTGTTTTTGTACCTGGAGTAAGGCTGTGCAGTTTTTTTATTGCTGGTTTTTTTCACTGCCCTTTTCATACTTAAGGGAGCCATTTATGAAGCCAAAAAATAAATAAAATCCAATCTTTTCATAGTATTTCATCCACCCCAGATCAAAATTATCCTGAAAAACCACAGCTCATATCATTTTGGACTCATGTATTGTTCCCTGCAGCATGAAAATGTGAAAAGAAAAGCAATCTATGAAATGCAAACACCAGCCAAAGCCCTATCAGCCTACCTGTTGTTGATCTTTTATTTTTGGGAAGCACTTTGGACTTTGATCAAATAGATTATAGATATGATAAAAGCATAATTTGGGTTATGTTTTGTTAAGAACTTTATTTTAAAATCTAGATTTGGGATTCATTACTACTTTTTTTTTATACACACACAACACAGTAATTGTTTTACAACTCACTCTTACTGGGTAATAGAAATGACTACATTCAGCAATGTAAAGCATGCAGAGTTACAACTGCAGGTGGCATGATTGTTCCAACTGAATTAATATAACAAACAATGTTATTGGGATTCCTTGCAATTATAGCCACTATTTTCTATAGGAAAAGGAAATAAAAGAAGAATGTTTTCCTTCACTTCTCTTTCTTCATGGCTCTTATCAACACACATTGGAAAGGAAACCAGTCAAAGGGATTCAAAACAACTTTTGTGCCCATTCTTCTTAATCAGGTAAAAAACAGAGCAAGAATAAATGTAGTTCAATATCCAAAGATAATCTGTTGCACATTCAGACACTGGATGCCTGCTAAAATACACATACATTAATATGTAACGGAAACATTTAGTTATATAAGTGATAGCCAGAGACTTTAAGACCAAAACTGACATGGGACAGCTGTAAGCACCATGATATTTTGCAAGCAATGTTGGTAGCAGGTATTAAATTATAGTTATATTCCTATCTTCTAGTTGTTTGGCTTTATCAATTACAATTGCCAGACAAATTTTAGAGATGATTTTCAAATACTTAAATAAATACTAATGTTTTTCAATATTTTTAATATAAATATAGTATATGAATAATTTGACTCAATTTCTGGAAATTAAAAATAAAACAAACCTTTAAACGGTAAAGAATTTGCACAATTCCTGCATATTTCTTTCTAGATTTAGAAATCTAGTGAATGGCAAACTAGTTTGGAAGTATTAAGAGCCAGCCTGAATTGCAACAAAAATCTCAAGAAAGCACTTCCTATTCAGGAAACCACGTACGCAATAGCAAAAAGTACAAGTTCTTTCCTTAATAGAGATGCTATACTGAACTAGATCCAAAATGAGCTGAAACTAAACCTGTCTCCAAGTATAAAGTCTGGATACATACATCTCCCCTCTCCTTGGTTATCAATTCCAGTAATAATTCTTTCTTTGCTGAAATCCATTTTACAGTCTCAATTTATCCGGCAATCTCTGCTGAGATTAGAGGAAGGGGAAAAATGTTCTAAGGCATCTCTGACCAATGGGAAACCTGGGTTCACTAGATTTGAATAAGGCAATCAACCAAAACCTTAAAATAGAGAGAATGGCAGAGCTGTACTGCCCAATGCAGTATGTCACAAAAGCAGGGAACTAGAGTGTGTGGATTGCATGGTACACTGTGTCTAATGAGTTCAACCATCAACTCTGCCATTGGCTGGCTAGGTGACCTTAGGCAAGCAATGTTACCTAGCTACACCTCAATCTCCTCATTTGCAAAATGGGGATGATACTTCCTTTGTAAAACACGTTAAGATCTACTGATGAAAAGTGTTATTTAAGAGCTATGTATTATTAATTTATTATTATTATTAATTATTATTATTATTAAAGGAGTTAGGAAGAGAGCGTGGCCCTCTTGAGGTCAGGAAAACAGACTATGGTGAGTTGTAAGGAGGAAGGGGGATCAGGGCAATAGAAGTATGAGTTTGGGGAAAACGGAAGGATGAGGAGGAGAGGAAGCAATCAGAGAATTAAGTTGTTTGAAGCAGAAAGTAAATTTTGAGAAGTTTATCCAAACTTACCTGAACCTCTGAATTTTTAGAGCTCTCTGGTTCCTATAGTCCCAGAGACTTCTACTATGCAAATCCACAGGCACAGAACTTTCTAACCCTCCTTGTGTGTCAGATGGCCAGATTGTCTTCATCCAAATCCCTCCCCAAAATACTTTTCTGTGTAGCCTGTTATTGTTAGCTCACCATGCAGAAGGTGAAGGGGTAGCATGCCAGTTTCAAAATGGCCACTTCGGGCTATCTATATATGGACAACCCAACTGCAACAAGGGACCAGACAATCATAAAGGAATATAACCCTGCTTTTTATGTTTCACCATTAAATCACATAATTACTGAGACCATTCATTTGTTAACATATATGGTATACCACATCTTAAAATTAGTACACTGATCAGGATACTTAGAAGAATGAAAAACAGACTCAGCAATGGATTTTAGCACAGAAGGCCACAACTACATTAGCTTTTAACTTTAAATGGGGGGAGCGCTAAACCTTCTACAAAATACCAGGTATTACTTTAGGTTCAGTGCAGTGTTAATGGCCTCCCTGCCAAATAATCAATAGCCAGGGTTCGCGCCATTCAAACTAAACCTAGGACTCAGACCACCTCTGAATCCTCTTGCCCTCCCCCACAAGGGGAACAAGGGTGGACATGAAGGATACCTCAGTTTGAGAATAATGAAGGTCTGCCCTTCTTCCTCCAAGCTATTAGGGCCCACCAGTTATCTTCCAGGTCACATATTTTCCTTTGAGCCTCTGACCACATTAGACAACAGCCTCCAATACTGCAGCTGCTGCTGCATCAGTCCTAAAGGAATGCATATCCAAGTATTGAAAGGAAATCCAAAACAATAGTATGTCTCACTCTCTCTTTTTCCTCACCTCTACTCAGTCTATCCCTGAGCTACCAACTTCCTCAATAACATGCTCCAAATCCGACTCCTGCAAGGCATCTGAGTGCTCCTGTAAATCTGAACCTGGCATGCAATCACAACACCAAAATGATATCCCTTTAAACTACTCCAAAGATTCCTCCCACATTCTCAACTTTTTCCTCATTTTCATTGGGACCATGAAAAAATGAAGAGATTCTGGAATAATTTAACTAGAACCCTTGATCACCTGTATCAACACATATAAATCGTCCAGTTTTTTCTTAGTCAAGTGTGATACACCAACTATTGTATGCAATTTGATTTTCAAGTATGTCAACCTCTGTGTTGATCCTGAGGGAGCTGGAGGGTGAGGAGTAGGCTGGAAGGAAAAGGAGTGGGTGCTGAGTGGCTACAGGATACTCAGGCATTCTGGCATCTACTTAAATTTCCCATTTCACATCTTCCTGCCAAGAAGTCACCCAGATAGTGATGCCAAGTGTACAACATAATTTCCCTAATATCCACCCACTCCAATAATGTGCTAATCTGGGTATCTCAGCATCATCCTTTTGAACATTGGCTTCAAATTAGCATAAAGGTTCAAGTATAAAGGAGGGTTGTTACTGTCAATCACTGAATCACCTCTAGGGTTAAATGGCAAAAAGCCTATACTTTTCTCTAGAGACATATGGTGGGTGAGGTAATATTTTTTACTAGACCAAACTTGTCTCTCTCACCAACAGAAGTTAGTCCAAAAAAAGATAGGACCTCGCCCAGCTTGTCTCTCTATTATCCTGGGACCAACACAGCTACAACAACACTGCATCTACTCTTCTTTAGCTTTTAAAGGCACCACCCGAGGTTGGTTAGCTTTACCTCCATCATTTGGAAAAGGCCTAGCCACTCTTTTACCTGCTCATTCTGCTAATCTTTTCTACTTAGAACTACATGTTCTACCTCTTTAGGTGATTGTAACATTTATTATTATATTCTTTTTGTTGTTATGAAAACTCACACTTCGGAGTGCCAAAAATCCCACCCATTCACCATATTCTGCACTATTGCCATATGGTGAATTCTCCTGTAATAATGCAGATCATACAGCCACAGGACACAGCCCCTTCTTTGTTAACTATGGGTACTACCTAAGTTCCCTCTAAGCTGTGCAGCCGCGCAGCAGCCTATTAAGTGCCGCACAGGCCCCTTCCCGCCAGCTCCAAAGCAGCCAAGTCCCGGACCCGCTGTGGTCAGGGGAGATGCGCCCCTCCTCTGACCCCAACCTAGCCCCGGCCCAGACCTGCCGTGGTGGGGAGAGGCACCTCTCTCCCTTAGCCCAGGTGTTGTTGCAGGGAGAGAGAGCTGGGAGGAGTCCTCTCTCCCTGATGCAGCCCTGTGGCAGCCTGCAACCCCAGCTGCTCATCCTTGGCCCAATCCCAGAGCCCACACCCCCAGCCAGAGCCCTCACTCCCCACACACATTCCAACCCTTTGCCCCAGCCCTGAGCCCCTTCCCAAACTCCGAACCCCTCGGCCCCACTCCCGCCACATGAATTTTGTTATGTGCACCAATATGCAGTTGATGTGTCACATATTGGTGCACATAACAATATTCATTCCGCACATGCATGGGAAAAATTAGAGGGAACTTGGTTTCACCCACAACTACCGACATCCTCCCCCAATCCATTGGACTTGGACCTAGTACAGCACATGACTGGAGGATAGCTAATGTGATGCCAATTTTTTAAAAGGGCTCCACAGGTGATCCCAGCAATTACAGCCTGATAAACCTGACATCAGTATCAGGCAAACTGGTTGAAACTATAGTAAAGAACAAAATTGTCAGACACATAGATAAACATAATTTGTTGGGGAAGAGTCAACATGTTTTTTGTAAAGTGAAATCATGCCTTGCCAATCTACTAGAATTCTTTGCAGGGGTCAACTAGCATGTGGACAATGGGGATCCAGTGGATATAGTGTACTTAGATTTTCGGAAAGCCTTTGATAAGTTCCCTCACCAAAGGCTCTTAAACAAAGTAATCTATCATGGGATAAGAGGGAAGGTCTTCTCATGGATTGGTAACTTGTTAAAAGATAGAAAAGAAAGGGTAGGAATAAATGGTCAGTTTTCAGAATGGAGAGAGGTAAATAGTGGTGTCCCCCAAGGATCTGTACTGGGAACAGTCCTATTCAACATATTCATAATTGATCTGGAAAAAGTGGTAAACAGTGAGATGGCAAAATTTGCAGATGACACAAAACTACCCAAGATAGTTAAGTCCCAGGCACACTACAAAGAGCTACAAAAGAATCTCTCAAAACTGGGTGACTGGGCAACAGAATGGCAGATGAAATTCAATGTTGATACATGCGAAGTAATGCACATTGGAAAACAGAATCCCAACTATACATATAAAGTGATGGGGTCTAAATTGGCTGTTACCACTCAAGAAAGAGATCTTGGAATCATTGTGGATAGTTCTCTGAAAACATCCACTCAATGTGCAGTGGCGGTCAAAAAAACAAACGGAATGTTGGGAGTCATTAAGAAAGGGACAGATAATAAGACATAAAATATCATACTGCCTCTATATAAATCAATGGTACACCCACATCTTGAATAATGTGTGAAGATGTGGTCACCCCATCTCAAAAAAGATATATTGGAATTGAAAAAGGTTCAGAAAAGAGCAACAAAAATGATTAGGGTTATGGAATGACTTCTGTATGAGGAGAAATGTATAAGACTGAGACTTTTCAGCTTGGACTTTTCAGCTAAGGGGGAATATGGCTGAGGTCTATAAAACCATGACTGGTGTGGAGAAAGGAAACAAGTAAGTGTTATTTACTCCTTCTCATAACATAAGAACTAGGGGACACCAAATGAAATTAATAGGTAGCAGGTTTAAAACAAACAAAAGGAGGTATTTCTTCACACAACACACAGTCAACCTGTGGAACTCCTTGCCAGAGGATGTTGTGAAGGCCAAGACTATAATAGGGTTCAAAAAAGAACTAGATAAATTAGAACATAAGAACATTGGAATGGCCCTACTGGGTCAGACCAAGGGTACATCTAGCCCAGTATCCTGTCTTCCGACAATGGCCAGTGCCAGGTGCCACAGAGAGAATGAACAGAACAGGTAATCATCAAGTGATCCATCCTCCCTGTCGTTCATTCCCAGCTTCTGGTAAACAGAGGCTAGGGACACCATTTCTGCCCATACTGAATTGCTGCTGTATGCTCTATGGCCCAGGGGGCTTCACATACTGGAAGGGGAAGAGTATGAGAGACAATCAGAGGGTAGGGGGCTGGACTCGATGACCTCTCGGGGTCCCTTCCAGCCCTAGAATCTATTAATCTCACTTTTCCAACCCACAACCCAGCCAATGGCAGCAGGTGGAGGAAGAGAAACCTCTTCTCCTTCCCTGCCACCTCCACACCCAAGCATGATCTCCATATGTATTCTTGATGGAAGGAGAAATGTCCCAGAGCAGCCAAGTCTGTCATTCTCTTTTCCCCGCCTCTTAGGACTTCTTTCCCCTGCTGAGTCAGGGTGTGGGGGATTTATATAACATGCATCTGCTTCTTCCTGATTGCGCCCTCATGTTAAGGTCAATTAGCATATTCACATACCTACCACACAACACTTCTGTGTCTAAGGTTCAAAACAATAAAAAATTGAACACTACAAAAGTGCAGTTTTTGAAAGTAGGATAACATATCTCTGCTATTTTGAAAGTGGAACATCTTCTTTTATATGTTTGCACTTTTTTCTCTCTCTAACTGGGCTGTGAGCTCCGCAAGTTCGGGACCATCGTTTTCTCTGTTTTTTTTAAAGCAATAAGCACAATGATGGTGCTCAATAAATAATAGTAATTGCAAGGCAAGTTCAAAGCTGATCAACTGCAGGTTTTTAATGCTGGGGAATGCAAACAACAAGTAATGTCTACTCAGCTATCAAGGAAGATATAGTATAAGTCCAATCAACCGTTATAATTGTGTGCATTTATTTATGATAATAAATTGTATGTAAATGTGTATGTAAATTAGGTGTGGCCCTCAAGCTTCTGGAAAGTTGCCAATGAATCCTTCAGTGTTGCAAAGTTTGAGCATCCCATTCTGACATATGGTGGTAACTATCAATCTCTGGGTGGGGAGGAGGATGTAAGATCTTCATACAGATGGCACTATTATAGTACCTATAAATGTTTGGGGTTGAAATAGTGAATAAAAGACCTATTTAAAAATAGTGAAAGACATAGACCCTCCTAACCACAGTTTATTTAACTACTCAGGCTACTACAATATGTTGCAATAGGTCCTTGGATAACCCTTTTGTAAAAGTCCTTTAGAATTTAATAGTAAATTTATGTACGTTTTCTGGGCCAGCAAATAAAATGTAATAGAACTGTATATCCCTACTATAGAATCATATACAAATCGTATTGAATGGATATCAATTTCTCCACTAAGTTCTATAGGCTCTAAGACTACTTTCTCTAAAATCCTATTGATTTCATCCCTATTAAATTCTAGAGGACTTTTCCATAAGGGCTAACACAAAGGAAACTAATAGTAAAAATACAATTTTCTCTCTCCTGTGGTAGCTGTATGTATCTTTGTACATAGCCTAATAGGTATCTAGAATAATGATGAAAGCTTGCTTAATGTAAGGATTACCACGAAATGTTTTCCCCCTAAAATAACAATGCCATACTAATTTTTTGATGAAATAATGGATTCATGTGTTCAATTCAAGGACTTCCCATCAACATTTGCAAAACATGATAGAAAATGTCCTTATGAATAATGCTGTGGAATGTGTCTGTTAATGCCAAATGGTATCGTCATTGTGAATGGAGTACAGGATTTTTAACTCTTATTAAACTATATGATCATTAAAAACAAGTGAAAAGAAATTCTCTATTTTTAGAAACAGTCTTGATTCAAAGCCCACTGAAGTCAATGGGAAAAAACCAACACATCTATTGACTTCAATGGACTTTGAATCAGATCCAGAGTCTTAGATTCTCAGTACTCCTCAGTAAGTTCTGGGTACAGCTGAAGCAAAAGAGGGGCTGCAATGAGCCACTTGTAGCTGCCCAGTCCTGGGATGATTTCTGGGTTACCTCATTTTCCAGTGTAGTTTAGAGTAGCCTCACAACTACTCTGAAATATGACAGTGTTCTACAAGATGCCTCCCCCACCTGCGCAGGATCTGACAACCTCAGAGGAATCCTTGAAAGATGGCTATGCTGCAGTGGGGCTCAGGATCTGTCCCAAAATCTCTATTTTGCTTAATGGTATGGAGATTTTTCACTTAACTGCATGGTACTAGCTGATATTCTTCACAGATTCCAATAATGGCCTTTGTCAAATATGCCAAAGAATGCTAGTTGGCAACAATCTTCTCAGTTTCCCCTGTGCATGATACTAGTATAATGTACTTCCAATAAGTAATCTTTATTCCTAGGAATATAGACAACTGTGTAACTAAAACAGCATGCAGGCAAATAGATATGGCAAAGAACTGGAAGTCTAGAGTCCTGTCTTCTACTCCCTGTTATGTCAGCCATTGGCTTTAACACTCCTGACAAGTTATAATCTAAATACAGTAGTTCAGATTCCCTATTGGTAAAATGACTATAACTTCATAGTTCCATGTTGAGGCTCAGTTGGTCAAGTTGGGTGAATAATTCATAGTGAATAACTTATTCAATGAAATTTGGCCTTTGTCTGCTCACAAATTGTTAATTAATAACAACACACAGAACCCTGCTGTTTTTACTCAGGCAAATTGCTCACTGAAGTCAATAGAACTTTTTTCTGAGTGAGAACTGAATATGGATCACAAGACTTGGTCTACTGGGAGTCGAGGGTGCCCGGTTGAATCAGACCATCAGAAAGAAGCAACTGTTTAATACCAGGTTGACAATTTGTTTCAGTCTGATGCACTGCCAAACAAGATGTGTAGGTTTTGTGTAGTGTTGTCTGTAATCATTACGGCACAATTAAGGGATGGGGTCAGGTTAGATATAAGCAATGGGCTGTTCCTCAAATGAAAAATTGGTCAAGGGGTTTCAGATTCTTGGTTTGTTACAAGAGAAAAGAACATTTATAATTTCTGCTTATCCAGTGTTGTAAATTGTGTAGTGCCTAAAGTTTAAAAAATAGCTGGCAAGCACACAGTGCACATTACACTCCACCTGATTAGTATAGGTCTGCAGATAACGTGAATCAGCTCAGTGAATAAAAATAAGTCATTACTAGATGCACAAGATTTGAGATGGCAAATATATTAATGGTTGTTAAATGAGGTATGTTGTATAAAAGGATTGTATTCTGAATGGTGTTTGAATTGTTTTAGGAATGAATATTCTGACTAATGTTATTATTTGCATATTTGGACTGCAATATGATAATACTGCTGTTCCTCAGGACAGGTTTATAAAGACTAGAAACAATTTCTCCATGTTTTTCCCTTTTACCTTTTAAATAAATATGAGGGTGTAAGAGTGTTTGAAGATGGCTAGATTGCAGCTCCATCTGTTTTGTATTGTATTTAGAGTTGGTCGGAACAAAACTTTTTTTCAGCAAAATATGCCGCATCGTCAAACTGGAAACACATTGATCCTGGCTGAAGTTTTAAACAGAGCCGTTTCTTGGGCTCAGAGTAGATTTGAGAGAAAGCGAGAGAGCTCCTTATATCTGATAACAGACCCTCTGACACAATTCTGTTTTGCAAACACCTTCAAAAGATTTTGTTTTCATTCCAATGCAGTGGGAAAAACCCCAAAATAATTTTTTAAACCTCACAAGTTGTCACAAAACCAAATTGTCCTCTCCCAGCCACTCAAACTGTGATATTTGTTGCAAATGTTGTGATGTGTATGCCCCGATTTGAAAACTCTCTTGGTTCTGATGTGACTTCAAAAAACTGATATTAATGCAGTGATAAGGCCGTAGCATAGATCCACAGCTATATTAAGGCTGCTTTATGCCAATGCCACTGGCACAAAGCACCCCTAAAATGATCAGAGCCATCCAGAAGAGAATTGCCTCCTATTCTAGCAATGTAAAAGCAGTTGATCAGCTCCTGTGCCACCCTCTACCCCACAACTGCCTGAGTATGTGCATTACTTGGGATAAGTGAGTGCAGCCACAACCCCCAAAATTCCTGGCTAATATTACAGCCACTCAGGGGTTTTGGCAGCTGATGTTAATTCTATCAAAGGACCAGTCTGGCACACAATAACAGCAAGATCATGGAGCCAAATGTTGCCTTACATGACTGAACAAACAAACAAATAAATAAATAATCCCTCGCTCCATAAATGTTGTAACTGAAATCAGCCAGATTCTGATACCATTATGTGAGACACTCCCATTGAAGTCAATTGTGTTATGAATGCAGTTTGGCATGGGGCTTAGGACAAACATGTTCATTAAACAAAACTCTGCTTCTTCGTGGAGATTATGATCAGTTGTATTTCTTTTTGATGAGTATGAACTAAGTTCTCTCTCAGGAATTCCTTGCTGTAAGAATCATATTTGCCATTAGGACTTTATTCATCTTTCCATTGTTCCTTGGGTCTTTTATTTACCTTTATTTATTGTCAAACTCATCTTTCAACTCCATTTTGTTTTTACTTGTAAGCAACTGGCTCATTACTAGCCCAAACTTTTTACATGTTAAACTTTAGCTTTGATCTTCTCTTTGGTTATTCCAATTGATCTCATTCTAGGAGGGAATATACAGCTTTCCTCCCATTTTTCTTAGCCTAGGGCCCAATTCTGCCATCCTGAGTAGCACTTTCCTCAATGAGGATTCCAACTGATACAACAGCACTACTTGTGGAGTAAGGTATTACTTAATATGAGTAAAAGGAGGCAGAATTTGGTCCTTTTTCTGTTCTATGGCTGTGTCTAAATATACCTAAGGCATATATTTCATTCTTTCTTAGAAAAATCCTGTATAGATATGTCCATATTTAACTATTTTTCAGATTCTCAACTTCTAGTATGTTCATCCATTTTTTCACTTCTATCTTACCAGTTGAAAAACTATTTCTAAAAGCATACACTTTTCTGCTCTCTATGTCAGGCTTGGTCCTCTGCCACTGTTGAAAGCAAACTGGCACACTGTCAGTTTATTTTCAGCAAGTTTATCCATGTTTGCATTTCTGGTATCACGATTTATAGAAACAATTTGTTCCAGGAGTGAACTTTTGTGATCTTTTCAGAGGAACACTTGGCAGGATAGACCCCCTGGAGGGGCGGAGGAAAAAAAAAGAGTTCTATCCTCTCCACACCCCAAAAAAGCCACTTCTGTGTTTTCTCTGTTCTTCTTTCAGTGGGTCATCAATACCACCAGCTGGCATTGTCCAGGCACCTCAGGGGGATGGCTCTCAATTTTACCTCAATTTTACTCTTTCAGGTACATCTCTTTTCCATTACAGTTATTCTCATCTGTAGGGGTGGTTGAAATAGTGGATAGTCTAGGACTCTCCCTGCAGTTTAGATGTACTTACAATGCCTATACAAATTAAAACCAGAAGGGTGGGGTTTTGGAATCAGAATGAGTGAGTACATGACTGATGGATCCATGCTGCATGAGGGCATGCAGCAGTCATGAAGTGGCTTGGCTGGCACTTTGAGGCAGAGCAAAGGATTTAATGCATCTCAGATTCCTGTCCATAGAACAATTTAGAATTAAAACTTCTTGGTACCCAGGCTCCCCAATATTAATTTATCATCCACTCTGTGTTATTTTCTGAGGTGAACTGTTTCTTTTGAGTAATGATCTTAAGATTTCTTTTACAGTTAGTCAATAAAATGTTTTTCTGTCTCACCCCCAGTCCCCTGAGAAAATATGATGAGCTTCACCCTACAAAGATCAAATGCTTTAACCATGCTATCAGAGATGTTTCTCTTTAGCTGAACAATTCTGTCATCAGTTAGTGTCCTGGGCAGCTTTACTGCCCCAATCACCTGATCAACTCAGGAGATATGCTATAGCACTCCCACTGAAGTCTACATTCTTCCTTTCTAGTTTTTGCACTGAGAATCATCGTTCCAAGGTTTTGATATGCACTGGACAGGCGGTCTCACTCTCTCTTCTTCCCTTCTTTTTTTTTTGTACCAATAATAAAATGATCTTAGCTCTACAGAATTTGAACACATTGTTTTTCACTAATTGCTATTTCTTACAATTTATTGAAAGCAAGATTTCAAATTGTGCCAATAACACTAATAGGTAAGTACCCTATAATTTTTACATGAATATCCATGGACCTAGACTAATCCCTGCAATATACCCTAGTAACCTTTTCAGATTGTAAGGCCTCCCTAGATTGATAGCGTGCGATTCTTTGTTTTATGTTTTTTAGCCAATTTTAAATCCATTAGACCAACTTTCTACTTATTCGGTGGCTCTATATCTTAGCATTAACCTCTTCTAGGGAACCCTGTCAAACAATTTTTGAAAATTTAAGTATAGGATGTCTGTTGCATTACCTTGTCTCCCTGGCAGAAATAGTAATGATCAAGGATTTCAATACATTGGTCAGACATAAGGCTTCCCCCCCACACTCACAAAAAAAGATTTGCTTTTCCTAATCAGGCAATGTTTGTCCCAAGTTCCACTCATTTGATACCTTAATATATTATCTAGGACATTCTCCATTGCTTATGCCAAAAGATATGTTTTGTGCTTTCCCAATGTATCCCCAGACCATTATTAAATAATGCCATTATATTAGACTTTGCCAGTCTTCAAGGATCTAAAATTTCTAATATAGGTTCTCCAATTTCTCTTCCTACTTCCTTCGGCTCTTTTGGATGTCTATTGTTTGATCCTGATGTTCTATCACTTTTAAAAGCCTCTAATCTTTTAATAGCCAATTTAAATGGTATCTGCATGCTTCCTAATTCCTCATTTCCAAGCCCTTAAATCTAGTATCAGATATATTAAAATGAAGGGGACAGGTGTACAAGGATTGTCTCATGCCATTTTATTTCTGTCTCTCTGCTTTATTATGCTTAAGAAAGCCTCTTGTTTGTATCCTATGGCAGTTACATTTAGCCTTAAAATACAGTTAAGATATTGTGCACAATATTCTGAGTTGAAAATATTTCTGTGACCAAACTATGTTTATAGTATTATAATGGTGCCCACTAACTTTACTACAGCTTAAATTCTGGGAGCATTTCCATTTTAAGCCAGTGTTTGGGGGTCTGTAACTCAGCTGTGAAAATCAGCCCCAGGCTAAAACTAGGCACTGGATGTTTCATCCAAAGACATATTTTTTTATTTCTTTTTATAATGGTTTGCATTTGTTTTTTGAATACATACTTAATTCAAAAGACAACTGCATGAAGAACTTTTGTGGACCATTAGACTGTAATGTGGACCAGGCTTCATGTATGTGTCTGTTTATTTAAAATAAATGAATAAATATAATGTGACATTATTATGAGGTAAAAAACTGGGAACTGTGCATGAGATGATACTTTTTTCAAATAATGTTTTAAATAAGGATAGACTTTTTAAAAAGTGTAACCTTTCTTACAGATATTCAAAATTTCAAGCTCTTAAAGTGACAGGGAGTGAAACTCCAGAAGTCATGAACCCAATACAGGATGCAAAGCATCTCAGCAACTTCACCAATACATTGCTTCCTTTTTATCCATCTGTTAAGGCCATTTCTGCATTAGGATTCACTAGAACCATATGGAAGCTTAAGGGCTGCTCCAACTTGATCAAGTCATCGACAGTGCCAAGAGGCCAGGGTTACGTCTATACTTACGCATCCGGTCGGAGGCGCGGGATCGATGTTCTGGGTTCGATTTATCGCGTCTTGTCTAGACGCGATAAATCGAACCAGGAAGTGCTCCGCCGTCAACGCTGGTAATCCAGCTCGACGAACGGAGTAGGCGGAGTCGACGGGGGAGCCTACGCGCCGCGTGTGGACCCCGGGTAAGTGCTTTTTCATTCGAACTAAGATAGTTCGACTTCAGCTACGTTATTCACGTAGCTGAAGTCGCGTATCTTAGTTCGAATTTCGGGGCTAGTGTAGACCAGGGCCAGTACAAAAGCCAAGTATTGCCAAGGTACCAGGATATTCCAACTTCACCTCCTACACTGCCCTTGAGGAGCAATCAAGTTAAAAAATCATGAGACTAGCTGAAAATCATAAGATTTTTCTTTAAAAGATTAAATTGTGTTTCCATCTTTCTTTTGCTTTTTCATCAACTCTCCCTGTATGACAGACAATGGTCATTGCTGCCAACTCTCTCAAATTTATAGTGACTAAGAAAACTTTGTCCCCTGCTTCAGGGTTTCTTGCAAGGAGATCTAATGCAGATCAAGGCCTCTCTGTGTTAGGCGTTGTATGTAGACACATAGTAAGTGACAGCACCTGCTCCAAGGTGCTTACAAGCTAGTGCAACCATGATGGTAAATCTGTGATGAGGGATCTAGAACTGGGGCTCAAACTCATTTCATATAAGGGCTACCAAATATCAGTTAGATGTGAACAACTTTAGTTGAGCTGGATTCAAACTGCTGAACTACAGGAAAAGGCTCTATACCTCATTAGCAGTGCCCTGAGGCATCCTGTCTCCATAAACACCAATGGTACACTTTTGAGAATGAGGCTTACTTTCTGGGAAGATGAGTTTATTAAATCAAGCTCTGTCCTTTTTGGAGCTTGCATTGGCAGAGTCTTTCATTCTTTGCACAAACAGGCAATATTCCCCACATACTGCTCTCAATCTCAAACATATTCTTAGTCTGTCACACCTTCTTCTGAATGGGATATCTCCCATTAATCCCATGAAAATAATTTACATCTAACTGGAAAACGAATATTAGCACAGCATTCAAATTTACTTTTTAATAAATATTTTGTTGTATAAAATCAGTTCAACAATTACTCTAGAGTCCTTACACGCAGGACATGGGCAAGGTTTGAACCTACAGATTCACAACATGAACCTCTCCACAATAGTGACAGGAGTAATTGGTAGTGGAAAGCATGATTTTATCATCCATGTGTATGAGTCCAAGACAGGAGTGAAACACTGGACATCAAGATTCATGGTTTCACTTCCTGCCTTTGGGAGATTATGGTCTAGTGATTACAGAGAGCATTGCCAAAAATTAACAATGCTCGGGTCATCTTGGGGGTAGGGCAATGACCCTGGGGTGATGTAAAAGCTGATCTTAAGAACCAGACCTAATAGCACATAAACAGTAGCAGAGTCAAAAGCCTTTATATCTGATTCAGACTGGAGTGCAATAGTTAAAAAAAGTGAAACAGAATCAATACGATTTAAGGTTACCAATAAACAGAGAACAGGAAAAAGCCCTAAGTTATGTCTTCAAAAATGCCTTCTCACTCGTGACTATCAAGTATTGTCATCAAAGTTTCCTCTGACAGACTGATTAGGCCTTCAGTCCCCAGTGCCTCAACACAAAAGCGAAACAAAGAGTTAACGTGCTGCTTGCTGGAAAGCACTTTGGGCCATCTCTCTCTCTCTCACACACACACACACACACACACACACCTGTAGCCTAGTGGTAAAGTATATAAAAATGCAATCGTGTATTTAAAAAGCTCTAAGCTACCTAATGTGTTTAAAAGTCAATAATGGTTATTATAGGTCCACAGTAGCTAATAAAATTAGCTGTAATGGTGACATCAATAATTAACAATAGCTCTAAGCTAATAAGCGTTGCCATGATGGTTTCAAAAGACATGTTCTATAAACTCCCTTTTATACATATTTACATGATCAAATCAATAACCATGCCAGAAACTTCCCCCCTGTTTATATGCCTCTGATAAGTAGGAATGGCTGCAAAAGCAAGAACACCTTGAATTCCTTACTGTTTTTAGTTTGTGTAATTCACCTTAACAAAACGCACATATAGTACAAATCTGTTATATTTACTTAATTCAAGAAACATATTTATAGGAAATATTGGGATAAAACCTGGACTATAACCATCAGTGGATTTATTTTCTAAAAATAAACTACTCAAGAACATGAAATTCAAGAAATAATATTAATACTAATCATTATTGTGACATTATTAGCCCCCAAACCAGAGGACATATAAATATTCTGATTCCCTCTGTATTTTGCTACATGTTACATTAACTACAGCTCGGCGTGAAATGCAAAATTTACATCTGAATCTGGATTCCCTTAAAGGTTTGTGGATATTTGAATATGTGATTTGGGCACATCTCTGGCATAACATGCTCTTACCTACTATTTGAGCAATACCCAGATTTGCTGGAAGTACTTAGGAATAAGAATAAGAGTACTTTACAGTAGCATAAAGAAAATGGCAGGCCCTACAAACATACAGCTTTAAGTCAACAAAAGCAAGGAAATTCAAAACTGAGAATGACACTCCATTCATAGTGTACGCTATTGTGCCTTATTAATTTAAAACTATAGGAATTAAATCTGGAATGCAAAAGTGAATTAAGGAAGAGACCAAAGCTTAAGGCTAACCTTTTTTAAACCTGGGAGCCTAAAGTTAGGCTCCAAAGGAAAAATTTTCAGAAGCATCCTACTGACCGATGACACAAGCCTCAGTACTACTGAAGTCAAGTCACTGGGTGCTTTTGAAAATTTTACTTCAAATCTGTCTTCAGGCACCTACTTTCACAGGTCCTAAACAGTCGCACTGCCTACTTGATGTGTGTGATCTTTGTCAAGCGACATAACCTTTCTATGATCCAGTTTACCCATCTGTAAAATGATGACAGAACATAATGAAAATAGTGATGCTTTGTAAAAACTAGTGTAAGTGCAAAGCAAATTATTATAAGTTTCTGTTTACACTCAAGTACCCTGATAATCAGCATACTGTGAAAGATAATACAGAAAAAGTATATGAAATTATAATGGCCTTTATATCAAATTTTATATTTTAAGAAGCTTGCTGGAGTTTGCCACTGGCTATTTAAGATAAAACACCCTATAACTCCAGAATTAGACATAATATTTTAAATTACACATTCCACACTACTTTATAATTAATTATTTGGATGAAAAATATTGCCATACACAAATAAAGTCTATATTGTTCAGAAAGTGAATCAAATGGGAGCTTGAGAGAGGCCATAGGCTTTTGTTGAGCTGTCCTCTCGGGTGATTGGAAAGTTATGTGCTGGAAAGTCTGAATATTTGAAAACAGATCTGTTGTTGCTGCAGTACTGGAACATTTTCCTAATAGGTATGACAAAGCACTAGTATCATACCAGCATTTTTTATATTTCCACTTCAAACAGTAAATCCGTCTGAATTTACCTAATACTTCAATAATCCAATTATAACACTTTACTAGCGCAAATCATCAGCACATAAGCCTCAGAGTCTTTAAATTAGGGCTGTGTCAAGCAGTTCGCCAAAGATTCATTTCAAACTCCGGTGAACAAGTTCCTCCATGTTTATAAGGCTCAGTTCATGATCTCTCGGTCATGGGCCTATCAGGTTAGTAAATAAGAATGAACATAAAAACACTACCTCCAAAGTAGAGCTGCCAAGATGCTGTGAAATCCACACAGGGACCAATACTATAGCTGTGGCTACTAGATGGTGGGCAATAGCATGAGGTCACACTACCTAGCTGAAATTGGAATAAGACACGTTCTGTGTCAGTAACTTGGCAGAAATTGTAAATTTGAGGGTCAGCCTTGAAAACTGAAGATTTATGGACATGAGTCCATTTATACTAAATACAGTATGTTCTAAACACAAATGGGCAACGTTATTCAATACTGCAAGATTTAGTGCCCACAAGCACCATTTCATTTATCTTTCCACAGTCATATTACTTCCCTTTACTACCTTAAACCATAAATCTGCACTCTGTGATTGCAGTTTCTTGCATATCAATCTACCTCCCCTTTTCTCCACATGTAGTATTTATTTAATGGATCAAGGGAACTATCCTTCAAGCAAAATGGGATAGCCTATTCACAATTAGGTCATTAATATGTCAGTAAAGTTACTTTCGTTCAAAGAATGAGAAAATAAATCTTGAAGGAGATTTACATTCATAAAGACCTGTTAATGAGCAACAACGATGTGATTTTTCAAAAATTACGTGACCTAGTCAATTCTTAAAATTTAGATAAGAGTTTAAAGTCTATATTTTAATAATTACAGTAGAAATCATTTCTAACATTATGGTAACAAATGGCTTTCTGGCTACTGACTGCTTATAAGAACTACCTCGCTATTCCAATATAAGTGTTAATACATTATGACTGGACAGGGACTTATGTCAGTAAGTTTGAATCCAGGTCTTAGTCCCAGTTCTGGAAAGCACATAAGCACATGCTTAAAGCTAAGCATATTAAGTGATTTCTGAACATGGATGCTTTCCTGAAGTGGTGCTTTAATGCAGATTTGAACTTCCTCGATGATTCAAATCCATTGTGGTAGGAGACACATTAGTTGGTTTGGACTCATCTCTAATTGTTCTAAAGATATGTGCTTTGAATTAACTGCACATATTTGTGAAATTATTCATTTAAACAGACAGCTATTCTCTAAACTCCACTGAAACTTTGGGTGATGTGTTTTTATTTACTAAATAAAAAAAGCTTGTACTACCACAAAATGTCCAAATTAGGACACCCTCATTGCCTCAATCAAAAACTGTGCTATGTGGGCATTTGTACACGTGCTGTCCAGCCAGTATCACCTGCCATTTCCAAAGAGATATCCTGCAAACTGTACTGAGAATTCAGTAAACATTTCAGGGGAAAATGTTGCTAAAAAAGGCAGAGTTGAGGAGTGGACACTTCAGAAGGTATTTGTCCTTAACCCACTGCTGGACTCCCTGTTTATCCATTCTTTTGTTCCCCCTGTCAACTACTGTGCAATTGGTGTTTTTTTAAACATTACCACATTTTTCTCCCATATTATATTTTTAAAACACTACAACTTCTAACAACAGAGGTTTATATATGTGTAACCCCCTCCTTTGCTTTGTTAAATATATCAGGGACAAAAAGAATCCTGACAATTGTATTGGTCCATTACTAAATGGAAACGGTAGGATTATCAATATTAATGCAGAAAAGGCAGAGGGGTCAATAAATATTTTTGTTCTGTTTTTTCTAGGGTTGTTGATTAATCCCAAGTAACTCACGTGATTAACTCAAAAAATTAATTGTGATTAAAAAAATTAATTGCGATTGATTGCAGTTTTAATCGCACTTTTAAACAATAGAATACCAACTGAAATTTATTAAATCATTGTGGATGTTTTTCTACATTTTCAAATATATTGATTTTAATTACAACACAGAATACAAAGTATACAGTGCTCACTTTATATTATCATTTTATTACAAATATTTGCACTGTAAAAATGATCAATTCAGCTCATACAAGTACTGTAATGCAATCTCTATCATGAAAGTGCAACTTACAAACATAGATTTTTTTGCTACATAACTGCACTCAAAAACAATGTAAAATTGTAGAGCCTACAAGTCCATTTAGTCCTACACCTAGTTCAGCCAATTGCTAAAACAAACAAGTGTGTTTACATTTACAGGAGATAATGTGGCCTGCTTCTTCTTTACGTCACCTGACAGTGAGAACAAGGTGATCACATGGCACTTTTGTAGCCGGCATTGCAAGATATTTACGTACCAGATGTGCTGAAGATTCCTATGTCCCTTCAGACTTCAACCTCCATTCCAGAGGACATACTTCTATGCTGATAATGCTCGTTAAAAAAAATAATGCATTAATTACATTTGTGACTGATCTCCTCGAGGGGAGAACGGTAGCTCTTCTGCTCTGTTTTACCTGCATTCTGCCATATACTTCATGTTATAGCAGTTTTGGATGATAACCCAGCACATATTGTTCATTTTAAGAACACTTTCACTCCAGATTTGACAAAACGCAAAGAAGGTACCAATGTGAGATTTCTAAAGATAGCTATAGTACTTGACCCAAGGTTTAAAAATCTGAAGTGCCTTCCAAAATGTGAGAGAGATGAGATGTGGAGCATGCTTTCAGAAGTCTTAAAAGAGCAATAATCCAATGTGGAAATAACAGAACCCAAACCACCAAAAAAGAAAATCAACTTTATGCTGGTGGTATCTGCGATAGATGATGAAAATGAACATCCGTCAGTTTGCACTGCTTTTACTGTTCGCACTGCTGCTATTGAGGACACATGTCCTCTGGAATGGTGGTTGAAGCATGAAGGGACATATGAATCTTTACCACATCTGGCACGTAAATATCGTGTGAACCGGCTACAACAGTGCCATACAAACTCCTGTTCTCACTTTCAGGTGACATTGTAAACAAAAACGGGCAACATTATCTCCTGCAAATGTAAACAAACTTGTTTGAGCGATTGGCTGAACAAGAAGTAGGACTGAGTGGACTTGTAGGCTCTAAAGTTTTACATTGTTTAATATTTGAATGCAGTTATTTTTTGCACATAATTCTACATTTGTAAGTTCAACTTTCATGATAAAGAGATTACACTACAGTACTTGTATTAGGTCAATTGAAAATACTATTTTCTTTTGGTTTTTACGGTGCAAATATTTGTAATCAAAATAAATATAAAGTGAACACTGTACATTTTGTATTCTGTTCTAATTGAAATCAATATATTTGAAAATATAGAAAACATGCAAAATATTTAAATAAATGGTATTCTCTTATTGTTAACAGCACAGTTAATTGCACAATTTATCGCAATTAATTTTTTTACTCGCTTGACAGCCCTAGTTTTCCTCTCAAATACAGATAACAGTCTCATCATACGGTGATAGCATTCTTTCCATTCCGTTGGTATCACTGGAGGATGTTAAACAGAAGCTACAAAAGTCAGTCATTTTTAAATCAGAAGGTCCAGACAACTTGCATATAAGAGTTTTAAAGAGGTAGCTGAGAAGCTTGCAGGACAATTCATGTTAATTTTCAATAAGTATTGGTGCTCTAGGGAAGTTACAGAAGACTGGAAGGAAGATAATGTTGAGACAATTTTTTAAAAAGGGTAAATGGGACAACTCAGATAATTGTAGGCCTGTCAGCCTGACATTGATCCCAGGTCAGATAATGAAGCCTAAATTCTGATGCAGGCCTAAATGCAAAGTATTACTGTAAATGGGAAATCATCATCAAGCAGGTGTGTTTCCAGTGGGGTCTGGCACGCATTCGTTCTTGGACCCACACTATTTGAAATTTTATCATTACCTGGAAGAACACATTAAATCATCACAAATATTGGGGAACAGGTAAATAATGAAGAGGACAGGTCACTGATTTAGAATGATCTGGCTCTCTTAGTAAATGGGGTGCAAGCAAACATAATGTATTTTAATATTGCTAAACATAAATGTACACATAAAAGGAATAAAGAAGGTAAGCTATACTTCTTACAGGATGGGGGACTCCTTCCTGGGAAGCAGTGACTCTGAAAAAAATGTGGAGGTCAAGGGAGATTATCAACTGAACATGAGCTCTCTCTATCATGCTGTGGCCAAAAGAGCTAATGAGATCCATAAACAGAGGAATCTCAAGTTGGAGAGGAGAGGTTATTTTACCTTCATATTTGACAATGGTGAGACCACTGCTGGAATATTGTGTCCAGTTCTGGTGCCCACAATTCAAAAAGGATGTTGATAAATTGGAGAGGTTCAGAGAAGAGCTGCTAGAATGATTGACAGATAAAAAAACATGCCTTATAGTGATCAACTTAAGAGGCTCAATCTATTTATCGTAACAAAGAAGGTTAAGGGGTGACTTTATTACAGCCTATACGTGTTGTGACAAAGCCCTGTCCTTCTCTCCAGGGGCCCTGCACTTCCTGGTGGATTTGGCTCACTGTGACCCTCCACATAGCCCTTCTCTCTCTAGAGGCAAGGGTCACAGCCTATTGAGCCATTTTTATTATAAGCCAGCAAGGGAGGTGAGGAGAAGCTACTCTCCCGTGCACAGTCTCTGTTGTCTCCCAGTCTCAGTGATTAATTGGGGAGGGATAAGGGGGGCACCCGTGGCCGGTCTCTACTCCGGGCTCCAGCCCAGGGACCCTCATAGCATCAGCTATGGTAGCTGACCTTTTGGAAACAGGATGTGTACAATTCCCTGGGCCCCACTTCCTCAATATCTATGTCACCCTTACCTCAGGACCTCCTTCCTTGTACCTGGTATGGTTTGTGCTGCTCAGTTTCTCCAACAGCGCGGCTTCCTCCTACAGCTCTTGACACACGTGCCCACCTGACTAACTGGGAAGCTTTAACTAGTTTCAGCCAGCCCCTGATTGGCTTCAGGTGTCCCAATCAACCTACCTGTCTTCCCTGCCTTCTGGAAAGATCTTAATTGGCCCCAGGTGTCTTCATTGACCTGGAGTAGCTGCCATTTGCTTATCCTGGTAACAAGGATTTATTTAGCCTGTGGCTAATATATCTGTTTCCCACTACTTTACTATAGCCATCTGGCCTTGACCCATCACAGTATCTACATGGGGAACAAATATTTAATAGTGGGCTCTTCAATCTAGCAGATGGAGGAATAACATGATAAACCATCTCTGATCAACTTGATCACCTTCTGTGATGCGATAACTGGCTCTGTGGATATAAGGAAAGCGGTGGATGTGATATACCTTGACTTTAGCAAAACTTTTGATACGGTCTCCCACGTTATTCTTGCCAGCAAATTAAAGAAGTATGGATTGGATGAATAGATTATAAGGTGGATAGAAAGCTGGCTAGATCATTGGGCTCAATGGGTAGTGATCAATGGCTCGATGTCTAGTTGGCAGTGCCCCAGGGGTCGGCCCTGGGGCCAGTTTTGTACAACATCTTCATTAATGATCTGGATGATGGGATGGATTGCACCCTCAGCAATTTTGCAGATGACACTAAGCTGGGGACAGAGCTAGATACACTGGAGGGTAGAGATAGGGTCCAGAGTGACCTAGACAAATTGGAGGATTGGGCCAAGAGAAATCTGATGAGGTTCAATAAGGACAAGTGCAGAGTCCTGCACTTAGCACGAAAGAATCCCATGCACAGCTACAGGCTGGGGACTGATTGGCTAAGTGGTAGTTCCGCAGAAAAGGACCTGGGGATTACAGTGGATGAAAAGCTGGATAGGAGTCAACAGTGTGACCTTGTTGCTAAGAAGTCTAATGACATATAGGGCTGCATCACCAGTAGATCGAGGGAAGTGATTATTCCTATCTATTTGGCACTGGTGAGGCCACATTAGGAGTACTGCATCCAGTTTTGGGCTCACCAATACAGAAAGGATATGGACAAATTGGAGAAAGTCCATCAGAGGGCAATGAAAATGATTAGGAGGCTGGAGCACATGAGTTATGAGGAGAGGCTGAGGAAACTGGACTTATTTAGTCTGCAGAAAAGAAGAGTGAGGGGGGAATTGATAGCAGCCTTCAACTATCTGAAAGAGGGTTCCAAAGAGGGTGGAGCTAGGCTGTTCTCAGTGGTGGCAGATGAGAGAATAAGGAGCAATGGTATCAAGTTGCAGTGGGGGAGGTCTAGGTTGCATATTAGGAAAAAACTATTTCACTAGGAGGGTGGTGAAGCACTGGAATGGGTTACCTAGGGAGGTGGTGGAATCTCCCTCCTTGAGATTTTTAAGGCCCAGCTTGACAAAGCCCTGGATGGGATGACTTATTTGGGGTTGGTCCTGCTTTGAGCAGGGGGTTTGACTAGATGACCTTCGCTCTTCCAACCTTAATCTTCTATGATTATATGATCCAATGACTAGAAATTGAAGCTATACAAATTAAGACTGGAAAGGTGTCAATTTTTAATGGTGCGAGCAATTAACCATTGGAACAATTTATCCAGGATTGTGGTAGATTCAAGATTTTTTTTTTTTTCTAAAATATATACTCTAGGAATTATTTTGGTGAACATCTATGACCCATGTTATATAGGACATCAGACTAAATGATCACAATTACCCCTTCTGGCCGTGGCATCTATTAATCTAATCTCGTCTGTATACAAACTGCAGATTCAATTGTTGCTGTTCTTTTAATCTGAAAGGAAAAGAAAGGCCAGATCTGTGATTTAGTTTATTGTTTTAGGCTCTCCAGCAGGATTGGCTGATAAGTGGGGCTAAACCACACTAATGTAATTATTGTTTAGTTCCTCCATCTCCCTAACTGCAGTACAGCATCACAGAAAGTCTAGTCCAGTTGTCTGGGTAGGGAAAAAAGCTAATTTTGACCTTCCCTTCCTGTGATTACATCGGGCAGCCTGAGGCAGGCAGCACAACATAGGTATAAGCTTCTTTGAGGCCTCTACCATCACTCCTCTTCATTCCACAGGAGATCGTTTCCTTTAGTCAAGAGGCAGGGGGGTAATGGAAAAGTAGTCTAAGTAGGTAAAAGGAGATAAGGTGGCTGGAGATATTTTGGAGCCAGATGGCAAGGAGAAGACAGCAGGAGGTAGCCAGTGAATGGCTGAAGGGATGCACAACCATACCCACCAAAAGAGTTGTAGGTAGTCTTTGGGGAGCTGTGAATAGGCAACAAAAACATTAGATGGGGAGGCAGGTAAGTGGTTTGGGAATTCTACCCTGGAAAATGTAGAAATGAGAGGTTCAATTCCCTACGTTCAAATTTTTTAAGGTGATTTACACACACATACTCTGTTTCCACCCAATACAGGCGTTCAAAAGAACACAAAGTAAGGATTAGGGAGTAGGAAGCTCATTCAGCAGCTGAGAGAGAAAACGGTCCTTCTGGCAGGAAAGAGAGAAAGGAGAAGAGATGTACAAACCAAGTGAGCTCACCTGTATGTATCACTTAAGAATTCTATAGGACTGGGTGACATTTTTCAGATGACAAAATTATCCACTAAAAAAAATGCAGTTTGGGGTTGACTGAAACTATTTGTGAATTGAGTATATTTCAGCTAAAAACCTTTTTTTTTTCCAGTCTAAACATTTCATGTCAACTTTTTTGAAACAAAATGTTTCAACTTTTTGTTTTGAAATGACACTTCCTTTAGAAATTTAACTAGGTTTATTAAAAAAAACAAAAAAACAAAAAAAAGGTAACATGCTCAAAATGGATCCAACAAAAGAATATTGTTTTAGGTTGAAGAAAAGGAGCAGAGAAAGGTTAGGGCCATTGAGTGGTCAAACAAATCATTTAGAGCTGAAATAAAATGTTTGGTTTTCCATTATGATGAGAAAAGCTAAACATTTTCAGTTTAGGGTCAACCCAAAACGAGATCCCCCCGTCTCAATTTTTCAGTTGGGCCACCAAACCGAAAAAAAAGCATTTCTTCTCTCAGCTCTAGAATTCACAGGGTTAAAATGCATTATGTACAGATTCTGAAGGTTCTATTACAATATTCCAAATGTATATTTATAAAAAAGTATCCTGAACCAAAATCTAGGATCTAAAACACTTCCAAATCTTGTGGCAGACTAGAATTGAAACCCAGATCCAGTTCTGTATTTGATGGCTCTCTTTATCATGAGTTGTACTGGAACCCCAGATCCATAAAACTCCCATGCTTTGGGGCATTCAAAATCCAGATTTGAATATAAGATTGGATTTCTCTCTTAAGTGTACAAGATCAGACCACAGTGACTTTTAGATCTGTTGTACCTTATCTGACCAAATATCATGCTTTCAAAAAAGTCTTTAAACATGTTATGGTCTATCATGCCAGCTTTCAAACACCTCCCTGTTAATATATGCCAGTTGCATGCACATGTTTTTCTCCTTTGGAAAGAGAGTCAAAACAGCAAAGTAAATAAATTAGAAAAAGAAAACACAAATTACATTGAAGCACTGTTACTGTTGTTTCAGAACTAAAGATGCCAGTCTATGTTTGACTCATCTGTTGTCCTTAACTCACAGTTGGGTATTCAATTCACAAATACAATAAGGGTTATTTTAAATTTTAACTGTCACATTCTGTTATACTGTCGGATGGTATGTTGCACTGTGTTAGCACAGAACAGGATAGGACTGAACATAATTCATTGTAGTATAAACAGTATAACATGACTTGACAACTCAAATTTAAAGGAGAAAACACTTACTGTAGGATCATATGAGATATCCCCATAAATTTTAAAATCTAGCAGCAACAGATCCAAGCACAGGAGCTGGTGAGATACATTTATTTCCTGGTAATGGGTTCCATGGCTCATGACGTACCCAAATTACTATGGGTAGGTTGGAACACCTTTAATTTTTTGATTGTGGAGATGACACACTGGCGTCTCTGGTGCTGAGAAAGGTGCTAGCTTGTGTGAGCTAAAAAAAAAAAAGTTTCTTACAAGCTAATCAAAAAAGCAACATTCACTTTTTAAGTAATCCTTTTTGTCTTCTCTCCACGGCTAAAATAAAGGATGAAGTCACATATTTCTTGAACATGAATATGCTAACAGCCATAAATCTGCTCCACGGTATAACAGTAGAGCAAACCATAGTAAATGTTTAAAAATGTGTTTCTAAAATAAGCCCTGACTGAGCTTTGATGTCACTTTATTTAATTCACATTGGCATTGCATACATAGCTCCGTTTACCAGGAGAAGATTCATTCCTTACTGAAGCATAATTACATTATCAGATATTAAATAGAGGCCATAAACCACAAAATGGATATTAGACAGTCAATGGCCATTTTATACTACAAGGATTATTGTATTTTAACGTTTGTTGTCAACCACTGTGCTGGCAATATAGCATGTGGACCCCCAAATTTCAACATCACTCCAACCTGAATAAAATTTAAATATGTGAACGCCAAATTGAGCAATCAATAACAATCTTTTAAGCTATATAAGCCTCTGATTGGCACCAAGCTAAGCAATGACACACAGGCGAATCAATCTTAGGAAGCTCTAGCTTCATTAAAGGCACTAGGCATTTCAGGATATTTTAGAAGCTAAAGGAGAGTTGAAATGTTTTACTTTATATTACTTTGGTGCATTGTTTTTCAATCTTCCATATAAATAAGCAGTGAGCTACAGTTTTCCCTTCATTGCCCACTAAGATTTGTAAATGGAATTTATTGCATGCAATGTCCTCTTATAGATTAAATTAATGTTATTGTAAAGAGGTTTAATACTCAAAGATATTTATGAGTCATGCTGAGAAAGAAGCTGTACTCTGTTATGATGATTAATATAATTTTTCCAAGTTCTCACAGACGAAACTGCCTCCATGTGCATATTTTGAGTACAAAACAGATAACCATAATTCTAAAAAAAAAAGAGGCAGCCATGATTGTGTTACTTAGGCATCATTTGGAATTAGCAAGTTACTGTGGAGTGGATGAAATATTTTTGTTGGATTTGATTTTCTGCTTACTAGGCAGTGGAAGCAAAAATGTTCATGTGCTCTCAACTTGCATTTGTGTTTTGATCTTAGGACATCACAAGTTACTATTTACAGATATTTAAACGGAGAAGTCATAAGATAGCCCATGATATAAAGTATATCCTCTCCTGTAACTAAACAATGAAAAATAAAGGAAACCTGTATTTGACAATTTACAGCCAGAAACTAAGGAAGATTTACTAACTCCTTCCAATTTGTGGACTTGCAGTTGGTACACTCTTTACAGTGTTACAACCAAAATGTGAAGTGGGGTTTTACATGTCTTAATAGACCAGGGCTTCAACTAGTGTGGCGGGTCAGTGAAGATCAAATTAAATGTTTCTGCTCCTCACCTTTGGAGGCTCAGCCATCACTAATAATAATGATTGCAAACATTCATTTAGTAGACTGCCTATTAGAGGCGTCACTCTTCAATAAAATTAGATTGAAATGATGTGACTATTGGTTTAAAAAATACTTATCAAAGCTGTAATTTGTCTTTTCAGATTTTAGCTAACCCATTTGTATTTTTTAGAATAGGAATCTGAGATCTATGTAAAAAAAAAAAGCGGAGAAAATCTCAGAATGTGATCCTGAATTCAAACAAAATGACTGAAGAGGAAAAACATGCCTTTAAAGTAAGTGTTTCTTTAGGAACAGAGCAGTTAATAACTTTACCAACAATAAACTCCAGTTGGTGGAATGTTCTATAGTGCTTTTTCTTTGCCCTTACTACCACATACCCTATTTTAGGGAGTTGGCAGATCTTTGGGAATCTTCATAAAAATTGATGTTACCACAGTGGGACTATTTTTAGGCTATGAGTTTGTATTGCAGTTTAACAAATCATGACTGCCTACACATGAAGATACTGCAGTTGTCAATGGCTATGGAACCTAGGGCTTTCACCTCAAAACCAAAAGCCTCTAACACCGAGTTAAAGGAGTGCTAGATTTGCTGTGCGAAAGGAGCATATTATATAGTCACTAAGGCCAGCCACTAAAAGGAAACAAGTGTCTGATAATCACAGGGGTTGAAGTCCTACCTAGGTTTTATTTTGTAACAAACTGTGGTATTGTTTTCTCCATCTTCCTTCTCTCACTCTCACTCTGCACCAAAAACACAGGCCTTTACCTCATGAGCTACAGAACTCCTTTTTTATTGCTGGGAGGAAGACATGATCATATTCAATGAGCCAATGTATTGAAGCAGGGCCCCCAAACAGGAATCCTGTCTTGGGCATAGAATTTGAAAGCAGGTTTTGTATTCTTCCATTTAGCTAGCAGATGATACTTTGGGTGCGGGCTTTAATCTGTAAAACCCTACGTAAGTGGGAACTAGCTACTTAAGAGATTGCCTCCTTCCTCACACAATACCACAACAGGTAAGGTCAGCAAAGGAACTCAACAAAAGAGCCATTCCTTCTCCTCCACACACTTTGAATGTGACTGGGCTGATGCAAAGAAATTGGTGACTCACTTCCTCTAGGTCCAACAAAGCGCGAACATGTAGCTTTACCGAGCACACGTCCTTTGAGCTCATTTCTTTTCCTCAGATTTTGTCCAGGGCCTGGGTTGATGGATATAGCATAATTGCTGAGGAAGGTGTTATTTTGTTGGGTCATCTAGAGTTTGAGAGATTAAATTAGTTCAATTGGGAAAGTCTTCTTTAAACACTATTTTATATTATTTGTACAAGCACACAGAACTTCAGAATAAGAGTTTTTAAAGACATAACATTCAACCATATTCTTACTTCCTAGAATACAAATATGTGGCCCTAAATTTGTAGTCTCCAAACCCTTTGGAGACCACAGTACTTTAGTTTAATTGCTTTAACCTGTCTTTGGGGGGTTATCTATTTTTATTTTCAATTATATAACAAATATATCACCTATTGATTATGCAATAAAGGAGAGAATCTATAATACATGTTAATGTTAAATGTCCCCTTAAAATGTTTCCTAATAGTTCGTGCTACTATAGGGTGGTAACTCAATGCAGAAATTCAAAGGATTTTCATCTAGTTTTTAAAAGGTAAAGTTTCATTTGTAAAGTATTTAGCCTCTAAAGTCAGGAAGAACAGGTTGATCGGTAGGTCAAGAGATAGGGCTGGCTAAGGTTTTGGTGTCTGGTTTGCAAACAAATTGAAACTGGCTTTCACTATGTGACTATACAGTACACTGTGCAGTAGTGTTAAGTGCCTAGTTGGCTATGACAATAAGACTATATTGCTTTCTAAGGCCTGACTTCAATCAAATCTTCTAACGACTTCAGTGGAAGCAGGGCATACCCTTATATAGGATGCTTTACTTGTCATTTGCATCTACTTCTTTTTAGCTTACCCTCTTGTGTAATAAACTTGGAAATAACAATGGGCACCATTTTCTATGATGACATGAATATTAATTGAACTGGAAGCTGATACCAGTAGCCCTCTTGAAGTTCAGAGCTCCAGAAACCCTTCAACAATGCAACAACATTATGTCTGAAGGTATATAAAAGTATAGAAAATAAGAAACATAGAATCAATAATGACATTGCTCTCAAAAAGCACTAAGATGGTTTTAATAATGTTAACAAACAACTGGTATACAGTATGATCCATGCCTGAGAATCAAATGTTTTAAAATGTTTCTTCTTATTTCTGTATGAAGCATAAAGTTGGGTATCAATACAAAAAACATTTTTACACCCACAGAGAAAGGGCCTATATATATGAAACATTTGTAAACTTTATGGCTGTTTCACATGAGTATTATTGACTAAAGGGTATAGCAAATATTTTGACTACACTCATGTATTGTCTAAAGACAAAGCAGTATACTATCTACTCTCCTTTGGAAAGCAATTCTTACCTTGCAGCATATTCACCTTTACACAGAAAGTACTTCAAGGTATGCGTTTCAGCTAGTAGTATTTATAGTATAATTTTACAAAATACCAAACTCTTTACATGTCACTAAAAATCTAACCCATCAGTCTGTCATAGATGAGATTTTCAAAAAGAATGTTGGCCTAACTCTGCAGCTGTTAACAAAATTGGAGTCCATTTTGGATTTTTTTGTTTTTGTTTTCTGAACATGTAGGTACACGTGGCTCATGTTTTCAAGCTTTTCCTCAGCAGCCATGAGGACTAAAAACTCATTCCTGCCCCATGAAACCTGAAATTCTCTTTTTTTTTTACTAGGTGGAGCTTTTAAATAATCCATGCATCAGTGAATCATGATAAAATCACGAGTTAGCAACACTGAATTTATTTCCATAGACCAAACAACGATGGTTCAAATCCATAGACTGTAACTGCAGAACTGTCATTCAACTCAGGAGTATTTTTGTTCCAATCTGTAAAGGGGCACTATGGGAATTTTGATATACTGGCATACACTTAATCCTTCAGTTTAAATCATACAAACAGTAGTTTACAAACAAGAAAAAGAGCAATACATTATACAAATATTTTAAATGGCAGAACACAAGGGCATAGAAAAGGAAAGGAAAAATAAGTACCAATACTTTGTAACTACAAATTTCATTCGGACAGACACCTCTCTTTCTTTCCCTCTCAGCTGCTGTCAGGTAGGTGCTGCCATAAAATACTGTGGCAAGCCCTTAGACACCAAGTACTCTAATGGCCAATGGTCTACACTAGCCCCTAAGTTTGAAGTAAGATACGCGACTTCAGCTACGTAAATAACATAGCTGAAGTCGAAGTATCTTATTTCGAACTTTAAAGTACTCACCCCTGGTCCACACCGCGGCGTGCAGGCTCCCCCATCGACTCTGCCTGCTCCGTTCGTGGAGCAGGATTACCAGCGTCGACGGGGGAGCACTTCCTGGTTCGATTTATCGCGTCTAGAAAAGACGCGATAAATCGAACCCAGAAGATCGATCCGACGCGTCCGACAGAGCTGGTAAGTGTAGACTAGGAATTGAGTTCAAATGCCTCCTGCCTAAAACCTTAGCCATTCAATATCACTGTGTCTGCAAACCAGTTCTGGTATTTGATGCCAAATCCTTCTCAGTCTTGAAAAAACCTATTATCATGGGTAATGCTCACATCCAAAGATATTCTGCTGGGGTTACAGGAGTGAATCTCTCACTAGTTATTTGTAAAAGTGAAAAAGGAATTTATTCAGTGCTATAGTCAAATGAGACCTAGACCTCAATAGCAGCATTTGAAAGCCACACATTTTCTAACAAGCATTGTAATGCAGCTTGATTGCTATGGAAAACCATAAAATGCCAAATCACCATACAGAAGCTTTGTATATCGCTGCTATCAATTAACTCAATGCCAACCATAGGAGGTTAAGTCAATCCAAACATTTTCCAACAATCCTTTGCCACAGAACAATATTCCAGTCTTTCTATCCTCTTTCCCTTATCTTTAACTCCTGTCATCTACCATTATACATGAGCAACACAAAGACTTAAAGACATACCCTCTGGTTTGAAAAAAAAGTCTCACAGCTTTCAAGTGTGAACAGGATTAATCACACATAATAATTATACAAAGTGATAACACTTACTACAAGATCATATAAACACCGTTAAACGAACAGTGGCAGTAACCTTTAGGAAGAAAAAAATAAAGCCACTAAAAATAATGCAAATCTAAGTTTTAATTGGCAAGGCTTTCTCTGTATGACTGCTTTAAAGCCTCCTCATGAAAATAATATGCACTATTTCAAAGCATCTTACAACTGATTTATCTGCTTTATGCATCTTCCACAGACAATGTGACAAACAACAAAGGTATGAGTGGAAAAAAACCTCAGTCTCTGATCCTTCAGCAGTTCTTAACTTAAAAACCTCTCCTATGTTTGTTTTCCAGGTCATCAAACATGATTCCATTGCAATCAGTATAGCTTCAAATATGCCCAACCTTTTACTAATTATTGCTGTGTTCTTCCTAAGAAAATCCAAACTGACTGAAAATTAACATTTGCTTTCACTCTGTTAATATTGATTTTTTTGTAGGACCCACAATGTGCTAGAAGCTTTCCAAACATGCAAAGACAGTTCTTGCTCCGACGAAGAGGCCACAGTCTAAAGACAAAGCTCAGGAGAAGGGGAACAAAAATAGGCAACTTATATATCGATCAACAAAATTCATTATGAGCAGCATGGCACAGATGGATCTTTAAGAAGTACTTACATATGAACAGGAAAGGGGTCTTGCAGATGAACTCACGGAGGTTGTATCAAACATAAGAAGCAGCATAAAAAGAGGCATGGGATGACCGTGTGAAAATATGACAAATGGGCACAAAGGTTGGGACCACTGGCAGAGCAGAGGATATGTACAGATGGGCAGAGTTCTCTAAAGCTTTTAAGGTTGTGAAAAGAAGCTTTAATTTGAGACAATATCAGACCGAAAGTCAATGGAGGGACTTAAAATGGGGGAGTTACTACTAAAATTGTCTTGGTTTGATCATGTAGCAGCATTTTGCATGGACTCAGGGGAGAAGGAAGGGAATGTGAGTTTTGGAGGCCAGAGAAGGGGATATCACAGTAATCAAGATGGGATATGTAGGAGGTCTGCACAAAAGATTTGGCTGTGTGGTTGTAAAGAAAAGGAAGGATCTGAGAGGTGTAGGAGAGAGAGAAACAATAGGATTAAGAAATAGCCTGGATGTCTGGGGAATGGTAGAAGGAAGGAAGGAGTCAAAAATAACCTGTGGATTAGCAGAGGTGTTTCTTGTAGTATTTGGAAAGTAGGGTGGAGAAGAAAGTTTAAAAGGAAGAAGAGAAAATCAGGTTTGGCCTTGTTCAATTTTAAATGACGACAAAACATCCAAGAGGAGAGAGAGAAAAGGTGAGATGCAGGATTGGTTGGAAGGAGACAACTTAGTGGGAGAGAGAGAAATTTGTGAGTCATCAGCACACAGATGATAGCTAAATCTATGTAAGCTGATGAGACAGATCACCTAGAGACAAGGCATCAAGTGAGAAGAGAACAGAACCCAGGACATTTCTCTGGGAAACCTCCACAGAGAGAAGGACAGAAGATGATCCACTAAAAGAAATGCTGAAAGAGCAGCCAGAAGAGAGGAGAGGACAGAATGTTAAAAGCCCAGAAAGGAGGATACATCATGAAGGACAGGATGAAAGACCTGACATTTGGACACAAAGAGGTATTTAGAAAACTGAGTGAGAATGATGAGAGTCAGAAATCAATGCATCAAAAGGGCTCCAAAGACAGAGTTGGAAGAGAGGAAATTAGTGCTCTGCTTGAAGACTACATGTTCCATTATTTTAGGGATGAAGGGAAAAGAAAGAAACAGGATGGTAGTTGGAAGGGAAGATGTGGGAGAGGGATGGTCTGTTGAGGATAGAGGAGATCAGGTCAGGCTTATATTGAGAGAAAGGAGCCAAAGGAAACTGAGAGGCCGATAAGGAAGGTGAGGGAGAAGTTGAGTAAAGGGATAGAAGACATAATGACACATGAAGGGATGAGATGATAAGGGCAAACGGAGGGGTTAGAGGTAGGGAGAAGGTGGGAGGTCTCAAGGTCAGTTATGGGGGAGGAGGAGGAGAAGATGGTATTTAGGGAGGGGAGGAGAAGGTGAACATGAGAGAGAAAAGGAAGAGGAGACTGGTGGATTCTCTCTTTGTAGAAGTCAGCAAGGACTAGAAGTTTAAGGAGGTTGTGACACTCTGTATCTCAGTG
Organism: Chelydra serpentina; assembly: GCA_037349315.1. Taxonomy (NCBI): domain Eukaryota; kingdom Metazoa; phylum Chordata; order Testudines; family Chelydridae; genus Chelydra; species Chelydra serpentina. The sequence continues at coordinate 21,036,474 of JBAIAC010000019.1, forward strand.
GGACATCCTGCACCCCCATGTTCATCCTTATAATATGATTTTGCATTGGATACCACACAGTTTGTCATGTCAGGTGTCTTCGGAAGGCTCATGATGCACTGAGCATTGTTGTTATAGGTTGAAATTTCATGTATATATTTATGAGACTGAAAATGTGTCCTCATGGCTTAAAACAAGCCCAGGCAAAACTCTCCGGGAGCGGAGGGGCAGTTCACACCTCATCGGGGCATGTATGGGACAAACTCAGCTCAGCCTCAAAGGAACAAAGGACACTGGCCTAGGCAGCAACAAAGGATCTGTTGGACTCTTGAGTGAGTCACCCCCCATCCCTTGGTCAGTTTGGGACTATGATGAGGTAATGCTCACCTGACTCAGAAAGGGAGGGGGGCAAAGCCAAAAGGGAAGAAAGAACATGATAAAAAGGTGAGATGTTTGCCATGCCCTTCCTCTCTCTTCCACCTCCATCTAGAGACACCATTACCAAGTGACTGAAGCACTGATAAAAGAGGAGAGCCTGGCTGAAAGGCAACCAGCCAGCCTGTGGTGAGAAGCACCTAAGTTTGCAAGGGCACTGGAAGTGTTAAGATCAGCTTAGAATGCATTTTGCTTTTATTTCATTCGACCAAATCTAACTTCTTGTGCTTTGGCTTATAATCACTTACAATCTATCTTTTTTAGTTATTAAATTTGTTTGTTTATTCTACCTGAAGTAATGCGTTTGGTTGGAAGCGTTTCAGAGACTCCCCTTGGTACATATCAATCTTTTTGTTAAATTGATGAACTCATAAGCTTGCAGTGTCCAGCAAGCATAACTGGACACTGCAAGATGGAGGTTCCAAGGGTTGTGTCTGGGACCGGAGATATTGGCTAGTGTCATTTAGTTGCACAATCCAAGGAGCAGCTTACATGTCAGAGGCAGTGCTTGAACAGCCCAGGAGTGCGGGTTCTCACATCAGAGCAGGGTCAGGCTAGCTCCCAGAGTTGAGGATTTGAGTGACCTAGCAGATCACCGGTCCAGATAACACCAGGGGAACGTCAAAGAGTGACTCAAAGGATGTTAATAAGTAACAAGGAATACAGGCATGAGATTCAATGAGGCAACAGCACTACTGATGTTTTGGAAAATGGCTGAGATGAAGAGAGAGCAAATCTTTAATGGAATAAGTCAGCAAAGTTCTGGGAATCTCTCCATAGAAATTCAGCAACTCAAGACAGGGGACAGAGGAAGCAAATATGGGAAGGGCACAGAGCTCAGGTTTTGTAGGATGGACCTTACAGTTAGAGAGGGGGGGCCTCTGAGAGTGAACTGCTGGGTCTATTGATGTGAGACCTGGGAGAAGTGGGGCTGAGTATGGCAGAGAAGTCATGGAGGCTATCAGGAAACAGACTCTCCAATTGACAGAAGCTTAGGAGTCAAAGATCAATTGTACCTTAGACTACCAAGAGTAATCCCAAGTATAATCAGGAGCACTCCAGCAGAATAGTGTTAATCGTCACAGTAATTAACAGCATACACAACAGCTACGGCAAAGGAAAATATTGGAAACATAGCAAAAGAACAACTGAAAGTAGCAGACCACTAAAATTCATCCAGCAACTTGTACCGCTCCATAGGTTTTTTTCCCTCCCATTTCAACCAAGTGACATCTTTTACTATTTTCCACCAAATTGTTTGGGAATCATTAAATGTATAAGGTACTCAGATATACCTTTATGTCAAATATTTACACGTCATACTTAGGATTTCACCAAGGAGTTCTGATTAGTTGCCAAGAAGCATCAAGAATCAAATACAATTGTTAGTGTTTAAAGGTTTTCCTGTTTATTTCTGCAAATATAGAGGATAAACACTGTCATTTCAAAGTAAACTCTAGAGTACATATTATTTTCGAAAGACGATAGTCCTATAAAGCCCAAGGATTGTTGAAAACTGCATTTCCAACCAACCTTTTCTGGTTATTAGTGCCATGTGTGAAGAATCAAGCAACTGCCTTGCCATCCAGCAACTTTACTAACTAATTAGAATCTAACATTAAAAAGCTGCACCTGGTTGAGACCTAATAAGTGAAGAAAATAATATAAACAGGTCAGACACAAACCACAACAGCATTTGGGTCTGATCAGAGTAAGTGATTCATATATGGAATATAATTTAAAAAAACAAAACACCAACTATTAGCTCAGGTTTAAAAATAAACCATACATACATACATACAGTATCATAAAATCTAAGCCACAGCACTAGGGAATGCATTTTGAGTGATGCTCAAAAGATTTTCATTAAAGCATCCATTTGTTTCAGTCATTCGAGAACTATTTAGTCACATTACTTTCCCTACTGAATTTTTTTAGATGCTGATTGACATAGTCAGAAAATTCATTCCTACTAAAGATAAATCCCTACTTTCTCTGCCAAGAGTTTCTCCTGGCATAGACAATTACTGGTCTACCGGGGGCTCTTTCTTCCTTCTTCAAATTTAGTTCCTTCTGAGAATCCCATGTAAAATTGTGTAATTCATTAAGCTCACAATCTGGTGAGCCTACATACCTCTGTGGTTTGTTTCTGCAATGGTTAACCTAAAGGACACTTGAAACACAGGACACTAAGGTGGAAGAAGCACTAAGCATAGTAAAAAGTTACATTTTACCTTATCTAATCTCATATCATCATATATCCTAGTATATATAAATCTAAACCAATCCTGTCTATGACTTTGTCAAATTTCCCAAGCTAAACAGGGAACCAGAGTTTGGCCTGCTTAGTAGTTGAATGGGCAGGGGAGTCAGTGTTTGGAAGGTGATCACAGAGTCAGCAGTACTGAACCACTGCTCCAACATAAAGTGAGGGAGGAGGATACTGTGACTTTAGGAGGTGCAGTTTTCTGAGTAAGATGTAAAATGGAGATTTGCTCACTTGTGGTTATCAGAGATCTCATGACACTTTTTACAAACATAAGGGGTTAATACTGATATCCTAATTAAATTCCAATGGAGGTAATTATATTTTACCTACCTAAATTCCCTCTGCTGTTTCAATTGAGTACATTATTATTTCTGGCACTCTCTCCTAATCTGCTAACTGTTGTGCACAATTCACCCTTAGAATACTGAACAGAGATATTCTCAGCAACAGATCCTCAACCTCCTTTGTGTGGCTAAGATCGTGTGAAACAGACAAGAATTCCAAATACAAGGAATGGCAGTAATGGGGGAACTGCAGAATGACATAGTACAGGACTTTAAGCATTGTCAAGGATAAGAGCAACAGAACAAGGATAATGGACTTAAAAAAAAATACCTTGAGAGTCAGTGGGTATGGTCCAAAGGAGAGAGAAAGATATTGACGATAGCTAGAGATTTCTAAAAAACATAATATTCAAAGTATGGCATAAAACAAGCTGAATGTAAGAGAAACATAGAGAAAAGTGTAATGTCAATGTGGCTGCATCTGTGGCTTTTAAAGATCTAGAGGTAAAAAGGAAATGGCACTAACAGTGAAAACAGAGAAGCTTTGGAGTATTGTTAAGACATATTGGGAAAGCCGGAAGCTTCATTTGATAATATCTGTTATGTAATGTGATATCTGGTTATTATTGCTGCTTGAACACAAATGAAATCAAAACAAATGGAATGGCAAAGGTAGAAAATGATGTGACATCAGCAAAGGATAGAAGAGAAAATGTGAAAGAAAGATTAAGTCCATCATTAGAAATCATTCTTGAGAACTTAGGAAGGACTGGTGAAATCCAAGAAAAAACGAAGAAGAGAAAGCATAGTGAGACAAGGTAAAGCGGTAGGTTGTTGTTAAGGAACCCCTGCCTATCACATTGTGAGATGGGGTATAAGGAAGGTGGTCCAAGGGCATCACATAGATTGGGTGTTTCCTCTTTTGCCCTGACCAACTGAGGCAAGAAAAAGTCACCCGGGGCTGTGACCAGTGTTTTTTGGTTGAATTGCTTTGTTCTGTGTTGTTTTTGTCCTTTTTATAAGGAATGAATCATGTCATATGGAAAGGGTCTTAAAAAAAGATTTGGATGTGGAGTTTGTATCCTTTCTCTGGCTGGTGAAACAGCCCACGAGCCTATACAAAGTAACTGCTTTTAAGTAGAGGGAAAAAGGGTGACACCTAAATTTATAGTCCAGAAAGTCTGAATTTAATATTTGGTAAATTGCTGGTGTATAACTGAATGAAACAGTATATAAATAGTAAGAAATAGGGGTCCATTGATTAAAAATCTAAACTAACTTTACATTGTAGGTTGGTGGGTTGTTGTTGTTGTTGTTTTTAATACATTAAACGTTCTTTTTGCATAAGGAAAAAAAGTTCCATAAGACATTATCATAGGAGACCTGATCCAGAGCCCTTTGAAGTCAAAGGAATGACTTGTATTGCCTTCAATGGGCTCTGAATCAGGCCCAAGGACACTAAAGAAATGTAAATGAAATGGAACTACTACAAGATGCACACAATTTTCTATCGAGAGTAATTTGTAATGCTTCATTATCCAGTTGTAAAAAAGTGTCAGACATCCACTCTTGGTCATGTACTATTCAAGAATGTTCATTAATGGAGTATCTTACTGTGCTCCTAGTACTCTTCTCAGAGTTGGAGATAATAAGCTGGGAAACATGACAAATATTTTAGAGGATACGAGTGAGAAAGAGGGACTCAATCCTGAATTCCTTATCCACCCAGAAGTTCCCGTGTTGCATTTTCACATCTTGATATTGACCAATCAATAATCATTTATTAGTTCCTTTCCTGGGAGGAGCTGTGTACCCTTAGCTCCCACTGACTTTCCAGAACTGAGTTCATTTTGCTCCATGAGACAGTATTTATCTTTTAGCAGTTCCACTGTGTACAAGTTTCTCTCATTGCACCATGAATGTATCATGAGGGAGTATATCAAACTCCACCCAAAAGCTGACATATTGTGCTAGTGGGAGCTTTAATGTAAATGGACACATTAGGAGTGCAGGATTGGGCCCAAGGCAACAGTTTTTACACTACTGAAAGAAATGGGCTGAAATTAACAAAATGAGATCTTCTAAACACTTAGAAGTAACAATCAAATACAAACATTTTGTATTGGGCAATGCTGGCTGGATAATATAACACAGATTTTATCTGGGGGTTGTGGATGATAAACTGAATTATAGTTAACACTGCCACAATATTAAAATGCAGGGAAATGCTACTGTATATTGGGTTTTGTTAACATAATATGTGATAATAATATGTGATAATAAAAACAAGGTAATGAGTTCCTCTATGTTCAATACTGTTTAGGCTTCAGTTGGGTAACTTCACTTTAGGGTGCCATATTTCAAAAACAAAACCATAAATTCTCAGAGACCAACAAAAATATAAGATTTGGAAAATAAGTATAAGAACAAATTCATTTATCTAGAGGAAAATAAAACTGAAAAGCATGATACCTGCCTATAGATGTGTAATGTGACATTATCAAAAGTAAAGGCGTGAATTTTCAGTCAATTGAGAATGAATAAAAATGACGAGGTTAGCATGCAACAAGAAAATCTAAGGTTAAATTGAGGGGGTGGGAAAAATTAATAGAATGAGCTGACAAAGGAATGTTTAGGTCTATAAAGATCTTTAAAGATAGTCTTGACCCTAATAACAATCCCTGCCACTAAGGAGAGGGATGGACTACTTTACTAGCTGGGGGGATGGCCTAGCTACCAATATAAATTCATGAGTTCTATGACACTTTTGTGTAAAACCATTAGTTTTGTTGTTTCCTAGGCAATTTCAGGTTATTTTGTTAACACCACTTGCCTAACTTGGAAAAACTTCTCAAACACTGAAGATTTTTACTGATACTGCAGGTTGTTGTTCCGACAGACAGCACACCAAGGTCTGCTCTCAGTTACAGAGCTGTGGTGCACCAGTGTAACTGAGAATTTTGACCTGTGTGTCCAATGGCACCTAGATTGTGCCCATGCATTATCTAACTGAACAAGGGATTAAGGGTGAATACAGCCTCCTTCTGGCTCTGTTACAGGAAGTAAGTTGCATCCTTTCAGTGCCTGTAGTATCTTATTCCCCATCCAGATCAGGAGGGAAGAGGAGGAGAAATGTGACTCTTGAAGTCACAATTCTTTTCCAGGTCTGCTTCTGGAGTGGAACATTAATCAGCCACCCCATGCTCCATAATGAGCCTACCGGAACCAGTGTAAGATGCAGTTACATTCATGTTATTTGTTCATATTGGTGAGTAGTTTGATTGGTTAGTAGCAGCTTTGACAGCAATGTCTGTTTCATGTAATCCATTTATATGTTTGTACAGCACCTAGCACCGGTGCTGTAACTAGGGCGAGGAGAGTGAGGCACTTGCCTCGGGCGGGGAAGCTGAGGGGTGCAAAAAACTCCCTGGGCCATGGGCATTTCAGCGGCAGCCCAAACACTGCCGCTGAAATGCCGCCAGCTTGGGGAGTTTTTTGCGCCCCTCAGCTTCCAGCAGCATTTCCAGCATTTGGGCTGCCGCCGTCTTCAGCGGCATTTCAGAGGCAACCCAAATGCTGCCGCTGTCTTCGGCGGCATTTCAGTGGCGAGGGTCCTTCCTTTGCGCCTCAGGCGCAAATATCTCTAGTTACAGCTCTGCCTGGCACAATGGGGCCCAACCTGGTTGTGGCCTTCAGGCATTAACATTTTTAAAAATTCAACATGATCTGGGATGAGTTAGGCACATCACATTGCTCTTATCAACATGGCCTTAAAAACACTGGGGAGAAATAAGCTTTAAGATTTCATTCTCAAAATAATCATACTTCCTTTCATAAATACAAACCCCTGGTACATTTAGAGCAATGACCATAAAGTCTGCAGCTAGTAACTGCAGATCTGTACCTTTAATTTGAGCAACTTCAGCACTGTTAATAAACTTCGACAGTAATGTAGGACACATCATTGCTAAACTTAAAAAGAAATATATTTGAAAACAAAACAGGTTGCTATATTTTTGGTCCTAGTATTAAAATTACACACAAATACTTGCAGAAGAGAATCCATAATGCAGTAGCACCTATATAGCACTTTTCATCAGTACCTCGCAAAGTGTGTTACAAATGAGGTATGAATCTTTATTCCTATTTTACAGATGGGGAAACTGAGGGTCAGGTGAAGTGACTTGCCCAAAGTCACTCAGCAGGCCAGCAGCAGAGCTGGATACAGAATGCAGGTCTAATGAATCCCAGTCCAGTGCTCTACCCACTAGGCCACACTACTCTGAAGAGAAACCAGATTAAATAAAATGATTGTGTTTCTTGCTAGCCACATATACAGCCCAATCAGAGTTTTAAAAATATTTCATTTATACTTCTCCAAAAGTACTTTAAATGTTATAAACACAATAATACAAGGCAGGGTTATTAGGGCCTGACTCTGATCTATTTTTACGTGTGTAAATCTGCTGACTTCAGTGGAGTTGCCCCTATTTATACCAGCATAAGCGTGATCTCGAATGGTGTACAGTTTTCTACGTGACAACTGCTTTTCAGGCTGCAAGACTGTTTTTCTATAGCTCTGAAACGAAACAAACTCCCAATGTGAAACTGACCTCAGGATATAGGGTTACTTATACAGTTACAATGTTGGATCACAACTACACAGAGCTGTAGCAGAGGAAACTGCAACACAGACAAATGCCATACAATAAATGACAAACAGAGTTAACTATTTTCACAAAACAGAAGTGGAGATCAGTGTCTCAAACTTCACATGGGAAACAAATGAAGTCACCAATCAATAATAAAAGAACATATCCTACAAATCACCAGAAAGAAACATGAACTGTTTAATTTCAAACATGTTTACTTTTCATTATTATTTAGTACTTGTATAGTTCCTACAGCTTGCAGGCACTATATTAACAACTATGAAGACAAGGTCCCTGCCCTAAAGAGATTACAATCTCTGAGCTGAGTTCTGAAAGGTTCTGACTTCTGAGCATTCAATTCCCATTTACATCTGTTGGAACGGTGTATGCACAGCACCTTCAGGATCAGGTCCCAAATATACTGGAATATCAAGGAGAAAGATTTTGAAGGAAAAAGTCTTGTCTACAATCCTGTGAGGAAGGTTACAATATATGTTAAATTTAAGATCCCTCTCATAAAACAGTGCTCTGGCTAGGAAAGAAAGGCTTTTTTCCCCTCTAACAACAAATTACCATTTGCTCTTTCTAGTATTACATGAACTGTGATATATATTCTCTGTATATGCCAAATAAAACTACTAGACTAAACATGCATGCACTTCATACGCAGTGGTATAGGCGTAGGATGTAGAATTCTATTTGTGATTGCCAAAAATTGGTTTTGTAGGTTTGGAAATGCTTTAGTGAACTGAAGTAATAATGTTTTCAATTTACCTAACTGGGAAACTAACAATATTACTGACTTTATTTGTGATATGCAACTTATTTAGGCAATCAACAAGCCATGCTATAAGCTAGTAGCCATTGCTCATGGACAATTCCACAGAATGCTTTATCTGCCTCTCTATTACTACAAGGGATTTTAGCAGAATAGCCATGAAACAGTACATTCTGCAAGTGGACAGTCAGTATAGTCTGAAAACAGTTACACTCTATGGAAAATTCACAACTTGAACTTCCAAAATTGTTAGTATGACATGGAAAACTTGTATAAAGGCCAAACTTTTAGCTTCAAACTTATGCAGATATTTTTTCCCTAAAGCTTACAAGTTTCCTTTGGGTTCAGGTATTTCATAATTCACAATGAAAACACAACACTGTAAAACTGAAAAGCATGAGATATGCTCTAGTAGCTTCCTGCAATGCACAAAAATTAACTCAAATCCCAAGATCCACCCTCAGGAGCTTAATTGCTTCAAAGAATAGGAACCTTGTCAAACTCAGTCCAAACAAATATAATCAGTAGCTTTCAAAGCTTGTTTGACATTGAGAAAGCATGGAAAACAACATAGAAACCAAAGAAACACACATCGATGGTCTGTCAAATTTTTTTGTTAGACACGATGCTATTATCAAGGCACATCAGGATGAAATAAAGTGACCTAGCTGACCACAGGCTTACAAATGTCTTGGGAAGGAAGGAAAAACGGTGAATCAAAAGGTAGCTTTGTTGCATGTCCCCCCAGGCTGTCTTATTGACAGGAATGACAATGGTCCCAAGATGCACCATTATCTATGACCAGCAAGCAGACATCAAATGCTACTGAGCTGTCTCTGTCAGAATAGAAAATGCTGCTCAAAATATACAGGGCTTGTTACATTTTGTTCAGCTAAGGTTTGTCAAAAGCCAGGGTCACTCTGTGTGTGCATTGCCCTGAAGGGGAATTTTAAAAGGAGGAGAGATGCACTTGATTCTTCAGTGTTTCTCCTGGAAGGAGACTTCAAGACTATGGATGACCCAAATGTTTTGAAAAATCAAAGACAGACTGAAATAAATAAATAAAACAAAGCTAATGGACACTCACTAGGGCCATGCTATTAGTCTGCAAACCACTTTTGAAAATAAACAGGTTTGGGAACTATTCCCATAGTTAGATGTATTTCTAATAAAAATGCAGTTGCATTCTAATACATAGGGGTGGATGCTACCGTAAAGGCATGACTCAAACTGTAGTGCATAAACGTGCCCTCTTCCAGCATCTGTACTGTAGCATGCAGCTAATTGCAGTACAAAATATTTATATTGGTGAGAAATGCCACTAATTTGCTATGCTTTGATAAAAGACTAAGCTTTTATATACAAAGTCCAGCCTCAGAAATGTTTGAGTAAACTTTGTTTTTGGTGAACATCTGCTAAGCACACGCTAAGGAATGAAAGTCCGAGGGTGTTTCTTTCATCGAGTCAGAAATCTCTCTTTAACAGAACTGGGCTTTAAAAGAAAAAAAAAGTGAGGGTGAAAAGAATATTCTGAGAGATGAAAGGGATTATTTATGTCAAACGGCATTATGGGGTTGATTTGTTTTTCCTTGAGTGTTTGTCATTTATTTTTGTTTCCCTCTGCAACAGGGTCACCCGCCCCTATGCATCCCCTCATGGTAAAGGGTGGCTCGGCCTCCATTTTCCATCTTCAAGACTCCTTAATAAACCCCACAGAGGCTTCTCTTCATGCAAACACCCTCCCCTTAGGGTCTGGTTAATTAATATAAAAGTTCAGAACAAAATTCAAAGTCATAGAATATCAGAGTTGGAAGGGACCTTAGGAGGTCATCTAGTCCAACCCCCTGCTCAAAGCAGAACCAATCCCCAATTTTTGCCCCAGATCCCTAGCTGGCCCCCTCAAGGATTGAACTCACAACCCTGGGTTTAGCAGGCCAATGCTCAAACCACTGAGCTATCCCTCCCCCCCTTAAAGTCCCAAAATAATGTCCACAAAGTCCAAGTCAACTCCCTGCTTTTGGCAGGCCACTCCTGGCCCTACATAGCTGGAGTCTTGTTTCCCTTGTTTCCTCAAACTCTCCTATAGTCTTCTGTTTTTATAGCCTGCAGGAGCCCTCAGCTCTAATTTTCAGCAGCTCTCTCCCAGCCATTGTTCCTCTCTTCTCTGCAGCTTCCTACTACTCTTTGTAAGAGAAGAACTCCTCCATACCTAAGTGTGTCCACTTAGTCACCAGGGATGGCTGGGCCCAAGCCTCTAGCCCTTAAAGTGGTACGCCTCCGTGTTCCACCCTCCTTCTCATCATCAGATTAGTAATTATAATTAAATGCCATTGGAACGTCTTCCCCTGCATTCATACTCACATGAGTTCATGAATTCAAAGCCCTTGTGTGGCCAGCACAGAGGGAGAGGGCTTCTTACCCCTTTACCTACCTGATGGCTGACTTAGCAAACATGCCTCTTGTTGTGCTTCACGGCATCAGGCCAGTTCATTTCAATCTCCAACTACTGAGAACCATTTTCCTACGTAGCTTCGGCTGTTCATAATTGCAGTTCATCTGTCGATCAGTTTTGCTGTAGGGAATTTTATTAAGACAAATCAATTAATGTATTTTCTTTTTTACCTCCTCGTTTCCATCACTTTTTCTGTGGTCTGGCACATAGTGTATAGTTTATGTGAAGGGACAGTGATCCTAAAACCATCCCTGTGTCAGAACGCTAGGGGCTCCCTAGTGTGTAGCAGTGAGTTTCAGCCGGCCTGACCAGTTCAGTGTACCCCAGCTCATTAATGTTAAAATGTATATCTGAAAGGTGTCACCAGAAAGCTAATAATACACTGGTCATTAATATCACTGTGAAATGTTTGCAACACTGTAGGTGAAATTATGGATATTCTCTGATATGTTTTAGAGACTAAAAACAGACAAAGGAAACAAAACAGTTTTTTTCCCCGACAAAGGGGAAGGCAAACACCTCCAGCTCACTGGCAAACAGTGTCAGGTGTGACCAGTGACAATGGACTATTCAGTTGCATTGGAGGTTGCAGGAAGGCTCCCTGTGAAACACAGCAAGCTGAGCCCCCAGGATAGTTTCCTGACTTGTAACACAAAGACTATCCCTTTGAGGATATAAAAGAACAGAGAGAGACTCCATCTTTATCCTTCACCTCAGGAGATAAAAGAACCAAGAGATTGGATCTGAGTGATGAATCCCGGCCAGGCTGGCAAGTAAAAGGAGACTGTGGGTGAAAAAAAAACATGTTAAACAAAGGCTGTATCTTGATAGATTAATTTTTTCCCTTTTTTCATGCGTGTTTTCACTTTCATTTGATTGTTACCATTGTTACCTGTATCCCTGCCACTTGCTATCATTTAACCTAAGTCCTGTTGTTAATCAACTTGTTTTAGTTTTTACTATAAAACAACTCCATGCTGTGCTTAAAGAGAAGGATGTATTTCATAGAATCATAGAATCATAGAATCTCAGGGTTGGAAGGGACCTCAGGAGGTCATCTAGTCCAACCCCCTGCTCAAAGCAGGACCAACCCCAACTAGATCATCCCAGCCAGGGCTTTGTCAAGCCTGACCTTAAAAACCTCTAAGGAAGGAGATTCCATCACCTCCCTAGGTAACCCATTCCAGTGCTTCACCACCCTACTAGTGAAAAAGGTTTTCCTAATATCCAACCTAAACCTCCCCCTCTGCAACTTGAGACCATTACTCCTTGTTCTGTCATCTTCTACCACTGAGAACAGTCTAGATCCATCCAACACAAGTCCATGGGGCCGGATGCACTGCATCCGAGGGTGCTAAAGGAGTTGGCCGATGTGATTACAGAGCCATTGGCCATTATCTTTGACAAATCATGGCAATCGGGGGAGGTCCCGGATGACTGGAAAAAAGCTAATGTAGTGCCCATCTTTAAAAAAGGGAAGAAGGAAGATCCGGGGAACTACAGGCCAGTCAGTCTCACCTCAATCCCTGGAAAAATCATGGAACAGGTCCTCAAGGAATCAATTTTGAACCACTTAAAGGAGGGGAAAGTGATCAGGAACAGTCAGCATGGATTCACCAAGGGCAAGTCATGCCTGACTAACCTAATTGCCTTCTATGATGAGATAACTGGCTCTGTGGATGAGGGGAAAGCAGTGGATGTGCTATTTCTTGACTTTAGCAAAGCTTTTGATACAGTCTCGCACAGCGTTCTTGCCAGCAAGTTAAAGAAGTATGGGCTGGATGAATGGACGGTAAGGTGGATAGAAAACTGGCTGGATGGTCGTGCTCAACGGGTAGTGATCAATGGCTCCATGTCTAGTTGGCAGCCGGTATCAAGTGGAGTGCCCCAAGGGTCGGTGCTGGGGCCGGTTTTGTTCAATATCTTCATCAACGACCTGGAGGATGGTGTGGACTGCACCCTTAGCAAGTTTGCAGATGACACTAAACTGGGAGGAGTGGTTGATACGCTGGAGGGTAGGGATAGGATACAGAGGGACCTAGACAAATTAGAGGATTGGGCCAAAAGAAATCTGATGAGGTTCAACAAGGACAAGTGCAGAGTCCTGCACTTAGGACGGAAGAATCCCATGCACTGCTACAGACTAGGGACCGAATGGCTGGGCAGCAGTTCTGCAGAAAAGGACCTAGGGGTTACAGTGGACGAAAAGCTGAATATGAGTCAACAGTGTGCCCTTGTTGCCAAGAAGGCTAACGGCATTTTGGGCTGTATAAGTAGGGGCATTTCCAGCAGATCGAGGGATGTGATTATTCCCCTCTATTCGGCACTGGTGAGGCCTCATTTGGAGTACTGTGTCCAGTTTTGGGCCCCACACTACAAGAAGGATGTGGATAAATTGGAAAGAGTCCAACGGAGGGCAACAAAAATGATTAGGGGGCTGGAGCACATGACTTATGAGGAGAGGCTGAGGGAACTGAGATTGTTTAGCCTGCAGAAGAGAAGAGTGAGGGGGGATTTGATAGCTGCTTTCAACTACCTAAAAGGGGGTTCCAAAGAGGATGGATCTAGACTGTTCTCAGTGGTAGAAGATGACAGAACAAGGAGTAATGGTCTCAAGTTGCAGAGGGGGAGGTTTAGGTTGGATATTAGGAAAAACTTTTTCACTAGTAGGGTGGTGAAGCACTGGAATGGGTTACCTAGGGAGGTGGTGGAATCTCCTTCCTTAGAGGTTTTTAAGGTCAGGCTTGACAAAGCCCTGGCTGGGATGATCTAGTTGGGGTTGGTCCTGCTTTGAGCAGGGGGTTGGACTAGATGACCTCCTGAGGTCCCTTCCAACCCTGAGATTCTATGATTCTATGATTCTATGATTCTATGATTCTTTGGAACCCCCTTTTAGGTAGTTGAAAGCAGCTATCAAATCCCCCCTCACTCTTCTCTTCTGCAGGCTAAACAATCCCAGTTCCCTCAGCCTCTCCTCATAAGTCATGTGCTCCAGCTCCCTAATCATTTTTGTTGCCCTCCGTTGGACTCTTTCCAATTTATCCACATCCTTCTTGTAGTGTGGGGCCCAAAACTGGACACAGTACTCCAAATGAGGCCTCACCAGTGCCGAATAGAGGGGAATAATCACGTCCCTTGATCTGCTGGAAATGCCCCTACTTATACAGCCCAAAATGCCGTTAGCCTTCTTGGCAACAAGGGCACACGGTTGACTCATATTCAGCTTTTCGTCCACTGTAACCCCTAGGTCCTTTTCTGCAGAACTGCTGCCCAGCCATTCGGTCCCTAGTCTGTAGCAGTGCATGGGATTCTTCCGTCCTAAGTGCAGGACTCTGCACTTGTCCTTGTTGAACCTCATCAGATTTCTTTTGGCCCAATCCTCTAATTTGTCTAGGTCCCTCTGTATCCTGTCCCTACCCTCCAGCGTATCTACCACTCCTCCCAGTTTAGTGTCATCTGCAAACTTGCTAAGGGTGCAGTCCACACCATCCTCCAGGTCGTTGATGAAGGTATTGAACAAAACCGGCCCCAGCACCGACCCTTGGGGCACTCCACTTGATACCGGCTGCCAACTAGACATGGAGCCATTGATCACTACCCGTTGAGCACGACCATCCAGCCAGTTTTCTATCCACCTTACCGTCCATTCATCCAGCCCATACTTCTTTAACTTGCTGGCAAGAACACTGTGGGAGACTGTATCAAAAGCTTTGATAAAGTCAAGAAATAGCACATCCACTGCTTTCCCCTCATCCACAGAGCCAGTTATCTCATCATAGAAGGCAATTAGGTTAGTCGGGCATGACTTGCCCTTGGTGAATCCATGCTGACTGTTCCTGATCACTTTCCCCTCCTTTAAGTGGTTCAGAATTGATTCCTTGAGGACCTGTTCCATGATTTTTCCAGGGACTGAGGTGAGACTGACTGGCCTGTAGTTCCCCGGATCTTCCTTCTTCCCTTTTTTAAAGATGGGAACTACATTAGCTTTTTTCCAGTCATCCAGGACCTCCCCCGATTGCCATGATTTGTCAAAGATAATGGCCAATGGCTCTGCAATCACATCGGCCAACTCCTTTAGCACCCTCGGATGCAGTGCATCCGGCCCCATGGACTTGTGTTCGTCCAGCTTTTCTAAATAGTCCCGAACTACTTCTTTCTCCACAGAGGGGTGGTCACCTCCTCCCCATACCGTGCTGCGGAGTGCAGCCACCTGGGAGCTGACCTTGTCTGTGAAGACAGAGGCAAAAAAAGCATTGAGTACACTAGCTTTCTCCACATCCTCTGTCACTAGGTTCCCTCCCTCATTCAGTAAGGGGCCCACACTTTCCTTGACCTTCTTCTTGTTGCTCACATACCTGAAGAAACCCTTCTTGTTACTCCTAACATCTCCGGCTAGCTGCAACTCCAACTGTGATTTGGCCTTCCTAATTTCACTCCTGCATGCCTGAACAATATTTTTATACTCCTCCCCGGTCATTTGTCCAATCTTCCACTTCTTGTAAGCTGCTATTTACCACAGTTAAGTTAATAAACTGTAATGTAGTGACTCTTTAAAAAAACATTGAACTTAATATCTTCTTTGAATGAACAGTGATAGGAGCTGTGCATTGCAGAGATACATCTCTGAAGAGCTCAGGGGTTGGCGTTTACTGATTGCTACCAGCTAGCAAAGGTTTGGGATGGGAGAGCCTTGAGGAGCTTGCTGGTGAGGAAGACAGGCTGGTGTGGCAGAAAGCTGACACAGAGTCTAATCTCCAGCAAACCTCACTCTTGCTGAGGTAGAGGGAGGCTCCCAGCTCTGGGTATCCCCAGCAGCATGTTACAGAGGGGGTTTATTTTGTTATATTGTATTCATTATGACATTTACTACAAATATCAATCATTGTTATTTTGTCCAACAAATATAAAAGAAAAAGAAAGCAGGAATAAGCAGTTCTGCAGTAAATTCCACGTTTTGGGCTGGAATCTTCAGTCTGTTAGAATAGCTTTGCACTAGTCTCCTTGCCCAAAGCTGCCTTAAACCTAGCAGATCTGGCTAGCGGCTTCAATGGCCCAGAGGAATATTTATCATCAGTGTATGATTTAAAGCAGCCTTCAGGGTGCTCTAAATCTGCACCAAGAGACCAACCGCATCTAAGATGGATGAGAACTGGAAGTAAGGGAGGGCACACAGCGGAACACCATTTATCCAATCTAATTGGGATGGGGCCAGATCAGATAATCAAAAATTCCGATAATCAGGAGAACGGGCAAAGAGCTTTCTATCCCTTATTTTAAGATGCAGGGGAGGGGAGGGCTCAGGCTGTCGGCCCCGGGTGGCTGAGGCTTGGGTGTCGAGTGGCTGGGGCTTGGGCTATCAGGAGGTGGTTTGGTTAATATGGAGAGCCAGATAATGGAGGCTCAGATAAATGGGGTTCTACTGTATGTCTTAAAGCCACCTTTGCCTAACACCCAGTCTTGCTTGAGCACAATTTGCCTAGATCAGAGAATCTGGACAAAACATATGTGTTCAATGTTACCACATTTTTCTTTTAGGACTCAAACCAGAATACACATTCCATCAGTACAAAGGGGTTAGCAAAGCATTTTTATAAAATCCCATTTAACAAATAAACTCTATTCTAGTCACCACGATATTGCATTTCTTACATCAAGATATAATTAGCCTTCCATCCTGTTTTCACAGAACTATACTTTTTTTTAGGATCAAATTATGTTGAAAAAGTAGCATCAAGGTCTTATAATTATTATGCGTCCTCAGGAGTGAACAAAATAAACTACCTAGGGCTAACAGATACACATCACACACGTTACAATCTACCTCTGTACTCCAAAAATATGCTGATATCTGAACAAAGAAACACATCTGGTTTGTTGCCATCAACAAAAATGCTAGGCAATGCTGATACTGTCATATTTTTGTATCACTATCACCATAACTATATTAATGTCTGCATAATGGAATGGTTTGAATTAGCAACAACTGGGTTGATAGAAAGATAGATGCTGAGCCAATGAGTGTGATTGCAGATGTTTAAGAATAAATGTGAAAGGAAAGGAGTGGGCATTTTTAAAAAAAGTGTATTGATTTAGTGTGACTGATGTGAATGAGTTAAATGATGGACTATGAAGTGTGAATTCAAATTTACTGTGAATGGAATTTACTATGAGTGGAACAAAGTATGCATGACCATGACTGAGTGTGACTAGGTATCATTAGGAAGAACTGAGCGAATATGAGTGGATAGCACTGATTATCTCCCCTGTAATCTATAAATAAACAGTATTGCAGGAAGTTTTGAAAAATGTATTTAATAAGGGATTTCCAATGCCTGAATAAACTTGCTGAGGCCAGATAGCTAGATCTAAAGGAAAATGTATCATTTTACTCAGAGTTTTGTCATGTAATATTATGTGAGCTCATATCTGACAGGAACAAAATGTGCCTAAATGTAGAGCAAGTTGCTCTCTTTTTTAATTTTAAATGGCTTTTCAATTACCAAGCCACAAACTTGCAAACATATGAGGTGTCATTTACCTGCTTTCATATATATGCTTGGGTAGTCTAATAGCATACATGTTAATTTTCAACCCACAGCTATATTTAGGAACTGACTACCTTCTGTAGCTCTGTATAATGCAATAAAATTCTGTGTAAAGTCACAATAGCTATATAATACACCTTTAGCTCCATGGAACTGATCTGAGTGAAAATCCTGCTGACTTCAATGGGAGTGGAGGGTCTTCAGTACCTCACAGTATCAGATTTTACATAAGAATTCACTTCTACACTTTTTCATTCTGATAATCCTTACTCTACAAATAGTCCCATTTATTTCAATGGAATAACATATTAATCAGCATAACGGTATCAGACTCTGGCCCTATTGAGCTATACAGAGAAAAATGGGTGCTAAGGGCCTGACCCTGCCTCACTTGAAATCAATGGCAGATTGAAATGCTGACCCCATTGCTGTCGATAAGAATTTCTGCTACTGACTTTTAACTGGGCCAGGATTCCATCCACATTCTCTTAACTGGTACAGGATCTGTCCCTTAAAGGCAACTCCTAGTAATACATCATCTTTTCTCAATACCTGGTTCACTGTTTCTTTTTTACTCCTAATCTATTTTAAGGATTTTTTTTCTCCTTCCAGTCCTCATGTGCATCCTTAACCAAACACATGGTCCTTGTAACCTATATTTAGGGCTTCTAAATTTTTGGTTTTAATCAGTAAACACCAATAAAACACCCCCCATAAAATGAGGTCAGTGTTCATCCAATAAACAATGAAAAAGCACCATAAATGGTTACTTGTATCCAAGGGATTGTCTACGTGGAGCAGCAGTGCCCACTAAAGGGGTGTGATTTCTACAGCGGATTAATTGGTCTGCGTAGACATGGCTGGTGCTCATCAAAGGTTCCTTGGTGCTGTACTATGTTAAAGTACACTAGGGAACATTATAAAGAGATTATTCATTACAGTATATACTACTGTAATGAGTAAATGTATATTATATAAATTACTCATTACAGCAGTGTTTCCCAAACTTGGGACACCGCTTGTTCAGGAAAAGCCCCTGGCGCGCCCGGCTGGTTTGTTTACCTGCCGTGTCCGCAGGTTCGGCTGATTGCGGCTCCAATTGGCCGCGGTTCTCTGTGCCCTGCCAATGGGAGCTGCGGGAAGCGGCGGCCAGTACGTACCTTAGCTTCCCGCAGCCCCCATTGACCGGGCACAGCTCCCACAGCCAGTGGGAGCCACGATCGGCCGAACCTGCGGATGCGGCAGGTAAACAAACCAACCGGGCGTGCCAGGGGCTTTTCCTGAACAAGCGGTGTCCCAAGTTTGGGAAACACTGCATTACAGTATATACAGAGAATACCCCGAAAACCTCCAGTTATTGGACATCCACTCAAAAATTCCTAAAATTACCCCCACAACATGAAATTATAAGCCTAAAAAATAGAAATCCTACCTATGTTTTCTCTTCCCAGGGTGCCCCGCCACCAATTCCACCAAAAAATAAAATTGTTTGGCTCTGTGTTTACACTGTAACATGTTAAAAACAAAAAAGACCAGGGAGACTATTTCAATTGACATTACATGCATGACTCTTCTTTCTCTGGAAGCCTGCACTTAGGATTAGCAGACGTCCTGATATTCGTTTTTTTTTTCCTTATATATGCAACTATACTCCTCCCCTGAAAAAATGTGTCCTGATTTTTCATACTTGCTCTCTGGTCACCCTACCTGCACTGCCTCCTTTTTCTGCTAAAGTCTCCTAAGTAACAGTAAGTACTGACTAGTAATCACATAAGTAGAAAGAGACTGAAGCAAAGAGATGCCACATCAGTCTGAATTAGTGATGGATCTAAACCAAAACCCTCTATCCTGTGAAATTTGAATTCACAGACACTTTGGGCCAGATGTTTAGTGAATGTAAGTCAGTGTTCTGCCATTGACTTCAGTGTAACTGTGCAGATTTACAATAGATGAGGATTTGGCCCAGAAAGTTGGCCAGAAGTTGTAACTTCTCTTACTGGAAAGGAAGAAATAGCATTTTCCATAGCCTTCACCCACTCAGGGTGATTCTTGGCTCAGATGATTGGCAACGAGATATAGATATTCACCTCTAGCTAACTGGTTCAGATGATCTAGCCTAGAACAGCAAGTACCATAAACTGTTACCATCCAATTATTCTTTGATGCCCTCTGTAAATGAACTGGTGATCTTTGTTCAGTTCCTACTGGACATCTGTCCACATCATGAAGCTGCTCCCACGTTTGGCACTAATTTTCAGGTTCAGTAGCAGAGGTGGTTGGAAAATTTCAATAAAAAAGAATTAAAAGAAAAATGTTATATATATTTCTTGAAAATTGTCTTAACTCCCCACCTCTGACAAGCTCTACTGATCATTGAGGTCAAGGGCTGAATCATCAAGGAGACTGAACGACCTCCTCGACGAATCTGTACCCCAAAACTGATCTGAAATCCACTGGCAGGGCAGACTGGTGACGATTACACTGCTAATGTCAGTGCCGTACATGTTCTGTGGCAAAATGGAGGACTGAATTCTTGTGACTAGCAGTCCATGCTTTTCATCAGCATACAATTCACTCGTTGGCAAAAGAAAGCTTTTCATGTGTAAGTATAGAAGAGCAGAGTAAGCTGGTTCAAAACGTTTCTACATAGTGCTGCAATGTACCATAGATCTGAGGGTGAGATTATTAAGAGTTTTTATTCCTATTCCTTATACCATACATGCTAGACTGTATATAACAACTTTCCTTGTCTACTTATGTTACCATAGACAATTTGTAATGTATAAGAATCAGTAATTCTGACACCTGGCACAACAGGACCAAAAAATTATGTGGAAAGATCATTTGACATAGTTTAGCTATTTATATGGCCCCATATACCACAGTATCCAAGCATCGCAGCCATCAACATATTTATCCTCAGAACACCTCTGTGAAGTAGGGGAATGCTATTATCCCAGGTGAGCAACTGAGATAAAGGGAGGCTAAGTGACTTGCCCAAGGTCACATAGGAAGTCTGTGATGGAACAGGGACTTGAACTCAGCTCTCCTGTCATAGACACATGCCCTAACTACTAAACCATCCTTCCTCTCTAAGAGTCTGTTCACCAGTTTCAGCGTAGAAAACCATGGTGAGTTTTTTCAGACCTCTTCCATCTAGAATACAGTGTCTGATTCCTGATTTGCTATGCAGTTTATTAAAAGATGTTAAAGATTTGTTGATTCCAAGATTCTATCTTTAGCTCCAGGAAAGCTGAAACTCTGGATGGGCAATTAGCACCCAATAAGCTTAAAAATCTTCCCAACTATGTCCCCTGAATGTTAAAAGACAATGAACTACTTCTGCTGATGTTCTGTTTCTCTCTCTCTCTCTCTCTCTCTCTCTGCCTCTGCCTATCCTGGATTTTACAAACCAGCTTGATCTGGTATTCATTTGAATTACATGTCATATTGAGGAAGGATGTAGTTTCCAATTCACAGCAAGACAGACAGCAAGGATGCTATATTAAAAGAAGAGTTACAGGCCATTTTTAACAGCCAAACATAATATGACACTCTTAAGTAGTGGTATTGCCTCAGTAAAATCAGGTTGTCTGTTCACCTTACATTATAATACAAATTCTTGACATAGCTTTAGGTTATCCAGCTTTATTTAGCTGCCGACAGAAGGACTTTTACTATTGTGGATCAAGGCAACTGCCTCCAGAATTGATCTCATTAGCAAAGTTTCCATAGGAAAGAAGATTAGAGAAAGCAACTGATTTTCTTGACTTGTACTGGTATTTCAATGGCAGTGATGCAGTTTCCTCCTCCTCCAAGGCATTGGTTTCAGTTCACATTTTTAACTATTGCTAAGCCCTCCAGTAATGCTGAAGACAATCAAGGATAAGTGACCATTCTCTTCCATGATAAACTAAATGTCAAAAATAGTCAACTCCAGGCTCTTTGTGTATTTCATGCTTTGTTATATGACAAATTCAATATAAAGCATATTTAATGGCTATATTCTACATCCAAAAAGGCACTCTGCATGGCTCCTACGTCAACAGAGCCCAGTGCATCTCACAGCAAAACTGGCACTTCGCATTCAAAATATGTTCACAGTTGGCCTACATTCCTCTATCCATCATATATTTTGTTGGATGTTTTGGGATGTGTTGGATAGTATGTTTTAGTCTGGTTTATAGCTTGGAAAATACATTGTGCATTTTTAAACATTTAACCATTTTTGTGTGTTTTAAATATTAGTAAATATACCTAAATGTTTCCGGGATAAGCCCTTTAATGAAATCTAAATAAATAGATGAGTTATAGCTAATAAGTGCTGGCTATGATTTTCCTGCCCCTCTTTTGCCCAGACATGGCAACACCACCATTTTGATCACACTGTGCATGGTGGACAAGCTGCAGAGAGGCTGGAATGGTAAACTCAGTGGCTCCTGTGCATTGTGGAACAGTGCTTTTCAGGAGCTCTGTACAGTATTTGCAGTAGCATGGGGATGTGGCATACCAGGGGAGGAGCTAGAGTGGGAATTGTGAGGGTCCACTAACCAAAATTCCTTAGGAAGGGAGAGGGCAGGAGTAGTAGTGATTACTACTACACATGGGCTTGAGTGCTAGCTGCAGAACAGTAGTGATGAGGCTCTGTGGTTTCTGCAGAGGTCATCTGTGCAAATCCCATTTACTCAGGCTTTATGCAAGGATACAAGATTTGGAGAGTAGTTATTATGTTGTCTCCAAATCACAACTTACATTGCTACAGAAATCACATCTGTAGTTTGATCTGTCATGCCTAAGAAAAAGTTAGGAAGTCACTCTTCCTGTTATCCTATTTCTGTACATTATATAACTGTGACTATTCTCTCTAAGGCTTCTCTGGAAAACTTTCCACCATTCTCTCTCTGTTAGGTCTCAAAGTTATCAGTCAGAGTTCATTTATACTAAAGACTGTTGGTTAGACAACATCCTCAGGGTTATGAACTATAGTATGGCAGAACAGAAACACAATTTTCTGCCTTCTGTACTCTAATTCATTTAATTAGGGATTTTCTTGATTTTTTTTTCTGTGTGTCCTTTCATGTTTAGAGGTCTCCACACAAAATACCTCTCCATTCCAGAAAGAGAAAAAGAAAGTTTTGCTAGAAGTGTAGATTATTTGTTCCCTCTGTCTCATTTTTAACTTATCATATCACTGATAGACGGTACCGTGTCATTTATCTGTATTCTGTCTGATAAAGCATTTTTGCATAGTATTCTTTCCTAGAAAAAATACATATATAACATACATTTATAAACAATTAAAAATCAAGTCTATATTTTTGATGTTTTAGATTAGCATGAAGTACCAGAAAAGGCTTTGATCCAGAAGTGTTAGAAGAAGCAGAATGAGTGAAGGAGTTCTAATTATGGAATATCTTATGACAACAATCTCATCATCCTGCAAATATTTTGTACAACAGGCAGAGCTCAAGTTGTAGTGGAACCTTCATTTTTTTTAAATAAATGAAAAGGAGTAAAATTATTATATTAGTCCTTGATATTGCAGTAATGTCTGAATGCTCTAACCAAGACTGCGACCCCATTGTGCTAAGTTCTCTACATATATAGAGTAAGAGAATCTCTGCTCCAAAAAAATTGCTGTGTAAATAGAAACAACAGACAAAGGGTGAGAGAAAGGATGTATTACTATGCCCATTTTATAGAGGCACATATAGATTTAGTGACCTATCTAAGATCACATAGGAAATATCTAGTAACGTGGAATTGAACCCAGAGCTCCTGAGTTCCAGTTTGTGCATACATAGCCCAGGGCTACACTAGGGAAGGGGGGTCGATCTACGATACGCAGATTCAGCTACGTGAATAACATAGCTGAAGTCGGTGTATCGTAATCGGCTTACCTGACCATGAAGACGGCGGCGCGTCGATCGCTGCAGCTCCCCCGTCGACTCCGCTTGCGCCGCTCGATGACGTGGTTTTCCGGAGCCGACGGGGAGCGCGATCGGTGATCGATTAAGCGCGTCTTAATGAGACGCGAAAAATCGATCCCCGATAGATCGATTGCTACCCGCCGATCCGGCGGGTAGTGAAGACAAGCCCATAGTTTCTCTTAAGGCTGCCCATTGCCTTAACCAAAATTATCCTCTCAGATGTATATCGTAAATTTCAACTCTCATGTAATTCTCATGCAATCACCCAGTTTTATCTTTAGTTTAATATATAAGGAAGAAAGGAGGATTTTTCTTACTAAATGTGTACTGTTCAAACCCTAACTGTATAAAGAGAGTTCTTCTTTCCTTCTGGTGTCATTACACACATTAAAAATGGAAGAAATCAAGAATTAAGGTTAAACTTCCATACATGTATGGATGTCTAATCCGTGCACTTCCAAACAACCATAACTGTGCCCTGTAATGATGTCATGCAATAACCATGCAATTATGATTAGTGCATAACAATGTTTGTACTTTTAGATTGGAATAAAGAAATTTTAAAGAATATTAAATTTTTTCCCTCTTCTCCCCTCCCTTCCCCCTGGTGTCACTACAATCACAAGAATGGTTCCTGAAAGAATCAGATTTTACATTTGGGCATTTATCTTATGGCACTCACAGCCATAGTGTCTGAGTGAAAAAGTTCCTAGGATGCCACAAGACTGACCATTTTGCATTGGCACACAACCACAAAACACTGACCTATGACATCATGGAACATGACCACAAAGCAACCGTGGTTAGTGCACTAGCCCTGACATCGCCTCCCCTGAAAACTCCACTCACTCATGTGCTACAAAAAATAAAAAGAGACTAGGCAAGAATTATCCTAATCACCCTACATTGGCCAAGGAGAGGCTGGGGGAACCTAAACTCCTCTCCCAGGGAGAAGTCTAGCACCAGTAACTGCAGATCCTGAACCTAGCAGTCTGGCTGCTAAGTGGAAGACAAAGATGAGGAAAGCCTTCACACTGAAAATTAGAATCTGCTGATGGGATGCAAATGTCTCACTACTTCTGAATGATATTCTAAAAGCTGGAATAAGTTCAGACATTCATTCAGAAATAAACTGACGAGCCCAAGATTGCTGGCATCCTCTAATTCCTCCAGGATGGACTCTCCAAGGTGCTGGCTGCATCCACTTTAAAAAGAAAGGCATCAGCTCTAAACTCCACACTTCCAATGTCTTCAAACAGTGAACCACCCAGGCCTTATTAAAAGATTTCATTTAGCAGCTGTGAAACTAAAGCCTTTCAAATATGTTTCAAATGACTGACTTGGAGCCTTAACTTAGCATGATATGTCTTACAAGTAATGCATTTGCACCTCTACTATCAACTTGTTATAATTCTTTTTGATGAATATGACGTTCCTAGTTGCCATAACCTGAGCACTGTGCACCACCAAGCTGCAAGCACTCACAACAACTGAGTAAATACCTTCCACTGGTTAGTGACAAAGGCTGGAGTTGAACTGAGTTCTTGGGAAGCTGAGTGGAAATAGGTCTTGGAGGGAATCCCAACAAGGGTACCCTATAATCTCCCTCCAATTTCAATCCAAAGGAAATGCCAGTTTTCACAAGTCTCAGGACACAGCATGGTCCCCTTATATTGCTTGACATTTAAGCAAGAAGTTATGGCACATTAGCTTTCATACAGGTATTTAGGATTTATTAGAGATGTGCACAGACCTTTAGGAAACAATTCATATTTTCCACCATCCTCAAGGTAGAGAAAAGAAAGCCTATGATGGCAAGAGAGAGAGGATACAAACTGCATAAAAAAGGGAATATGAATCAAAGTGCTTGTGAGCCCCGCAGGGACTCAGTGTACAAACCACCAGGTCAATTACTACATCCAGGGAAGAAAAGTAATCCAGTTCCAGACCAGAGAATTTGAAAACTGCAACTGTATACTGTACAGTTCTCAAAACACTATAAACTGCACCTGCCAACCTCAGCAGACAGAGCTTTCAGCATAAGGGAACTACATATTGTGATAACCTTCAAAGGGATATTTTTCTCATGCCCTCTTCTTGCCAAGGGCTGTGCTCCCTACTCTGTTTCATCTTCCCTTCTTGCTACCTCTCACCCATTACAGATCAGGAAATCAAGACTCAGAAGAAAAACATCCTTCACTAGTTAGACAGAATTTATTTTCTCTGAAATGCTGGATCCAATGATATAGCCTACCCTTTAGAAAGGAGAGTAAACCTGGAAATGTTGGGCGACCATTGTCTCCAGAGTCTGTGTTCTGAAAGCGGGTTCCTTGTGTACTCCTGTATACAATAGTATGTTAAGAGAGAAATATCTGACTGTCTCTACTGGAGAGGAGTTAGATTAATTTTTATGAGGTGAGCACTTGCAGCTATGGAAGAACTTATTCTGAACACCCTTGCTCCAGTGACTGACAGCTCTACTGTTCTCTGTATACTTGCCAGCCCCAGTCTATCTGTTCCCAAGAAACAGTCTATCTGAAACCCAAGATCTGATAACATAAATGGGGTGGGGGCATTAGGAGAATTGTTCCTTTGCTGTGAAAACCTGTTCTCATTCTATCCCCTAATACCCAGTGCCTTGGGATCCAACGTTGATGCTATAAGGAAGTCTATGCAGATTCTATGAGATGATTTGTGTCTGTAGAAAGAATGCACATTTTCTGGAACAGTAGCTTTTGCTTAAATTTTCTTAGTCATGGTGTTTTGCATTTTCTACTTCACTTTGTTTTAATATGTTATTTAATACGTAATTTTATCTGTGGAATATTCATATTTGCTCATTTTTAAATTATTTTAATTTATCTTGGACACCACAATCTTGACATTGCTTTTGCTCATCCATCTAAATGGTTAAGGTTCTCCCTAATTTTTGTTTTCTGATAAACATATCTCCAATATCACCACTCCTCTACCCAAAGCCAGATCTTCAGCTGCAGCCAAGGAGTGCTCAGGACTACAGCAGGACAGAGGGTACACAAAATTGGCTTAAAGTCACCTATGCACCACCCTGACCCTGGGGCCATGTGACAATGGGCCAGTATCCCACCACAAATTAGAACAGACTAGACCCTACTCTAACTTGTACTAGCTACCTACTGTCTTGAGGGACCGTTAAAACAGCTAGGGTTCCCTGTTCCCAACCCACCCCGGCATCTGCTTCAGAGACGGAGGGGGAGAGAAGCCGCTATAGTGTATTTACACCATCCTAGGTATACCCTTCACTCAGAGAATCCTCCAGTGGATGGCTGCACTGGCATTAGGGCAGCTTTAGAGTGGCAGTATAGCACAAAGCTTTTCTAATGCAGATCAGGATTTGCCCACAGAGTCCACATGACCCCCTTATGCAAGAAGTAGTTCTTCCCTCAAGACCTTTGCCAGTACCAGCCAATGAATCAGCCAACATGGGCACACAGCAAACTAGTTTCCACAACAAACTTTCTCCCACTGACCTTGGAACTAGATGTGCTGAAGTCATTAACAGAGCTGAACTTCATCACAGCCAGCTGCTGTTGCTCTGTCCCTGACACAGAGCCAGCTAGGTGCTCCAAGCGTTTAAACTGTGATACACTATTCTAATGCTGACTATTATTACAAAATGGGCTAATCAAGTTGTCCTGTAAGATCATTTTTGTCTTGTCAAAAAGAATGCCTCACTTGGCTATTATAAACTAGAAATATTCATGGTACAGGACTTACAACCAAAATGTGTCAATTTAGCATAAAGTTTTGAGATATTTAATAGTATATCTTAATAAAAATTATACATTCATAGACTAACTGAGACAGATTATGATTACCTGTCTTTGAAGAAACGGACTGCTTTAGAAAATTATTTGGAGTGCTCTACTATTGTACCTGTCATACACTTTTAATTAAAAATGTATTGATGCATGACTAAATTGCACACAGTGAAAAGCAGACCCATTTTCGTTCAATTGCAATAATGTACACATAACCCAATGAAGTAAGCCTATACAATTATAACAGGAAGACAGCCCCAGCAGAGTTATACTTTTTCAGGTCAACCTCATACCAGATGTATGTGCTGTGGAGCCAATCATCACAAATCAATGTGGACTCAATCAGCATAAATGAATTTACTAATCTACTCTAAATACCTGTAATGAAGTTGTTTCACTAATCTATTGTAAATTAAATATTAGGAGAAATGAATACAGAATAATGATTAACATTATTTTATGGAGTGTTTCATGTCAGAGCTTGCTAAGTAAGGCAATCCACACCCGATATATTAATATACAGCATAGGCAACCAAAAACTCATTTGCTACATTCTATTACAAGCAGAAACTATGAAATCCAAAGCACAGTTTACAATAAACTATCTTTGGAAGCCAAAGTCCTGTCTATTAGTGACACGCTAATTTAAACTGACCCATGTTGATTCCATAGAAACAAAACAGGAAAGAAATATGCAATACAAATGTCCTAAAGGAAAACTTAGTATTTAGAAAAAATAGTTTTATTATCAGATTTTAAAGAGTTAATTCCTGTCTTGTATGGTGGCAGAATCTGTCATGAAATGTGAAATTTGAACTAATCTTTAGCATATGTAATGACAATTTAAATCATTAAAAATATTTATCAAAAATTGTTTAGCTGCCTGTTGAGTTGTGGAGCTTTGAGAAAGGGATATACAGTGTTTAGCAAGGAAACATTAGTCATAAAGAAGAAAGGGAGTCCAGTAGTTAGAATACCAACCTGGGACTTGGGAGACCTGAGTTCATTTCCCTGTTACTCCAAAGACTTCCTATAGTCTCTCCTGTGCCTCAGTTCCCCATATCTGATATAGGGATAATAGCATTTTTCTAACTCACATGGATTTTGAAGGGATAGACACATACAAATATTGTGAGATGCTCAGACACCATGGTAAAGGGGGCCATATAAATACTTCAGAAACATTGACGGCCATGAATACTGTCCATAACTAGAGAGGTTAGTCTCTGATTCCTATGAACATTTAAGGCATTCCGTACTTAGGCCCCATCCCATTGACTTCAACTAGAGTAACTGGGGCAACATAAGTACCTAAGAATACTCTGTCTTCACTCTGAGGATCAGCCATTTAATATGATTGTTTGTTTTCTTCCTATCACTTAACCAGCTTTTAAACAATAACCCAGTTTTAGTCACATGTTGTATTCATTACCATGGAGGCCATTATGATGGCAGAAACACGGAATTGTACCATTCCTGAATTAACTGAAGAGGAAGAACAGGCAGATTACAATGGGGAAATGTACTTATGCCATTTTACAACCATGTTAACAAATTACCTTAAAAGCCTGTTAAAGTAGTAGTCTATACCATAATTCCAGCTAGCATGTCTACAACCATGTTTTAAAATGGTTATCAAATGCAATTCTACTTAATAGTTTGTGTTTCAGTGCAGCCAAAGACTAAGTACTGTAACACAGGGTGATGTTACTTACAAGACCTCTGTAATACTGAGGAAAGATGGGATGAGTTAGGGATTGAATTTTAGCCATAACTCTCTGCATTTCTTGACCTTTTAAATCAGATCCTTAATCCTCATTTGAATATAGTTTTCTGTCTCTGAATGTGCTGTTCATCTGAGCTCCAGAACTAGCATAGTAATAAATTCTGATCACATTCAATGTTCCTCGTCAGGTGTAAATAAGGCCTTTCCATTGTCATTCTTATTTATTTTATGCTCTACAAAGTTAGCAATCATTATTTTGTTTAAAATGTTTTTGGTGCATTACATTTGGCTGTTTATGCCTGATAGGTAATGCTTCCACTTGAATAGTAGAGACAGAGCAACAACTGTCAAATCCTTGAAATGAAAATGAATATTAAAAAGATTCTAGAAAGAACTATATTCAGTGTGTACTCCAAATAGTCTATATTTTAAAATATATACATCCTTAATGTACTTTAGAAATACTGGTATGTGTAATGGAAATGCAGATAATCCAAGAAATAAATGGCTAGATTTTTATTTCATTATAAACTAAGTACATAAGCCAAAAAGCCATTAAAGTACATTATATCTTAGTTCAAAATTTTAAGGTCACAGAACTATTTCTTTGAGCATGTCACTTATAATAATTCATTACTTCTAGAGCTTTCAATAGAAATGACTGCGTAGTGCTATCTACAAACAAATCTAGCAAATATATGTGGGTCATCCTATAAGACAAATGTGACCTAAAAAGTGACTAACTGATGTCATGTTATTTTCCTAAATATACCATGTTTGTAAAAATAAAATAAAATAATCTCCAGAGCACACGAAACAGGATTTCAGCTTTAGAAACCTAAATATATCTAGCTTTCCAAAAGACGACAGTGACAAAGTGCTAATACTAGTGTATGTCACTTATTGAAATGTACAAACTGTCCAAGATGTAAAACTTAATTGTAGAGATTGGTGGTTGGATTTTAACTTGTGTTCCTAACTCAGGTACTTTAGAAGATCCCATCTGAGGTTTTACCTTTCCTAGCCTTCTGACCCTTCCCTTTAACACAGCTGATCCATCAGCCAGGTCTCTTTAATTATGCATCTTTGGGGTTAGGAATAATAAGAAACAACTGGTTTTGGAAGATTAGCATAAACAATTAAAAATTGTGCGTGATTTTGAGGACTAGTATTGATATGGGGCCCAAGGTTATGGTTCTTCTCTTTAGACCTTAAAGTAATTTACTCCAAAGTCATAGACCCTGGACACCATCCATAGCATTATATTTCACCAGTTTTTAAGCTGGCCTTAAATAACTGGGACTAAAACAGACCCAGGGTGATAAAGAAAGTAACTAGAAAGGATAACTAAGAAAATATCCTGAACTAGGTTCAGCTTGGATTGTAACTAAATAAATTCAGTCACTTCTTATGATGATGGGGGGAGCAGGAAGGGGAAAGAAACACAACGGCAAAGCAAAGTGCAGCTCTGTTTAATCCATATAGACATGTCTGCTCAGATCCCTTTGCTAATGTACTTCTAATTTAGATAGACTAACTCATCCCATAATGAGAGTTCCTGTGAAAGTGTGCTGCATTTTTAGTGTTCTTCATATGTATTAAATATTCCTATACTTTTTTTAAGGGCTTTAACAGCCAAATATATATACAGCCTTCTGAGGTGTGCAAACTTGCCCGTCTGTGTAATGGTCCAGTCTATTTAGGAGAAACGTCCATCTCCTGGACAATGCCACAGAACAAAACAGTTTTACCACTGGGGAGTTACAGAGCTACTTAGGGTGTCTCCATGCTTCCCAACTGCCTTCGCCCTTCCAGCCCATGGGAGTTGCACCAAACCTAGTGCTGAACTCCTTTTCTTTCAGAGCCTCAGTTGGACCCCAATATATGCTTACAACAAGAAAAATATAACCTTGTGTTGGAGAATGGCAGAAATACCATGCCTCAGTAGTTGGAGAAGGGAGTTTGGTGTTCCCATGCCATTCACTGGAGCTTGAGATAGGGACCATATTTTCCCAAAGGGAAAATGGGACATCACATGGGGCCAGCCTGAGGCCCCCCTCCCAGCCCTCCCTGCTTCCTGCCTACAGAGGGCCAGCCTGAGGCGCCCCTGTCTACCCCTGCTGACCACCCACGGTCAGCCCGAGGCCCCTTCTCACTCAAAAACACGGGACCGGCCCAAGACCCCCTGCTGCCCACCCACACAGGGCTGGCCTGGCCCAAGCCACTCTCCCAAGTCCTCCCTCCCACTTAGGCCTGGCAGTTCCTCTAGAGGTCTGCTAGAGGTCGCACCCCACTTTTAGGGGGCTAAACTGGGCATTTGTACCGTTTGCTCTTGCGAACAGGACAAATGCCTGTTTAGCAAGAGCAAATGGGACAAATGTCCAGTTTTGCCAAAAAAAAAAGTCAGGACAGCCCGTACAGGGCTTTAAAAAGGGACTCTCAGGGCCAAAATGGGATATATGATCACCCTGATAAGATCCCAGAAAAACTCCCAAGATTCTCCTGAAACCCATGATTAAAAAAAAAAAGACTAAGTTAAATATTTTGAAATCTATTATTTCTCAGCGCTTGCTACACACCTGCAACATGTGCCAGACAATTACAGGTTGAAGGGTCAACCTTATATACATATGTAATGAGCACAGAAATATACAGGCCCAGGCTCACTTGTGCATCTACTCCCAGGCTCACTCTATACTCCTCCAGCCAAGATCCATCATCAACCCCTCACTGATAGGCTCCTGCAGTCCCCTTCTTGAGCACTGCTGACCACAAGCAGTGAAAAGTCATGTGTCAGATCTCATGACACACGACAAATCACAAGATAGGCTTAAAAAACACAGTATTTAAAAAAAAATACAATAAATGTTGGGCTCTTTCCCTTTGCCTCCTGGTGTCCCTTCAGGTACGCTTGTGTCATATTTTCAAGCTCTTTTCTGCAAACTTGAAGGATAGAAACTTACTTTAAAAAAATGAAGGCTGGGAGGGAATAGGGTCACAGACATTTACCAGCTTGATGATGCTCATAAGAATAATGCACTGTTGTCAACATTTGTGATATTATCATGATCAAATTGTGAGGTCTAGCAATAACAGGGCTCAAAAAAGAACTAGATACGTTCATGAGGATAGGCCCATCAATGGCTATTAGCCAGGATGGGCAGGGATGAAAAACAATGCTCTGATGTGTCCCTAGCCTCTGTTTGCCAGATGCTGGTAAGGGGACACAGGGGATGGAACACTTGATGATTACCTGTTCTGTTCATTCCCTCTGATGCACCTGGCATTGGCCACTGTCGGCAGATAGGATACTGGGCTAGAAGGACCATTGGTCTGACCCAGTATGGTCATTCTTATGTTCTTAATACTGCCATCCTCCACTCCTCACCCTACACAAACACACCAAGGCACATTGTAGAAACCTCACATTCCTCAAGCCAACAACTTCCCATCTTCAGCCTGCAGAGAGGAGGCTACCTCTGGATTCCTATTCCCTTAAACCTGCTTCACTTCACCATGATGGGGGGGAAGGCTGCTCCTGTACAGCTAGCGGAGGGGCAGCCCTACTGTGCTATATCTATTCCAGGGATCTGCCTCTTCAGAGCACACAGGGGTCATCACAGTGCTCCAGGCACCTGGTATGACTGGCTGTGACAGAGCTGCCTCTGGCGGCCAAAAGGGGGAACTGCCTGCAGCTCCGTTGACTGGCCTGTGTTTTATCACAAGAGCCCACACAAATTGACGTAAAATCACAACACTCGGGATAATATCACAAGTGTTGACAACTGAGTATTACTCCTATAAGTAGCATCAAGCTGGTAAACATCTGTAACCCTAGCCCCTCCCATCAGAATAAGGTGCATGCCCCCAAATTGTGTATTATAATTTACTCTGCTCAGAGCCCTTTTAAGGGAGGATTATTCTGCTTTTAGTAATCTGCTACCCAATCTTGTCTACATCAAGATGAATGTTGACTAGCTGATCTGTTTAGTAAATCTACTTCTCTATTACAGGATTGTGACGATGTCCCCAATGAAACTTTATGGGGAGATGCTTATAAATGTATATATGATGTAACTGGAATATGTTTTATGCTACACGTGCCATGTAACATATCTCTGTAAAACTTATGATCTACTGAATCTATTCCTCCTGTTTGTATGCATGTATCATTGTTGTAGTTGAAGTTATAAATATTGGTTTTATATTTGCTGGTTTTATACATAGTCTTGATAAGAGCATGGGATTACGTCTGGAGAAAAGAATGTACAAGTTAAGTGCAAGCACTTAACCGACAAAAGAAGTGGCAGACCCCAATCCACATCTGAGCTTGACCAGGAATGCGACTGGCTGGACTGGTTAGGGTGCATGAACATGTGACTTGCCCATGTGATCCCCAAACTCCAGGGTAACATGATGCTACACAGGGAGTGGGGAAAAGTCTATTTAAACCCTTGGAAGACCCCTCCATTTTGTCTTCAGCTGGCTAAAGAGAGAGGCTCTCCACCCCCCAAGGACATACCTGAAAGAGACTGAACAAAGGACAAAGACAATAGGGGGTGTGAGCGATTGCTGGACCCAGACTAGGAGTCCTACAGCCTGTAAAAGAAAGAGACTGGAACTGGTGAGGTTTTTATCTGTGTTGAGTTTGATTAGACCTAGACATGCGTTTTTTATTTTATTTTACTTAGTAATTCACTTTGTTCTGTCTGTAATTACTTGGAATCACTTAAATCCTACTTTCTGTACTTATTAAAATCACTTTTTACTTATTAAGTTACCTGGAGTACGTGTTAGTACCTGGGGGGAGGGAGGGGGCAAACAGCTGTGCATATCTTTCTATCTTTGAAATAGAAGGCGAACTATTTATGATTTATTCAGGGTTTGAACCCCATTGGAAGTTGGGCACCTGGGTGTCGAAGGCAAGGGCACTTCCTGAGGTGCTTCCAGGCAGGCCTACAGCGGTTAGGGGACGTGGCTCGGACCTGGGTCTGTGTTTGCAGCAGCTCAGCGGTATCTGGCTCAAAACAGACAGGATTCTGGAGTCCCAAGCTGGAAAAGGCAGGAAAGCAGGGGCAGAAGTAGCCTTGGCACACCAGGTGGCAGCTCCAATGGGGTTTCTGTGATACCAACCCGTCACAAGGATAATGCCAAATTTTGCTCACACATTGTTTAGCTATAACAATATATGGGGACATTAGTTTTTAGCAACTATGCTCCTACCATGTATTCTCCCAACAGCCTCTGGCTGAGGCCCTCAGTTCCCTTCTACAAAAGCAGGAGTTACAGAAAACTGTCACTGCCTCCTACAGCTTCATAACATTGCCTGCACTTCACAGCAATCATTTGCACTTCTCTCATGTCCTCTTAAATTTGGACACCCTCCAAGCTGACTGGATTGGAGGCCAGGTGTGATTTGATTTGATAACACTTGTTTTGGTGGCAAATCTCTTAATTTAATGTGATGCCAGATTTTAGCTGATGTCAGGTTTGATTTGTTTTGACTGCCATACTGACTGACTTTGTCCTGTTAGCCTACTGAATATCTTCTTTAGCTGCCCATTACCACATGGTAACCTCAGTTATCCTCTGCTTTATCTCCTCCCCTCCTACATATCACCATCTTTCTTTTCCTTATTTCAAAAATGTTTAAAGTGACATGGTCACGAAAAGTGCTCAATGTTCAGACCCACAGAGTGAAGTCTATTCTCCCTCTCCA
The DNA here is from genome assembly GCA_037349315.1 of Chelydra serpentina. Classification (NCBI taxonomy): domain Eukaryota; kingdom Metazoa; phylum Chordata; order Testudines; family Chelydridae; genus Chelydra; species Chelydra serpentina. The sequence goes on from JBAIAC010000019.1 coordinate 21,071,043, forward strand.
CAGAATAGGTACAGCATAGGTCGCAGCTGTGTTGTGTAGCTCATGATGCTCAGCCAAGGTGTCTCAACACTGATTGGGGTGGACTAAACTTAGAAGTAAAAGTTTTAGTTCACTGTAAATGCTCTTTCATTCCCTAATTTACATCAGTGTCAATTGTTCTAGTTCTTGTTATGGGGCAGATACTTACCTCTAGGAACTAGTCTGAAAGCAAAGAGTGTGAAGTAGGTCACCAAAAAGCCATCAGATGGCTACAACTCCCAGTTACTATTGATCTGGTCTGGATTGGAATTAACACACCTCCATCTCCAATACAGAGCACACCTGGAATATATTTGCCTTTTAAAATTCAAGTATCTGATATCAGCCTAGCATAATGAGACATTGCAGGTCATGGATCAACAGTTGTAATTTGTGTCCAGGATCAGGGACACAAATTGTATCCCACAATCAGATCACTGGAATAGGTGGAATGTTTTATAAGCAATACCATTATGTTTTACATTCAAGCTAGCATGTTACCATTTAGGTGCTTCATTGTTACTCTGCAAAATGCAATAGATGACATGATACAACTTAATGATGGAATGATAGTTCCTTGTCAGAAAATTTATCGTGGAAATATCTGAACTGAGCATTTAAAATTTAAGTTAAGCCAGCTCTCTGCTGAAATAAAGAGGAAAACTGTTGCAAATCAAATGATGTAGAAAGAGGTTTTTAGACCACTGTTTACAAAACAAATACAAATAAGAACAGCAGGATGTCAGCTCTTCTGAGGGAAAACAATTTATAACAAAACAATAAGGAGTCCGGTGGCACCTGAAAGACTAACAGATTTATTTGGGCTGCCACCAGACTCCTCATTGTTTTTGTACATACAGACTAACACGGCTATCCGATACTATAACAAAATAATTACTTTGTAGAAAGCATCTATTACAACATGTTCCCATATTTTTAAAATATATACCAGTATCTAGGTATATAGAATATTTTGTGACAGTTATTATATAATGAAAGATACAAGAAAAATAAGTTTTGTGGCGTGTGTTAAATCCTGAAGTAATAATAATACAGTTGTTATGCAATGAGGGATCAAGTCTCTTCTCATATACACTGTGCAGATTCTCCAACATATTTTCTATGATACAAGTCAATGTGTGGTTAAGTGTTTGTGGATATAAGGCAGACATAACTGTAGAAAGTGGCCTGTTATTGTTGTGGGCTCTAGTGGTTAGATCTTTCAAATGGACCTGCCCAGGTGCATGCAAAAGCCTGCAAGGATCCAGTTGTAGGATCTAGGGTTAATAATTCAAAAGGAATTTTTTAAAATACATCAGGAAGAAATAATTTTTTAGCAATGTATAAGTCTGATACTAGATAAGGTAAAATTACAAATCATGATGCAGCCCATATTAAATGGATTAAAAACTGGATAACTGATAGATCACAAAAAGTAATTGTCAATTGGGAATCATCCAATGGGAGTGTTTCTAGAGAAGCTTCTCAGGGAATCCATTCTTGACTCAATGCTATTCAGTATCTTTGTCAATTACCTGGAAGGAAATATAAAATAAATGCTGATACAATTTACAGATGACACAAAAATTGGTGGAGTAGTAAATAATGGAGACAGGTCTGCTATACACACAAAAATGGATCATTTAGCAAGGTGGGCTTATTTGAATAAATATTTTACTACAGCCAAATAAAAGACCATGCAGCTAGGAACAAGAATGTAGGTCACCTTTAAGGATGGAAGACTATTTTGGAAAGCATTGCCTGAAAGGGATTTAGGAGTCATGGTGGATAACCAGCTGAGAATGAATTCCTAAGTGTGATATGGTAGCAAAATGAGATAATGCAATCCTTGGATGTATAAGCAGAGGAATATTAAAAGTAAGGAGATGATATTACCGCTGTATATGGGATTAGTGATACTTTTACTGGAATACTGATTCCAGTTCTGGTGTCTGTACTTTAAAAAAAAGATGCTGAAAAATTGGAAAAGGTTCAGAAAAGAACTATATGAATGATTGAAGTCTGGAAAACCTGCTTTACAATGAGAGACTAAAGAACCTCAATCTATTAAATTATCCAAGATGAGGTTAAAAGGTGATTTGATCACAGTCTACAAGTGCCTACCTAGGGAAGCAAGTATGTATATGACAGAAAGCATACGACTAAACCCCAGGCCTGCTTGGAAATATAACTGAGCATATGATCAGAGAAAAGGTTGACTGGAGGGGAAGACTCCAGGGAGAGCTCACCTGGGAGTCAGTGCTCCATAAAGAGCAGGGGACCAGTTAGGGGAAAGCCTTTAAGGACTGAAGCCTGTGTTGCTCAGGGGAATCATTTTGTTCTGATGCCACTTATGAGGGTTGTGTCTGGACAATAAATTATACCATGAGGTAAGGCCTAAGATGACACTTGTTCCCTTTTGGGCTAGAGAGACAGACAGCCTCTTACAGAGAGTAATTAACCTCTGGAATAATTTACCTAGAAATTTGCTATATTTTCTGTCACCTGAAGTCTTTAAATCAAGACTAGATGTGTCTTTCAAAAGATTCTATAGCTGAAACAGAAGTTATGTGCGTGATGCAGAAGTTATTGAGTGAGTTTCTATGGCCTATACTATGCAGGAGATCAGATTACATGATCATGATGGTCCACTGTCCTTAAAAAAACCCAAACCCTAGGAATGTAGTCCTAGTGAACAAGTCACTCATAGCTAACAAGATTAATGCCTGTGACTGATTGATTGTCTTACACTTTGTTCAAGTGAGCAGTGATCTCTGCATCTGTTAGAGATCCAGTTCTGCACCGTATTATGTATGACACATTCCACTCAATACCAGTTTGGGTAGAAAAAGGCAGCATTGAATATTATTTGTGATTGAGACAAAGATTAACATTGTTCCCTTGATCGTTAGAATCTACATAGATTAATGGATTTACTTTCTGATTCAAGTCATGGTCTTACAGTAAAATTATTATTACTTAATTCATATTATATATTCAGTTGCAGTGCCATATACATTCATGGTGCTTCAGATAGTGTTGAGTTCTATTTGGTGCTGAGCACTCTCCCAAATCCAGCAAGGTATTTAACAATGTTAATAGTTCCACTAACATATTTGGTACTATTCACAGCATGTAAAGATATGCATGTGCATATTTCTTTGCATGATTAGAGCCTAATAAATCTCATTACAACTTTAATTTCCTCCCACAAGAACTGAGAATTATTTTGAAACAGAAAGACAAATGGACATTTTTAAATTTTAAAAGTCAACCTATATAGTGGTCTAATTATACTCAGAATGTTATTTTAAGACAACATTTTGAGTTTCAGTAATGCAAATATGTTTTACTCTCTTGACCTTCTTTATTATCAAAATACTTTGTTTCCAATGTTGTAAAAATATAATATGTACAAACATACACACACACAAATTTTAACAGGCTGAGCTGTCTACATTATGCCAATTTTAAATGTAGACTAGAGGTTTTCTTTTTCAGTGGTTGAGTAACAATATATAACCACATGAAAACAGCGGTTTACAATGGCCCTTAGCTACAGTACTGTGAATAGTGCCTGTATAATTTTATTTGGTCAAGAAAAAAAACTTGCTGAAGTGATGTAATAGACCGTACCATCAAATTCCTTTCCTTTTTGCAGAATTGCATACATACTGTTTTTTATATGCCAATGACTGATTTTGTGATAAAATGCTGCCAAAAGCACTCTTTGATGAATAGTGGTAAATTCAAATGCCTTATACCACACTACAATTTTTAAGGGGAAAAGAACAAACGGAAATCCATAATAAATTAGCACATATGTTTGACACTGTAAGGATGGGCCAAATAATCATGGCATCAAATATGGAACTCCTCCAGCAAGCTTATCCTCTCTACTCATGTCTGTACTAATCACTGGGAGATTTAATACAAAGTACTTTACCAAGAATGAGCGTACTTTATGAATGATGTTAATGTTCAACAATCTCCAGAATATATATGTGAAAATTAATCTTATATTATATGGGGTAACAATGAATAGCCCCAGTAAATAGGCTATGTGTTCAGGGAAAGACTTGTAAAAGGCAAGGGGTTAAGAGGTTGAATCCTCATCCACAAAAATTCAGTAGGTTGCATCCAGGACATATCTGCTCATGCGTGGTAGTGGAGGAAGCAACAGAAAGGGGCCTACTCAAGCTTTCCATCTCCTGAATCTGCACCCTGAAGGTGGAACTAATAGTCATGTCCTTACAACATTCCAAACATGTCCATTCCTTCCTCCACATTCCACAGCTGTAAGCTGCTGCAGCATATAAGCGGTTATGAAGGCCTCCTGCATGAGGCCTCCAGTGCCTGGATCTCAGGCAAAGCACAAATACAGTTTTATGCAGCTGTCTCAAGGCTTCCACTGGGAGGCAGGGCGACTCAGGTTTAGATCATAATACGGTATGACTGACTCTAGTGTATCAAATCTCCCTTTCACCAAGGGGCTAGTTCTAAGTAGACAAAGTAGACACTTTCACCTCTCTGTTGATTTTCTGGTGAGAAGAAATCTCTGATGGTGAAGGGCTGTTCCTGCACTACTCCCCGCACCGCTCAATGCAAGGGCCTTCATAAGAGACTGGCCAGACCCAGGACTGGGGGGATTGTAAAGGTGCCACCTTTGCCTTCACCTGAGTCCTGCTTCAGACACTGTTTGACTGGACCAGAGAGTCAGGCCCTATATTTCTTCTCAGAATTTAGGCATATGTACATGATATAATTTGCAAGATTTTAAGTGACTAGAAATTATACATATTGGAGGAAATCGTGAAGTTCGTTTATAAAAATACATTAATAGGAGTTACGGAACTAAATACCTTTAAGGATCTGCCCCAAGGGCGAGTCCATATATGTCCATTACATTGATTTCCACACACTGTGACACAGGTGAATGAGGAACTGCCACTTTTCCGTTGCTGTAAATAATGATTGTAAATACATTTTGTTGATTTTTCAGATTAGAAAAAAAAAACAATGTGCAGCAAATGTACAGTACAGATGTACAGTATTTAATACCAAGTTCCATAGTTTGTTTCCAATAGGAGAAAAATACGGGATCTGTCTGCCTCTGTTGCAGTTCATTCTCCCATCTCTAGGTACAACTAAGCCATCTTTCCTAAGGATGACTGTCATCCCAAGCTCATACAAGTCCTTTTTGAGACCAAAAGTTTGTCTTTTGCATGTGATGGAACCAAATGAATTCCCCTTTTCTTATCCCGTCTCCGCCATTAACTCAGTGTTTTGTGGGCTGTTCACAAGACATTGACTAGCCCAATTACATCGTTTCTCAAGCACTACTGCCCTTAGTAAAAGCAGGACACAAAACCCTCTGAAGTCTGATCTGAAATACCCCTCAGATCCTATCATTCATACAGCAGCAATACAAACTAGCTGATTCAGTTTCTCAATATGTGAGACATATATTTCATCATTAGACATTTCAGTATAGTAATCACTAGTGTAGCATCAGTTTTCATCCTTTATTGGTTGACAATATCCTAAACTTGCAGGGATGTAAACTCAGTGATAAGATTCTATGTAAAATTACTCTGAAAGTAAACTAGCAAAAATAGTCTCAGAGCTCATTTAGCTACAGTTATAGTTATTACCTGATAAAAAGGAAGGACCTTCCAGTGATGATCTAAGTACCAATAACGTGATTTGCCACATTATGGATTCTTCCTTATACAGGCAAGGATCACCTGAAAGTCACTCATTAATCCCGTTAGTTTTATTGTACAATTTGATTCCATTTTGCTTTTTAACTTCTTTTGCTTTACCTATTAACAGACAACCTTTCGTGACTGTATTATCAGATCCTTAGTTGTTTGTAATCTATATCCCTTTGAATTTTGCTGGTTTCCAACACATATGGCCATTGAACCTGTACAGAGATAATTAAGCAGCAAACATATGAAATGGTCTTTAGTGTATTTTCAGCATATTTTTTTTCATTTCTTTGGTCACAATAGGCAGACACAAATAGTTTGATTAAAAAGAGAATGAGGAAAAATGCAGAAATTCATCTTGTTTCTTCTGTGAATTTTATCACGCACACAATATATTGATGGTTATTTTAGGGTTTTTTTTTTTCCATTGGCCTTGTCTGAATCCCACAGACTTTCATGTCGATAGAAACATTTTAAACAGTAATTTATGTCATAGGTTGATTCACATAATAATGACATTTATAGTTTATCATACTCATAGCTTTATGGGTGTGTACCTTAGAGGCAAAGAAGCAAATTTTTATTAACACATGTTTATACATAATTGACCATTTGGGAAGTAGGAAGGAGAAATGGCTGTGATTTACATAGCTTAAGAAATGTCTTAGAGCACCTCACCCAGTCTGGAGCTCCCACTGTGACAGATGAGCAAATGCCCATGGGAGATGACAGCATGGTATTTATGGTATTTCCTTCTGAGACAATTAAGTAACATATGCCAAGACCATAGGGATTATCTTTGAGCTACACAGTATGTAACTCTATCTGAAAAGAAATATAATATTTTATAAATCTGACAAACCATAAGAAAGACTAAACTGATTCACCAATTTTAATATTACTAACTTTTTTCTGACTTTATCAGATGTTTCTTATGTTTAAAATAAAACATTAACATATATATGTATTCACGCATGTATCAGTTCAGAATTATATATATTCCACTACAACAATCCTGTGATTTAAGCCATTATATGAACTACTTTATCTAACACAACCCCCACTTCACACACCTATACTAAGCAGTGCTAAATGCTTGGGCACTTTAAAAAAAATACTTTCAGTGAATACTAAAACCAAAACCCAATACTTATTCACAAATATATCAAAGGCCTGGCTCTTCATTGCCTTGCACCATGTGTGGTCATTTACATCTGTGCAAAGTGGATGCAAATACTACAACGCTGATCTGCCACGTAGGTGATAACATTGACGAATCAAGCCCCAACAGCACAAGGTTCCTCAGTGGAGGGACTGTCTCTGACTAACAAGGTAGTTCAACCTCCCTTTGTTATCAAGCTACACTTGGTGGGCCAAGATGACCTGGCCACCACAGAGGACAGGGGGCAAAAACCAATCGAACAAAAACACAGAGCCAGAGAGTATGTAGTAATAGATATAAAAGTGTGCAACAGAAATTAATTTATCATCTATACTGAAAAGTATTTTAGTTCCATTTCCCCATAGGTTTTTTACCTCTATGGAAAATCCATTATTTCCAAGGGAGGCAGGCCTCAGTCTGTGTCGACTCTCCCCCAACCTAGAACCTTTTGTCCAGCAGATGTTTGTTCCTTCTCCTGATCCTTTCTGTAGCTAATTATTTTCCTTGGACACTACTAGGTACTGCTTCAGCCTCCTAGTCTTCCAGAGCACTGCCTCATCCTTCTCTCTCCTTGGAATGAGCTGGATCTGATGTATTCAGGCCCAGACCCCACCCACTCCCAGCAACCTCGGATAGGACTGATTAATTAGAGTCAGCTCCTCCCCTGCCCCTTTCCTCCCATGTGACAATCCACTCTGTCAAACCCTGGCCATTCAGGCAGTGTCATCTCTAGTAAGACTTCCATTGAGCTGTTAATTGTGCTTCTGTGATGTGGACACTTACCTATCAGGAGCTGGACTGAAAGGAGCAACTCACTTCACATATCTATAATCTTTAACGGACATATGTGTAAGAGTGTAAACTGTAATTTATGCATTGTCTTTATCTTTCTTTTTTTTTTTGTATTCCAGGAAGTCATAAATTTAAAGCTCTTTGCACAATGTCTAGCACAATGGGGTCCTGAACCATGACTGGGACTCCTAGGCACTATCAGAATACAAATAATAATAAACATTCCAATAATACAGGCCTGCACAACTCGTAAAGCGGCGAGGGCCATATTACTCCAAAGAAAACAGCTGAGGGCTGAAACCCCCCAGTCCTGCCTGCCCCGTGGAAACAACCCCGCCTTCCCCAGCACTGGGGTGTGGAAGCCTGTAGAGGGGGAAAGAAACAGTGTGCATAGGGTGACCAGATCACAGCAGTAAAATAGGACCCGCCCCCTCCCCGCTTGGCCCCACCATCACACCCCTCTTCACCTCCCAGGGTCACTATATTACTGCACACAACAGTCAATCAATGCAGTTGTAGATAAATCTCTGCATTATGCATTTTTGTATAACTTTTATATGACTTTGTATTGAACCTTGGTAATATGTTATAGCGGGCCCCTAAGGTAGTATAATTAAGGTGAAAGAAAAATGTCTTTTTGCTAGAAGTAGAATAAGATCTTCCCCCCACTTTGTATTCAATTGCCCTGTTGAATGAATGAGGTGTGAATGAGGAACGCGTGGAAGGGAGGCACCTCCAGACAGCTGCAACCTTTGGAGAGGGGATGGGAACCAGACCAAGGACAATCAAACTTGTCAAGTGGGCTGACTAGAGAAGAGCAGATATACTGATGGCCTCGGGGGTTAGAAGCAAGCACCTTCCTTTGGGAACACCCTCGCTGCAGCACTGGGACAACCCCCAGCCCAGAGACAAGCAGCAAAAAGGACCAATGGACACAGTCCCAGACTTTGGGCCGCACAGTGAGTCCACCTACTCCCCCCCCCATGGGCCGCATGTTGTGCAGGCCTGCAATAATATATTGTTTATTTGTTACAGGCTCAAACACAATGTGTTGTTCATGGTATTATAATCTGATAAATTCCAACATTCCCACTGACTTCCTGTGGTGGAGGATCAGACCCCTGCATAGTGCATTGTGTATACTCAAGTCATACAGTATTTTATGTTCTAGTCCTCAAATGGAATCAAATTCTGAACTCAAGTTTTACTCAGTCCTTAATGAAGCAAATGCCTACTGAAATGAACAACATAGTTTGTGATTTTATCTTCAAATGCTTATGTACGAGCTAATGTGAAAAAAAAGACACTAAAATAAATCCCAGGCAATATAATTATTGTCACCTCAAACTAATGTAAAATAGGATTCAAGAGTAAAATAAAGCTACACATTACAAAATATACAAAAGTTATAAGATTTATTTTTCCAACAGTCATGAGTAAACTTTGAATTTCTGTTAATATATACTATGTGATAATAGGGTGATGCTCTAGAGTGCACATTACTGGAAGTATGAATGGACCAGTTTGGTGACTAATAGATCCTTAATGGCTTCCAAACTAGTCAATAATCTCTCTCTAGAGGATCTCCATGATGTAGAATACAGCATGCTTCAATATATAGTTTGTTGTACACTGCTTACCTTAGTGATAAGTTTGAATAAGATTATAATGGAACTTTAGGTGTTTGTTCTAGGTAACTAAGTTAGTATTAAGAAACTTAACATACAAATTAACAAATGTAAAGTTGTGACAATAACTTAGTTTCAGGAATAGCATCATGGTCCTACCATGTTTCTTTCATTGCTGTATTACCAGCCATGTGAGTTGGTGAAATAGGGGTTGCGCCTGCTTCCTTATTTTTACAGAAAGCTCTGGTGGTCTGCACTGGCTTGGGTGGAAAGAGAACCCTGGTGGCATAGGATCTGAATAAACAGCCTATTTTTACCTGGAGCTACTGATGTGCACAGGGTGTTGTATTGTCCATTTGCATTTTGTCCTAGACTGATGCGATTCAACGAATATTTTAAAGATATATATTCTGAAAATTACAATTACAGTTATAATATTATAGTTTATATATGATAAATATGCTTCTTTGCATAACCACCAGGAATTAGGCTGCCACTCCCCACTGCCACCACCACTTGGGCATGAGGAAGTATAATTGTCTATTATGGGAAATTTACATCTTCCGTGAGGGAAAGTCATTGCTGATAACAAAATACTGGAACTGGCCCACTGTGCGAACTGTTATGGCAGCTCCTTAGTTATGTGCCTCTTTAGGTTCAGGCTCTGGACTTTTATTAAAAATAATACAGACAATTTAATATGCAGAATATTACATATTTTAAATATCTGTCCAATGTAAGTCTTTGTGTGTGTGTGTGCCTGTGCATACAGAGACTTGTTCTTTATACACATTATGAACTGTCATGCACATCTATGGTGATACAGAGTAAGCAAATAATGAAATCTTTGTGGAAGTACCTGAAAATATATACTGTGCTTCTTCTCTTCTGCATATCATTCTATCAAACATATTAAGAGATTATTCTCAACATAATACCTTCAAAGAACTCTCACAAAAATACCAGGATTTAATTCTGCAACCTTAACAATCAGGTCCTAATATTACACACTAGGTCTATCCAACTAACAGGGATTACTTGCAGATGAGAATTCCATTTACGTAAATGAGATTTTCAATTTGGGGCCCTTAGTATTAACATCAACACACACAAATTTAACATAAATAGAAAGTCACAGGACTGATTTTTAAGCCTAACTCTCCAATCAAACCAATGTCAAGTTTTACTTAAAAAGTGACAATGGCAAAATATGGCCCAAGAATTTTATCCTTCAATCTGGATTTTTATTTATTTATTTTCATGTGTACTGGAAATATGAAGTAAGCATTACAGCGGCATGAAATTCAAACTTTGCCAATACTGTAATTTTTTAGGATGAGTACAATTACATCAATATTATTGTAATTAATGATTACACCATGCTTTGGAAAAAAAGTACAGAAAAGGTTGGTATTAACATGCAAGACACAGCAGAGTGATATCAATACTCATTTTACTGTTCAGATTTTTTTTAAAAAGCTAATAGCTGTCAAAAATACCCATTATAGGCTAGTCTATAATTTGTAGAAGTCAAGTAATACATTTTTTCTGAAGGTATAATGGATGCTCCATAGAGCAATTATTTTAGAAAGACAACTTCATCTCAGCTGTCTCATGCCAGCAGAACTATTTAAGAGCCAGAGATGCATAATTCAACATGGAAGAGCTGTCAGATTTGAGAATACCTTTAAATTATAAAAACTTAGCACCACCAGTCAGTTATAATTATAATGGAAATGTAGTTTTCTGTCATTTTATCATAGCAAACATCTCTCAAGAAGCAATTTCATGTGTTAAAATATTTTGGCAAAGTGACTTTTGATTCCAAAGGGATACAGATTATCTAGTTTTACACCTGAATATTTTTCCTTTAAATTGAATATAACAGCTTACACTTGTACAAAATGGCAAATGCAAGAGTATGAATAAAAACCCATTGGAAATTGTTACTGTGAAAACAATGGGCTGTGTAACCCCCCTGGACTCATCAAGTTATGCACAAAAATATTTTATTTTTATTATAAGATATGACAAGACAGTTTTTCACCAAACATCCAATTATTTTATATAACAAATGGTCTGTGGTAAGAGGACAGTTCCCCTTTTGGCTTGGGCCCTTTTTCGTGACCAGCAACCAAAATTCAGTGTGGCTGATAGCTCTAGTCACTCTGCTAGTTCCAGGCTTAAGAAAAGTGAACCAAAGCCCAGGCTCCCTGGAAATGCTCACAAATAATTAAGTTAACATCTGAATCTATTTACTCCCCTTTCTCATACAGTGAGTCGGTACTCTCAGCCCTCTCTCTTTAGGCTAAATCCTGTAAAAGTGGCCTACTTCCAAGGAAAGGGGCTTTGCTCAGGTGAAAGTCTGCTGAAACACAAAGGGGTTGATGGAAGGAGACCTCAGATCCAATATTTGCTTCAGAGTCTAGTCACCCCCACAGCTGAGTCCTGATGAATAATGACTGCAGAGTGGTGGATACAGCCTGCTACATCCTTCTGCTTGGCAGAGTTTGGTCCATCTGGACCCATGCTGTCTTGGTGCCACTGGCTACACTGTCGTGGTTTTAGATCCTCTTTCCCTTCACCACATTCCTTACAGAGACCTTCAATAGACATAACTTTCATGCTACACAGGGATAACATGGAGTCTGACTTTTTCTTTGCTTTTTTTTGACAGCGGGTTTTCAATAAATTAATTTCTTGATCATTATAAAATTATTTTTTTAAACCTGACAAGTTTGATTTAACCCCTTTTTCTCCTCCCTTGGGTCTACAGTGCACTACATCCAAGTGATGGAGAGCTGTCCTCCCTAAAGCTACCAGCATATTAGCAAATTGGTGAGAAACCAGAGATCTATACTAGCAAACATTGATTTCTTGTTTCTACGGGTGCAACATGATGTAGTATTGCATAACATAATACAAATTAAGGAGCTAAATTGGTTTCATTTCATCTGATTTTCTGGCAGACTTTAATGTGTTAAGTATTTACTAAAAAGGCAATTGGAATGCATACAGCATACAGAATTATAATTTATTAACACATCTACAGTAGTGGCACATATTATCTTCCACAGTCTCACCTGTGAATTTCTGGGTTAAATCAGGTTCTCTCCCAATGGCACATTAAGTCTCAAGATATATGGTAGTGTATTCACTGGGCAGGTTTCCAGGGTGCTTTTAGATTTACCTTTGTTCTATATCTTTTAATATACTAATTGCTCAAATAGAGCTTTAAAATTAATACTATAAATACAAATTTGGGTTTTGTAGAGTATCACACTACAGAATTCTAATGAGTCAACAAAAACTGTAAGTTTGCTCCTCTCTTGTACTCCACATGTAGGCAATTTACTAATAATGAATAATAAATATATTTTAATAGTGCCTGTGTTTGCTGTACCACACATCTGATTTAAGTACAACATGGGACTTTCTCCATCCTCTCTGGACTTGCAGGTTACTGAAGGGGATGCTATTGGTGAGCTGCTGTTTTAGAGACCACTACAGAAGCCACAAAAAAAATTTTATAAGCACAGTTTTCAATTTGTTTCTATTTTCCATGATGAAGGAGTAGTAATAACATAAAGTTGCTGAATCTAGTAAATTAGTGGTTGCATAATTAGAATTACCAGTGCTGGGACTAAGGTACGCCATGCTTTTTACAGTTCAACTCTAGTAAAGTTAATATTGCATCATTTGGAACAGAGGGATGGAACCAAAGCAAAACACTTTTCATTTCTGGAGGTTTGTGCTCTTTAATTTTGTGCAATGACAATAGGAGCTGTTCAAACACCTCAAATAGGTAGAATGGTAGGATGTGACACACTGGGTGGGACTTTACAGCCCACAGGAACTGTTTCTGGAATCTGGATGCTCAATTCCCAATATTCTTAATGTGATTTGTGTGTGCAAGGGTAAAATTTTCAAAAGCACTTAAAATAACATTTTTAAAATCTCCTTCCTCTGAAGCCACAGCTCAATATGGAGCACTAGATAAAGAGAGACAGGGCTCTCAGATGGTTCTGAGCAGTCTCTCTCTCAGGTGCTTGGCTGGTTGGTTCTTGCCCAAATGCTCAGGGTTTAACTGATCACGTGGATTCAGGAAAGAATTTCTCCCCAGGTCAGATTGGCTGTGACCTTGGGGGATTTTTGCCTTCCTCTGCAGGGTGCAGGAGCATGGTCACCTGCCAGGTTTATCTATATATATATCCTCATTTAATCCTTTTCCTGCCATTGCTGCAGTCTCAAGCACGGTTTCACCTTGGTCTGTCCTATTCTCTGCCAGTGGCACATAAAGATTAATATCCTCTGGGCTGTAATAGTTTGGTCTAATTTCAGTCATTGGGTTTAGTCTGTGGGTGCTGGCTGGTGATGGTGGCCACTCAACAAGGGGAGAAGACTGAGGTTCGGTCAGACCAAATCTGCACTTTTTTTTTTGGGGGGGGGGGGGGGGGGGAATTTCAACCACAAATGTTCACCCTGCTCTAGTTTTCACCTTGTTCTCCTCATCCTTCCCCAGGTTTTTAAGTACTTCAAGATGCTGCTTCCCCTCCTCAAGTTACTGTCATTGAGCACTTCCTGTTTTTTACAAAAGTGCTTACAGAGTAACCTGTAAGTACATATAATAGGCACCAAATCAAACTATAAATGTTCATGAAATAATCCCACATCATAGAATGATCACTGAAATGTTAAAGTCACAGAGAGCTAAGAAACTGCAAAGGAAGACTCTGTGCAATGCTGGTAGCTACAGAATGCTAAAAAAGGAGACATTTTAAACTCCATTATAATATACATTTTCAAAACCAGCATCAACAGTGGCTGCATTTTTTTCTTAGTGCAAAATGTATTTACAGTGTGGCCTAAAAGTTTTTAGTCCGGTTTCTCAGTCTAACACTCCTGAATTCAATTAATGGAGACATTCTAGCACTTACGTCAAGTTATGCTGCATATAAATGGGGATAAAAGGATTACTGGGTTATAAATCAATAGAGAGATTCTAGGGATATAAATCTCAGGGACACTGGGCTTCAGTGTTAATGGAAATGCAAAATTCCATTGGCTAATCAGAATTAAGATTCTGCACCAGACACATCACTGAATTTGTACACATTTTCCTAAGAAAACTCTGGGATGGTAAAAGGTAGAAAATCTAGCTAGTGGCCTACAACATACAGTTTATATATTATCCAATATAAGTGTGTGTGTGTTTATATAATCAAATATAGTAATGGGGTTGATTGCTAAAAGTGTTGGTGAGGGTAATTCTGTTTTTAAAATATAGTATGAGGGTGAAGGTGCGGTGCTGGTTAATATAGGTTAATATTTCTAGGCCTCTCAAGGTGTGTTCACAAAGCAAAGAAAGACCCGCTATTGGCCCATGCTAGCTGACTCGGATTCACGGGGCTCAGGCTGTCGGACTGTTTCATTGTTTTGAAGACTTCCAGGCTTGGGCTAGAGCCCGAGCTCTGGGACCATTCCACCATGCGTGGTCCGAGAGCCTGGGCTGGAAGTCTACACAGCGATGAACCAGCCCCACAGCCCAAGCCCAGGATCCTGAGTCAGATGGCATGCACCAGTCATGTGGATGTTCAAGAGGGATTTGAATGAGAAGGAGGAGGGAAGTGATATTGGGACATGGAGGGGATCATCAAGGTATAAGAGGACAGCACAGAAGACAAAAACGTGGGAATGAAAAACTTTAAATGATCAGTTGGAGAGGATTTTATGCCATTTGAGAACTTCTTCCTTGTAGAGATCTAATATATTATTTCAACATACAAAGGAATAGATCAGTGAGCAGTGTATAATGCACAGAGGACTCAGATGCTAAGAAAATATAAAGAAATACTTCAGATTATTAGCAAATTCAATTTTTATTGAAGAGGGGAGGAGATAAGTACCTCCAGTTGACCCTTCAACTTTTCACTGTGACCTATTAGAAATGGCAGATTTCCTTAGACCTGGTGATAAATAGTATTAGAAAAGAGTTTGGCAGGTAGGAAGATACCTGACCTTGAACTAGATGGGAAAACATTTCCAGATCCTTGCAGGGAATGGTGAATATAAAGACAAAGTAACTCTAGGGTATGTTACCTTCTGGCTTTCTTTGACACAATGTATTTTTGCTGATTACTGTAAGAAATAAGTGACAATGAGACACTGATACAGATGGATTCTGCTAGGTATGTAAAAAAAAAGTGAAGGACAGTTTATACCCCAAGGATTAGCTGTGAGTTTATACGTACAGTATTATTCCTAAACAAACTGAAAACAAATATAAGTTAACAACTCAAGTGCTGGTTAGTTGTATGATTTTTGGAGACTACAGTATGTTTTAAGCTTTATTGGTACCTAACGTAATCATGAGCATATGTTTAACCTAATGTTTAACAAGGCATTGTTCTATCTACTGGGTGTAAGGGATAAAAATCACTTTTCCCATTTTTATAAGCTACTCTTTGTCAAAAATATGTTATACTGTAAATCCCTTGAGTGCTGTATTATATACAAAACACATCCAACAAAGAGACTCTTGTAGGTTCCTGTATATACATGCTGTACATCAGGATATTCTAGTTGAAATAATTGGAATGGACTGAGAAGGCATGACCCTGGGCCACTGGAATGGGGAGGGTGGCATGGAAGATATTAAATCATGCTTTCTTTTGTCATTGCCAATTATGTATTCAGGTTCCATATCAATGTTTAATATATCATCATAGCAATGTATTACAGTCCCAATGTGTACTGCATAATCATAGTAACATCACTCTAATGTCATGTTAGACATTGGCAAGAAGCCACTAGTGTAAAAAATGGGGCTTACAAAGAAATAAGACTACAGTATTTTTTTAAATGAATGATTAATTTTAAGCCAAACTAAAGAAACAACTCATTTGAAGGAGTGGAGGTCATTTCCAACTGTTACTTCATAGTGTACACTGGCACAAAGCCAGAGAGACAAAAGGGGAGGCCCTGTAATAAAATATTTTAAATAAATTATTAATTTTTTTATAGCCAGACTGAAGATTTAGGAGGAGGTTGGCATTTTCTAACTAGGCTGGAGGCTTCCTGGAGTGAACACTATTTCCCTTTGCTAAGCAGCTGAATATACACAAGGTCTACTTCAACTTATTGTAAATGGAATATGCTATCATTACCTGTGATAATGTGCACAGATTTCAAAATTCATTGTTTAGGCTGTCCCACAATAAGTGTTGTTTTTTTTAAATCTCTCTGTTGTTTATGGATCATTGAATGGTTTTAGTCTGTATTTGTAGTGTCAATGCAGAAGAGTCTGATTTAAAAGCATACTAGCATTGATTACTCATTACTAGGTTTACCCTACCAACATCAGAGAAAGCATGGTGGAAGTAGTAGAACCATGGGACTGGGGATCCAGATTGCTGGACTCTGTTCCTGGATTTGCCACCAACATGCTATGTAAATTCAGGCAAGTCACTTAATGACGGTACACTCCCATCCATAAAGTAGATACATTCCCAAGTTCAAGAGTTGAAGTGTGGCTTAACTCATTAATGTTTGTAAAGCAATTTGAGATCCTCAGATGGAAAGCATTATAGTAGTGCAAAGTATTATTATTATTCTGCAACATGTTTTCTGTAATAATGACAAATTCCACAGTTACCAGAAGTGTATTGGATTTTTTTAGCCAGAGGGAAAAGAGTAACCTTAACATAATTTAGTTTGTTATGGAGACGAAGTTATGTCATTTAAAACATTTCTTCATTCACCTTTAATTTTGGTACATTAGACATGTTATAAATAAATAAATACATTAAATTAAATTTGCTAAAGTAAATATTCCTTAAAAACCAAATTTTCAAAGATCAACAAAAGGCTGTGCCCACCAAAACCCACACTGGTTGGCATAGGTAGGTATTTTGCATACACAAACTGATTAATTACATTCCTATTAAGCACTGCTTCCATGATGTCCTGCTATGAAGGGCAGAATCTTCCTGGATGAGTGACAACTGGGAAGAAAGTTGGGGGACCGGGAGAGACTTAGTATTATTCAGCCAACAGACTGGACTGACAGCTTGGAAATAAACCTGTCAGCTGACCTCATAGGAGTCTGAGATCCATAGTCACCTCCAGGTAACCTGAGGAGAGGTGGGGCAAAGACTGCCCCCTCATAAATACCCCAGAAATCCCATACTCTTCCAAAGCACATTTTTAGCATGCTGTCACTGAGCATTCCTATTCCCCGTATCTCCACACACACACACACACACACACTCTCCTCAGGGGTTACTGCAGCTAGGCTACAGTCAATAATCTGCACAGTCTGTTGCAGCTAGGAAAAAGAGTGCCGTTGTAGTTGGGAGAGGGAACTTGCCTACATGAGCTCCTCAGTCCCCTGCTGCACCTGACTCAAGATCATTATAGTTAGTGGTGAGTATACATGCACCTTAGTCCCACAAAATAAAGAACCAGAATTTGTCCTATTGCATCATGTCTTGCTCATAAGTAGTTTGTTCAATCCATAATTGTGATGACTGTTACATTTTCCTCAAATAAGATAGAACCCAGGCTGCAGTTGAACTCTTTGGTGACATCCCACCCCTACTGAAATCATTGGAAATTTTGCTATAGGTTTTAATGGAGACAGGATTTCCCCATTTACGTTTTTCATCTTAGAAAATAGCCTCCTCTATGGTTGGATTTGACTTGGTTTAGAATGAGGATTTCCATGGTTTTCTGGGAGTCTTGGCTCCCAGCCCCTGTGGTTTGACACTTGACTCGCTTAGTTGCTTGAAGCAAGCAGAATTTTGTTGTGGCTATGGAGCTACTATTGACAGTCATTCTGCCACTGGAAAAATTGAAAACAAAAACCGGAGGGAGGAAAAAAATGGCAGGGTGTGGGGAGGGAGGAAGCAAGTTCCCAAAATGTACACCAATATTGTTTTGGCCTTCATTAAAACAATAAATAAGTAATCAGATTTTTTTAAAAAAATATTTCTTGATAAATTCATGTTTACTAGTGCAAAAAAACAAAAACAAAAAATAGAAAATGTTAGCTCTCTCTATTTAGCAAGGACAGAGTTCTAATGAAACACACACAATCCATCACTTGTTTGTTGATGATTGAGTGTTCTCCAATCGATGCGTGTTTTCAAACCTTCTGCTTCAGTGAAGGTGCCTTAGAAGACAATTGCTATTCTATTCCAGGTGCTTTGGAATACCAGCAACATTCTGGGTGAATTGCATCCTAGGTTTTGGCTCTCTTTTGGAGTTCAAATCAATCCTGTTAGGATCTTGAGTGATGTCCCCCAGTTTTCCCTTTCAATGGCTCTGGCCGTTTGACCCTGCTGGATCTCGCAGATGCTTTTGATATAACTGACGTTGGGAGATTTTATTTCTTAGACCTCATGTAACTTCTCTTCAGTTGAATCATAGTGAAGGTATCATACGCCAATTATTTTTAATATAATACATAACAATTCTATAATCTATTTTGAGTTTTGTGTGTCTTATTGAATGCTTTGAGATCCTCAGTAAAAGGTGTCATTTCAGTGTCCTGAAAAGTATGTGTCCTGATATACAGATGTTCTAGTAATTACTCAGGTATAAACAACTGTAAAAGGCAAAATTTTCCCCACGTATATTTCTGAGAGAATCGGTGCCACCCTATCAATGCATCACCAACTTTAAAATTCACAATATATTCCCTAGCATTGATGTCACCCATTAGTCATTGCACATTATGGGCCTGAACCAAACCCCAATGGGATCAATGGAAATACTCCATGAGCTTTGGATCAGGCTATGTTTGAACATTTAAATAACCTATTAAAGGAACACAAAAAGTGCTTTGCACAAAAGAATTAACAGCAGAATGCAAACAAAAATTTGAAAAGGAGATTATTGCATGTTTGTTGACAAAATCCAAATGGCTTTATCTGGGAGAAGAAAACAAACATATTTCCCCATGCTTGATTGTTTGATTTCCTTACTGTTCTTCCAAAAATTTAGTAATGGATAGTGGTTTTGTCACAAATTAGATTAAACTGAAAAATGTGAGAATGAAAAATGTAAATATGACAGGCATCAAGTACTTCTCTTGTAAAAGAACTTTATCTAGTTGTTATCCTGTTTGTTCTTCTTCTCACCTACACATTTTCCATATCCACACACACACACACAAAACTGAATTCAAAGTAGAAACAAACAAAGCAGCATTGATAGTAGCAGCTAAGGAGTATTAGGACAGCTCTAAAAATATCACCCATAGTATGTTAGAATAGGATATAGAGTTAACTTACACAGCATCATGGTCAGATCAATCCTAACTCCAGGCAACCAAAAAGCAATGTTCTTCAGAAGAACTATTCCACTTGAAAAATCATCGCTTGCTATTTTTAACATTTGTTTCTGACACTCTTGAGATGATTTGCACTACTGTGAGAATTTTTTATTATTATTGAGGTCAGCAACTCATAGTTAAAATACATTAACAATGAGGGCTGCATTCTGTTCTCGATTACATCCACTGGAAACTGAGAGCAGAATTTGATCCTGAATTTTTATATCACTATATTCAGCCTCCTCACCCTTCCCCCCCAAATCTAACCATGTAAGAAATATCAGAGCACATAAAAGGGATATCTCTGTTTCCAGCAGTTGACTGGTACTCTGACCAACCTTGGTCATCCCAAGGGAAAGTTTCAACAAGTCAATTTCCCCTACATGCAACTTTGTACATGTCACTGAAGGATGCTGAATACAGGAAAGAGTCAAACTGTTTTCAAAAGAACTCTCCCTATTAGAAGTCCACATTTTAAGTTTCTGACAAAGTATGACAAAAGTAGAATGGCAAAGTAGATTCCATTCATTAGATTTTATAGTTGTGATTGCCTACAATTCTGGTATTATGACTATCATCCCAATATAAAACTGTAATTCAAAATATATAGGCACAGAAATATTCAGTAATTGGTGTTGTAATTTAGACTAGCAACTAGATACCCAAGCATATATTAGCTTTTTGTGGTCTGAAGGAGTTTTGTGGTCTGAAGGAACACTGCTAAACCATCAGTTTCCATTTATTTCCACGCATACAGTATATCTAGACATACTTAGCCAGATTCCATGACATATGCTGGTGGTACAAACTAGATATTTAGTGGATGCCCCCATCAGAGAATTCCTTTTGTATAAAGGAATCTTTAAGCCCCATCCAAACTCCCAGTGCTGGGGTTGTCCCTAGGGAAAGGGGGCATGGACTCTGAGTATTAAAGCCTGCCAATTTCTGGCCAGAATAGATATTTGGAACAAAAGAAATCTGGGTATTAGTACAAGAAGCCCTGAGTTTCCTCTTATTGATGCCACAGCTCCACTCATCCTATTATCAGGGAACATAAAGGGGATTTAAAGCTACCTTTGCTTGTCCCCACCATATGTGGTTGTGACCTTAAGAGCTGGCACACCGTTGTCATGATATATACCCAAAAGGCGGCATGTAATATCGCATTGGAAAACCAATAACGCACTGATCATTAATATTCTTGTATTTGAAAAGCAGTGGCTAAGCTAGGGTGACCAGATGTCCCGATTTTATAGGGACAGTACTGATTTTGGGGTATTTTTCTTATATAGGGCCCTATTACCCTCCACTCCATCCCGATTTTTCACACTTGCTGTCTGGTCACCCTAGGCTAAGCCATGCCTGTTCCAGACAAATGAATGTGCTTGAATGTGTTTCTGATGTAAATTAGGCAAGATGTGACCAAAGACAAAGAAAAGCACATTTACACGCAAGATAAACAAAGCCATCCGGAGAGCCAGTGGGGAAAGATGAATACTTGACAATCCTGACAGGAGATAGGGATTGCACGCCTAGGAAGCCTTCCTGCCTCTTAAAAGCAGGGTCAATGAACTTGGGATGACAACATAGCTTGTATACCCTAAGATTCTTTCTTTCTTATGTATCACTACTAGGAGTGCAAAGGAGCATAGCTGGGAAGAATACATACACCCATATTAAATCAGTGACCTTAGTCAAGATTAGAATTCAAGACCACCTGACTCCAAACTTTGTATGTATTCTTCCCGAGCGCATTTGCACTCCTAGCAGTGATACATAAGAAAGCAAGAATCAAACTCAATTATCAGATTCCATGATGGCAGTATAGGGAAAAAACAAAAAAGAAAAAGAAAAACAAAACGTTGTGATTGAAAACTGGGTCCCTTTGAAATGGAAATTACTAAGACATAATAAATATGAAATCTTTACAGAGTAAATTTGCAGAGTAGGACTGGACTTGAAAGTTGGAGACTGCTTCTGAATGTGTGCCTGTGTAAATGACAGTTTTGTTTCTTTTTAATTTTTCTCATAGGGCTTTAATTATGACATAACTTCAGCCCTTATAGAAATCCTTCAGCAATTCTGCATGATTTCTGCCCTTTGACTGCAGTACAGTGTGACAAATTCAATGGAATTCAGTGCAGCCAAATACAACTGTGAACGCTGCAAAGAAATGGTTTCTATTAATCTTCCCCCTTTGCTGTATTGCAGTATTTCCCTCTTTCTTGTGGGGAAGGGAGGCTGTGTGTGTGCTGCATGTATTTTATCTATATCATGTCTTCTGGGTTCATCTCTCCAAAGTGAACACAAGTTTAGAAGTGTCTGCATAATTCTTTTCTGAAAAAAAGATGTTTGAGCTCCTGACCACTGTTCTCTAACAAATAATTCTTTGTGGCTGTAATTAAGAAGGCTTTGAAAGACTGCTGGGAAGTCTTGGTATGAAGACTCCTCCTCCTCTAAAACACAATCCTTTATCACATTTTTGAATTAATTATAAAAGTTAAAAATTAAATCTTTTTTGTGTCCCACATAATAATCCTCCCAGATCAGTTTTTGTCCATATTAATGGAGAACACATCCCTAGTAAGATTTAATTTCAAAGTTTCATAATTATGGTTAAAATTAAATCTTACTGTGGCTGTATTACATGTTAACATGAATGAAAGTCAGCCTAGGAGGATTATCAAATGTACCCTAGTATGATTTATTTTTAACTTTTGTAATTAATTAAAATCTTTGGATAAAGATCTTGTTTGGGTGTTGGCAGGGTGTGTGTGTCCCCTCATTAAGAATACCCCCTCCCCCGACGTGTTTTCATTCTTATAAGGGGTGTTTGTAGCTGTGAAGTAAGGCTGTGAGCCCTGGGAGATCATCCAATGTCATTCAGCCAAATGGAAATATATTTAGTTGCGCGCTTGCTTTGCTCTAGTGCAAGTGATAGTAATATTCATAATCAGGATTTTGCTTAAAAAATGCTTCAACCAGCATTCCACAGAAATATGGAGGCTTGATAAAAGCTGTATATAATCGCATGGAATCTCCTAATAATATGATGGCTGTGCTTTGAGTAAGGCTTTAAACATGAATACAGGAGAAGTGATGTATCAAAAGGTGCCTAGATTTTATGGCTAGATGGGGCTCCTATGTATCACAGGCCATAGAATTTTCCCCAATAATACCTACATTGGAGCAAAGTATTCTTCTGTACTGTGTAAATTGAGACTATTGAGCCCAATACCTTGTGGTTGAACTTGAGCATTCCTTTTTATAGGAAGACACCCAATCTCAATTTAAAGACTCCAAATGAAGTCTCTTATTTCTCCCCGTGAAGTCAGACTTTGAATCCTTTACATCCAGGAATAACCCCTTTGAGTTAAATGTGTCTGGTCACCAGTGCAAATGAGGACTGGGTTAAAAATCTGGTCCTGGGTAAGAGGTTCTAAAGGTTGCATAACACAAAAGTTGCATCTTAATAAAAGAAAAATTGATGGATTTCACAGATAATGTATAATTTCAGTTGTGTTTTTTTATTTAATCTGTCCCGTTTTGGGGAAAAGTGAACCTATTCATATAAACAATTAATTTTAATGGCACAATGAATTTGTTATGATTTTGCTCAATTTTTTTTAGATGTGGAGTAGTTCCAAATAGATTTAATTGCTAGGTATTAAATATTGTAAAGGACACAGAGTTTCACTTGCACTTGACTTTCACCTCCACTGAAACCACAAATTGTGCTCTGTCCAAGATAAGTGAAATTTCATTAGAATCCTGATCATGGGAGATGCGTAGTGCACTCTGCTCAGGCTGATTTTCCTGGGAGTACAACGGGAGTTTTAAAAGCTCAGCATGTCTTCAGGAGGTAGACTGCACATTTCCAAATCAGGCACAAAGGACCTAATCTAGTGCTCAGTCAAGTCAATAGCAGTTTTTTTCTATTAAGTCAAAGTGTGTTGGATGCAGTCCAATCTAAGCAAATACATTCCACTGCTATCACCTCCCCAGGGAAGAATCTTGATTTGTAAAATGCATTCTGTAATTCAATGTGCTCCAGAAAAGTTCTGTTGGACTTGGACTCATATATGTCTTCTCTGACAACCCGTCAATACAGGTATCTGATAAAGGCTTGCTAGCTGGCTGGCCTGCGTGTTATAAAGCAATTCTTTATCATACAAGCTGCTGAGTACCATCTTCCTTGCTTTAGCTATTAGACACATTTTCCCTATTGAACCTAATTTCCATCATTCTTTCTCTACAATTCACTCTAAATTTTGTGAACACTGAATCTTAGCTACTTAAGATATTTATCAGTTATAGTATTAGTTTTGGTTTCTTTAAATATGGTTTGCCTGAAAAATACAATTATGAAGGGAGGTTTGTAACGCTGGGGCTCATTTGAACATGGAAAAACATACATAAGATGATCTTGCATTGTTTTCAACCTGGAAATACTTAAAATGACACAACAAACACAATTTCCTGGTTTTCTCATTGTGGAAGGATGCTGCTTCATTCACACAGTGCTATTTTATGAAGGACGCTAAATCACCGCCATATTTTCATTGGTGTGGACAACATGACTACTTATCCCATTACCCCAAGAGAATTGTATAGTATTATGGACCTAGATATCAAAAGGATGAATGACTTATTAATATATATATAATAATTTTACATATATTTTCCAAATGAGGACACTGAGTCAGAGAAATCTGTGGTTTAGGAATAAAACAAAAGATACATAACTCCTGCTTCCCAGCTCTGGCCAATCAACACACTCTTTTCCTCGTTAGCAGTCCATCTACTTAAGTTTACAAAGTATAACCAAACTTGTAACCCCGCAGCAAATAGCGGAATGAGATCTACTTATTGAAGCATGCGGTACAGCTTCCATAACAGCCTCCAGCTGACCCTGTGATATCTGTATGAATTTCAGGGGACCTGCGCATTTTCAGGAGAGAATTCTTTGTTACTCCTCCCTGTTCCCCTACCCTTAGGGATAGAGACAATCTAGCCCAAAATAACTGAGCCTGATTCTCCATTGCATTACACTTAGGATAGGATTCACGAGCGGGTGTTAGGCCTCTAACTGCAACTTCAGGCATCTAATTTTAACATTTAGGCAACCGCTGGCATTCACAAAACCCCCGCTCAGTTGCCACCTAACTCTGTAGTGGCCTAATTTACTGAGTAAAGTCCCCTAGGTGTCTACGTTTTGGAAGCTGATACTGCTCAGCAGTTTGGCATCTAACATACCTAAGCTACAGAGGATTCACAAGCTAGGCATTCCCCTATCTATCTTGTTTCGGGGCCTGATCCGGTAGACAAGCTTTGAGCACATTAAAACCCACACAAACTGGCCAGAAAAGGAGAGGGTGCTGTTGCCTCGCCCCCGCAAATTATAACCTTTAGCCCAGTGGTTAGGACACTCATCTAGGATGTGGGAGCCCTAACCACTGTGCTATGGGAGATTCTGGGTCTCTCATTCTCTCCTGCTGAAGCAGTTCCACTGTTTATAAATAATTAAATATGAATTGGAGCAGGGGCACTGAAACTTGGGTCTCCCACATCCAAGATTAGTACTCAAACCACTGGATTATTGAGTAATTCTCACTCTCACTCTCTCTGGCATGAGGTCCCCCTTTACTCCCCCACCAGTGTAGTTACCTACACCTGTGCAAAGTGAGCAAGCAGTAGGTATAAAAGCTATCACACTGTTCACAGACTCATTAGATTTGTAGTATTGTTTAAAATAAAATGCCAAATATAATTTTCCCGTAGAACTTTTTTCCAGCATATGGCTCTGTATATCATCCTGTTGGACAATGGAAAGTCATAATTATTTACTTTTGGGAGTCCCTATAACCCATGTCATCATGAATTCTGATGAATTTTCTGGGAATGGTTTGAAATGTTTCCAGTTAAACTCTTGACTTAACATCTCAAGAAGAAGAAAAATGTTTCTACCACATTTTATTAAGCCCTTTAGGTCCTTTTACAAGAGAGGAAATACCAATTAACGTATAATTTAGCAGAACAAAATATTATCCCATTTCAACCAGTACCCACTTCCTTGAAGTTTATTCAAGCATTAATAACCATTTAATGCAATTTAACTACACTGAGGTATCCGTTACATTAATATCATATATCCATCAGGAAATTAGAGTTTTGTCTCCATGAATTTTGTATTACAAGAAAGTCTTTATAATTTTATTCTGCACTTTATGGTGGCTAATTTAAGTTTTAAAATGGTTCAGATAGCTTCCCAGTCTCTCTCTTTTACAATGTAATGTGACTAAAGAATTGTTACTGATGTTAAAAGATCATGAACACATCATTTATTAAACAGCACTGTATAGAAAAGTTTAAAAGAGGAGGGCATTTTCAGTATAGCCCTTGTTTTCTTAGAAGTTTATAGCCAGTGACAGGCAAAACCTCATGGAGTCAGGATGTTAAGGGTCCAATCCTGCAAGATGCTGAGCATCCTCAGCTCCCCCAAGGTCAAGCAGAATGGAGGATGCTCAGCATCTCAGAAGCAGCATTCAGCACCCCCAAACAATCGAGTCCCTAATCTCAGAGAAACATCCAACAGTTTCTCCAAACTTCAATGACATGTACCTTGGGCTGGAAGTCAAATAAGAAAAGGCTTTCCTCCATATTGCCTGGTTTGTAAGGCAGGTCATTAATGCCACAAAATAGCCATTTTGCTTGATAAGAGATGCTTCAGGTGTAGAGCAGGATATTTGACAATACTGTCTACACCCATATTCCCACTTTCAGTAAAAGAGCCACAGCCCTGAATAATGAGCTGCATATTATCACTATTACTATTGTTATTACAGTTAACTCCTCATGTAGTCTGCCCTTTCTATTTCATATTGTTATGGCAAAAGGTGCTAATGTCATGCATGTTATGAGTCACTGATCTATAAACGCAAGATCAGACTCACCAAATAAATATTTAAATACCTGGATTCACTAGGGAATTTAGGCATTGAGACACTGAACATTGCAATGCCTAACTTTTAGGACCCCAGAAAAATCACAGGAACAACAATGTAATCCACAAAGTCTGAGTTAGTCTGAGTTAAACAATGAATGGGTAGAGATAGGTGCCTTAGAATCACGGTTGCCAACTTTAATGCAGTAAATAAGCACTCCAACTTTCACAATAAGACAAAAATCAATCCCATTTCAAAACAAGGCCAAAATGAGCCAGTCCCTAAGAACCCCAACACTATGTGACTATATCCCCTCAGTGTGTAGTCTGGGACTGTGGTGGGCCCTCTGTACACCCCTGACTCTCTTCCACGCCCCAGCTCCTCCTTGCCCCTGCTTGCCGCCCCGCTCACACCCCTGCTTGCCGGAAGCTGATAAAAAAAAAGAAGTAACAAGCTACAAGCCAAAAACTAGCCAACAAGCAACTCACAAGCCAATTAAAAAACAAGCCCAATTTCTGTGTTTTTCTCGCGGGTTTGGTATGTCTGCTTAGAATTCAATCCACAAAAGCCAGCACATTAGTTGGGGAGCTGCCTAAACTAGCCAATGGGATATGCTGACCAGAGGGGTGGGTTTTAATGAGATAGGTGCCTAACTCTGGGCTACAGGGAGGCGACTATCTCTGACAGCAATCCACTACCAGCGAACCACAACTTAGTCTCTCCTGTTGAAGCTGTTCCACTGTATATATATATAAAAAATAATTGAAACGGGGGCTGGACCCTATGTGTCCCACCTCCTAGGTGGATGCCCTAATAACCAGGCTACAGAGTCATTCTCACTCTCTCTGGCCCAATGACTTAGTATTTATACAAAGTGGAACAACTTCAACAGGAGAGATTGAAGGAGTCCCACATTGTAACGTCTCAAAGTTCAGTGATTACAGTCCTGAGAAGTGGGATATCCCTGTTCAAATCCCTTCTCCCCTGAGTCAGAGGCGGGATCTGAACTGGGATCTCCCACATATTGGGAGTGTTCAAACCACTGGGCTAAAAGTTAAGGTGGTGGACACTGCCATCAGCATCACCATCACCTCCTCCTCCTGCCAATTTTGAATGGGATCTGATCTGGTACGTGGCCTCTGAGCACACGAACCACATTAAGCCTCATGGGTGAGACCCAACCAAATTCATGGCCATAAAATACATTTCACAGATTGTGAAATCTAGCTATTGGGGTCGAAATGGGGGGAAGGGCAGGGCTGAGAGTGCCCCAACCTGGGGCTCCAACCACTCACCAGGGTCCAGCTACTCGACCTGGCAGAGCTGGGGAGGGACAGGACTTCCTCTTTCCCTACACAGCCACTGTCATGGGGAGCTCAGACCCACCTCTGTCTGGGTCAGCTGAGTCAGCTCAGCTCTGAAGGCAGCGTAGAAGTGAGGTGGCAATCCCACAAACCTCCTACAACAGCTTTGCAACCCCCCCGCAAACACAATACCCTTTTGGGTCAAGACCCCCACGGTTACAACACTGACATTTCAAAGGTAAAGATCTGAAACCACGAAATTGACTATTTTAAAAATGCTATGACCAAGTAAAATTGACCAAAATGGACTGTGAATTTGGTAGGGCCCTACGCATGGGTGAGATAGGCATTCCTCCACCCATCTTCCCCTGGTTTGTGGATTGCTCTGAGTCTTAGGCAGGAGATTGACTTCTGGATATCAAAAGTGGGGCCTCAATGTGCATGCCCAGAGGCAGAAACTTAGGTGTCTAGGAAACTTTTACAGCAAACGTTTAGGTGCCAGGTGAGTTCAGGTGTCTACAGGATTAGGTGGCAGCCAAGAGGAGCATCTGTGGATCACAGTTGCTCCTCAAACTGGGATTTAAGTGCCAAGTATCTTTTTAGATCTAGGCCAAAGTTGACCCATGTAGCAACTAGACTTATGAAGTTAAGGGGATTGCAAGGGTTAAAGCACACTCCTTTGTCTGAACGGGCAGTAAAACCTTTTCTGAGGACCTGCCTACACTGAAAACACTACAGTTGCACAGCTACAGCACAGCAGCTGCGTCACTGTAGCACATCAGTGTAGACACTACCTACACCAACGGGAGGGTTCTTCTTTCGGCGTAAGTACTCCACCTCACCAAGAGGCAGTACTTAGGTCAAAGGAAGAATTATAGTGTTGTCTACACAGGGACTTGGGTTGGCTTAGCTACATCGCTCAGGGGTGTCGACACACCCTTGAGCAACATAGCTGGGTCAACCTAATTTTTTTGCATACACCAGCCCTGAGGTTCCTTTGTATTTTAGAACAGCTGTACAACAGGAGAATATGAGGTGCACCTTTCAAAAATATGAGGCGAAAGACAAGCAGCATTGATCCAGGGGGCTTCCCAGATGAAAAGCCCAGAGACCAAGGCAAAAAAAAAAAGGAACAATGTGGTAAGCAGAAGAATCCAGGAGATACAAAGACCAAGAGAGCTGCTCCTTAATGACAGAGAAGTCATTCCTTAGCTGAGGTTTTGGAAACTGGACTTTTGTACATTCTGTAAATAAACAACTTATGCTAGAAAATACATTACCGCGGCTTCATCAGTTTCTCATCCATTGGGAATCTGATCTACTGCAAAGGCCAAAAATCTGCTAGCAGCCAGCATAGGAGTAACAAAATAATGGCACTACCCTTCTACTAGTGTTTTTACAGCCAGTGTTACAGTAGTTGGAAATAATGAATATTAGGAAAGTAAGCTTTGTTCTGTTGTTTCTTCACAAGCTGTGCTTCTTCCTTGGTCCCTCTTTTCAGTGCAATATGTTTTTTATGTCAGAAAATTAGCAGATTTTGAGTGAGGACTTTTCCTGAGGTGCATTATTCAGTCACCTGAATATGTAAATGAGAGGGAAAAGAAGGTGGTAGAGAATTGTAAGAGGGTCTGCATAACATTTATTTTACTGACAGTATCAGTACAGAATAAAAAATATCTGTCACAATGTTGATATGAATTTTCTTGTTGTGCCTTTTGGCATAAGTGGATAATTAGGGAAACCTGAAACTGCTTTTTCTGCAAGTTCTTCCAATTCTTTAGTTCTTTTTTTATTTGTCCAGCAGGCTTTGGTCTTTTTAAACTTTGCCTATTGGAGAGAATTAAAAATAGACCCAATACATTTTATAATTCCAGAAGTGTTATTTTACCAGAGGGAACTGGCACCAAAAGAAATTCTTTGGGTGGAAGCTTCTGTGGTAGTAGATACAATAGCTTCACAATAGAAGTGAGATTAAAACCACAGGACCAGCACAGCTTTGGTATTTAAAACTATTATTACTCTTACATTTTGGTGTATGTGAAATTTGATTGTGTGGAGATAAGTACAATGGAATAAATAGGCAGAATATTTAGAACCATCTTGTGAGAAAACAGAGCAACTGTATTGATAAACAGGAAATATATATATACACACACACACATATATATATATATATATTTATGAAAATAGCTTTCAGTTGGCATGATCCACAGCTATAGCTTACATTGCTTTCTTATAAGAAATATACTTTATAATACATGCCATATTACCATGAACGGAGCAAAAGATTTTGCCAGAGAGAAAGTTAACCCTTACAGTACTTTACATTTTATAATAGCTTGCCTCATTAAAATTATAAGTATGCTCAGATACAATATTCATAACAAAATTGTCCCCATCCAGGCCCCACTTAGTGATTCCTGACACATCATTCAATTTCTCTGTGCATCAGCTTCTCCATCACTAAAATAGAATTGATAATGCTTACCCTGCCTCATTAAGTGCTTTGAGATCTATGCATGAAAAAGGGGATCTATAAGTGAGAGGTAGTCATGTCCAGTTTCCACTACAGCCTAGTCTACCTGAAATACCTTGTCCTTTATACCTTCATAATAACCAAAAAAATCCAAATAAATTAAGAATTGTAATTATAAATTCTGCTGAATTCACAGACCTGTGCAGTATGTATGTCTGGATGGCAATGTTGTTTTTTAAAGAAACTTTATATATCTATTAAACTGTAACAACAAATAAATAGCAACAACAATGCTACTGATGTCCTATAAAAAGACATACTATCTCTGGTGCTTAGCAGGCCAGTTAGTTCCTTACCATATCACTATCCACATAAATATACTCAGTCTAAATTAACGTAAGAATCAGGAAATAATTTTAATGTGATCGTTATTAACACTTCAAACCATTTGCCAAGTATACCTATTGACATTTAATGCATTACTATAACAACAGTTTAATTCAGTATTTAGTTTTTGGAAAATACATAAGTAGAGTAGATTAAAATATTTGGGAAAAGATGGTTCATCGTCAAAGCAACGTGCTGATTTAAAGGAAAAGTCCTGTTTGGAAAATCAATACTCAAAAGCTTTCTGTGCCAAATTACCACAATTGTGACATGAAGTATGCTATAGTACAGTGCAATATCATTAGTTCATTTAGGCATTTTAAAAAAAAGCTCTGCTTTTTATTTTATTTTCTAAGTACTCTATTGAGAAAAGCACAGTTCAGAAACATTGCCGTTTTATGATGAGAGATAGTTTGAGCTTAGTTAAATATTATTTTGCCACAAACTTTGTAGATTTCAATTCAAGTAAAATCTACCCATCAACCTTTTCTAATAAAAACTCCATATACAGGAAAAAATCCATCGCTTTACATTTTGCTCTCTTAAAATGATACAATGATAAACTGAAAGAAAAAAGCATCAAGGAAGTAAGCTGCAAAATAAAATATGTTAAAGTTCTGTCTGGAAGCAAAATGAGGAGAATATTATTGCATATGCAAGTATTTTAAATGGTTCTCTTGTAACATGTTGTTTTCTTCATGAGATATATTGCACGACAAATGGCATGAGATGGGCTTATGAAATTTCAGTCTGAAGCAATTTTTACTGCTAACACAAATTATAAATAATATGTGCCTTTTGTCAACTGCATTCTTCAGTAATCTAATTGTATCACTCTAATGAGACCTGGGTTAGGAAATGCACTGAGGTTCCCATGCCCCAGGTCAGAGGAGACTGAAAACATCGTGCAGCAGATGTGCTTAATCTCAAGAGGATGGCAGCTGCATCACTTGGTCAAACCAAATAGCATTGGCTATGGAGGGAGTCATGCACTTGACCTCTCAGCTAGAGGTAAAGTGCCACCCTGTTGGCTAGCAGTGAGAATGATGGGGAATAAAGCATGAGGGGATTTTTTTTTCCCTTTCTGACTCTGTTTTTATAACTCACAGAGGAGTATCTTTGCTTCCTGACTGGTGAGTTAGGTCTGTGTATGAGTTTCTCTAATTCAGTACTAAGGAATTTATTCTACAGAAAGAAACCAATGTTTTTATTTTAGTGTGTGTGTGTGTGTTTATACAGAAGAGATAAGGGAGGAGCAAAGGATAATGTCAATTAGAGAAATTCTCTTCCTAAAAGCAATATATTTCATAAGTATATTTTAAGGCACAGATTTCTTCTATTTCCCTCTAAATTACAATGCCTGCATTATTAATTTAAAAATGTGGATTCTTCAACACATAGTACAACCATGTTATTCTAGAAGGTGACGGTCAATGTGTGGAGTTATCCTAAGTTTACCCCTTCTCAGGCTGTTGGAAACCTGGGGCACGGTCCAAAGTCCATTGATGTCCATGGACTCCCATCAGCTTTCATCCAGGCCCCGAGTGCATAACAGGTGATAACCTCCTTCTTTGGGAAGATCTAAGATCCTCTCTATTCATTCCAAAGAGTGACATTGAGAATGGCTGCAAAAGATAGTGACCCACCCCTTTCAGCCAAAGGGAAGATGCCAGATCCAGAGAACCTATCTAGATCCAGAGCACCAAATTTGTAATGCTCAGTCACAATAGGGTGGCCACTGAAGTTAATGGATATAAGTGTAAGATGTAATATTTGTGGTCGTACCTGCTGAAAAGTAGTTGTAATAGCCAAGATGCTTCCAACTCTGAAATAATGAGCTGCATATTATCACTATTACTATTGTTATTACAGTTAACTCCTCATGTAGTCTGGCCTTTCTATTTCATATTGTTATGGCAAAAGGTGCTAATGATGCTTCCCCCAAAAGCTCACATTGTTTTCACTCTGGGACTACATCTTCTTCTGGTCAAGACATTTCAAGATGGGCTGCAGAGCCAGAATAGACCTACTTTTCTTCCAGCCTTTCCACTTTCCACTGTCCAATTGTTCTAAGCTTGCATGGGGTTATTACCCTCCTGTCCTGAGCTACTGTCCAATTGCATCACTTTGAGGGTAAAACAGTCTTTTTAATCATGAAACCTGACTTTACACCATTTTGTATAAGTAATATATAATATAAGCCAATTCTCCCTTCAGATACACACATGCTAACGCCAGTGAGGCCAATGGGACGTATACTGCATAACTGAGGGGAGAATTTATCCATATATTATGGCAATATTAATTACAGCTGTAGCGAGGTTGGAATGTAGCTTTCTTTAGCCTCTCTCTCCCCCACACACCTTTTTGGTTTTGGTAGCTGGCCTGTCCTTTTATAACATTCTCAAACATTGTTATTGGGTGGAAATTTTCCATGCCTGAGATCAACCATAAGGCAACAATTTCTGGACAATTTCAGTAAAGTCTGTTCAGATGTTTGAGTGCAGACCTAGCAACACTACACACTACAAATCTCTGATCTCAGGCACATGGAGTACATGCATACCCACATGTGCAATACACATAGGGACCAGGACTGGAAGAAGAACAAACATTTTATCCATGTTTTCCCACTAGAAATGTAATTCTTACATAATTAAAACAACCAGTTTTGATCAATTGGGCTTGTTCTGCAGATCTCACTGAGATCTAAGGAAGAAGCCAGACTGAATGGCATTGGTTCAGAAGTTTTGAAGCTATGAGCACTAAAAAAATAAAAATGAAAATAAAAAATCCATGCTTGAGTGGTAGGACTTTGTTAGGTTTCTAGTTGGAACTAGATATACATGAGCAAAATACTTTGTTGCAATATTCATAGATTTTGAAGCCAAAATGGGCCATTGAGACCATTTAATCCGACCTCCTGCATAACATAGGCCATAGAATTTCACAAAGTAATTCATATATCAAACCCAGAACTTCTGGTTGAAGTACTGCATAATTTTTAGAAAGACATCCAGTCTTGATTTGGAGACTTCAAGTGATGAAGACTCCACTAATTGTGAGGTTAGTTGTCCCAGTGGTTAATTGTTATGATTTTCCAGCTGAATCTAAAGCAGATATGAACTCTGGGGGACTGGAAAGTGCTTAATTTGTATTTAAGCTTGCAAGAGATTTAAAAACCAACAAACGTTACATGCAATTTAAGGAAACAAACTCAGAGAGGAGGAGTTTCCCAGATACTCCACTGAATGAGCACATAAGTGGGATATTTGTACCGATACATCAATGAATAGTCCCACTAGAGATGGATTAGTCCGCAAAGAATAGGGTAGGTAATCAAAGATGCATAATAATTGCAGTTTATCACATGGCTATCAGCATATAACAGTATGCACGAGAGATCAACTATGTGCAGGTACTCATGTGAATACTGTGTAGCAAGAGTTATAGCTAAGTGTTGCCCAAGCCTTTCCATAACTTCCCCACCTCCCCTCATTTTCAGTTACTCATGATTTCTGAAACATTCATTTTTTGGGCTATGACTTCCTAGGATTCACCTCTGTTTTAGAATGATCTTTTTGAGAAAAATTCAGTATAAATGCTCTGAGAAGAATAAACAACAAATAATTTTCCTTTATTTAAAAGAAATCAGAACTTTTCTTTAAAAAAACCTCTACTGCTAAGTAGGATAGATGACAGGAAGTTGAAAGGTGAAATCTAAAAGATCTTAAATTATATTGTGTACCTGTATATATCAAAGTATATTAATATGGAGTTTCCTAGTGTGCTTTCTCAAATTCCATGTCATGTGGTATAATTAATAGAATAGAATAATAGAATATTAGGGTTGGAAGAGACCTCAGGAGGTCAGCTAGTCCAATCCCTGCTCAAAGCAGGACCAACACCAACTAAATCATTTCAGCCAAGGCTTTGTCAAGCTGGGCCTTAAAAACCTCTAAGGATGGAGATTCCACCACCTCCCTAGGTAACCCATTCTAGTGCTTCACCACCCTCCTAGTGAAATAGTGTTTCCTAATATCCAACCTAAACCTCCCCCTCTGCAACTTGAGACCATTGCTTCTTGTTCTGTCATCACTGAGAATAGCCTAGCTCCATCCTCTTTGGAACCCCCCTTCAGGTAATTGAAGGCTGCTGTCAAATCCCCCCCTCACTCTTCTCTTCTGCAGACTAAATAAGCCCAGTTTCCTCAGACTGGGGACCAAAACTGGATGCAATACTTCACGTGTGGCCTCACCAGTGCTGAATAGAGGGGAATAATCACTTCCCTCAATCTGCTGGCAATGCTCCTACTAATACAGCCCAATATGCCATTGGCCTTCTTGGCAACAAGGGTACACTGCTGACTCATATCCAGCTTCTCGTCCACTGTAATTCACAGTTTCTATTTTCTTATCAGTGCCTTTTGAAACAATTATTTCAGGATATGTAAAGTCATTTACTCTATTTTCCCTCAAATGCGTGGATGAGGTTTCTGCTTGCTAGACAGTTACCGTTATACATTTTCCACTTAGCATTAATCCTATGTTAACCTCATTTCTTGATTGGCTAGCATTTGACTCTGCGTTTGTTGCATGCGGAGGACTAATCCCTTAGTCATTAACACTTCATGTATGCTAGCTGAAGGATATGGGGTGTGTCTGTATTTTCTTTCCTAGGCTTTACAGTATTTCTAGTAAATGTGGGTGTTTTATTTTCTGGTAGCTGCTTTGAAACCTTTACCATATTTTCCTCTTCTTTCTATGAATGACATTTTTGGTTTCTTTTCTTGTCAAACATAAGGAGATACTTCTTCACACAATGCACACAGAGAGAAACTGAAATGGAGAGAGAAACCAGAGAGAGAGATGGAAGGGAAACAAGAACGGGAAATAAGTGGGGCTAAATTAAGGGCCTGATTCTGATTTCATTCTAACAAGATTTATGTCAGTGTAATTCTACTGACTTCAGAGTTATGCCACTGTATGTGATACCAGAATCATGACCTATAGGCATAGTTAAGCCAGGGCATGTGGGAAGCATCACTCCAGATGCCTGGCCAGTTTCAGTTGCATTTTTGGGAGCACTCTTCCCCCTGAATCTATTGAGGGTTGCCCACCACTCATTTTTTTCACCCCTACTGGACAGTTCATCCATTCGTGCACAACATCTAAGCACAATTTGCAAGGATATTCAAACTCCAAAACAGTTATCAGGGAAAGACACTGCAGTGCTGATTCAGCCTCTCTTTAAAATATTAGGAAAAGGGCCAAAACCTTGTATACTTTCATAAGAGAACAGAAAGACATCCCTAAAAAGGTTCAGAAATCAAGGATAAATAGCAAGGGTCTTCTGAACATACAGAACTTGAAGGATAATTTTAAAAACAACTTAACATTGCTGACTGGACATCTTTACATGACAAGCACCAGATGGAAAATTCAGATTAGAGTGGATGAATTCATTTGTAAATTGTCATTTAACATTAATTATGCACAAAAATCCCTTCCTCACACCGACATTTGTATTACAAAATAATATAACATGAATATATTTACTTTAAAGTTTGTACTAAAATCTGTATGAGCAATTTACTTATTCTAATGCTGCAAACACATTAAGATCTGATTTTAGTTGACTATTTGGGTTTGCAGTAATACGTTTCACCATTATGCCATGTGTGGTTTTTCTGCTTAACTGCAGTCTATGAAAATGCTGTAATAACACAGCTTTCTGATTAACCAAACAACTAATAACTGAGAAGACATAGTGACTAGCTATCATCCTTATGTAAATAAGGAAAGCTTATTTTTGCTCACTAATAGCTCCACATCACAATGAAATGCTTTTATTAAGTTTTAAGAGGATAAAACCAAGAAATCAATTTAGCAAATGCCCTTTTCAATGACCGCACACCATGTCTACGGCTGTATCATGACATGTTTTCATTGTTATTTGGCTGTAAACAAAATGAAAAGATCTGTCACTGAAGTTTAAACAGAGAGATTGGTTACATAAACTGAAACATTCTAAGCCCCAGTTCAGTACAATCAACAGTCTGAAGAGACTGTACAACTAAACAAAGTTTTGGGATGTTTTTGGTTAGGGGGAGGATTAATAGCCAAAATAACCCTTGGCTCCTGTTGTAAACTCTTAGGAATATGATGTAAAAATAGTGTAAATCTGAAGATTGATGCTTATGAAATAACCATCTCTCTGCAGGGCTGAAATATACACCCATATTGAAACAAATCTCTTTACTAGCCAGTATTAATAAAAATATACTGCTTTTACCCCAAAAGCAAACTAAATAAATCTGACCTATCTGTTCCCCCAGATAATTGTAAATGCTGTCAGAACATAACAAATCTTCTATAAATGGTCATCTTTCCAAGTTACAGTGATTTTAGAATGTGCTTGTTTAATTATACAAACAATGCATGCTTACAAATACAATTAATCTTGAAAGCCTAATAGAGAATGTCCTAAGCAGTCTGAAGTCACATGGAAACAAATTTACTATCTGTTTGTGTTTGTTTCAGGTAAACAATTTTGTGGCTGATCACTCTAGCCCCAATTCTTCCATTAGCTCCCAATTGGAACTTTTGACACCCGTGGGGCTCTGTGCAAGTGTTTTAGGTTGTGTATTCCTAAAATCTCATGCTTCAGGGTTTCAGCTAGCCATCGGTAGACATCAGGAAAGGATTTTTTTTTTCGCACTGCACAATGGCTTTTGGGTTATTTATCTCCTTCCTCTGAAGAATCATGGATGGCCATGACTGCATATGGGACATTGGACAGGAAGCTCTGGGCTCTGAAATGGCACTGGGCACTCTCTCTCTATGTCTGGTGATTGCCTGGCTGGTTCTTGCTCACATGCTCAGGGTTTAACTGATCGCCAGACATGGGTTTGGGAAAGAATTTTCACCCAGATCAGATTGGCTGTGATCTTGGGGGATTTTTGTCTTCCTCCTTAGTGTGTGGGTGCATGGTCACCTGCCAGGATTATCTGGGTATAGCCTCATTTAATCATTTTCCTGCCATTGCAAGGGCCTCGAGCACTGGGGCACCTTGGTCCCTTGTATTCTCTGTCTGTAGAACACAATAGTCTAGTCTCCTGTGGGCTGTAATACTTTGGTCTAATATTGGTTTTTGAGTTTAGTGTGCGGGTGCTGGGTGGTGTTGGTGGCCTGTAATTTACAGGAGGTCACCATAGATGATCTGGTGGTCCTTTCCAGCTTTAAACTTTATGACTCTATGACATGCAAGGATTTGGCTATATGGAATCAGGGTTACCATGCAAAGAAAACAGCTCCTGTGAGGCATGATTCTGACAGCAGTTGAGCACCTACTCTGACTAAAATTGCTATTGATATTAATTGGAGTGGAGGGTATTTGGCACCTCCAGTATCAGGCTCTTGGTTTCTAGATCTAATGTACTCATCAGCAGATTACCGTTAAACACCATACTTTACAATCATCTATTATTTTCAAATACAAAACAATTACAATAAAAGCATCAACATAATACAAGTTAGCATAAATAAAGTATATCATAGTAAACAATTGAGTTAAGGGAATGAGTATGATGAATTACAGGCTAATCAACTTTTATACAGTATCTTCTCTTCTCTAATAGAATGTAACAGAATTTAATAAATTCAGATTAAATTTAAGAAGTGGCATATTGCTTCTAAATTGCCTTTGTTATGTGTGATTAAAATGTAATGCACATAAATCAGCCAAAGGAATGTCAGCCTTCTGCAGAAATAAATAATATCTAGGGAGTCAAAAAACAGTGGTTGTGAATGGGGAAGAGAAAGGGTTAACTGGCTGTTTCCACACAAACGTATAATGAAGTACAAGTAGTAATCAGAGGCCCAGGAGAAGCCCATCGAACTGCACTTTTCTTATCCCTTTAGGAATAATAGTTATCGTATTATAAATAGTGAGAGAAAATGATCCCATGAAGACAGAACTGGTAAATAACAAGCTATGTACAGATAAGATGGCTAAAAGACTTCCTGTAAAACAATGGAGGCCTCTTTTCCATAAATCCTATAATCCTAACTAGACGTACAAAATACAACATTGACAAGGAATATAGATCTCTGAGAAAAATCAAAATATGGCCCCATCCAGATTCCCATTATGGCAATTTCTATTCTGAAGCACAATAATCAGTATTGAAACTTCAAAGACTACAAATGTTTGTTGCCGCTTGGGGATTATCAGCGCCCACAAGGAAAAACCTTAACAAGGGGAGCTCTCCACCATTTTTGTCCACTCCTCAGATTTATCAATTTCATTTCTTAGAGAAATGCAAAACTGTCAATGGATTCATTTTTGTTCTGGTAAAGCCTTGTCAATTAGGGTTTTGCTTTGGAAAACCAAAATTGGGGCAGTTTAGAGCCAGGTCCCATTTTACCCAAATCACCAAAGCTCAAAGGCGGGTGGAGAGCTAGGATAAATGGTTTAATTTATGGATGTATTTTAAATGACAAACCGTGTCCCCATTCATTTCCCATCACAATTCAAGCCCCAGAGGCTATATATTTAACTTGGTTTCAAGTGAAAAAATGTTTTAGAATATTGACAAAAACAAAAAACAAAACAAAACTCCCACATACATTCAGCAAGTTTCCATTAATAAAAACCAAGAAGCACAACAAAAATCCAAGTAACGTAATACTTTAAAAAGTATTTCTCAGACAAGGCAAGATGATTTAAAGCTTTCTAAAATCAAAGCAAGTAGGGGATAAATGTAATTCAACCCGTATATCTTACAAACAAACAAGCAAGCATGATTCAACTGCTATATCTTACAAACAAATATGTTACAGCATCATCATACTAGTTACTTAGGACTAGAAGATGTCTTCCATTTAAAAATTGGATCTGGCTTTTAGTTATGGTTTAATACTTGTAGTATTTGCAGAACAAAATAATGGGCACAATTTTGAGGGTTCAAAATCAGTCACTGCACATATATGATAATGCTTTTCAACAAAGTTTCATAAATGTTTCTATCATGGCAAGTTACACATGCACATGGATAGCACTCAGATTGATAGGACGGTCTGGAATAGCTCTGAAAGAGCAGTTAGATTTATTGGGTCTGTAGTACAGTACATAATCCAAGAAATTAAAAGGATTTACATGATGGATGAGCCTAGATGAACTATCACATAAAAAATGCACTTTTTAAAAAACAAATACTAAATAGGATATTGAGTAAATTTAATACACACATTTCCCAGCAACATATTTAACCTTCAGAGCCATACATACACAACTGAAAAAATGATTATCTTTTTTTTTAAATAGTTTAAGTACATATTAATCTAAGCCTAACATTATAGTCACACACTTCATAGTTGCTATCAGGGAGTGTGAGAATTCGTTTACAAACAATGAGAATGAGGGTAACATCTTGACTCAGTCAATGGAAAAATTCTCATTTAATGGGGCCAGGATTTCATCCTCAATCATGTCTTCTGGTACACGGAAGGGCAAGAAGACGACATAAGGCCAGATTCTGATCTCATTTACACTAGTATACCCAAGGTCAGAATCTGTCCACAGAATCTGCATGTTCCCCAAGCCCACCTAGTGGAATTCTGTTCTGAGCACAATGTTTTCTCTAGCAGAGATGTACCCATCAGTATCTAAACACTTCTTTGTACTGTCAGCCAGGACAAGTTTTGGTCCTTTATTTTTAAAATTATGTCTAAAAATGCATGCATTCCCCTCAAAAGTCTCACTCTGCAAAACGTGATTAACACTTGTAATGGTATAATTTTGTTCACAGGAAAGGATTCTATTAAGCAAGATTTTGTTTATAGCAACTTTATCTTTGTACCTGAAACTCTCAAAGAGTTGAAAGTATACACTTGACTGAACTTTTGTTTGTCTAATGAGATTTGAGGTGAAATGTGTGCCACTGATCAGAACTTGGGGAAAAATAGGATCTTTACCTGTACACTTTAACATAATTTATATGGATTAAATAAATTAGCACCTCCGTCCTAAAAAAGAAACAAAGCTTTTATCAATGTGGATATAGTGAAAGAATGTGTGCAAACAACTTGTGTACCTGGGTATGGACCTGGCTGCTAGCCAATAACATATATCTAAGTTCTGATACTACACAGTGGTATCAGAAAGACATGGGACAAAACACCCTCTCTCTTTGATTAGGCAAGTGGCACATTTCCATATCAAATGCATGCAGAACATATTTGACAAGGAGCATATAAAAGGATTGCCAACACTGAACCAAATTGACACCACTGACATGTTACACCAGGAATCAATTTGGCTCACTATTACCAAGTAAGAACATATTATCATAACGTTTTGCACCTATAGCTCTTTCAAAATGCAAAATATTATGCTATATAAATGCAGAAATGTAGCATTCCCCAGTATGACATAAATCCAGGCATGTAGATGGGGACCCTTGATTTCTTTATATCACTCTAGGGGGTAATGGAGACATAAATGGAGTGGAAATGGCTCTCTGAGAACACCCCCTGCACAGTGCCTTCCACGTTAGTGTAGAACTGGCTTAAAGGGTTTATACTAGCTCTGCATCTAGCCCCCGGTGTCAGGTACAGATCCGGACATGGCCAGATAGTACAGCAAAATGGCTATGCCCTGCTTTCCATGGGTCACGAGAAGCATTAATTAGAGCAGCTCCAGAATACAGTGTGCACAAAGATGGCTTAAAGTGACCTTAACCCACCCCTTCTCCACATTCCTGCCTAAAGTACTGGAATGGAGTAACTGAGAATCATAGACACATTTTTTTTTTCTGAGCTATTACCATGGTTCTAAGTAAAATATCTATTTTAATTGTAAAATGTCTGTTTACATGTTAAATTATTAAGGAATCACGTACTGTAGAGAAGGGATTAAACTAAATGCCACATCACTCTCTTACTCCTCCAAACTTTGGGAGGGATTTCACTCAAACCTGGAACTGAATTTCACAAGTGGGTCAGTCAAAACCCCAGAACTAAACTTTGAAGAAGTTCAAGGATCTTGGACCAAATCAATACATACATTTTGCATCATAAATCCTAGTTCTACTGTACTGCAAATACCTTCAAATATTTTCTATAGAAAGAATTGTACAAAACTCACTGTGTGCTTATGCGTGAGAATTAGGGAGAGATGTAGGAGGAGCCACTTTTT
This sequence comes from Chelydra serpentina, assembly GCA_037349315.1. Lineage (NCBI taxonomy): Eukaryota > Metazoa > Chordata > Testudines > Chelydridae > Chelydra > Chelydra serpentina. The sequence goes on from JBAIAC010000019.1 coordinate 21,113,003, forward strand.
GGTATTGAATACTATTGTGATTATTGTAACTCAGTTTGACGGAAAGAGCAACATTGGACTTTGAAGTTTAAGCAGCTGAAAATGAGTGACTTTACCTGATTGTGTGTGTGTTTACTGTTAGAGTAAATTGTTTTTGGCAGGTACATTTACTGTTACCATAAGATGACGACGAAAGAGCAAGAAAAAATGACAAACAGCCAAGCACATGCTGCACAATGTTCTTTCATACCTCTGAACAAACTATAAAAAGGAATAGTGTTCCTTTAAGAAAGTGGCTTAAATGGTGCTCAAAACAGACTGGGTTGACAAATTTTGCAACCTTGGTGTCCCCTCCAAGATTTACAATGGCAGAGCTCCCCTTTTTAGCAAATTAAACCTTGTGTCAAGACTTAAAATTAAATCCAAACCTCTTCTCTTTTCTGTACAGAAGGAACAAATTGGCACCACATGCCGGTAGTCAAGGAGTGCTGATGGGAAACAGAGTGAAGTGAGAGCCTTCCAACCTGGAAGGCGTCACTAGTCAAAATCAACTGGGATAAACAGTCAATTCCACTTAAAGTTTGACATATACAGGCTTGTAAGATAGAAAAAATTAAATATAAGAATTTTTCTGTACCACACAAAACTGTCCCAGTGCCAATACTTTAACTTTCTGTGCTGTGCAAGCACTTTGTGGAAATCAGCTTTCAGTACAGATTTAAATGTTATGAGACCCTGTTTTGAAAAAGTCCATTGAGCTCAGTCAATTGAGAAGGAAAACAGCAGAGACCCCAGAATGCATGCTACACACTGAATTAAAACTGTATTCCCTACAGTTTCAGAAGGTTTTTTGTTTTCTTTTGTTTTTTTTAAATCAAGGAGACTCTCTTACAACATATTTTTAGTTTAATTCTAATGGATTATATATCGTTTATACAGCAGTTCATACATCTCTAGTCAGGAAGGGCCTCTTGTTATATAGGTTATATATAACAAGAGGCCCTTCCTGACTAGAGATGTATGAACTGCTTTTCAAAGAAAGAAGTTTAAGGGTAACAGTTTCAAAAATATTTAAGAGCCAGATTTTTAAAATATTTAAGCACCTAAAGCTGCAGATAGGTGCCTCATGGTTTTTTTTCAAAAGCACCTAAGCAGATTACATGTGTAACTCAATCAATGTTACCCTATATATACATACACTGCCCCTGAATTCCCCAATTCTAGAACCAAGCATTTGTATAGGATTCAAAAACATTTAGGTAAGTGATTTGTTGTTAGTTCTTATTTCTGTCAAGAACCAGCACTGGAGATGCAAAAATGCCATGGGAGAGATTCTTATCAAAATAGAATGTCCTGCCTTGATTGGATATGGATGTTCCAGAAATCTAATGAAAATGCTTCATATCACAATTTTTCTAGATTACTTTTCTAGACTTTAGATAGAGTTTGGGATTTTACCTGGATCCCAGCTCTATAGCTTTTGATTTTTGTTCCGCACTGCCTCTAACTAGAGACCGAATCCTGAAAATACTTGGCGTATACAAAATTAACTTTGTGCATGTGAGTAGCCATACTTAGTGGTTAAAGCAAAGGAAAACACAGTATATGGAGCTCCTGCCAAGGAGAAAAGGGGATTGTGGAGGAAGTTCTGCTCTTCCAGGCCAGGGAGAGAACTTCCTTTCTGTTTTTAGCTGAGAAAGGGAAACTGGCCTCTCGTCTCTCCTTAATCTAACCCACGGTCCCTCGGACTTAAGTGGGACTACTTATTGTCATCAACAATCCCTTGGAGTTCAAGGATTATTGGCTTTCATAAAATGATAGCCAGGTATCGCTTGTGGATCCTCAGGTGGGTAATGAGACTGATCTAGGATCCACAGATGTTGTCTCAATTGGGGCAGACATTTCCCAATGGAAGAGGTGGATCTGGATTGTTGAGTCAGGCTATGGCGCATCCTTTCCTTATTTCCCATTTCTCCATTGAATCTTGAAATACTGGGATCCCTACCACAAGGTCCTTTTCCATTTTGGTTAGTCAAGGGCGTGGGTTCCCCATGAGTCTATGTCAATATTGCACTTCTTCATGTTTGCTTTGAGGGTGTCTTTGAAACACTTTTTTGGACTGTCCCTGATCCATTGGCCATGGCTCAGTTGTGAGAACATTACCTGCTTCAGGAGTCAATTTTCTGGCATTCAAGGATCATGACCAGCCCACCAGAGTTGGCAGTGGATGATCAACGCTTCAATGCTGGTGGTTTTGGCTTGGGACAGAACACTAATGTTGGCACATTATTAATCCCACTTAATTCAGAAGATCTTGTGGAGGTGCCATTGATGACATTGTTTATGAATATTGAGGTATCTACTGTACATGATCGAGGTTTTGGCATCATAAAAGAGATCTGGGATAACAATGGCCTGGTACATGAGAAGCTTGGTTTGAGAAGTTTCTCAAGTGTCCGAAAGCTGCACTAGCACACTGAAAGCAGTGGTGAATTTTCTCGTCAATGTCAGCTTTCTGAGACAGATAACTGCCGAGGTAAAGGAAGTGCTCAATGTTCTCCAGGGTCTCTTTATTGATCTGAATTATGGGAGCAGCATCCTGTTGATTCGGAACCTGTTGGTGGAATACTTTTGTTTTCTTGGTGTTGAGTGTGAGGCCGAGTTGGTTGTAGGCCTCAGAGAAAACGTTGACTATTTTTTGAAGATCTTCTTCCGAGCAGGCACACAGGGCACAATTGTCTGCATACTGGAATTCACTTATAGATGTAAAGTTAAGCACATGCACAAGAGTTTGCATGCAATAGCTTTGCAATTAAAACATTCTAGAGCAATGTCCTGTGTATGTTCTCTACAGAACAGCCTGCAACTGGTACCTTAGATCCAAGCATGCCAAAACTTCGGGAAAGTCATATCGGAAGCCAAACGTAGTAGTACACAAATATTATGGAGTTGGCAATGATTTCTCCTTAGCTAATACTGAGCATAAACTTCCATTCTAAGCCCTATTTTCTGTCCTCCCATCCTCAACTTTTGAGTGAAATAGCAAGTTTCCTTGCAATTATCTTCATCAACTGCAGCAATTTACATAGCCTCATCACCATAATATCTCAGAGATCAGTCCTGGGCTACACGCAGCTCAGAATGGGGAGACAAAGTTGTCTCTATACCAGGTTTATGTGTCCGCTGATCATCAACCCAGCCAGGGACTGAAATGGCCCCTGAGATAAGAGCTTATCTACATGTGCAACGCTACAGTGGTGTAGCTGCAGCATTGCAGCTGCACCACTGAAGCACTTCAGTGTAGACACTACTTATGCCCCTGGGAGGGATTTTCCCATTGATGTAGGTAATCCACCTCCCCAGGAGGAGTAGCTAGGTCAACAGGAGAATTCTGCCTGCACGGATTGAGGTAATCTTAACTACATCAGTTAGGGGGTGTGGATTTTTCACACCCCTGAGTGACATAGCTGGGCTGATTTAATTTTCTAGTGTAGACCAGCCCTATATTAGAGATCCTGTGTATGCCTTGATTTATGCAGGAGCTCTGATTAGCCTCAGAATTGGGAAAACAGAAAGATGGCTTGGAACCAGCCTTCAGATTCAGTCCCTATGTGCCTATTAGAGATTGGTGAAAAATGCTGAAAAGTTTAAATGAAATTTAAAAAACCACAACTTTTTGCAAAACTTTTTGAGATTTTGATTTTTTGGTTTGTTTGCTTTAACCTTCTCTACTGTCTATGCATGTTAATTTTAAGGTGTCTATCACCAAAGTATCTGAGTGCTGATATAATTCACCTGACAACAACTATATAAGTATCAGTAAATTCAGAATTAGTTTTTCTAAGTAGAGAATCCTCCTATGTCTAAATCACTCTGCATATTTAAGATTACTATAGACTGCTTAAATCCCTTATGACAAGTATGACAAAAAAGGACTATGGTTACTGTAGCAATATACAATAAATTTAAAATTCAATATGTCTATAACTATAGTCTAGTAAAATTTACTTTATCCAAAATAATGTATAGGAACCACTTCCTGCATAATTATAACAGTGCAAGAGTAACCGGTATCATGCCCTAGGTGTGAAAGGAACAAACAAGAATAGACTATCAGCAGTTATCACTATGGCCTTGTCTACATAGAACGTTGTACTGATTTAACTACACTGATATTGCTAAAGAAATACAACCCCTGAAGTATGGACCCAGTTATATGGCATAAAGGTGTTTTATCTCAGTATACTTATTCCAGTTATGCCAGAGTAACTAAACTGGTAGAAGTCACCTTTATACTGATATAACTGTGTGCACATTTGGATTTTTAACCAGTATAACTATTTTGTTTCTTTAAAAAAAACCACCACTAACTGACATATTTATATGGTATGCAGTGGTGTTGTAGCTGTGTTGATCCCAAGATATTAGAGAGACAAGGTGGGTGAGGTAATCTAGCTATATGATAAAAATTCCAAGTGTAGACAAAGCCTAAGAGGGAACCATTAAGGTTGTGTTGCCATTGCACACCAGCCATAAGTGTGGACAGGACATAGAATGGAAGACACACTGTATCCCCTTCAGAGGTCGCACAGTGGCTGTGCTTTCTTGCTATCTGCAGAGTCCAGGAAGCACTGCGCGTATATGAGGCCCAAGGTGTCGAAAAGCTTTTTGCTAGGCCATAATTCTCTACACACCTTTCAGTGTGGGGAAATGCCCATAGAGAACAATTAAGTCCGTAATGAAAACCTCCCAGAATGCATCATTTTGTAGTATCACAAATACCAGAAGTTACATGCAAATTCATGGTATTTCTGGTGTCACCCGGTTTTTTATTTATTTTTTATTTTTTATTACATATTCTGAGATATTTTCATTAACTAGGAAGCACGGGGATAATTTAACTAGGGAAATATAGAGTTTTAAGAGGGATAAATTAAAACTTATTTCTGTGCTGAATGCCTTGCCCAGCTTGGTTAGCAGGAACGTTTAGTTCATACAGCATTTCTAAGCTAGAGTTTCATTTCTGTTTTGCAGTTCACCTCCCTGTTTAAATAATAATTATGGTTGTGACATACAGTGACAAAAGCCAGAAAATTCAAAGTTAGGAGTGAGACACTCTGCCATTGTTTAAACGAGTTCAGCTGTTTTTGCTTTAGTAATACCACCAAGACAGAAAATTTTCATTTCCCAAAAACACAAACTTCTGGCAAGAGGTTATAGCTTGAAATAAATCTTATTCTTGGAAGAGACTTTTGTTTGACACCTGAATCATTTCTGCTTGTTTCTCTCTTCTTTCCCTCCTTCAAATGGATTCTTAGAACTCAAAGCCAAAACATGGAATCTTAGAGCTATCACAACAGCCCAACATCCAATTCTTCCTTGCAATTCCCCAAACACATCATTGAGTGATAGCCTTATTAGCCTTCTCAGACCTGGGAAGAATTCTTTACCCCAGAAAGGAAAAAACTCAAACAGTTGATTAAATATGGAATCAATTTCTGAAGTGGTATGGAAGCAAGATAGAAAACTGCATATTTTAAAAGCTTGCAAGGTCTCATCGTGAAATTTTAAGACAGATGGACTTTATTATTATTTGTAACAAACTGGTGAGTGCTAAATATATCTTGACATCAGCAATAATATTATACATTAATAACAGAATTCAGCAGAGGGTCTTATTCCCCAGGGTAACACCTTTCTTCCTCATGCTTCTTTGTCTTGTTTCCCCCGCTCCCACACCACACACACACTTTTTGTTTTGGTAGCCGTGATCTGGGTTTCTTCCTTTGTTATATCCTTCTCTCCTTTCTATGTTGAGGCACTATAATAGGGCTTCTTGTCAAGTAGGGTGGTTCCACATTGTTATTCTGATGTGGCTGGGATTGTTTTCTCCTTTTCCAGTGCTGCCAACTGTATAACCAATTGTTCAAGCCTCAATTGAAAAAAGGGACCAACCCCTAATGATTGCCCCCCTTTACTGGATATCACAAGCTTACAGTGTATTAATAGGACTCTCCAATCCTCCAGTTAGGATCAAATCCTGTTCTCATTGGAGTCAAAGGGAATTTTGTCATGGACTTCAGGTATGGATTTGGGGTCTTGGTTTCTTGGACCAAATTCATCCCTGTTGTAATTTCAATGAATTTGATGGGGTTACACCCAACAAGAATTTGGCTTATTGCTTCAGGGATTTCCATATCACTGAATCACCCAAAATGTGCTACATGCTTTCCAAACACAGAGGGAGATACAGCCTCCTCCTGTCCTAAAGAAAAGACAACCCAAAAAGACAAAACACAGACTAAGGGGTGGGGAAGGAATATAACATACAGGAAAAGCATTGTTGGTGCTGACAGGCACATGGCTCATAAATTACACTTTTGATTTTTTTCCCCCAGGTTAAACACACTAAATTTCCCACTCCTTCATCCCACCTTTATCATTCAACTTAACTGAACCCCATGCCCACAGTCCCAGCTGCATTTTCACCACTTTGAATCACTCCTCAGACCCTCCCCTCCTACTCCCTCCGCTTTTCTTTCTGCACAGGATCTCATCCAAAAGAAAAATTAACAAAATAAGTGACCTTCCCCTTCCCCTCACTTGCCTTCCTTTCCTTCCCACAACTCTGCCCTCTTTCTTCCTGTCACACATGCAGAAGTTTCTCAGCTGTTCTCCTCCTCTAACCCCTTCACTAGCCCCAGTGACCCTATCTCATCTCCTGATCTCCTCCCTTGAATCCACTCTCCCACTCACTCTTCTCCTTAACCTCTCAGTCTCTTCTGGCTCTCTCTCCTCACACTACAAGCATGCTTTCATCTTTCCCATCTTAAAAAAACCACCCTTGATCCCACTTGCCTCTCCAAACACCACCCTATCTCCCTTTTATCTCTAAACTCACTAAATGCACTGTTTACAATCACTGTCTGGAGACTACTCTCCTTCAGTTCCATTTTAGACCCTCTCCAATCTGGTTTCCGTTCCTAACAATGCACTGAAATCATGCTTGCCAAAGTTTCTAATGACCACTTCTTAGTCAAATCTCAGAATGAGTACCTTTGACCTATCAGCTGCCTTCAGCACCATTCCCACGTTGTTGTTCTTGCAATCTCGTCCTCCCACTTGGTTTCAGTGATTCTGTCCTCTCATTATTTTCTTCCTACCTCTCTCATTGCCCTTTCAATGTGTGTTTCGGAGGATCCTCCTCATTCCCCCTCCAGTCTCTTCATCAGGGTTCCACATAGCATTGTCCTTGGGCCCTTTCTACACGTTATCTCTGGGCAATCTCATCCCCAAACACAAATTCAACTGCCACGCTATACTGACATTCACAGATCTACCCCTCTATTCCAGACTCGTCTCCTGTTCAAACCAAAATCTTAGCTTACCTCTGACATCTCATGTACGTCTAGCCATCAGCTCAAGCTCAACAAGCTAAAACAGAGCTCTTAATCTTTGCCTTGCCTGCTTTCTCAACTACTGTGGACATCATCATCCTGCCCATCACTCAGGCCCAAAACCTGGACGTCGTCTTCAACAATCAAATCTCTCTAAGGGCCCTCACGTCCAGTTTAAACTAAAATCTTGCTGATTCTTTCAACACATCTCCTCTAAGCTACAGATTTTCCCGTCCACCCACACAGCTAAAATTCCTGTCCAGGTTCTCATTATCATTCATCTAAATTATTGAAATACCCTTTTCTCTGCCCTTTGACGAATGCAGTGTTACCCTGCTCACATCCATTCAGAATGCTGTTGTAAAGATCGTTTTCCTAGCCTGTTGCTTTGGCCATGTCTACTCTTTCTTTCCATCCCTTAACTTTCTCTGTCACTTCTAACACTTTAAAGGGCCTTCACAGCCTATCCATATCCTATCATCTCTCATTCATTATCAAGATATCAGCTTCCACCTCTGATTGGCTCATGATGCTAGCTTCCATTACCTACTTGTTCATTTTTCACACAAGCACCTTTCTGTTTTCTCCCATGTTGCCCCTCACACTTGAGAGGAGCTCCACATAAACATCCACAAATCTACATAATTATCCTCCTTCCTAGTAAAAGCCTAGAAAAAATTTAATGGTTAGGGTGCAGATATGCTCAGATCATTGCTTATCATGCTGTCCAATATGATCTCCTTCTTTCCTAGTACCCCACACCCATCTGTATCTACTTGTCTCTTGTTTTATACTTAAATATAAACTCTTTAGGGCAGGGAATGTCTTTTGGGGTTTGTGCATTGCTCGATACAATGGGTTCCAGATTCTGATACCCTTACTTCCATTTAGTATTACATTATGCCTCAGATAGTTCCACTGAAATCATTACAGTAAAGTGCTATGTATATCTGCTTTGAGATGAAATTCATGGAGCAAGGTTCAAGTAGAGATGGTTGATTTTTTTTAACCACCTCTAGTTTTAAGCTATACATCCTTGTATGGCTTCACACCTGACTACCAAATAGATCACACACCTGTCTCTTTGTACACTATCATAATAGCTGAGATCTACTGAGATTGATGGTCTTGTTGTCTTCTTTAGAACTGAAAGCAGAACTTTATTGATGCCGGGTTGTTAGTTACACAATGCACTCTCTGCCTGGCTAAAAGCCTGACACGAGGTTCGTTTTCTAGCTGGCGTAAATTGGTGTAGCACCATTAGATTTAATGGAACTACACAGCTTTACACCTGTGGTGAATTTGAGTTTGATGTCCTTGTAAGGTTCACCTTTTTGATCAGGCATTTGGTTGTCGATGGTCTTAGACTTTGGCAATGCTTCTAACTGATGGCTTGGGATAGTTATTCGGGAGAAGGCTATTACTGCTGCCTAACGTGGGCAGGACTGCCTGAAGTTTTGTTTTTAATGCACGTAATGTGAACAGATGCTACAGCACTAGGTGAATAATGAGCTATCAAGTAAAATATTAAATAATAACAGTAATACACAGAAGGAGCTTAAAACTTGCAGGCCAAATGCTCCCTTTGCTAGTGCTTTTGTGAGGAGCCCTGATGAGCCTTGAATCTGGGCAGCCAGAACAGGGTTCCATGTTGTGTTTGAGGAGACCAGGGGAGATACAAGCCACAGTGAGCATGGGCTCACAACTGCAGCATGCGTGCCAATGTATGGTTTGCTATATCCCCTAGCTGGCAGCCAATGCTGGTGCCTGGGACAACATGGCAGTCTAGGAGCATTACTCCTAGCTTTCTTTTAAGAGATAGTAGCCAACACTACCCTAATACATGTGTGGGAAGGGAGAGGAAAGAAGCTTCCTACTCACCGTAGGCATTCCTGATGCAGCCATCACCACAGTATCTAAGTGGCTAATGTTAAGACTCTCAGTGCATTAGTCTGTAAGGTGTGCTGTGCTTTGCCAGGCCCAGGCTGTTTCAATCTTTTGTGGAAGTGGTGTCGGGAGAGGGAACGGTAAGAGGGTTCGTTTTTCAGCTTCTGTTATTGCAGGGAGGTTGCCGTGAAAGTGTGGCTCCCTCAGCGTACCCTGAATGAGGTCAAGTTCATGGTGATCACGTCCTTCCAGCAAGGAGTTCCACCATCAGAGACCCTGCACTGAGAACACACCGACTTTAGTAGCTACTGGTAGTTTCACTCTGGGAGTTAATCACTTCAAACACAGCAGTTTCACCGGGTCACAGACCCTCCCCCGCCCCTCTTTCCTGTCTAGAGCATACTGGCAATACTTAGCCCACAGTTAGAAATTTGACCACTGACCTTTCATGAATCACTATGGGAGTGCTTCCTTGACAATGAGATGTACACCAGTGACTGAGAGTACACCCGTGCCACGACCTTTTACTGCAGTGTGAAAACGTAACACAAACGTTTTATAATCTTTTGGTACATTTCCATATGTTTTCTGTAAATATTGACTAGAGTACTGTGAAAAATCAAGACACCATGGCTTTATTCTCTCCAAACAGTTCATGTTGATGAAATTACAATGTTTCTTACTAGCCTGCACTAAAATTTCTATTATTTTCCTGTATTAATATCAATTTGAGGTAAAAGTTAAACTCATCATTGTAACCAGATGCACATTTATTGCATTTTTTAAAAAAATATTTACTTTTGGTTTTGACCCTCAAACTCTGCTAAACAGTTGGAAGAACAGTAAAAAAAATCAAAGGTCTACACAGTTATTTTCTGTGTTTAACAAAATTTCTGAAACCCAAACAAATTATGATGGACACAACTATTTTCTTACTATAAATGAAGGTGGTATAGCATACACTGTAGTACAGGACAACAGTAATTTAAAATAGAAGTGGCGCATATTAGAGTACAAGGTGAATTTCAAAGTAAAGACTAAAAATGGTAAAACTTGTATTTTGTGTGTTCACTTTCTATACAGTAATTAGCTACATTAAGAAAAAGGTCCAAATTTTCAAAACCATGTCCCTAATATTGTACACAATTTGTTCACTGATGTGGCTACTTTTGTTGTGATGTTATAAAAATATAGAATTGCCTGAAATATTCATGTAAAAGTAGTTAAAGAGATAGAAGCTATGGCCGTGTATGTGAAAATCCAGAAAAGTGCAATCTTCAGAGTCTGATTTTCAAAATGGGCCTCCATTTTTGCTGGTGCAGTTTGGAGCCCATAATAAATTATATCCACAGTTGCATACATGTCATTCATTCTTAATTTTTACTAGCAATTCATAGAAAGTGCATAATTATGGGGGAATTTAAAGAGGCAAATTTGTACCTTCAAAACTGTAGGTCAGGTTTGAAACTCAAACGAGTTAAAATTATCCTGTATAGGAAAAGAAGTAACTAGGATCTCTCTACTCTCTGATTACTTACTCAGTAATCATCCAAGAACCTAAATTAACTTTACCTTGTTGAAAATATATATGTTCTGTAAAAACACAAATATGTAAAATATATTTAAATTTCCTGTACATGAATAAAATTATTTAAATAAAATTTTGACATGATTATGTGCTGAATAAGGACTTCTGCAAACCTGGCAAATAGTCCATTGCTGTATGCAATGCGTAAAAACTGTAAGAATGGATTCTATACTAACTACGGGGTGCTTACTTTCCTTCAACGATAATTGTCTTAATGCCTGTTTTAATCAGTATTAACTACTAGCAATAACATGCTTTTAATTATGTTTTAAACGAGTCCTTTATTGGGCTGTTTTGGGAAGCAAATTAGTCAAAAAGAGCTGTTAATCAAAAACGTGTTACTGGCACAAAATAAATGTTCATTTAAGGAGCCATTTGAAATAAACCTGGCTCATTGACTCTGACAACCTACAAGGACACTGGGGCCTCCTGAGGATAACTCCTTCAGTACTCTCCTAGATACGCCTTGCTGCTCAGAAGTTATAAGTAGAAACATTAAGCAGTTTAGGTCATTCATCAGCTAACTTTTACTACTGTACTCAAGAAAATGAGCCTCCTAGGAACTTCACAGCAGATCTATTCCTTCATTAGCTAAGTAATATTGAGAGAGATGTTCTTGTCATTATGAATGGAGAAATCTATTGCAGTGAATTTTACTAGTGTCCCCTTTGTCTATGAGCTGTCTGCAGATTTTAAGGTATTTAAGCTGAAAAACTAGCATAATTATCTTTGAACATTATTCGTATATGTTCATTTCCTTTTACTGAATTATATCAATGCATGAAAATACTACCAGGCAAGATTATATATTCTACATAATGCACAGGCATACGGCTTAGCACCAACTGCAATATCAGCAGCACAGCACAACTTTCAATAGAATTTGGATTAGATCAACTCCATGCACAGGTTTGAAAAGTTAATTTTGACATTAGCTGTTTAATTTTTAAAAAGCTGCAGCTTTAAACAATCTAAAGAAAAAGACTGCATGAGTTATAATGATAGCTAAAAGTCTAGCTTTAAAATCTACAGTTAATGGCTTATTGGCTGATCCTTTGACTTCTAAATCTTAAAACTAGTTTTGCCTCATGACAAAGGCAAAAACAGAAATGATTTGGTTTCACACACATAGCACTCTCTCTTGGTTAACTCCTTCAAGTCCTCAACCTTCTTCCCAAATGCTCAGATTTGTGACCAAAAGAGTTACTGTGATATGCTACCTCTCCTTAACTATGACCAGAAAAACTCCGCAGCAACAGCATGAAATGTGTGAGCCATTAACAACAAAACAGAGGTTTACATGTCTGCTTTATTAACACTGGGAAAATTTGCACCAAGAACCAGTACCTTCAGAATAACATTGTAGTGAGCAGTTATTGGAGAGGCGGGTGGTTAATTAAGCGTTGGTTCACAGTATGTACTTAGAGAATGAGCCTAGGGGTAGAAATGAACTTGAAAGGGAAGTTGTCACTGGATAAAGAAGGGACAATGAACACACGGTAAAAAACATAGTATATACAGTAATCACATGATGTTTTCTAATTGCTAGCATTTCTCTGAAGAAACCTTCAGTGACTGCAGTGTCCAGCATTACCACAGGCATACCGATAGTAGTATTCTTTATTTAGATTCCTCTCTTTAAAAGTGTACTCAGAAGCACACCCAAACAAGTATCGGCATACACACACATTTAAAATTGCAACATAATAAAGCAGCATCACACCCTCTTGCCCCCAACTAGGTCATACTTCAACCAATCACTGATTAGCAGAGGAGAACAGTTTAAATCCCTAACTCCTTGCCCCTCATTTCCCAAAAGTCAGAAATGTCACTCCTGACTATCAACCTTCCACCAGTGCTTGCTCCAGCAGAGGGGGTTTATGGCTTGCCTACTGAACAGCAGCAGCAATGGAGAGGGAGCTGTTTGTTAGACACTCAGAGGACTGGGGACATCATAATGAAAATAAGAAAGAAAAACTTGTAGCACCTTAGAGCCTAACAAATTTATTTCAGCATAAGCTTTCGTGGGTTAGAACCCACTTCATCGGATGCTACTACACTGGGGACATCATGTATCTAGACAGGATTTTGCTTATATTGCTGATTCCTGTCAGTGGGTTCAGGGAGGATGGTCAAGGGGTCACCTTTGGGAATAGGGGAAGGTCACTTGAACTTTAGGAGTGAGTTTGCACTACTATCTACATTTGAAAAGTGGATTTTAAATGGACAAATTAATGAAAATAAATTAAAACTAGGTATAACAAAGGAATCTAACTAACTTAAACCCGCAAATCCAAATTTAAAAATAACTTGAGAGTCTTAGCCAATGAGATTTAAGCTTTTGAGTGCCTAAATTACTTTTGAAAAATTGGATCTGACCCATTTGGCAAATTTTACCCTGACCATAGTTACAAGAAGTTTTTATTTTTACAATCATTTAATCTATTTTAAGAGCTAGATTTTAATAATTATTGTTCTTTAGAGGGTACATTCCTTAGAACAAAGATCACGTTTTCCTGTGTTGCACAAACATAATGCACAAAACTTTAGGACCTTTGGGAACTACTGCATATTAAATAAATAAATAACTAAATAAATAAAGTTCTGGTCTATGCTTACTGTTACAACACTGAGTAAAGCAAACATGGTCCTTAGTCTTTGTCAAGGACAGGTAATTTAAGCAACCTCATAGGAGTGGTATCTGCTGGCAAAACTGTACCAGTACATAGGTGGTTACAAACAGAGAAAGAGGAACAAAGGAGTTCCAGACAGCAAATTGTTCAAGGGTATGCTGGTTGACTATTTCAGTTCACTTTCTCCACTGAGTGCATCTGAGTTAGTTGCCGCTCAGGCAAGCAGCCCTGTTAGCATATCCTGTTGGCATACCAGGGCATGCAAGGCAGCAAGCTGGTGCCTTACAGACTTGGTGAACAAACCCAGTCTGCAGTCAGACCTACGGGACCTCCATGGCACCGGGAAACAAAGCAGGCAATGACTGTCCACTGCTTCTCCTTTTATATTAGTGGCTTGGAAAAATGCTCTTTTATCCCAGCAAGCATGATTCTTTCTTCATAAGCAGCATGCCACATCAGCAAAAGAGTTTGAAATATCTTTATGGTCTGATAAACAAGTCTTGACTTTATTGACTTGTATTTATTTCTTTTACTATATATCTAAATGGAGAACATTCCTTTCAAACACATAAAATTACATCTTTAAGTCAGTACCAAGGTTAAAACAAATTTTACCTGTGTACAATACAGAAAAACACCGTACTAAGACAATTATTCTTAATTAAATACAAAGATTACTATCATCTTCTGACTACTTTCATTAAAGAACTTATTAGAAACTTTGTGTTGCAATGAAAGAGTTTTGTGTCCGCCTCTCCCGCACCCTTAAGTAAAACTGGCTCAGAATTGGAAACCTGAATTTTGTTTTATTGCTTTCAAAGCTGGCTGTGCTTTTTGATTAATTTCATAATGTTACAAAAATAGCACAAATGTTTTGTAAGATGTGGGTTTGAGAATGTTATTGGAACTGGCAACTTATTTTTCAAATTACCATTCATGGATCTATTTTCAACACTCTTTCCCCCACTTTATTATGTATCTCTATGCAGTCTTCAACCATAAGCCACAGTAAAACATTGCATATGACTCTGTTTCAGAGCAGAAGTGCTTTCTTGTTTCCAGTTAGCAGGACAACCACAATCTTGCCTCTTTTTTTTCTTTTAATTTTTAGAAGTGCAGAAATGCGATCTTTGCAGTATGCCACAACTGCTACTGTCCTTTTTTGTATCACACACATTTATTCCAGTCAATATTGTGTGCAACTTTTTTGGGTTTTGAACCCAAATAGTCCATTTGGGATCTTATTCCCAACATTTTCATTCTGATGTTAGAAATATCAGGTGTTAAACGGACTAACTGATCAGGGGACTGGTGCTAACCTATAGAGTTTTTCTCCTGTAGATCACTGACTCATTCATATTTAGCTTGAGACTGTAGTGACAAAGTTGCTACTATTGATTGCTTTTAGCTGGTTTTCCCATCTATTCCCTATTACCCATAGCACAAAACATATCATCACAGCTGGTATTAGCTGGGAACTTTCAGGGAAGCTTTGACAGAAGCCTAGAATTGAATGGGCATAGAGACTGATGGACCCTCTCATACCTAGTAAAGGCTTTTAAAAATCAGGTTAAAGGCATATGACCTGACTTCCAAAAGTGCTAAGTAGCCCCAGCTCCCCTTCTGAAATCAACGAGAGCTGCATGTGCTCTGTACCTTTATGAATCAAGCCCACATCAGCAAGCAACAATCTGAACTTATGATGACACTTTGTATGGTGCAGAGTAGACAGAGGAAAAAGACTCCAGTCCAGGCCTTCTAGCACCCTTCTTAAGCACTACATTCACTTCTAAAGGAAAGTTCAACATGCAAGCGAAAGAGGATGTGCAAAGATAAACAAGTAGGCCAGGTGGCACAGAAAATGATGCAAAAAATCCATTACAATGTATAACATTTTAATTTCTTATTTATGATTCTTCCATAAACTTTATTCTAAGTCATTATATATATCTCCAAGTATCTCATCACAAAATGACATTTACAATGTAACCATAACAAAATAACTACACAGAACAATTTGCAAAATACCACATCAAAAGGCAATGTAGGAGTAAGACATAATTGTAGAAATTTCACTATATTAATACTATACTACTTATACTTTGGACCCCAAGCATAACAACTTTACACACAGAATAGATAGTCAAAATACTTTATTACATTTTATCTCACTTAGTTCTGCATGGAACCAAGTATGAAATAAACAAAATACATTAAATGCAATGGTTAGAACACACTCTCTCTCTGTTGATTTCAATGGATATTTCAATAGGAACGAGAATAGGCCCCTAGTTTGTATTACAACTAAAAATCACTACACCAATAAATTAAATAGGCCTCTAAAACAGAAGTGGGAAAAAAATCCATCATTTAAGATTCTGGTAACCTATCATCCCAACAATTCTTTAAACATTATGTAGAGAAAATTAAAGGAATGCTCACAATAATTTATTTTAGTGTTAGAACAAAAGGGAAAGTATATGTGAGATAAAATCAATGTCGAAAAAAATTACACTGAACATAACATGATTTTTTTTTTAAAGACTCACGGATTTTTCTAAGTTTGTCTATTGCAGGGACATTTATCTAACCAAATATAGGGCCCTATGGGAACTCTGAGGAGATTAAAAAGAAATAATGAAGGCATAATTGTGGGTTAGTTGGGAATAGTACTTTCTCCTCCTCAGCATATGGAGAAGTGTGTCAGTCAGATGGTGCACACTGGAAGGTATAATACCTAAGGGGTTTGAGCGGCTGATGCTTCTTTCTTTTCTTTTTGCTCTCAAATTTCCTTTTTCATCTGTTATTTTAAGATAGGACCAGGGCTATAAGTATTCTCTATGGTTTTGTCTCATTCTTTTTCTCAGGGAGGGAAAGTGACTGTATACATCAGTTTGTACTTTAATCCATATGTAGAAGGCTGTAGATTGGTACTGATTCATATAGGATACCGACAGGTGAATGAAACCTGCTTAGAGGTATGGGCTGGGGATTATCCATCGAGTTAGATATTTAATACCAATAGAACTATCCTGAATTATCAGTCTTGTGAAGAATTTTACCTAAAAAGTGAAAATAATTATCTGCAGACTAGTTCTAACTGTAGTACTATTTAATCTTTTGATGTTCATTAGCTCCCCACCCTATGCTGGACATATTATTCTATTACTTTGTTTAATGTAATGATGTTTTCAAACCTATGATTTTCCATCTAACAAACAAAACAGGTATGCATTTTAGTGCATGAGGAAGAGCTTTAAAAAGCCAAATTTTCAATGATGCCTGAATCAAGCCTCTATATTCTTCCCAAATTTAGTAGTCATTTATGTCCTGTAGTATTGCTCTGATAAACATTTGTGAGCACAAATAAAATAATTTAAATTCCAAATTTCCTGAAAGAAACAGTATTTGTGCCTGCAGCTTGGATACTGTCACAGCTGAGCAAGTTTTCAGAAGGGCAGTAGCCCTTTGATCAGTACATGCAAGTAAATGAATGAAAGACATATGGGAAGGATTTAAGCAACAGGCTGCAACTTTATCTAATATTGGGAGGGTGTTATGTGCCCCAGTCACTGCTCTCTCATACTAGGCATTTAACTGGGTCCAGTGCGGTGTTCAGGACTTGCACCATACAACCAATAATTTGGAGTAGACCCACCTGGGCCAACTCTTAGGAATCACTTCTGAATCCTCTCCACCTCCACAGCATGGGGGGCGAGGGTGTAGTTTGCACTGGTAAAATTTGTACCATCAAATCATGGTGGTAAATCTGAGTATCTGTGTCTCTGACTGCTTGACTATGGACAAAATCAAGTAACAGAGCAAATAATCAGAACCATACCACCAATTCACATTTGCAAGTGCAAAAATACAGGAATAGGTTGTGCCTCCATAAGGCAAAGTGAATCTCAACTAGAAATAGAAATATAAAATATCAGTGCACCCAAATTATTGAGCATCCATGACAGAGGAATAGAAATAAACTTGCATGTCTATATTTCTGGCTGAAATATAGAGGCTAAAGGGATATGTACAATAGAAGTGCTCAGGGGTGAAAGTAAAATGCACCCCGGGCGGAAGGGGCAGGTCTGGGGGTCACCATCCCCCAGCCAGTCCATCCGCGCTCCCCGCCCACACCGCCCGGGGATCCAATGGTGATTTAAAGGGCCCAGGGTTTCAGCCCGCGGCAGCTGGAGCGCCAGGCCCTTTTAAATTGTGGCCCCGGAGCAGCTACTTTTCCCCATCCCATCGGCGGCCGGGGGGGAAAATGGGGTAGCAACATTAAACTTTAACGTTGCTGCCCCTTTTGCGCCCCCCATCGGCAGTCCTGCTGGTAGGGACCCAGCAGGGCCTCCGATCGGGGGCGCAAAAGGGGCAGCAATGTTAAAGCGCTGCTGCGGCAGTGTTTTAAGCAGAGTTCTGGCAGTGCTTTAAAGTCAGCGGTACCGGCCGCTACTGGCAGCTACCTTTTACCGGTACGCCATACTGGCCGGTACGCCATACTGGCCCATACACCCTTACTTTCACCCCTGCAAGAGCTTCATCAGCACAGCTGCGCTGCTGTAGGGCGGCTGGGGAAGACAGTCTATGCCAACAGTGGGCACTCTCCCATTGGCATAATTACTCCACCTCCATTAAAACCGGAAGCTATGTCGGTGGGTGTGGACAGCACTTAGGCCGCTGTAACTTGTGTCACTCACGGGGGTGTCTTTTTCACACCCCGGAGTGATGTAAATTAGATCGACTTAAGTGGTAGTGTAAACCTGCCCTAAATTGTGGTTCCATTGAAAATGAGGCTATTTAAAACAGAGTGACACACTTTAGATATAATTTCTTTGAGACAATTTGTGTCCCTCTCTGCTCCCCTCCTCACTCCATGGGAATATAATCTGCTGATATAGGCCAGAAATTACTCCTCCTCCTCAAGATCGCCACAGTTCCATTCACTCCATGCCCCTGTCTCTTGGGTAAAAGGAGTAAACAGGCATGCAGCATTCACTTACCCCTGCACAACTGGACCCAGAGACCAGGTAACCCAAGCACGGACATAGGGATGTTCTTATTCCACCTAATGCCTTCACCTGTGTCACAGTCTGGCCCTTTGCTTGTAGGGCCAAAACAATTATAGATTTTGAAACCACTATGAAAATTAAACAGGAACAAAATATTAATAGATTGCAGTAAATGGCATGAGGAGGAAATAGTGGAGATTAAAAGATGATGCACTAAAACAGAAAGAGCTCATCTCAGAAATTATTCTCTCTCTCTCTCTCTCTCTTTTTTTTTTTTTTTTGGTTGAAATGGGGAAATGTATTTTACAAAAGTTATTTTTAATGAGACATTTTCTCCATATCATATCAGGGTAGAACTGTGAACTTTTTATGGAATTACTTGACAAACTGATCAGTGCCATATCACTGCCTCCAGACACAGTTCTTTTAATGATGTCCAAACTACTTATCTATAAAAATGAAATTGGGAGCCAGCACAGTAGGAAGTAGATTGAGCAAGCTGAAGATCAAAGGAGATACCATCACAGTGGCCTTTGTGTGCTTACTGTTGGTTTGTTCTAACTGAAGAGTAAAGTAGTAGTGAATCGAATTATACATGAGTTGGTTCTGTACCAGAGCACCGAAACAAAAATTAAAGTAGATTCAGATAGAATTGTATAAACCAACCTGCCCTGGGCAAGACTGAAACCTATTTTGCCTTCCTCTGCAGCATGGGGCACGGGTCACTTACTGGAGGATTCTATGCATCTTGAAGTCTTTAAACCATGATTTGAGGACTTCAATAGCTGAGACATAGGTGAGAGGATTATTCCAGGAGTGGGTGGGTGAGATTCTGTGGCCTGCATTGTGCAGGAGATCAGACTAGATGATCATAATGGTCCCTTCTGACCTTAAAGTCTATGAGTCTATGAGTCTATTGTATTAGAGCTCCAAGTCATTTTTATCATTTCATGTAAATAGTACTGGTATGTCTAGGAACACCCTGTAACAAGCACATTTATAATGTGATTTTATATATACTCTGCATACCTGACTGTGTGTTTGTGTATAGATACATAGGGTTATGGCAGGAAGCACCAGATGGCGCCATCATAAGTACTCTTATACATTCTTAGTGTGTGAGCAGTGCAGTTTTCTCTGAAGAGAAACTATTCGGGGAGTTGAGAGGGGACTATCTGGCAAAGAGCAAGGAATTTTGCTATCCTCCTTTATCTCTCAAAGCCTCTAAATGGGTTCAATTCTTGGTGCAAAATTGTTTCCTGGGAACCACCCATTTGCTGTTTGGGTTGAGATTCCTGCAAGAGTGGGCTGCCTATGCGCTGTTTGTGATCATTTCTCTTCATGGACTGGTGTATATAGTGTAAATAAAGAAATTTACTAAGAGACTGCATCACTAACGTCTCCTCCAATGAAAAACCAACATATAACATTTGACAACAATATTGTGGAGGAGTCAGAGAAAATTCATAGTTAAAGTTGATTTGAGAATGCACTTTAAACACGACTAAAAAGCCTCTGTTTCATACAACCAATGACTAATTTAATCTCCATATCGAGCATACATTTGCTATATACAAGGGCTACATTTGTGATTTGAACTACAAATCAATGCCAGGAGTAAGAGGGAGTCATAAATCTTCCCTAACAGAGGGGGATGTATCTTAAACACCAATCCTTAATCAGTGCTGCACATAAAATCACAATCTAGCACATAGTAAACATATTTTAAACACCAATCCTTAATCCTTAATCAGTGCTGCACATAAAATCACAATCTAGCCCCATAGTAAACATACTACATACATATTAAGGCACAACCCAGTAATGTGATATCTGAGCGTAGACATTACACATAGATCCCCTGAAAACAATGGGACTCCACCCAGGCACAGAGTTCACATTATCAGATCACATTGTAGGATGAGGCTAAAGGGAAATTAAGATCATGAATGTTTGCTGATGTATATAAACTACTAAAATTTGGAGCAATGTTAGCTCTGTATTTCACTGACTCAGTCCATGAGCTATACCAAAGGAACGTGGCAGGTGTTTGAAGCTGTTTAACACTTAGAAGAAGTTCCAGGAGAATGAGATAAGTGACCAAAGGGGAGGGGAGGTATTCAGAGTTGCATGATCACTGCAGTGTATCACTTTGCTTTGCATTTTATCATATGGATATCACTTCCTCACAGGCAGTACATTATAAATATTCACATGTACCCACTTTGAATACAGAAAAGATCACCAAACTCATGATGCAATTTTAAAATTTATTTACATTCAAATGTAAATAAATATTAAGTATTAGGAAGAGTTTACAGGTGCTTAGGGAGAACTTATTTGTATTTTATGAGATTCATTTACAGCACAGTATGTGGCGCAAATTAGATACAAAACTTTCCATTATTGCTAAGGGAAGTTGCTTGGTTAATTGTTAAGAAGATTTAGCTCTGTGTATTGTTTTAATATTTAAAACATATAGTGGAGGCTTGGGTAGGTTTTTTGTTGTTTTTTCTTACAAGAAAATGTTTGCTTGTTGTACGTGTCATGGAAATTACCTGTCTTACAAAGAAAATGTCAGATCATAAGGGCTGGTTATAGCACGTGACAGTAATGGCAAATTGTAGGGCTATTTGACTGTTTCATAGTGCAACAGAAAACTAGCACTGATTACATCTTTGTTATAAAGCAAATCCCATGAGAGTAATATGAACCTGGCAACCAGATTAACAAACCTGAGTGAGAGTTTTGAAGATTGGATTGAGACATTACCGCGGAATTTAGAGAAGATTTGGACTGGCCAAACCCATCTGCTGCCCCATCTCAATGCCCCCCTGGCCTGGCATCCTCTTCCTCTGAACAGCCTCTAGGAAGAAAAGCTCACTGGGCTGCAACAACCTCAGGCTCCAATGTCTTTTGGAGACAGTTGTGTGGCCCACTGTCCTCTCATGCATTCTTTGGTTAGGGGGAATCAAACAAGCACTTCTAGAACCAGGGCATCCCTCCTCATCACCCTGCTGAAGTAGGACAGGTAAGAACATTCACTCCTAGCTATC
This sequence comes from Chelydra serpentina, assembly GCA_037349315.1. NCBI lineage: Eukaryota > Metazoa > Chordata > Testudines > Chelydridae > Chelydra > Chelydra serpentina. Next base: position 21,134,555 of record JBAIAC010000019.1, read on the forward strand.
ACCTCTGCATCACTGAGTCTGGAGTTTATGACACCCCAAATTCAACTCTGCAGAAGCTAGAAAACCCGAAATTCATAGGCGGCAAAACTCTGAAAACATACCTCCCCAGTTTTGCTTTGCAAAGCCTAGGCAAACAAAAACTAGCAAGTTTCATACAGTTCTAACAAGCAATTAGTAGGTTTCTGTACCTGAGTCTGCCAGTGTACTTCAGTCTTGACCTGCTTCTATAGAACAGACATAGCTCATTTTGATTATTTATGCCAAATTGCATGGTGATTTTTCAGCCTGAACATATGTTTGTTTTGGACAAAGATGACATTGATACACAACTTTCCATTTTTTCATCCAAACAAGGTTTAAGCTCTTGGCCATAAAGCATGCACATACATGTACTGTGCAACCCCAGTTAACTGAAGTCCAGTTAACCTAGAAGCACCACTGACTTCAATGAGATTCCACAAAGGTGTAAGGATCACCTCATACAGATCTAATTGGTTAAAGTCCCTCTAATCAACTCTGCTGAGCTGTCTAGACTTAGGGCCTGTTGACTCTATATAATTGAGGTTACCCTTAATATTCTGAAATTCTAATTTTATGAAAGCTATATCATTTGATAAATCAGGGTTCCCTGTGCTAATATAATAATTAATTATAATATGCACTCAATAATCTCTCTCCTAACAGATGTCAACCATGCTACAAATATGGAGAGATGGAGTTCTATAACAAACAGGAAAAAAGATTGTGTTAGACAACCTTAATACAGTAGTTATTACCCCTCCCCCTCTTAAAAATGTAATGCTTTGGAATCCAACACATTACATAAATAAAGCTACTAATATCTCATGTGTTCTTTGAACACTACTTACAGTATCTGTAAATTTGAAAAGAAAAAGTAGAGGCAATGAGCCATATTTGTCTCTAGTATAACTCAAGTGACTTCAGTGGAGTTAAACCAGGGACAAAACTGGCAGATTAACTTTAGTACTATTGGATGGTGACTAGAGGACAGACAGACCTGAGCTATCACAGGGGAGTGTCATGAACTGCAGTGGAAGGGGTCTAGTAGCGTCTACAGGGATATCACTACCTCTGCTGCAGGAGACAAACAGGAATAGGGTAAAGCCTTGGCTTAGCCCCCACAACATATCAGCCACTGCAGCTTATCTGGCATGGTGAGGGTAGCAAACATTACTAGGCATTGGGCTGGCATTGAGTATTTTCTGCCTAGAACATATGTGGAGGTTGTTACAAGCTGGTTCCAGTTTGCTCTTGGGGCAGCTCAACTATGTGCTGTCTCTTACACAGCGGATTATGGCAAAGCCACAATTTAGGTCTAAAAGAATGAAGAGAAATGAAACGTTATGGCAACCAATAGTCTAACTAAACATGCCCTGCCCACTTTTACAAAAGTAGGAAAGAACTCTATCTTCCCAGGACAAGCCCTTTACTGATGACTTCTATATGGGCCCTTCTGAAGTGAGCTAAATGTTCTATTAGCAAAAGCATTCAACCCTTTTAGGACATGGATCCTTATGACTTAAAGATATACATACATTTTATATCCCTGATGAATTTCTGGTGAATCATTCAGTCAGATCCCAGGCAAAAACTCTGATCTATGATAATATGAACTTGTTTGTCAAGGAGCCCCTTGGATCTCTGCTGATAGAACAGAACCCTCAGACACTTAGAAGATTGCCAAAGCTTTAGTATTTCTTTCAACATGATAATTACAAAACGGAAAGGTTTTTTGAATATATATATTTTTTCAAAGTTAAAAACAACAAAGAACATTTTATGCATGAATTTTGCAGCCTTTTTCAGTTGTTTAATGAATTAACTTTGCATCATTTGGATGAGATAATGTAATGGAAGATCAGATTGCATGAGTGAATGGGCTATTCCTTGGGGCTCAATATCACAGCAGAGAATCAGAAGGCAGCTAGTAGTGCTCCAAAGAAAATAAGAAGCCAAAAACTTTTAGGAGGCTGTGACAGCCTGCACTCTGATCACTTAGATGCTAATTAATTCCCCAGAGAAAGGTGGAGATAATTAGATAAATAGGCTGGTGGGCTGGGTGGGATAAAGAGCCAATTAGCCCATCAGCCCAAATCGGATAACGAGGCACAGGCAGGAAGTGCCTGGTGAAGGGAGAGAGAGGGAAACAAGGCTATTTGAGCCCTGTCACACAGAGGCCTTGGGGAAGGGAGAACTATGTTCACCTCATGTCCTGATGAGAGGGCCAATAGCACAGTAATACTGTAAATTGACTGAACAGGGACTGTAGTGTAGTGGAGGGAATTCAAAATAAATGTCTCTGTGCTGTGAATGCACAACAAGTAGAGCCTGTGCAGGTTCTGTGGGGTAAGAAGACAGGGGCATGGGCATGCCCTGTTATAGAGGTGGACCCTTAACACTCTGAGAAGAATCGATTATTGAACTGGTTTATCTTAGACTTAACTCAAAACTCCAACAAACCGTTGGTGAGGTTTGAAAGTTGGCTTGCTTTTTTTCCTATTTCACCGAGATGTGGACCCAAAGCAAAGATATATTTCTGTGATGAGACAATGGCTTTTCCAACCTCCAGGGAACAAAGTACCAGCAGAAATATAAAAAAAGACTCTTCTTGTGAAATGTCGAGCATCATTTCAAAACCAAAATAGTGATGATTTAATAAATAAAATATTTTATATGTCTATAATGCCTTCTAACTGAGGATTTCAGATATACAGTATAGCAAACAGGAAATTGATAGCAATCAATATAAATTAAAGCTAGAAATTGAAGAAAACTGATGAGAGAAGCAGAAGGACACAAGGCTAAATCAATGGCCAGCAGTGTTAAGGACAAGAAGGAATTTTTAAAGTACATCAGGAACAAAATGAATTCTAACAATGGTACTGGTACATTACTAGATGGAAATGGTAGAATTGTCAATAATAATACAGGAAAAAAGCATAAATGTTCAATAAATATTTCTTCGCTTTATCTGGGAAAAAGACAGGTGATGTATTCATATTAGGATGATAATACTTTCCATTCCAACGGTAACTAAACAGCTACTAAAGTTAGACATCTTTAAAATCAGCATCTTCTGATAATTTGCATCCAAAACTTTTAAAAGATTTGTCAGAGGCATGTTCAGGACTTCTAATATTAATTTTAAATAAGTCTTGGAATACTGGGAAAGTTCAAAAGGACTGGAAGAAAACTAATGTTCTGCCAGTATTTAAAAAGGGTAAACGGGATGACCTGCGAAATTATAGGTCTGTCAGCCTGACCTTCATCCCGGACAAAATAATGGAATGGTTGATACAGGACTCAATTAATAACACTTTTACAGAGGGTAATATAATAAATGACAATCAACATAGGTTTATAGAAAACAGATCTTGTCAGACCAGTGGTACTTCTTTTTAGATGAGATTACAAGTTTGGTTAAGAAAGGTAATGTGGATTTACCATACATAGATTTCTGTAAGGTGTTTCCCTTGATTTTGCAGAATATTTTGATTAAGAAACTAGAATGGAACAAAGTCAACATGGTGCATGTGAATGGATTAAATTCTAACTGATAAGTCTCAAAATTAATTGTAAATGGAAACCATCATAAAGGGGTGTGTTTCTGGGGGAGTCTCAGGGATCAGTCCTTGGCCCTATGCTATTTAACATTTTTTTTAATCAGTAAGCTGGAAGAAAACATACAATCATCACTGATGAAGTGTGAAGATGGCACAAAGATTGGGGGAATGGTAAATAATGCAGAGAATGGGTCACTGACAGAAGTAATATGGAATGGCTGGTAAGCTGCATACAAACAAACAATGTGTGTTTCAATACAGCCAAACAATGTTCTACACATCTAGGAGCAAAGAATTTAGGCCATACTTACTGAATGGGGGACTCTCCTGAGAAGCAGTGACTCTGAAAAAAAGATGGGGGGGGGTAATTACAGCAAATAATCAGCTACTAGTGAAACACTCTGGCTAAATTGTTAATTGATCCAAGGATGTATAAACAGAGCAATATTGAGGTGGAACAGGGAGATTATATTACCTCTGCATTTGCCACTGATGCAATGACCACAGGAATACTGTGTTCAGTTCTGGTGTCCACACTTCAAGAAAGATGTTGAGAAATTGGAGAGGGTTCAGAGAAGAGCCATGAAAATGATTAAAAGGAAAAGATGCCTTACAATGGTACACTCAAGGAGTTCAATCTAGTTAGCTGATTGAAAAGGAAATGGGTGATTTGAACATAGTCTACAAGTATCTACCTGGGGAACAGAAAATTGGTAATAGACTAAAGAGCTCTCTATCAGACAAAGGTATAAGGAGATCCAATCTCTAGAAGTTGAAGCTAGACAATGTAGACTAGAAATAAGGTGCACATTTTTAACACCGAGGTTAAATAACCATTGGAATAATTTACCAAGGGTCATGATGGATTCTCCATGACTGGAAATTTTAAAATCAAGATCAGATGTTTTTCTAAAAGAGAGACTTTTTTTATGAAAGCTAATGTTTAAAATTAAATTTACACAAGTTAAGAAGGAAGGTACTGTACATCTGGGGTCAGGCTTAAGTTATGAGAGGTTACAAGTATTGGTTACAAGGCACATGGCTATTGGGTTTGAAACAGGAATTAATTCAGGCCGGTGTCATGCAGGAGGTCAGACTAGATAATCACAATGGTCCCTTCTGGCCTTAAAATCTATGAATCTACGAAAAGTGCTTTCCAGCCCTAATTAATACTTGCAATATCCACGTGTAGTAGATATTATCATCTTCATGTGACAAATCATATAATTAAGGCACAGAGTGGTTAAGTGTCTTTCCAATATCCCACAAAAAGTCTGTGGCAGAGCCAGGAATAAAAGTTCTATCTCCTTACCCCTAAATTCTGTGTTTTAGCAACAAGAACATCCTTTCTCTCTGTCTACTGTACTATGCTCTTCTCTCTTTGGCATAAGATTCCTTCTGGTCTCAGTAGTGCTGCAAAAAAACCAAAGTTGCATTCAAGGGACTTTTATGGATTAACGTTCAAAACAATGTACAGTTATAGACATAACTCCCATTGAATTCCCATGCACAACTTTGCAAAGCTTCTGAATGCATGTGCAATTTCTCAAGCCAGCTTCATAACATGCAGGTGCTGTTACAAGATTATAAACAACAAGCTTTGTCAAAATCCTCTGCTCATCTCTTGTTCTATCCAGGCCCTCGATATCTCTTTTTTCTTTCTTTTTTGAGTATACAAGGGAAAGGGCAGAATGAACTTGGAGTGAATGAAAGCTCTGATCACCTATGAAAGACAGATAGGGTGAGTAGCGGTTTGGGGTTTTTTTAGTTTCTTTCTCTCCCTCCACTCCTATGTAATATTATCAGTTAATTCCTTAAACTTTAGAGTTATCTTTACTCACTTTTATATAAATTAGCAAGCTGGCAGCACACTGAGGAATGGTTTCCTGTCTCCCATATCGTCGTATTGGTGTCCTTTCCAGAGCAGCCGAACAGGTCCTTCCCAGAATGGTGATTCCTCATTCCTGATCATAGGGCTACCTCCTTGGACTGCTGTATCAGCAGGCATAAAGACACTTCCTTTCATCCTCTTATAAGGCTTTTCTGGCTGTCTGCCTTAAAATAGGTTCAGACTGCTGAAATGTGGGATTCTTATTTTCAGCGCTACAATAGCTTTTTAATAAGATTAAAGAGTCTTTTCTGAACCCTATCTCTGCCTTGCACCCTGTTTCCTGGGATACTTCACTCACAATAGCTTTCTACTGAACCTCGAAAGGGGTCAGGGTCACAGGGTGGAGGTATTAAAAACCCTGTGACTGACTAGGGAGCTCAAAATAGATCAGACTTCCCATTTCAAAACACACACAGCAACTTGATTGTCAATTTTGCAGCTTCCTATTACCATAACCACATTGGGGTCTTTCCAGTATAAATGCTAACATACAAAGTCTACCTGTAAAGCCTCTAAAGATTGTAATACAGGACTGGTACAGACATGTTCCTGCCTGATTTTCCTCTTATTTAACACTTGTGTAACTCCATTGATTCCAGTGGAGCTCTTCTTGATACACACTGGTGTGAGGCAGAAAATGATCTACTCCTACCTACCTCAGTAATTCTTCACTTACAACAGATTTTTCTTTGAGAGTGTCAGAACACTTGTTCTTCTCATTGCTTCCCCTGCAACCGTTGCTTTATCTGCTATTGGAATTGTAACAGCAACATCAGGGAAAGAAATCAGGCGGTGATTGTATTTACTTGTTTCTTGTCATTAGTTTTGTTTTTGGCATTTGTATACATCAGTGAACAGTGAAACTGGTTTGGATTAAATTCATGGTGGCCTCATTTTGGTGGCCCAGGTATGTTCTGTACTGCATAGGGGAAGGAGCCTAATTCCATGTTGCCCACAAGAAGTCAGACAATACTAAGGTGAAATCAAAACAAATATGGTCCTGATTGTTCCTTACTCAGGGCTTTCTTGTGCCCCCGTTCTACTCTGTTTTATATGAATCATAAACTCTCTCTGGTGGTGACTGTCTGTGTACCTAGCACAACATGAAGAAAATTGCCACAGCTTAACAAAGCTGACTAGGCACTACTGTAATACAATAATGAATGAATGAATGAACAAACGAATGACTAATAATGGGCAGAACTTCTTCACTGCCATCAGAAGCTTCGCAGTGCACAGGTTGCAAATTATTACCCTATCCAGTGTACACAGATATCTCTACTTTGGAAGTACTAAGCATTTTCTGAAGCAAGAGACACCAGCTCTGCACTTTTCCATTTTATCTCTCAGGGCATGGTAACTGGAGCTCTGATGGAAGGGGAGATCCTACTTTGACTTTCCTTGGTATAAGTTTCGTCATGAGTACTATTCACCCATGCCTAGAAAGAGAAAAGAGATTCCTTTCCGCACTCCCTCTTCCCACCCAAAACCACGGAGCATCTCTCCTATTTCATGATATTCACTAAAGGTGTAATTCTAATCTACTTAAGCTAAGGGAAATTCTTCCTAAGTAGGACATTTTGCTGTAGTAGGAATGGCCATGAGAAAAACTGTAGCTTCTTTCCAAAAATACTACGTTTTAAAATATATGTAAGCCTTAATTTAATAATTTTAGTTTTAGAAATAATTCCAGCCTTTTACAAAAAGGAACATGTTAGTTTTATCTTTATTAAAGTCTCTTCCAATTTTACCAGTTTAATGTAGGAGTGAAAGAAGAGTTTCTCTGCTAAATTAGTCAAAGTAATAAAAAGTCAGCGATGTTAAGGAGCAAGTGTTTTTCTTGATGGGCATCTTCAACTGAAAAAAAAAAAAGAGAGACCTCCCACTTTTAGCCAAAAAGTTAATAAGGAATAATACGCTACATGTAGTTATTAGTGGGCTGATCTTGTCTGTGATATGGTCCAGATCTTAAGTTCCCTAAAGATTGGCAATGTTCAGGTCCAGCATTTTCATTCAAGTCTATCTCTAGCTGAAGCACTAGCCATGGCAAAGTATCTACTTTGTGATTCTTCAGTACAGAACAACTAGTGTGTGGACTGGTGGCCCCGTCTTCGTGTCAGGTCTGAAAACCAGCCAGGCTCAACGTCCACAAGAGACCAGATTTTACACTGTGTGAGCTTGAAATCTCAATCACTGAAAACACCTCTAGAAATAATTTTAATGAGTTAAGTTGAATGGTGCAAAGATCAATCAGATCCACCTTTTTGGATAAGAGCCCTGCTCTGTGTAGCAACTCCATCCCTCTCCAGAAAGGAAAGAGTGGAAACCCTCTTCTGCCCTATGCCCCCACAATGTACATCAAGGGAAACCTAAAAGGTCCCAAGTAGTTTTTTGCATGGCTGCAATACCTTAATCAGCTTCAACTTGCAGCCCTTTATTCCATGATTGGCAGTTCAGCTAAACACAAAACCTTGGGGACAGGCCAAGTTCCCTTCCCTAACTCCAGGGCAGGAACTTAACTCCCTCTCTCTTAGGGTATGTCTACACTACAGAATTAGGTCGAAATTATAGAAGTCGATATTTTAAAACCCGAATTTATGGAATCGATTGTGTGTCCCCCCACTTAAGAGCATTAAGACCATGAGGTTGACGGACTGTGTCCACAGTATCGGGGCTAGCGTCGACTTTCGGAGCGTTGCATTGCGGGTAGCTATCCCACAGTTCCCGCAGTCTCCGCCGCCCATTGGAATTCTGGGTTGCGATCCCAAAGCCTGATGGGGCAGAAAACATTGTCGCCGGTGGTTCTGGGTACATGTCGTCAAGCCATCAAACGTCCCTCCCTCCCTCCATGAAAGCAATATTTTTCACGCCTTTTTTCCAGGGTTTCCGGGTTTGCTACAGCAAGCATGGAGCCTGCTCAGCTCACAATTACCGTACATCTCCAGCGTACACCTGGACATTAGGTCTAGTGGGGATTCAGTGACACTCTAATACAGGCAGAGGGATAGCTCAGCGTTCTGAGCGTTGGCCTGCTAAACTTGGGGTTGCGAGTTCAATCCTTGAGGGGGCCATTCCACCTGAGGCTGGTAGTCACGGGACTACACAGCATAAGCTCCTTGCCTTCTAGCAGCAGATGGTGCAATATGCCATAAATGATCATAGTCGTGGGACTACACAGCAGCAGCTCCTTTCCTTCTAGCAACATATGGTGCAATATGCCATAAATGATCATAGTCACAGGACTACACAGCAGAAGGTCTTTGCCTTCTAGCTGCAGATTGTGCAGTAGGCTTGAAATTCATCGTCCCCTGTGTGCTCCTGGCCGGCCTATGGTGTGGCTGGCCAGGGGCGCTTGGACATAAATGATAGTGACCAGAGTGACTCTGGTCATTCTCTTTTTTACGTTTTGTTTAAGGGAGATTCAGTACTGCCTGGAACACGGGCAGAGGGATAGCTCAGCGGTCTGGGGTTTCCGGGTTTGCTACTGCAAGCATGGAGCCTGCTCAGCTCACAATTACCATACATCTCCAGCGTGCACCTGGACATTAGGTCTAGTGGGGATTCAGTAGTGCAATAATACGGGCAGAGGGATAGCTCAGCGGTCTGAGTGTTGGCCCGCTAAACCCGGGGTTCAATCCTTGAGGGGGCCAGGAGATGATGATGATGATGGATATCAAGCCTATTGAACCATCTGCTGCTAGAAGGAAAGGAGTCTAACCCTTGCTCCCCCCTCCCTCCGAGAAAGCAGTGGAGGGGGGAGCCCAAAATCCTTTCGCGCCTTTTTTCATGCGGGCGCCATATTGCTGACATCATTGTTATCCACCCACCGCTTCTGTTCCCACTCTGCTGTCCTGCAGACACCATACCAGGGAAAGCATGGAGTCCGATCAGATCGTCGCGGCTGTTATCGCCCTTACGAACACCATGCGCATTGTCCAGGAGTATATGGAGAACGAGAACCAGGAGCTGCTACAGCTACAGCAGGCGAGGAGGCGACAGCAGCGCCCTGAGGACAGTGATGAGGACATGGACACAGACCTCTCTCAAAAAAGGGCCCCCTGCAAGGTGGACATCATGGTGGTAATGGGGCTCGTTGATACAGTGGAATGCCGATTCTGGGCCCGGGAAACAAGCACAGACTGGTGGGACCACATAGTGCTTGCAGGTCTGGGATGAATCCCAGTGGCTGCGAAACTTTCGCATGCGTAAGGGCACTTTCATGGAACTTTGTGAGTTGCTTTCCCCTGCCCTGAAGCGCCAGAACACCAAGATGAGAGCAGCCCTCACAGTAGAGAAGTGACTGGCAATAGCCCTATGGAAGCTTACAACGCCAGACAGCTACCAGTCAGTCGCGAATCAATTCGGAGTGGGAAAATCTACAGTGGGGGCTGTTGTGATGCAAGTAGCTAAGGCAATCACAGAGCTGCTGGTACCAAGGGTTGTGAGTCTGGGAAATGTGCAGCTCATACTGGATAGCTTTGCAGCAATGGGGTTCCCGAACTGTGGTGGGGTGATAGACGGAACCCATATCCCTATCTTGGCACCGGACCACCAAGCCAGCGAGTACATAAACCGAAAGGGTTACTTTTCAATAGTGCTGCAAGCACTGGTGGATCATAAGGGACGTTTCACCACATCAACGTGGGATGGCCGGGAAAGGTACATGACGCTCGCATCTTCAGGAACTCTGGTCTGTTTCAGCTGCTGCAGCAAGGGACTTTCTTCCCAGACCAGAAAATAATCGTTGGGGATGTTGAGATGCCTATAGTTATCCTTGGGGACCCAGCCTACCCCTTAATGCCATGGCTCATGAAGCCATACACAGGTAGCCTGGACAGTAGTCAGGACCTTTTCAACTATAGGCTGAGCAAGTGCAGAATGGTGATGGAATGTGCATTTGGGCATTTAAAAGCTCGCTGGCGCAGTTTATTGACTAGGTTGTATCTCAGCGAAACCAATATTCCCATTATTATTACTGCTTGCTGTGCACTCCACAATATCTGTGAGAGTAAGGGGGAGACATTTATGGCGGGATGGGAGGTTGAGGCAAATCACCTGGCCGCTGGTTATGCGCAGCCAGACACCAGGGCTATTACAAGAGTACAGCAGAGTGTGTTGCGCATCAGGGAAGCTTTGAAAACCAGTTTCTTGAATGGCCAGGATGCTGTGTGAAAGTTCCATTTTTCCCCATTACTGAAAAGCCCCGCCCTTTGATTCATTCTGCTTCCCTTTAACCAAACCACCCTGCCGACCCCCCCACGGTCACCGCTTGCAGAAGCAATAAAGTCATTGTTGCTTAACAATCATGCATTCTTTATTAATTCGTCAAACAAATAGGGGGAACTATGGGGGTAACTGCCACGGTCACCCGGGATGGATGGTGGAGGAAGGGAAGCACCAGGATGGGTGGTGGAGGAGGGGATGAGGGAAGGACAAGGACACACAGCACTTTAAAACTTATTGAATGCCAGCCTTTTGTTGCTTGGACAGTTTTCTTGGCTTGAGTGGTTGGGTGCACGGATGCCGCCCAAACGCGTTCTTGGGCGTCTCGGTGATGAAGTTATGGGATTCAGGGAGGAGGGCTGTTGGTTACACAGGGGCTGTAGCGGCAGTCTGGGCTCAGGCAGCCTTTCCTGAACCATACGCCTTTCCTCAGCCATAAGCCAGAGGATTTCTGTTTGATCCTCCAGTAGCCTGAGAATTGCATCCTGCCTTCTCTCAGCATGCTGACGCCACCTACTCACTTCAGCCCACCAGTCATTGTCTTCAGCACGCCACCTGTCCGCACGATCAAATTTTGCTGTCCTGGACTCCCTCAGTGTCTGCCTCCATGCATTCTGCTGGGCAGTTTCAGTGTGGGAGGACTGCATGAGCTCTGTGAACATATCGTCTCGATTCCTTTTTTTTTTTACTTCTAATATTTGCTAGCCTCTGGGACGGTGATGAAAAGGGTGGCATTGAAACATCTGCAGCTCCGGGAGGAAACAAACGGGAGAGGAGTAGTTTAAAAGACACATATTAGAGAACAATGCTCCAAACATTACATAGCACATGTGCATTTGGTCCAAGGTTGCACTTTGCCTGTTATATTGAGGGTCTGCCGGTTTGGTGTGAGAGATCACACAAGCAGGTCCGGCGGGCAACAGAATTCGGCTTGCAGGCAGCCATGGTAAGCCACAGTCTATAGGCTGTTGGAATGGCTTCAAACAGCAATCCCCTCATTTCCCATAACAAACAGCCTTTGGGCTGGCAATTTAAAACTGGTTGGCAATTGAAAAGGGAGGGGCGGCAGTTTTTGGGTTAACGTGCAGCGCGAACCTAATCGACACCCCCACACACACACACAGACACACATCCAAGATGTTCGCTGTTCCCTCTCCCCCCACCGCGTGGGTCACAGCGGGGAAGATTTCCGTTCAGCCACAGGCAAACAGCCCAGCAGGGATGGACCCCTCTGAATGTCCCCTTAATAACATTCCCCTATTTCAACCAGGTGACCATGAATTATATCACTCTTCTGAGGATAACACAGACAGATAAAGAACTGATGTTGCTTGAATGCCAGCAAACACCGGGAGCATACGCTGCCATGCTTTACAATGCAATGATTCCAGACTACGTGCTACTGGCTGGCGTGGTAGAGTGTGTTACCACAGAGCACAGGATAAGGCTGCCCTCCCCAGAAACCTTTTGCACAGGCTTTGGGAGTACATCCAGGAGAGCTTTCTGGAGATGTCCCCGGAGGATTTCCGCTCCATCCCCAAACATGTTAACAGACTTTTCCAGTAGCTGTAGCTGTACTGGCCGCGAATTAATCATTAAACACGCTTGCTTATAAAACATGTATTAATTTAACAGAGGTACACTCACCAGAGGTCCCTTCTCCGGCATCAAGCACGCCTTGGGTGGGTTCGTAGGGTACTGGCTCCAGGGTGACAAAGAGTTCCTGGCTGTCGGGGAAAAGGGCTTCTCCGCTTCCTTGCTGTGTCTGTGCGCTATTTTGAGCATCATTATCATCATCTTCCTCTCCCTGAAAATGCTCCTCTGTGGTTTCTGATGATCCACATACGGAGTCATACCACATGGGTGGCTCAGTGCTGGCTGCACCTCCTAGAATGGCATGCAGCTCGTCATAGAAGCGGCATGTCTGGGGCTCTGACCCAGAGCGGCCGTTTGCATCTCTGGTTCTTTGGTAGGCTTGCCTGAGCTCCTTAATTATCACGCGGCACTGTTGCGCGTCCCTGTTGTAGCCTCTGTCCTGCATGCCCTTGGAGACTTTGGCATATGTATTGGCGTTTCTTCTTTTGGACCGTAGCTCTGCTAGCACGGTTTCGTCTCCCCATACTGCGATCAGATCGCGTACCTCACGCTCGGTCCACATTGGAGCTCGTCTTCGGTTCTGGGACTCCATCATGGTCTGCTGATGAGATCTGCACTCACCTGCAGCTCACCACGCTGGCCAAACAGGAAATGAAATTCAAAAGTTCGCGGGGCTTTTCCTGTCTACCTGGGCAGAGCATTCGAGCTCAGACTGCTGTCCAGAGCGGTCAAATGTTGCACTGTGGGATAGATCCAGAAGGCCAATACCGTCGAATTGCGTCCACACATAGCCTAGTTCAAGTCGGCAATATTGATTTTAGCGCTAATCCCCTCGTTGGGGGTGGAGTGGCGAGATCGATTTTAAGAGCCCTAGACGTCGATGTTAATGGCTTCGTCGTGTGGACGGGTGCACGGATGAATCGATATAATGCTAATAAATTTGACCTAAAGTCGTAGTGTAGACCAGGGCTCAGTCTCTGCCAAACCCTGTATATGGTTTTATACACCCATTCTGACATATTCTAAGATATCAGAGACAATCTTCCAAGAAACAGAACATTAACCCCACATCACCACTGTATGGCACACAGTCACACTTAAAATGGTCACATTTTATTGTTTCATGGATATTTGAGGCACCTAATACTAAACTTCAATTATTCATTAACTATCATTATTTATTCATGAGCTTCTGAGTTATCTTGCTTCACTAAAGAACCTGGTTTCTATTCCTTGCAGAAAAATGTGCACTGGTTTCTAGGTTTTAATTGAGATTTTGTGACCCTAGTGGCTAGCTTATAGTGTAGCACTCATAGGTGAGAGAAAGAGAGAGAGTGAGTGTGCATGTGTAAAAGAACTGTATGGAATCCCTGTGCTATATTTTTCCTACCCCCTGTCCCTTTAAAGGTTTGGAGCTGTGCTGAAGAGGTCAAAGGGGACAGAATTCTGGGAAGCAGGTGGTGGTTTCAGCCAAATTGTTTGGTACACCTAGAGGACTCTCTAGCAGTGGGGCTTGCATAAACTCTGGTTTGTTTTTGTTTTTTTATTATCGCAAAGATTTAATAAAATGCTCCAGTTTAAAACACCACTCTGGGCTGACCCCATATATTTTAAACAAACTCAATAAGAGCCCATAGTGCCCTGATGCATCCCAGTTTAAAAGAAAGCCAACTTGGAACATAAAAATGCCCCCTTCCTTGATGTCACTAAGATGCCACAATGGCAAACCCCATACTTACTATAGTGCTTTTTGCACCACTAGAGTTAATGTTAGAATTTCCATGCTTTAAGAAAAAAAGAAAAAGGAAAGGAAAGGAAAAAAGGCAGGAGTGAGGGAAGAGAGGCTAGCAGGGCTTTTCTTACCAATACAAATATATCTCCCTAAGTTAAAACTTGGCATACAACTAAGGCTTCAATATGGGAACAATTTTTACCGACTTTAAGAAAAAACAACAACCCACTACTAGATATTCTGAGTGTAACAATATAAATTGTATTTTATCAGTTTCAGCTGTTTTTTTGCTGGCCTGTAAGTTTAAAAAAAAAATCTTTAAGTCTTTTGAGGTCTAACAGCCACCTTTTGCTATCAGTTACTCCCATCCACCACTATTAACATTAATGAGATGGCATGGGCATGAACAAGAGCAGACTTCGATCCTAAAGCTATTGTTTATAGGTGTTTCTTTTAATTTAAAAGATCAAATTGACAATATTTTATTATCAGCAGGATTTTTGTTTGTATGTGGTTTTAATATTCACTATGCAATATATTTTATACATACGTCAGAGATCTATGTTGTTAGAGTAGTAAGCCATGTCAGGACATGAGTAAACAGGCCATTGGTACATGTCTCATGTTTTGAAGTTAATGAAAGTGCCATATGACCAAATGCATATCTAGTCAGGCCTTATTGACATTAGAATATGCCACATTCATTTTAATACCTTTTTTAAAAGCCAATTTTGAATGGATGGGTTGCATGAAACAACCCGGGGAATTACAGACCAGTCAACTTAACTTCTGTACCTGGAAAGATAATGGAGCAAATAATTAAGCAATCAATTTGCAAACACCCCTGGAAGATAATAAGGTGATAAGTAACAGTCAGCATGGATTTGTCTGGACATATCATGTCAAACCAACCTGATAGCTTTCTTTGACAGGGTAACAAGCCTTGAGAAAGAGCGGGGAAGCGGTAGATGTGGTATATTTTGACTTTAGGAAGGCTTTTGATATTCACATCACTTTCTCATAAACAAACTAGGGAAATACAACCTAGATGGAGCTATAAGGTGGGTGCATAACTGGTTGGAAAATCATTCCCAGAGAGTAGTTATCAGTGGTTCACAGTCATGCTGAAAGGGCATAACGAGTGGGGTCCTGCAGGGATCAGTTCTGGTTCTGTTCAATATCTTCATCAATGATTTAGGTAATGGCATAGAGAGTACACTTATAAAATTTTCAACGATACCAAGCTGGGAGGGGTTGAAAGTGCTTTGGAGGATAAGATTAAAATTCAAAATGATCTGGACAAACTGGAGAAATGGTCTGAAGTAAATAGGATGAAATTCAATAAGGACAATTGCAAAGTACTCCACTTAGGAAGGAAGAATCAGTTGCACACATACAAAATGGGAAATTAATGCTTAGGAAGGAGTACTGCAGAAAGGGATATGGGGTTCATAGTGGATCATAAGCTAAATATGAGTCAACAGTGTAACTCTGTTGCAAAAAAAGCAAACACAATTCTGGGATGTATTAGCAGAAGTATTGTAAGCAAGACACAAGAAGTAATTCTTCTGCTCTATTCTGCACTAATAAGGCCTCAACTGGAATATTGTGTCCAGTTCTGAGTGCCACATTTCAGGAAAGATGTGGACAATTTGGAGAAAGTCCAGAGAAGAGCAACAAGAATGATTAAAGGTCTAGAAAACATGACCTATGAGGGAAGATTGAAAAAACTGTGTTTGTTTAGTCTGGAGAAGAGAAGACTGAAAGGGGACATGATAATATTCAACTACATAAAAGGTTGTTACAAGGAGGAGGGGAAAAATTGTGCTCCTTCATCTTTGAGGACAGAACAAGAATGGGCTTAAATTGCAGCAAGGGTGGTTTAGGTTGGACATTAGGAAAAACTTCCTAACTATCAGGGTGGTTAAACAGTGGAATAAATTGCCCGGGGAGGTTGTGGAATTTCTATTACTGGAGATTTTTAAGAGCAGGTTCGACTAACACCTGTAAGGGGATGGTCTAGATAATACTTAGTTCTGCCATGAGTGCAGGGGACTGGAATAGATAACCTTTCGAGGTCCTTTCCAGTCCTATGATTCTATTATTATGATAGTGTTCAATTCATAGATTATAAAGCCAGATGTGACCATTTTGGTCATCTAATCTGACCTCCTGCGTAACACAGGCAATAAGGCTTTCCTGAACTAATTTATGTTTGAACTTGAGCACATCTTTTAGCAAGTCATACAGTCATGATTTTAAAAAAATCCAGTGATTGCGAATCTACCACTTTCTTGGTAAATTGTTCCAATGACTAGTTATCCCCATTTTAAAATGTGCACCCTTATTTTCTTATAGCTCTGTCTGCTAGATGGAAGAGCCCTCTTTTATCACATTTTGTGATTATGTCAACCCTTAACCTTCTCCTTTTAAGCTAAATAAATCGAGCTGCTTGAGTTTCACTAAAGGGCACTTTTTCCAATCCTTTAGTCATTCCAATGGTTCTTCTCTGACCCCTCTCTCATTTATCAACATCCTTCTTGAAGTTTGGACTCCAAAACTGGACACGGTATTCCAGGAGTAGTCACACCAGTGACAAATGCAGAGGTAATATAACCTCTCTAACTCCTGGTTGATATTCCTGTTTATACATTCAAGGATCGCATTAGTCTTTTTAACCATAGTGTCACACTGGAAGCTAATGTTCAGCTGAGTATAAAATAGTGTGGAATGATATGGCACAGGCAACCATAATTCTGGCATTTCCTAACTTTTTAATGCTTTACTTTGCAAACTTGATGTTCTTTTAAGGTAGATTTTATGTGTAATTACCTATATATTTTTTAAATAAAAATAAGTAAATAAACAGAAACTACATCAAGTGACATCATACTGAAACCTCCATGGTTCACCAGCAGAATTGGAACCTTTAGATTCACCACCCAGACCTCTGCCACTTGAGCTAATGGAGTAACTGATAGCAGTAGTATGTTGTCATCCTGTATGCAGACCATCATTAAAGGGGGATGAATGGCACATTTTGCCAGTGAGTTTCACAGATATTTGCTGACAGCAAAGGAATGGGAGAATCTTGTGTTCCATTCCTGGCTCTGGAGGGGAATGTTCTCTAGTAGGCATAGATCTTTCGTCCCCATCTGCTCCTCCAACCTGTCCCTGTCCTAGTTCTGTCTCCCCCTCACCCTCGCTCCTCTACCTAGTCCCATATTCTTTGCCCTAGCAAGTCCTCATTTCCATCTCCAGGCTCCCCAGCCAATTGTCAGTATCCATCTTCAATGTCAAGTACCTCCCCCCTCAATGCAGTCCAGATAGTACTAGTTTTCTTCTCACCCCACCCCCTCTGGCTTTCAGTCCCAGTCTCCTTGCCCAGCCACTTCTAGTCTCTTCCCCCCTCCCCGCCCCCAGTTCCCATTATTCCCTCAAATCCCAATTTCTCACTTCCCAGCTCCTCCCCATCTAGCCCCAGTCACATCAGGTTCCTTGTCCCAATCTTCTACTTTTCCTCCTTTGCCGTCCTCCCACAGCTGGGCTCTTGTCCCCTCTGCTTTTGAATCAGATGGCTTTCTCCTCTATGCTGCCTTGCTGCCAGCAGGCAGGTAACTGAAAGCACAAGAGAAAAAGGCTCCCTTCTCTCCTTTCTGGTGCATGCATCAGCCAGAAGCTGTGACCATGGGGGCTCCAGAAACTGTAACCATGGTGAGTCCAGTTTATCCTTTCAAGATCTGGGATGGAACATGCTCAGTCACTCTACGGGGATGGTGCATGTGCAGCCTGAACTGCACTAGGAGCTGTGAGATACTTGAGCATGCTCAGTGAGAATGTAATCTTTTATCTACTAAATTCTAAAGAAGTCTCTACTGAGCATGTGAAAATTGAGATTTTTAAAGTTTGTCTTAGCCACATTTGTGCAGACATTTATGGGGATTGCAAAAAAGCATATACCTGAAACAAAGGCCACCGTCCTACCAAATTTCAACTCCCTGCTCCAAAGCAGGAAGGTGCTAGAAGTTCTTGAAGAAAAGGTCACCATACACACACACACACACACACACACACACACACACCCCACAAAGCAATGTATTTTTTTCCCTAAAGTTTTCATAAAATTCAGCCTGAGGCAGACAACTGGCATGTCTCACCTAACAGGATATTCAGCAAATGTATAAACTCAGCCCATTTTGCCAAATTGTTTTCTGCATTATGGTTTGATGATGTGGATGTGTCCTATGATAGTGGTTTCATTCAGAAATCTATTTCGATCCCACCCTCTGAACCTTTGACTTTGGAAATGAATCCCATAAAGTGGGTTGTTACAAATGTTTTTCCCCCTTTAAAATAAAGAACAAATACACTTTCAAAATTTCACAAAGACATAGCGATGACAAAAACATGAGCTCACAGTTTCACCATAAAGCAAACATTGTATCTCCTCTCCAATTTTGATTCCAGTTTCCCAGAAAAAAAGAGACAACATTTGATCCCCAGTTCAGATTTCAAGCACATTTCACTCAGTCTCCACAGGAATTGCCTCAAACACGAGGGACAGACTTCATTCGCATTAGCCATCACTTATGTCATGGGGAAAATTGTTATGAAAAACATTTTTATCTAACAGATGTTTCAAGAAGAAAGTATGAGTGATTTTAAAGTTACTTTATTTCTTTGTAGCTGGGATGTGAACATCTGCTGTGAAATCAGTATATGTAACACGACAACAAATAGCTGAGAGTCTAGAGTTTGAACTCAGTCTGGTACTGTCAGGTCAGAAGACAAAAAACATTTAGGTCATGGTAACAAATGGTATTTTTGTTCCGTTCCATTTTGGTTGGTAGCCCTCACGCATCAGAGCAAATTATCACGGTCTCCCACATCCTTAGAAGGAGATTCAATGAGGCTTTTAGCCACTTCCATTATCAGTAGCTTTTCATTATGCTATATTTTATTTTTGCCCAATCCCCAGAGCAATCATTGACACATGCCATCATTCATCTAGGAGAAGTACAGGTTGAGAGAAGACTGAAGCGTGGTGTACCTACTACCACAATGCCAAAGCTCAACAAGATGGCATCTGTGTTTATTACTGAAGCTCTGATTTAAGAGCGGGAAGCCCAAGGACACTTCAGGTTTTGGGTTTCTCACCAAACAACATATTAGACTGAAAGTAAAGCACCATGAGCCATGTTTTTTAGTACTCTAATTTAAGGAAGGTGTGAATCACAAATAAATGACAATGTAGATATCAGTAACTGGAGTTGTAATAGAGCTCTGATTGGACCCTGAGGCTTGAAAACAGGATTAAAAATTAAATTGGCTATCTGGCTAAGGCTTATTTTATAAGAGATAACTGAGTGAATATAGTGCAGGTGGAAATATGAACATTCTTGTCCTACCTTAATCTCTGCCAAACCTAATCTGATCATTACAAGACCGGTTTGGACAATGGAAGCCTTGACTCCATGAGTTTATCTTCATAGTGTGACTTCAGAGGACTGCTTCCTCAGTGCTAACAATTGTTTATAATCCAGGAGAAGTCCAGTCCTAAAGTACGGGTAAGAAGGCAAAACAGGTTCCTTCCCCATGGCCAGCTAAGAGCAGCTTGCACTTCAAGAACAAATTCCCAGGGCACAAATGAGAGGACAAAGCGAGGTGTTTCACCAGAGGTAGTGATAACTGATCAGCTGGTGTAGGGAAATAAAAGAAGATTCCAATTGCCACTCTTCTGCCAGGATACCACACAACACTTCACTTACCTCACAATTCCTAAGAGCCTTAAAGGAGCTTGCAGCATCAGTCTTTCAAAAGCTCCAGCTCTGGGGCCCTAAACAATCAAGTAACCATTTGTTCAATATCTGCTTAAACCTCACTTCAGGATTACTTCCAACTTTCTGCTCCTACTGAAACTATTTTGTGACCACACTCCTAGGCCTCCTCCCAAACCATTGTACACTTCCTAAGCCTTCTCTCCGACCCTTATAGAGAGGTGCAGAGCTCCTATCCTACCCCATCCCTCTCTCTGCAGGAAGAGACCAAAGCCCACTCCTTCACAGACCCTCCCGATTTCTCTACCGGGATCTGTTATCAGGAGGAACAGCTCTTGTTTCCTACTTGGTCTTACTCTATTGCTCAAAGAACAGAAGTCTGTCTTTATACAACTCCCCTTCCAAGCAGGCGCTGCCATTAGGCCTATAGTTCCCACATACACAAGGAACTGCCATATCAAGAATGGCTGTGTTCTTGGCATTGGAATATGGCAGACCTGGACCTGGAACCCCTCTTAGAGGCCCAGGTCATCATGTGGCAGGCTCATTGTAGGGTATAGATTAAAAGTAACCCAATTGCCTCTAAAAAGCAAAATGTGAGATATCGGAGCACCTTCCTACTGCCACAAAGAGAACCACCAAGCCAGAAATATTTAGAAAATAACTGTATCATTCCCAAAACACAGATATCCACGAATAAGTTCTACATTTAAATGCCGAACCTCAAAAGGGTAAAAGTCAACTTGACCTCAGATACACATAACAGCCATATTAATTTTAATAAATGCAGGATTGGCCAAAACCACCTCCACTTATTTTATGATCTGCCCAAATCTGTTTTTATCCAAGAAATACAGCTCTTATGTTACACGTCGTCATCCATGTTTCTGACAGCTCAATTAAAAAATGGCCAAAAGCAGTAAGATAGTGCATACTTTTACTTTTTAACATAGTGTCATCTTTGTCTAAAGATCTTAGGACCTACTTTTTGGAAAGTAATTTACCATCCACCTTGAGGAAAAAATATAAGTGTTTGATCTTTTTCAGATGCGTAGTTGTCTGTCTGCATTTTCTGGAGCCTCTTTACTGTCAGTTCTACAAAGCTTTACGTTTGTGGATTGGTTTTGGCAATTTAATAACATTCAAAACAGACATTATTATAAGAATTAGCAGAACATCTAACAACACAAGGTGTCATATAAATTGGTTTCAAGCATTCATTGAGGAATCAGACAGATCTTTCCATACTGTTGGAGTTCCCCCAAAGTGAAGTTCCTAATTGTTCTATATTTAGAGAATACGGTATAACTGTGGCTATCATTTTCTGAAGCACACTGATGAATTTTCAGCTAACCAACATAGCATCACAGAAATGTAGGTCTGGTAGAGACCTTGAAGTAATCAAGCCCAGCCCCCTTCACTGAAGCAAGGACCAAGTAAACCTAAACCATCCCCAACAGGAGCTTGCCCAGCCTGTTCTTAAAAATGTTCAGTGATGGAGATTCAACAACCTCCCTTGAAAGCTTATTCTAAAGCTTGGCTATCCTTATAGTTAGAAAGATTTTCCTAATATCTAACCTAAACCTCCCTTGCTGCAGTTTAAGTCCATTACTTCTTGTCCTACCTTCAGTGGACACAGAACAATTAATCACCGTTCTCTTTATAACTGCCATTAACACACTGGAAGACTGTTTATTGGGTCTCTAGTCAGTCTTTGCTTCTCAGGACTAAACATGCCCAGGTTTCTTTAACCTTTCTTCATAAATCGGGTTTTCTAAAACTTTTTATATTTTTTGTTGCCTTCCTCTAGACTCTATTCTATTTGACCACAAGTGTCCTAAAGGGTGGCACAGGGAAAGGGGGGTTTGAATCCAATGCTGGCCATACTACTGAGTGGCAATATTCCAGACTGTCGCCTAGCAGCTGGAGTCAGTGACTGTGTGGCCCAATGTTGAGAGTTGGGTGCCGCTTTTGCCTAGCAACTGTAGTCAATTGCTGTGTTGCCCCATGGCGAGAGTCTGTGGCCACTTTTCCTAGTGACTGTAGTCAATGGCTGTGTTGTCCAATGGCGAGAGTCTGCAGCTGTATCACCCAGTGGTGAGAGTCAGTGGCCAGGTGTAGGGGAAACAGGCCCTCCCTTCCCCACCAGGTTCCAACTCAGGTCGCAAAGAAACAATAATTCCAAATGTGAGGCCTATCGGGTGCATCCTGTGCCCACTCCCTGGGCCAGTTCCTACCCCGGCTTTGGTTCCTCTGCTGGTATCACTGGTCTGTTTTGGGGTCCCCCTTGTCATTCTCTTGGGTCACTTTCCAGAAGGTCTCCATCTGTGGTGGGTGGCTCATTGTCCTCAGCCCCCACAGTTGAAGGGCCTGCGGCAGCTTGACTGTAAGGCCTGGTCCCAGCCACTTGGAGCCTCAGAGACTTAGCTGCAGAAGGCTGCAACACCCAAGTGCTCTTCTCTTCCATCCACTCAGACTGAGCTGAGCTGTTCCCTTTTGAATTGTGCCGCCACTATGAGCATGCCCAGTAAGGGCAGCAGGGTGTGGCCTCCTCTGGTCCAGAGGAGCTCATTAAGCTTCCCCTTCACCAGTGTCAGGTTTGTACACCCCAACACAGGCACCCAGAACTGGACACAATACTCCAAGTGAGACATCACCAGTGCTGCATAGCGTAGGACAATTACTTCCCATGGCTTACATACAACAGTTCTGTTAATACATCCCAGAATTACGTTAGCCTTTTTCATAACTGCATCACATTGTTGATTCATATTCATGATCCATTCTAATCCCCAGATCCTTTTCAGCAATAACACCCACCTAGGCATTTATTTCCCATTTTGTAGTTGTGGATTTGATTTTCCCTAAATCATTTTGCACTTGTCTTGATTGAATTTCATCTTATTGAATATAGACCGATTCTCCAGTTTGTCAGTCATTTTGAATTCTAATCCTTTCCTCCAATGTGCTTGCAAT
Organism: Chelydra serpentina; assembly: GCA_037349315.1. Lineage (NCBI taxonomy): Eukaryota > Metazoa > Chordata > Testudines > Chelydridae > Chelydra > Chelydra serpentina. Next base: position 21,157,334 of record JBAIAC010000019.1, read on the forward strand.
CCCTCCCAGCTTTGTGGCACCTGCAAATATAAGCATGATCTCCATTATCCAAGTCATTAATGAAAATATTGAATGCCACCAAATCCAGGACTGACCTCTGCCAAACCTCACTAGATATGCCCTTTCAGTTTCATAGTGAACCACTGATAACTACTCTTTGAGTACAGTTTTTCAACCAGCTATGCACCCACCTTATAGTAATTTCATCTAGACCACATTTTCCTAGTTTGCTTATGACAGGGGTTCCCAAACGTGGTCCACGGCTTGTTTGGCTTAAGCCCCTGGCGGGCCACGAGATGCTTTGTTTACCTGAGCATCCGCAGGTATGGCCGCTCGCAGCTCACAGTGGCCGTGGTTCACCGTTCCCAGCCAATGGGAGCTGCGGGAAGCGGTGGCCCGGCTCGCACCACTTCCTGCAGTTCCCATTGGTTGGGAATGGCGAACCGCGGTCACTGGGAGCTGCGAGCGGCCATAGTTGTGGACGTTCAGGTAAACAAAGCGTCTTGCAGCCCACCAGGGGCTTGCCCTTAACAAGCCACGAACCAAGTTTGGGAACCCCTGGTTTATGAGAATGTCATGTGGGATTGCATCCAAAACCTTACTAAATTTAAGATACATCACATCTACCGCTTCCCCCCTCCACTAGGCCAGCAACCCTGTCAAAAAAGGAAATTAGGTTGGTATGGCATGATTTGCTCTTGACAAATACATGCTGGCTATTCCTCATAAGCCTATTATCCTCTAGGTGCTTACACATTAATACTTTGTTCCAGTATCTTTCCAGATACCAAAGTTAGGGTGACGGGTCTATAATGTAACATGCTACTGAACACAGGATTTGAATAATATTTGTTTGATATTCCTGGTATCACCAAAAGGAGATATTTATTTTAAAAGTTTCTCTGAACAATAATGATTTTGCAAATACTATAGCTGTTCCTGGGACTGTAGCGTTTCAGCAGAGCATTGGTTATTCTTTAGTTAATGCACTCCAAGATGAGTAAGTTGGCTGTTACTACTGTAGATAAGGAAATAACTAAAATTACCCATTGTGTTATTTCAAACCCAGAACAGGGCACACTGGGGAGAACCAAAAATACATAGAGCTGGTCAAAACAAGCAAAAAAAATTCTCGACAGTTTTCAAACTTTTCAAGTTATTTTCATTTTGCATCGTTTGAAATGGACCAGGGTTTGGGGGGTTTTATTGTTTTGTTGTTTTTTTTAAATTCCTGATTTTCTAAAATCAAAATTTTAATAAAAATCAGTTAGCTGTATTTTTGTTAAGTGAAAAATTTCAAGAAAAATTAAAAAATACTGTGACTTAAAAATACAAATTTTGATGTCAACAATTTATGAAAAATAGGCTGGAAAAAGGGCATTTTTCAATTTAAAATGTAACCTTTCATTAGCTGTAATACTTGTATGCTGATATAAATGTTAAAGTAGAAACATATATGCCACAAGTATCAAAATTAATGAAGAAATGTCACCCGCAGCCAGGTCCTGGATCAGATTTTTTTTTAAAAAGAAAAAAAGATGGTATTGTTGTTAAATAATGGAATCAGGAGACCTGGATTTGTTGCAAGGTTTGAAATAGGTTTATTGGCAAGATATTCGAACATAGTGCATCAGTTTTGCTCTACTGGCAGATTGTAGCCATATAGATAGGGCTTTTGGCTCTAGAAGGATCACCCCATGGGATCCTTCAGTTGCTCAGTGCCAATGTAGAGACTCTATGCTATCTCTGCCCTCCTAGTAGTGTTGGGGATATAATCAGAAGAAAGGGCTGAGACAACCTTGCACTGCATCAATTCTCCAGCTGTGGTTCAAGTCCTGCAGGGATGTCAGCAGCAGACCTAAGTTAAAGCAACCCACATGTTAGCTTTAATTTATGCAGATGTGTGCTTTTCACCAGATCTGTACCCCCCATTCCTGAAATGTGCTGTTTGCATGTCAGTATCTTTCCAGATACCAAAGTTAGGGTGACGGGTCTATAATGTAACATGCTACTGAACACAGGATTTGAGTAATATTTGTTTGATATTCCTGGTATCACCAAAAGGAGATATTTATTTTAAAATAAATGGAATAATACAATTATACAGAAGTTATTACAAGTTAACATATACTGGATTCCCCTGCAGAGTTTGGGGGAACAGGAAGGAAGAGAGACCAGCCATCCTCTCACTGTCCCCTTCTACTTTGCCAAGCCAGAAGTGACAGAGGAGCTGTGGTTAAGAGCAAAGTTTTTCTCAGAGATAGGACTTGGTCCTATTGTTAAAGGCTCCTCTCCATGCATGTATGTATGGGGCCTTAATTGATGTATGTCCCAGGTTACCTAGGTGTAAAACAACATACACAGGTACCTCAGAGAGGTACTGAGAGGATTAATTTATTAATGTTTCTAAAGTGCTTTGAGATTCATAGGTGCTATAGAAATCCATATTATTATTACACTGCCCCTTGGTCTGTGCAGAAGGATATCTGCAAAAGTGTTATACTTATTAACACAGGGCTTGAAAGGGGCAGAATTTAGTCTTTATTCAGCATAACCTCGATTCACTACTCTTTTCTACTTCACTCAGCAGATAAGCAAACAGATTTAAATTTCCCCATGGCTACAAACTTTCTCAGGGTGGGCTTTGTAAAGAAGACCAGTGGTTTTGGAGGAAGCAGATATTTCATTCAGACCATATTGCAGTTTAAACCAGCCCAAGAAATAAGTCAGAGAGAACACGAGCAGAAAAGAGCCCTTCATTTCATGTACTGTCACAAAAATGTTTCCTGGCTGAGGTCTGATATTAATCTACTTTGTCCCTGACATATCCAGTAAAACTACAGTATAGCAAATGCTTTTTAAACATACATATTCAATACCAGATGCAATAAAGTATTCTGAATCATTGGTATGAAGAAGGTTCACACACACAAATATCTTTGAAACTCCAGTTAATCAAGGTGTCAAAGTAACTAAAGCAGTTTTACAGATTTTATTGAAAATAAATCATTTTATCATACACTGAAATGTATATTATTGTTTCCCCACAGAGTTTTATTATTCAGTCGCCTGCACTTATTTTTAAATAGAGTATCTCCTGCCCTCTTTAGTCCAGTTTTTATAACTACATTTACACAGTAAATTTGACATTATAACATAACTTCAACTCTGGCTTCTCCTATTGCCTTGTGGAAATAGCCCATTATTAGCCATTTTCTGGCAGCAACAGTTGACAGGAAACAGAACAGGAAATGATATAATGGTTCCAGAATTGTATATTTCCCCTATGCCCAGCTGTTTGTGGGATGACCTTATATTTAACCAGGAAACTGTACAGTGGCATTGAACCTCAAAAGATTTAAACATTTGACATCTAATTTTTCAGAGTGAAGCTCCCATACAGGAACACACAAAACTGAAGAGAATTAAATATCGGAAGATTAAAAATAGTAAAAGGAAATATTAGATCTGGTCACATGTACATCTTAATATATGTTTATACACTTCACAGAAAAACTTTTAATTGAACATTTTAAACTCCTGGAATTGAATTATTGCTTTCTTTTTTAATACAAGACTTAATCCCAATCTGTCTCTACTGACAGAAAAAAAGTTTTTAAAAATTCATAATCATGTGAAGACATATGATGTTAAATGCACTGCATATTTCTTACTCTCTACTATATTTATTTACTAATGGCCTGATCCTGCAAATAGACACTCACACAAGTAATCCCATTCTCTTCAAAGGGATTACACCTGTAAGTAAAGTTACTCATGAATATTTTTACCGGATTTAGCCCTAAAAATTATATGATGTCTAATACACTGGATTTGTGCACCTTAAAATCTTTCAACACCTTTAAACTGCTTTCCAGACCCCATTTTTCATGCAGTAAATGTGACTTCAATAAGGGTTCTATTAATTATTCATTTTCACTCAAAAGTCAGTGTAAAACATACAATAGGTGTAAAATAGCTAAAACTGATTATAAATATAAAATCATATGTTAGGTGCATTGCTTTTCATAGGTTATTTTGATTTTTTAAAATCCTATATTTCTGTTAGAGAACTTCACATGTAATTAGAAAAATAGATATGCATGTGAAACCATGAGATACAAAGGTTTTATTTGTGGTATTATTACAGTTACACAGGTACTTGGTACATATTGTCCTACACACTAAAGATACAGATATTTGGTGCATCATTGTTATACACATGCATATGAACAGATATTATTAGGTGCAATGTTATTGTACACTGGCACTGGGTGTAGACATTGTGGACATGGGTCGCTCTATGGTTACTTGTTGTATTTTGGTAAATATGCAGGAGTTGTTTGTTCACAACCAATGAAATTCACCCAAGTGCAGAAGGCTTGTGCAAGGCCCTCCACTTCACTTATGCCTTGCCGTAGCCCTGTGGGCTCTGCTATTCTGAGTAGATTGGCATGGAGGAGACTAGAGGATAAAATTGTTTAGGGAAGGGTCACTGGATCTGTTCCAATCCATTGCCTGTCCTTCCCAACTGCCTCTTAATTCCCTGCACAAAGCTCATTTACTTGGGCTTTCTGCAGGGAATAATGAATGTCATCCGATATAAATGAGAGACTGACATCTTTCTAGGAGTATTTTTATCCTATCCTATGGTCATCTTTAAGTTGACCAACTTTGCATAAAAATATTAAGTGGCTAGTAGGATATTTGAGAGAAATATTTTTACCAAATATTTTAACAAGAAATTACTAACCATTTTCCTCCTCAGAGAAAATGCTTCTTTGCCCAACACCCCCAAATTATACGATTTGTTTCCCAAACTTGTTTTCCACCCAAGCTTTCTCAATCAAATTATTATTATTATTATTTTGCAAATTTCAGATTTTGCTAGCAAGTACTGCAGAGTGTTAAAGAGTATTTTGGTTATGAACTTAATGGAAGAGACTGCCACAAATTAACAACTTTAAGTAATGGCAGAGATGTATTCAAATAACATTCAGCAAATAGAACATACAAGATGGAAAGAATAGTATTACATCAGCACAGACTATGGGTATAACTAAATACCTCTTGGGTATCTGGACTTTTGGTTCTGTTTCATAGTCCTTAATACTCAATTGGTATCAACTATGGTTTTGTTCCAAAATAGGATTATCCAATTGCCTAGGCATGCATCTGCTATATTTTTATAGTACAAATCAAAGAAGTCACAAAATTCTCAAGTGACCTCTGTCTGATAACATGGTCCAATTTTACCATTCATCATATACAGTATCTAAGGAGTATTTTGGATTTCTTCAGGTGCTGTGTGAAGACCTTCTCGTGCATTTATGCAAACTATACAATATAGCAGTGTGTTAAAGTTACCGTTACATCTGAATGTTTGATAAGTATTAGCTATCTTCACACATTCTATGATGATTCAATATATTCCACTAGGGGACAGATGAATGGCTCAAACAGTAAACAGAATAAAATGCAAAGCATACAAATTGTTCTATGAAACAACAGGTTTGTCTGTTTCAGAAAAAACACATTTTCCTAAAATCTGAAATGTTGTTACATATAGATATAGATATATAGATAACATGTATAATCATAGAAATGTAGGGCTGGAAGGGACCTTGGGAAGTCATTAAGCCCAGCCCTCAGCACTGAGGCAGGACCGAATAAACCTAAACCATCCTTGACAGGTTCTTGTCCAACCCATTTTTACAAACCTCCAGTGATGGGGAGTCCCCCAACCTCCCTTTGAAAGTTATTCCAAAGCTTAAACTTCCCTTATAGCTAGAAAGTTTTCTTAATATCTAACTTAAATCTTCCTTGGTGCGGATTAAGCTGATTATTTTTTCCATCTTTGGTGGACATGGGAGAACAATTTATCACAGTCCTCTTTATAACAGCCCTTAACGTATTTGAAGATTCTTTATCAAGTAGCCTCCTTAGTCTTCTCTTCTCACAACTAAACATGTTCAGTTTTTTTACCTGTCTTCAGAGGTCAGGTTTTCTAAACCTTCTCTCATTTTTGTTGCTCTCCTCTGGACTCTCTCCAATTTGTCCACAACTTTCCTAAAGTATGGCACCCATAACTGGACACAGTACTCGAGGTGAGTAGAGCAGGACAATTACCCTCTGTGTCTCTCACACAACACTCCTGTTAATACACTCCAGAATTATATTCGCCTTTTTCTCAACTCTATCACATTGTTGACTCATATTCAAGTTGTGATCCACTGTAACCCCCAGATCCTTTTCAGCAGTACTACCAAATAGCCAGTTATTCTCCATTTTGTAGTTGTGCATTTGATTTTTCCTAAATCACTTTTCACTTGTCTTGATTGAATTTCATCTTATTGAATTTAGACCAATTTGTCAAGGTTGTTTTGAATTCTAATCCTGTCCTCCAAAGTGCTTGCAACCCCTCCCCTCAGCTTGGTGTCATCTGCAAATTTTAAAAGCATCCTCTCCATTCCCTTAGCCAAATCATTAATGAAAATACTGACTACTACTAGTTCCAGGACCAATCCCTGGCCAGACCCCATTAGATACAGCCTCCTATTTTCATAGTGAACTACTGATAACTACTCTGAGAATGGTCTTTCAACCCATTGTGCACCCAACTAATAGTAATTTCATCTAGACCACATTTTCCTAGTTTGCTTGTAAGAATGTCACATGGAACTGTAGGGTCATAATCCTTACCATAATCCTTACTAAAATACATCATGTCTACTGCTTCCCCTCACCACCCCATCCACTAGGCCAGCACTCCTGTCTAAGAAGGAAAGTAGGTTGGTTTGGCATGATTTGTTCCTGACAAATCCATGCTGGTTGTTCCTTATAACCTTACTATCCTCAAGGTGCTTACAGATTGATTAATAATTTGTTCCAGGTATCAAAATCAGGCTAACTAATCTATCATTGCCTAGGTCCTCCTTGTTCCCCTTTTTAAAACAGGTACTATGTTTGTCCTTCTCCAGGCATCTGGCACTTCACGTGTCCTCCATGAGTGCTTGAAGATCACTGTTTATGGTTCCAGGATTGCTTCAGCTAGTTCCTTAAGTACCCTAGGATGAATTTTATTAGGCCCTGCAAACTTGAATATATCTAACTTATCTAAATACTCTTTAACCTGTTCCTTCTCTAGTTTGGTTTGCATTCATATTGTGTGAGTGTTAGAGAGATATTAGACCTTTATATCTTCTCAAGACACTCTTTGGAGCTTCCGTGCCTTTTAAATTCAGCTATTCCTGAAAACAGTTTGTTTCTGAAATATGTCAGAATAATGCATTATTGAAGTACTGTACTGTTCCCTTTTTACAGAATGGATATAGAATCAATCACATTTAACAAATTTCCATTTTATCATAGTAATGTCCTCACTAGCACCTTGGTTTTGGCACTAAAATTAACTGGATATTACAAAGCATATACCATTAATAGAACCTAAAGGTACAGAAACAGTGTAAAAAAATAAAACCCTTCATTTTATTGAAATAAAATTGACATATATGAACTGAGTTATAAAATAAAGTATGGATTGGTGATTTCAGGTGTAAAAAGTTGTTTATTTTAAATTTGATCACATATATTTTGGGCAGTTTCTTAAATTCTATCTCTAGAAAGAAGGCCCCTATATGGGTTAAAAAAGAATACATCCAGTTTAAATGTATTCCATTTTGTTCAGGAAAGTGTTAAGTCTAACAAGCAGAAAAAAAGAAATTAACTAAAGTAAGGCCCTTGTGATACAATGACACTTGCTCTATGCTCTTACAGAGAAAAACACGATGATAAAACACCACAAAGAGGAGTGTTATGAATTTTATTAATGACTAGAAGACAGTGTGCAAAACATCAAAGGTCTGTGGAAAAGATTAATGACCCCGTGTGAGACTGTTTAATTACCTCCAGCTAATTAGATTCTTGACCAAATTTTTAATATCTGCATTCCTTCTAAAGCCTAATTGAGATTCCACATTATTTATCAATCTTTCAAAAAGCCCTTAGTGTGCTGCTTTTTTAGTTTTTTTCTCTTGCACTTTGACTCCATTTATGGTCAATTATTAAATAAATAGCAAAGTAACCGTTCTCCACAAATTGTATATGTGGAACACTTTATGCCTGTTTATTTTGACTAGGAGACTATCACTGGCATCTTTTAAGCACTCCAACTAATAAACTGACTTACTCCATTGTAAACAATGTTGATAATATTTTTGTTATCTGGGCTGTGCTCAGGAACTCCTCATGTGGTTTCTGTAAATTAGCCTTTGCTATTGTTGGTTAATACTTATTTAAGTTTACCTTGGTCCAGTCCCAGAGACCAAGTGGAATGTTATCATACAAACTGGAGAAGACAGCCCAACCCATTTGATTATTTCCCCCCCTTTCATTTAGGAGTGCTTTACTACTCTAAACCACTGTTATTAAATGACTTGCCTTTCCATGACAAAATTAATGTTGGAAGGCAAGGAATATATGTAACAATTATTTAATCTTTTATATCCCACAGGTCTCCACCTGCCCAAGGACATGACACACTTGACCAAATCTATAGGAGTTCCGTACATAGTATACAGGTGTGTCTGAGGACAGACCTGGATCTATAGTTTTTCCTCCAATGGAATCTTATGATAGCAGGTTAAGCATTCTTGGTTGAAGGTAGGACATGAAAAAGACTAAGAGCTTTAAAGTATGTGACAATGAACCTATTTCCGGGTGGAGTTTGTCAAGCTATATACTTGAACGAGGAGTTTAAACGTGGGCCTGGGTTCTTTTTTTGGATTGTGTTGGGGCCTATAATTGAAAATCATAGAATAGTAGAGGTAATGTGGAAATGGATATAAAAAGAGGAAAAAATGAATGTTCAAGAAAACCACAGTAAAACAAAATTTGTTACTTGAGTGTCTACTTTTGTTACATTTTAAACTAATTCTTTATATCCTAATCTGCTGTACCAGAGTGTTGCTGAGTTTGCTTTTGTACTGATATATTCTTAAATATCTGAAGCTCTTTAATTTTACATCTTTCTGCACTGAGTCTGCCCAAACCCAAGATCATTTCTAACATAAAGTGCTCCTAAAAATTTGAAGTGCTCTATTAATTTTAAATTGCTCTACATTGTGCCTGCTCAGAATCCCAACTGCTTTTTCACACACAAAAAATTAAACTATAAAATGCACATCTGCAACATAACTGCTACCCTGCCTTTTTGATTTCAAACGTCAAATATCTCCCCTTCTTCTAGTACACATTTCCAAAAAAAAAAAAAAAAAACGCTTCAGGAGAAAATGAATATAGCTACTCATCACACATTTTACTACAAAACTCCTTGTGAATTTTGTGCAAACATTTCTTGCCTTTCAATCACAACGGTTCACATAAAATATGGATCAGAACCTTATATTCTGTCATAGCTATGTCACAGGACCAAATATGCATATTATGTCTGCCAATTGGTAACGAATAGCCTAGCCTGCTAACACGCTGACCCCCATAAATTGTGATTTCCTGGCAAGAACTGCATTATTGACAGATTGACACATCACCAAATGGCACTGAAGGGTTTAGGTTCCTCCCCAGGTTTCTACAAGAAAACTTGTGATCTGAAACTTCTGTCATATAGTAAATCCTTTCTAAAATACAAACAGAAGTAATTTTTAAAAGTCTTGCTGTTTTTGTAAGATTGGGCTTTACCCTCAGAACGGAGAAAATGGCATAATTTCTAGCTGCGTCCATATCACATTATCTGCACAGATGACAGAGATACTGCACAATGGCCACCACAGCCTGCTCCACAGTGGAGCTTTGCCAATATAAACCATTATTACAACAGTATGTTCTCATCTCCTGCTGTGAGGTCACTTAGAATTTTCTCTCCAGTTTCCATTTGCTCACATGAGTGTCTCCAAAGAATAATTACTCTCACATGACCCTTAGAGGTCTACGCAATACAATTCCTGCTACTGATTGCGGGCTAGACTGCTATTAGACTGTATCTTCTCTTTGGTGGATTTTGTTAAAAGGGACTTGTTGAGTAAAGACAAAGACTATTTACTATAGAGATAGGGATTCAATACAACAGTGCATTAAAAATTCTTCCTGAAGTAATATCTATCAGTTTCCTATTGGTGTCCCAACTCCTAGGCACTCACAAATAGACTCAGGGTCATATGATTATGTCACCTTGGATACCTGCAACTAAGGCGCTCTGCCTGCAGCCACTCAAGAGTCATGACACCTTCAGTTCATGACCATAAAGATGTTCACAGATTTAAACAACATGCTCTGAATAGCACACACATCATATACGTTGGAACACAACTATTGTGCTCTTTCAGGTTGAATTGTATTTGTTATTGTATAATGCAGAGAAGGTTAGATTTGGGTGAAGATGTAATGTAACATAACCCTTAGTAGCTAATAATCCCATTTTATGCAACTTTTGGATGTACTGGTTATACATATAAATGTCTAATACAGCAGTTCTCAAACTGTGGGTTGAGACCCCAAAGTGGGTCACGACCACGTTTTAATAGGGTCGCCAGGGCTGGCATTAGACTTGCTGAGGACCAGGGTTTAAGCCGACACCTGAGGGCTTCAGCCCTGGGTGGCAGGACTCAGGTTACATGCCCCCTGCACAGGGATGAAGCCCTTTGGCTTTGCCCCCCACAACCACCCAGGGTGGCGGGGCTCGGGCTTTGGCTTGGCCCCTTCCCCCCACCCAGGGCAGTGGGACTTGGGCTTTAGCTCCCCACAACCCTCCTGGGGTCCTGTAGTAATTGTTGTTGTCAGAACGGGGGTCACAGTGCAATGAAGATTGAGAACCGCTTTTTAATCCTGCTAACCTCTTGGAGACATATTTTCCAAGGCACAAATGGAAATTAAGTGTGTTGACTTTCAATGGGAGTTTGAAGCCTAATGGTCCTCTGTGCTTCTGAAACTCTCTCTTGAATTCGATGCCATATTGTGGCAATGAGTTCCACTGGTTAAGTGTGTGGAAAATGCATTTCTTTATCAGTTTTTAATCTGTTACCTTTAAATTTCAACAGATGTCTTCTTGTTCCTGTATTATGAAAAAAGGATAAATAGTAGTCCTGATTTGTCTTATCCAGTCCTTTCATTATTTTATACCCTCCACTATTATGACTGCCAGAATTGGTTGTGGATATCTCCAGAAGACATACTTTAGTAAAACCCAAATTATTGGGCTCATTACAGGATTTACTGGGTGACGTTATATGGCCTATATTACAAAGGAGATCACACTAGATGATCTCATGTTCCCTTCTGGCCTTAAAAATCTATGATTCTCTGTTGTTCATTTCCATAGCTATAAAGCATCAGGCTGTGATCTCTCCAGTTCTGATAAGCCATGCCGTGTCAGGTATGGTCAGTATTTGGACTTTTGATTAAAATCAAGATGCCGCAGAAATTAATGGACAATTATCGGAACTCGTTCTCGTGTATCAGAACTGAACCAAATACCATAGTGTGGTGCTAGAGGGGCACCCTAGATGCTGTTTACGATGTAAATTTGGACAGATGGATTGGAGAGGATAGGACAGGCTACTTGTCATTAAACATATCATGTCACATTTCCCAAGGAATAGAGGTGTTAGCCATAATGTTTAGATCAAGACACCATTTGGCTATTACTATCTCAAGTCTTTTTCTTGTTTCAGTCAGATATAGTATTCTTCCTCATTTAACGCTATTTTCCACAACCATGAACACGGATAAGCACAAATTCTTACAATTGTACCTCACTGTAAAAGTCAAAGTGTTCGTATTTTATTGACTTCAGTAGAAGTTGTACCTGAACAAGAACTACACTGTTTGGCCACTCAGGGTATGGTATGCGTACACTGCAGCAGGGAGCATGCCTCCCCGGCAAGGGTATACACGCATAGGCTAGCTCTAGTTCAGGTAGCATGCTAATAATAGCAATGTGGACGTTGTGGTCATAGAATATCAGGGTTGGAAGGGACCTTAGGAGGTCATCTAGTCCAACCCCCTGCTCAAAGCAGGACCAATCCCCGATTTTTGCCACAGATCCCTAAATGGCCCCCTCAAGGATTGAACTCACAACCCTGGGTTTAGCAGGCCAATGCTCAAACCACTGAGCTATCCCTCCCCCGTCTAGGCAGTGGAACAGGCGAGCCACCCAATTATAAGCCCGCCTGATTCCCTGGGTCAGTATTCAGCTGGCTAGCCTGAGCTGCTACCAGTGCCACAATGTCCACACTGCTATTTTTATCATGCTAGCTCAAGCAGAGCTAGCATGTGCCTGTATACCCAAGCTGGATACACACTCCCAGCTACAGTGTAGACACACATAGTAATATACTACGCATTTCCACTCATTCTTTTATGTGGTTTCCCTTTTTCCTAGGGTCACAAAATAATCTGGGTTATTTTCCCTAAGTAGATGGACCATGAGACATCTGGGTTGCTTGAGTTTATCAGTTTCACAAATCCTCCATGAGTTGTGTATCTCTAATGCATCCAAAATGGGATACCACCTGCTGAAAGCCAGTTAGCATATTTGTTTTTCTTGAGCATTCAAAGGTGCAGCCCAGATTTCATCTGGACAAGAATTTTTCAGATTTAATTTAGGTGGAAATACTTCAGGTGAATCCTAGCTAGCTAAACATTTGCTCAGTAATAATAAAAGAACAGTATCCATGCCAAATGTATCATGTTAGGTCCCAAACAAGATTAAAAGTTCATTAGCCATTGGACCACAGCTCCAATCACAGCACTACACAAATAGCATAACAGCTTTTCTTTTGCTTAGAGTCCTAGAACTGAACAGCACAGAAATGATACCTTATTTCACACTGTTACAGAGTATAGTGGAACATGGGTATTATACGGTAGGGAGCTCACAAGGCATCTGTCAGACATATAAATATAGGAATTTAACACTGGTATGTTCTCTATCCTGCCTTCCTCCCCCTTAATACTAACTCAGTTCTATGCTATTATCTGAAGCTAGAGGCAGCACTTTATTTATATAATATAACATTTTACAAATGGTAAGCATTAGACCAGATACATTGCAACAAATCAATACAGACAAAACTCAAGGGTGATCTTGTCAGCAGGCAGGTCTTTCATTGTGGGAATTACATCCACCAAGACTAAATGTAGCCATTCGTACTACCTGTGACAGAAGCACTGACTTTTCTATCCCACTCTGAGATAAATATTCCCACCTGTATATAGGACAAAAACTTCTGGTGCTGCCCCTAAATACACAAAGATTCCAGACCCTTCCTTCAGAAAGAGAAGAAGATACTCCAAATATATTCGCCACTTTTGCCATCCTAAGCATAGGCTGCAAAAAGGTACCTAGGGATCATGGCCCTTAAACGCCACTCAAACATTATGGGTCTGATCCTGCTCCAATTGAAATAGACAGAAGTTTTGCCATTTACTTCAATGGAATCAAGACAAGCTTTGTTTTTTCATCTTTTAACAGTTAGAAAAGCCCCATATTTGTTTAAGGATCCAGTCATGTTTTCTGACTGTTGGAAGATGGGAAAGCAACTGGTTTTAAGAACAAAACACACACTAGTTTTATTAGGCTAAACTACCAAGTGGTTGTGAGGCTTAAATCACAGGAATGTAAGGTAGTGTCCTTTGCCCTCTACTCAGGATCCCATGCTTCTTTCTACATCCTCAAAATCTATCACATCCAGATCCCTTTCCTTGTACCCATAACTGTGATTGGGCACTGACCCTAATAACTGCTAGATGACCGGGAGCAGTGATTGTAGTTCTTCTCCATTTCCTTATACTTCTCTCTTTTTATTGACCCCCTGACAAGTCCTCTGTCCCCAGAATATTGGGAAAGTAGGGCGGTCAGCATGCCTTTGCAATCTCTGCTAGGCATTAGCTGGTTATACTATTCAGATCACTCAAATGTTCCTACTGCTACAGATTCCAGGCAGCCACCAAGGCAGGATTTAAATGGATATAATTGAAATGAGAAATGAGCTGAAACCAAAATCCCCATTGCAAACACCCTTAATCTCTTTGGTGCCAAGCAAATCAGTAGATAACAAAAAGATGCTAAAGTGACCAGAAATCTCATGTGTCTCGACAACGTTGCTACACTATTAGAGCTGAGTGCTGCCATTACTCTCTTACTTACCCAGTCCACCTGGATGACGTGAACAGTCTCTTCAAATGTTCTGCCATTGCTTGTGATGGTTCTATAAGAAGTTCTAAGGTCATCCATTGATTCATATATTTTAAGGCCAGAAAGGACCTTTAGATTATCTAGTCTGACCTCCTATATAACACAGGCCAAAGAATTTTACTCAGTGCCTTTGTATTAAGCTAATAACTTGTATTAGACTAAAGCATATCTTCCAGAAAGGCATCCCATCTTGATTTGAAGACATCAAGACATGGAGAATCCATCGCTTCCCTTGGTAGTTTGTTCCAGGGGTTAATCACACTCACTGGTAAAAAGAATGTGCCTTATTCTTAACTTTAATTTAACTTTTTGACATTAGTTCTGGTTATTCCTTTCTTTGTTAGATTACAGATCCCTCTAGTAATCAAATCACCTCTCAATGTTCTTTCTGATAAACTGAACAAATTGAGCTCCCTAATTCTCTCACTGTAAAGCATGTTTTCCATCCTTTAAGTAATCTTTGTGGCTCATTTCCAATTTTTCAGCCCTCTTTTTAAAATGTGAACATCAAAATCAGATGCAGTATTTCAGTGACATTCAGCAATGCTATATAAAGGGATACGATCACCTGCCTACTACTCACCACTCCCCTGTTTATGTCTAATAAACCCATTAGCCCTTTTTGCCACCGTGTTAAACTTGAACCTGTGGCTTATTTCCAATTAGTACACTTCCTCCATCTTCCTTCTCAAGCAGTGATTCTCTCAGGCCTTTTAGTGGGCTCTGCCAGCAGAAATATTGTGGCACCTTCCTGAAATCATCCTCAGGCCAGTCTCTCTGCATCACCATTTGTCTATTTTTAATGCTGTGCTTGCCTGCAGCTCTTTCCTAAAAGGCCTCGAATCCAGCTCTGCCCATTTTCTGGCTATCAAAAACAAAGTAGAGTGGGAGGCTGAAGTAGAGGCAGCTGCCATGTTAAAATTGTCCATCTCTCTCTCTCTCTTCCTCTGGGAAAGTGGAACCTTGACCTCAACCACTTTCAGTCAGAGTCCAAGAGAGAACCTTGAAAATGTTCTATAACAGTGAATGGTTCCATCAAATATTTTACTGGCTGCAAAATTTGAGATTCTCTTGGCTTTTTTAAAGCAGTTTCCTAATAAAGGGCAATGCATGTCCAGTCTTCATAGTAATTCAGACATGACACAAATAATACAGCAAATAATTACAATGACCTTTAGTTCACCCCAAATTTAAACAAAGGTTAAGCTGCCTTTTAGAAAAGTAAATATTTTTGGTAGTCAAATATGTGCACACACCTTTTGAAACAAGGATATATTGCCAAACTAAACTAAACTAAACTGAAAATAGTTACAATAGAATAATTTCAAAACATAAAGAATGCAAGGCTTCTCAGAATAAACAGCAGCCAGACATCCTGGCATCTACTACTATTAACTTACCTTACAATACTTTCAATGTGCTTCTCCATATGTTCTCCAAGAACTGTTGCTTGATATTTCTGTCCAAAAACAGCAGATATGAGACACAAATATTAAAAATAAAAAGTGTATAATCTCCCTGCACCCTTAAATCCAGTAAACAATTTATATTTAATTGCTTACAGCAGAATGAATCTGTGGACCTTTATTGTAATTAAAATAAAGACATTGAGTTTTAAAAAATAAACCAACAGGAAAATTCACATAGTGCCCAGGAAATGGCTGATAGGTTTTATTTAGTTCTCATGCTTCAAGGTTTAGCTGTTGGCTAGAGAAGGGCCAGGTGTGTATTGCACATTTAATTTGTTTAGTCTGAGGCTAATTCAAACAGCACTTTTAAACTCAAAGCCTAGGACTGGCATTTAAAATCTAAACCCAGGATCAAACGTATGTCGTATATTCAGGGTGCTGAACTGCGATGGTTTACCTTTGTGGGGGGAAATTCTAGTCTTTATATGGTGTCCCTGTGTTTTTGAATTCTTCCATATTTCATATTACTGTTAATATTAGCTCTTGCTGTAATAAGACAGCTTCTAAAGTAGTTACTGTTCAGACCAAATTATGACTACTATTAAACCTGGTAAAGAAATTAATTAGAAATACATTGATCTTTTATTTGTGCATTTTTGTGGTCACTCTTTAAATCATATTGTACAGGGGCACTGAGAAAGAGGATGAAGAAAGCACCTTACACTCAGCAGGGAAAACTCTAGGAATGTCCAACCTTAGGCTGAGGCTTACAGTTTTGTTAGTGTTATTTAAGTTAACAATAAAATGAAGCTGCAGGAAAAGGGCAAGTCTGGACTTTATGCACTGTGTGTTACCTTTATTGGGAACAGGCTACCGACAGGATGGCTGTGTGTTCTAAAATACAGTTACAAACCTTGACAAACTTCATAGCAGATAAATTGAAATATGCTCAATCAGAACATCTTCTATGAAATAAATTTAGTTTAATATTAGTCAATGGTAACATCTCCTACTCAACTGAGACACTATTCAATTGTATTACATAGGGATGAATTTAGTTAAAAGTAGGGCCAAGTAGTTAAGTGATGCCTAATTTTGACTCAGTGGTATACTGATTTGGGCTCAGCGTCTGGAAATCAGTGTGCAGCCTGATTCTCAGGCCATGTACTGGAGGCATTCATGGGAGATGAAGGGGAAGAAAACTTTTACATAAGACCATGAAGTTGTTGTGGATTTGTTCCACAGTCACGACTGTAGGCAACAGCTTGTCTGCCTGGGTCTTTCTCCATTGGGGGTGTTGGTGGGAGCAAAGACTGGCTATTCACATAATGACAGACCAGATGTTCGGTCCTGCCCCACCATGAACCCACTTCCCATTGCGTATAGTCATCTTTGCAGACATGCAGTCTCCAGCTGCACAGCGGTTGGAGACCTCTTGCTCATATGCTCAATTCCAGTCTTCCCCCCTGTCCACCCACAATGGACAGAGCCCTTCTACATGACAATGTAGGAGTCAGGATTTTTCCCTTACTGCCTGAATGTGAACATTCCTCCTGATTAAATGGGCCGAGTTCTGCCTTCAGTCACACTTGTGCAGCTTCAGTGGGGTGGTATTGATATAACTGAGTGTAAAATATTGCCCAGTGTATTTCCTTTTACATTGCTTTAGTCTGAGAACTAACAGAGACCCTGGCCTCACAACACCATAGTAAGCATAGGAACTGCAGAAACTCAATTTAAATCTCAGTATTCACATGTCTTTTTTTTGACTAGTCTATGATCATCTTTCTCGGGGCCCTTCCTCTCCACCTCGTCCCTTGCTTTAGTTGGACAGTAAACTTCTGCTTTCATGTAGAGTATGTAATGTGAAACTAAGTTTATACTATATTTAGGATTCTAATGGCTACACTTAAAAATCAGCAACTGCCAATAGCTACTACACACCAAAATCCAGGATACAAAAGTATACTCCTCTACTTAGAAAAAAGTACTGGTAGATTCTCCATTTGCTGGCAAATACTAAACATTTTAACTGTATTTATAGAATGGTATTAGATATCAATACATTGTGTTCTACATTTCCTTTTTTTAACTAATTTTAAATTCCAAAGTAACAATTACTGTGACCGTACAACATGTTGCATGTAGACCTGTCAAATATACAGTATGTTTTGTTATTTTGTAATAAAGCATTCACTCAATGTTTTCTCTGTTCAAGATGCTACACATCATAATAATTCAATAGACATAATATTATTCATTAGCATTATTATTATTATATTGACTGATGTTACTAGCAAATTCTAATCAAGGCTTCCAATCACATCAGTAGATGTGATTTTTTTTCTCTTTAACTGTACATTCATTTTTATATGTATTAATCATGTGTGCATGTTCCTGACTATCTGGTCTGGTACAAAAAGATAGTCAATGAATTTACACCCTGTTATTTATTCATGAATGAGTTGTGCCCCTGAATTTTAACATGCTATGCCTTAAACTATTAGCTGTATATCTGCTTTATGTGATGCTCCTACATACGTTGGCAGTCCATCAATTCAGTGTCCACACATTTCTTTGAGAGCTATATTATAATTAGAGCTTAGGTTAATACTATCCAGTAACCATAAAACAGACATAAAATAATTATAACTCATTTAGTGAAATTAGAAAAAGAGCAATTATTAGACTCCCATTGTGAGGCTTTGCTGTGAGGGACAGATAATCTATCTGCAAGATGTACTTTAAGAACACAATTTTGAAAGAAATAAACTAGATAAATTACCATTTTGTTTTGTTTTAAAGAAAACTTGTACTAATAAATACAAATTCCACAAACATAAGGGATATGTGTGAGGAAAATAAAAGTTCTGCTGCAAAAAGAGAGATTGAAATATTTACAACATGTCTTCCTGATTTACCTCTGAGGGTGCTGTAAAGCTAGATTTATTAATGTTTGCAAGGTGTAAGAGGACTGTGGTGATGGTACACAGATAGGCCTATAGCATGTTATCATTCAAGTTGGGGTCAGGTGTTGTTCTAGTAAAATGGAGTGCAATTAATCAATTCAGAACTGGAGATCTGGATTGAGAACTGGCCATGAGTTTCTCATTCTCAGGGCTGCTGGATATGCCTGATTATATGGGGAGGAGAATGGATTTTGTTGTAGGAACAAAATTTGCTAACTCAGGAGTACTGACCATACCACCTGCCCATTTGTTCTCCACCTGCCTGGAGAATGAGAATCACATTTATGATTGTGATCTTCCAGAAGCGTGAGAGAGTAGGCATGTGGCCTCCTCTCAGTTGCCCCCTCATAGCCTCTGGGTAGCCCTAAAAGTTGGCCACTTGCCTCAGTTTCTCTCTTGGGTCCCCAGTAATTTCATACAAGCTGATCTTCAAGTCCATCAACAAAATTTATTCACAAAACCATAGAGCAAAAGTCTAAGCAAAAGTCCCAAACACAGTGCACATCACCCCTGTGCAAGTAGTCTTAAAACCTGGCTTCATTCTCATCAGTCTGGTGTCTTCTGCCACCCCTGGACACTTTGTCAGTCCGTCTCTGTCCGTCTGCCCTCAGCCACACCAACCTTTCCTTCTGGGCACAACTCTGCTCTTCCCAGTGGGAACCCCACAGCTTCACCACTGTGAACTTCTTGTGGTTTTCCTCAGGCCCAGCTCTCCAGCCAGAAAATGTTAGGAGATAAGCCTCTCTCTGCCCTCCCTTCCTTCAGCCCTTTCTGGCCTGTGACTCTGGCTCTCTACCTTAGAGCCAGCAAGGCATCTCCTGTTGCTGCTGCTCCTCCTGCCTTCTGCCTCCTGCACTCCTGACTTTCTAACTTGGGGGTGCCAGCCAGCAAACCCCTCCTGCTGCTCTCCTGCCTTCAGACATCTCTCAGGAACAACCTTCTCTTTCTGGATGCTCTCATCTCCTGCTCCTCTTTTGTCTCGGACTCTTGACTGACTCAGTCTGCTGCCCCACTCCCTCTTAATTGGCCCAGCTTGGAGCACCTGGACTGGAACAAGAGCACCGAGTCCAGTTTCTTTTCATAGGCCAGCTACACTGTTACTGTGAGGAATTAGAAATTCAGAGTAATGGTCCTCGGAATGAAGGGAGTAGAGATCCTCTGTATTCTTCCTGAAGTACACTTTAGTCAGTTATTGAACTATGGGTTAAATCCTGCACACTTATTAGTCAAGCCTTCCTCAGGCAAAACTCCCACTGAGGTCAATGGGATTTTTGCTAAGTAATCATTTGCATTCAAACTACAGGATTTTATTACATGTGAAAAGTGACTATTTTAGGCCTATGGGGAAATTCTCAACAACAGAATGATAGATACTATATTTTTCAATCCCAACAATGTCCAGAGAACACTCTTTTCTAGTTGAGATAGATATTGGGTCAAATTCTAGTCTCACTCCTCTCACTGCAGCTCCACTGAAGTCAATGTAGTTTCAATTATTTATATGACAGCAGAATATGAGCTATCCATTATTGTCCATCTGTTCATTTAATACAAAGCACTGCAGAGGCATAAGACTGAGAATAGTCCTGTGACTTCTTGAGACACCCTAATCCTACACTTGAATGTATGTGCACATACATTCATGCCTAGTAAAAAGCCACCTTGGAGTTATGCATGGGCACATGAGCAGACCTGATTGGAGGGCTAAGAACTAACTGTGATGCACCTTTACCTTTAGCTGACCAAGAAGAAGCAGTACTCTATTTAAATTTCTCCCATTTATGCAAAAGTTCTAACAAATGTAATAGAAACTCCTACCCTTGCTACAGAGTTCTATTGGGTGGTTTAAAGACTACAGAAAGAGACTAGTATTGCCAACCTCTAGAGTTCAAAAATTGTTTAAGTCATGCCCCAAAACATAATGAGATTGTCTTAGGCCTGGTCTACACTAGGACTTTATGTCGAATTTAGCAGCGTTAACTCGATTTTACCCTGCACCCGTCCACATTAGGAAGCTATTTATTTCGACATAAATGGCTCTGTAATTCGATTTCTGTACTCCTCCCCGACGAGGGGAGTAGCGCTAAATTCGACATGGCCATGTCGAATTCGTGTTACTGTGGACGGAATTCGATGCTAATAGCTCCGGGAGCTATCCCACAGTGCACCACTCAGTGGATGCTCTGGACAGCAATCCGTACTCAGATGCTCTGACCTGCCACTCAGGAAAAGCCCCGGGAAAATTTGAATTCCTTTTCCTGTCTGGCCAGTTTGAATCTCATTTCCTGTTCGGACATCGTGGCCAGCTCAGCAGCACTGGCAACGATGCAGAGCTCTCCAGCAGAGGTGACCATGCAATTGCAGAATAGAAAGAGGGCCCCAGCATGGACTGGTCGGGAAGTCTTGGACCTGATCGCTGTGTGGGGCGATGAATCCGTGCTTTCAGAGCTGCGATCGAAAAGACGGAATGTGAAGATCTACGAGAAGATCTCAAAAGCCATGACGAAGAGAGGATACAGCCGGGATGCAACGCAGTGCTGCGTGAAAATCAAGGAGCTGCGACAGGCGTACCAGAAGACCAAAGAGTCCAACGGACGCTCCGGATCGCAGCAACACACATGCCGTTTTTACGAGGCACTGCATGCTATGCTCGGTGGTGCTGCCACCACTACCCCACCAGTGTCCGTGGACTCCAACGACGGGGTCTTATCTATGGCCACGTCGTCTGAAGTTTTTGTGGACGGTGAAGAAGAGGAAGGAGAGGAGGAGGACGAGGCAGTTGACAGCACTTTCACCGCTGATTTCCCCGACAGCCAGGATCTGTTCATCACCCTCACTGAGATCCCCTACGAACCCTCCCAAGGCAGCATCCCGGACCAGGAACCAGGCGAAGGATCAGCAGGTCAGTGTTTTAAACATTTATTTGGAATAGAATAGGCATGGTGTGTTAGCAATGTGTTTGTATTGCTTAATTGGCCATAGGCGCTTTAGTTTTGAGTCGTTTCCAGTGCAACTATTCGAACAGTCTGTCAATATGTATGGGGATAGAGGAGAAATCCCCATCGGAGATCTCCGCGAAGCTCTCCTGGAAGTACAGTGAAAGCTTTTGCATCAGGTTCCCAGGGAGAGCAGCCTTATTGTCTCCTCCATGGTAGGATACTTTCCCGCGCCATGCAAGCTGCAGGTACTCTGGTATCATTGCCTTGCATAGCATGGCTGCATACGGCCCCGGGGTTTGCTGGCATTGACGCAGCATGCGGCCTTTCTCTGTCTCCGTAATCCTCATCAGAGTGATATCATTCATGGTGCCCTGGTTTGAATGAGTGGTTTTTTTAGTATAGTGACTTCTTGATTTTTCCTTTAAAGAACGACACCCAGCGGTATCCATCCACGTGGGGGGGTGGGAGCTGGGAGGCTAACCATTGAAAGTTAGCGGTGCGCAGGCAGGGAGAGTTCCCGGGACCGGCCACGCGAAGTGGGGGGAAAGGGTAGGCGAGCCGTTCAAACAGAGCGGTTCGCGGGCACGTACAGTTCCCAGGACCGGCCACGCAGAGGGGGGGAAAGGGTAGGCGAGCCGTTGTAGATGAGCGGTTTTGGCAGCAGCAGGGACTGGCCACCGCTAGGAACTGTGATTGAAACATGGGAGTAGAGCACTGCTGTGAAGTAAGCTCTCAGCAGTCCAAAGGCAACGGCTTACCATGGTCTCCAGAGAGCCGATTTCCAGTGTCTAGCACCGCTTGTGGGATCTGTACACCAGGACCCCAGGCACTCAGTATAAAGACATAATATTCAACCTTGTAGTAAGTGCACATGTGATAGGTACTGTGCATGGTCTTATTCACAGGGCAAGAGTATAGGCATTGTTCGGGAAAAAGTATCTTTCTGAAGAATTCACTCCCTTTCTCCCATCCCACAGCTGTGAGTGTCTCCCGCCCTACCCGTGGATCACCCTCCCAGAGGCTTGCGCTGATCAGGTGGCGCAAAAAGAGAACCCGGGACGACATGTTTTCAGAATTGATGGTCTGTTCCCGAAAGGAGGCGGCACAGCGGAGAGAGGACGTCTCAAGGTCCGAGCGAGCAGTCAGCGAATGGGAGCAGAGGGCTGAAGCTCGCAAGGACAGGTGGTGGCAGGAAGACCAGCAGGCGACTCAAACGCTGCTGGGACTAATGAGGGAGCAAACGGACACGCTCTGGCACCTGGTAGACGTTCTCCAGGACAGGAGACAGGAGGAAAGAGCCCCTCTGTATGTTATTTCCAACCGCCCTCCTCCGCCACAAAGTCCAATCCCCCCCTCACCCAAAGTCACTAGAACGAGGGGAGGCAGGGGCCATGGAAATAATCACTCCACCCCTGTGGACTGCTCCAGTAGCAGAAGGCTCTCATTCCCAAAACTTTAGATGGGTCCTTTCCTTCCCTCCAACCGCACCCCACAACAGTTCCCTGCCCAGGTTTCATCTCAAAACTATGCTCCCCTTAATAAAAATGTTTGTTCTGTACAGTGCTGTTTCCCTGACTTTCTTTCACAGGACGGTTTGGTTTTGGGGGAGGGGGTAAGGGGGTTTGTAATTTGAGACGACAGGCGCCTGAACCAGGGTACAGACAGGGGGAAAGGTTCAACAGAAAGTCACACTCACATTGCATTCACTAGGCACACTTGTCATTCTGGGAGGGGGTTTTCATGTTTTCTATGGGCGGGGGGGCTCTGTGACTTTCTGGTGGGGGAGGGTGGCTGCAGATCTTTTGCAGCCGGCAATATCCTGCATGACAGATCCATGCAGCAGGGGATCTGTGGCCGCAATCCGCGGCCAAAAAGTCACACAGGCCTCACCACACACAGTTGCGAATAGGAGGGGTTGCATGCTCCCTTGAAACAAGCAGTCCAGCACTGCGGACTGCTCTGGGAGCAGGAGCCTGTCATTCCCCGAGTTTGGAAGCGTCCTTTCCAACACTCCACTCGCTCCCCAACCG
Organism: Chelydra serpentina; assembly: GCA_037349315.1. Classification (NCBI taxonomy): domain Eukaryota; kingdom Metazoa; phylum Chordata; order Testudines; family Chelydridae; genus Chelydra; species Chelydra serpentina. Next base: position 21,180,890 of record JBAIAC010000019.1, read on the forward strand.
CAGTATGCGTCCCAGGTTAAACCCTTAACCGAGAAATCATTAATAAAGACAGTTTTAATAAACAATGTTTCCTTTATTATACTTTTAAAGCGTTGAATGAAGGGGGGGAAGGGGGTTGATAATTGGAGAGGATAGGCAACAGAAACTGGGTAAAGAAACGGGGGCAGGTTCAGCTTTTGTTTAAACAAGCGTAACAGTCACTGGTTACCCTGGTCAGTCTGGAAGCTAGCTTTCAAAGCTTCCCGGATGCGCAGCGCATCCCACTGGGATTTTCTAATCGCCCGGGTGTCCAGCTGTGCGTAATCAGCAGCCAGGCGATTTGCCTCAACCTCCCACCCCGCCATAAACGTCTCCCCCTTGCTCGCACAGAGATTGTGGAGCACACAGCACGCTGCAATCACAATGGGGATATTTGTTTGGCTGAGATCGGAGCGAGTAAGTAAGCTTCTCCATCTCCCTTTCAGACGGCCAAAAGCACACTCCACCACCATTCTGCACTTGCTCAGCCGGTAGTTGAAGAGCTCCTTTTCAGTGTCCAGGGCTCCTGTGTATGGCTTCATGAGCCAGGGCATTAGCGGGTAGGCTGGGTCCCCGAGGATCACTATAGGCATCTCCACATCCCCAACACTTATTTTGCGGTCCGGGAAGTAAACACCCTCCTGCAGCTGTCTAAACAGACCAGAGTTTTTGAAAACACGAGCATCATGAACCTTGCCCGGCCATCCGACGTTGATGTTGGTAAAACGTCCTTTATGGTCCACTAGTGCTTGCAGCACCATAGAAAAATAGCCCTTTCGGTTAATGTACTGGCTGCCCTGGTGCTCCGGTCCCAGGATAGGGATGCGTGTCCCATCAATAGCCCCGCCGCAGTTTGGGAATCCCATAGCAGAAAAGCCATCTATGATCACCTGCACGTCTCCAAGGGTCACTACCTTTGAGAGCAGCAGGTCAACGATTGCATGGGCAACCTGCATCACAGCAACCCCCACGGTAGATTTGCCTACTCCAAATTGATTCGCGACTGACCGGTAGCTGTCAGGCGTTGAGAGCTTCCACAGGGCTATGGCCACTCGCTTCTGGATAGTCAGGGCAGCTCTCATTCAGGTGTCTTGGCGCTTCAGGGCAGGGGACAGCAACTCACAAAGTTCCAGGAAAGTGCCCTTACGCAGCCACTGGGATTCATCCCAGACCTACAGCACTATGCGGTCCCACCAGTCAGTGCTTGTTTCCCTTGCCCAGAATTGCCATTCCACAGGATCAACGTGCCCCATTGCCACCATGATGTCTACGGGCCGGGGTCCCGTGCTTTGCGAGAGGTCTGTGCCCCTCTCAGAGTTCATGTCCTCCCGGAGCTTCCGTTGCCTCCTCGCCCAATTTATCTGCATCTGCCTCTGGAAAAGGTGGACGATAAGGTGCGAGGTGTTGACAACGGACAGAACAGCAGCGATAATCGCAGAGGCCTCCATGCTCGCTGTCCTGTGGCGTCTGAGCTGTCAATCACCAGAAAAGGGCGCAAATTAATTGCCCGCCGGCACTTTCACTGAGGGAGGGCGGGAGTGTGGGTCGAATGACAACATTTACCTATAACCACCCTTGACACATTTTTGGCCCCAGAAGGCACTGGGGGCTACACCCAGAATTGCAGTGGACAGCGGGGACTGCGGGAACTGTGGGATAGCTACCCACAGTGCACCGCTTGCAATGTCGACGCTTGCCCCGTTACTGTGGACTCACAAATTCGATTTAATGTCCTTGGTGTGGATTCGCATGATCGACTTTGGAATATCGGTTTCACAAGTTCGGTTTAAGAAAAATCGAACTAGTCTCGTAGTGTAGACATACCCTTAAAAATAATGAGAGTTGAAAAATACACTCTAGGTCTTTTATTTGTTTATCTTCTGGTGTTGACCCATTTAGGATGCACATTTTCAAGCTTATCTCTGCAACGACAAGAACTAGAAGCTTTTTTTTTTTTTTTTAATGAAAGCTGAGATTGGTGTATTAGTCCGATTTCAGAGTCTGGGGCTTTAAGAAAAACATCAAATATCGTAAAAGCTGGCCACCCTTAATCAATGTCTATTCTCTTTCTTCTCCCAGCCTTAGTACCATTTAAAAGGGGTCTGCTGTTTGAGTCTCTTTCTGTCTCCATTCCAGTCTGTCTTGAAGCAGCTCCTCAGAAACTCTGCTGCTAAATAAATCCTTATTTATGACATACATACATCTAGTTTTGGTCTTCCACAACCCTTCTCTTACTCTCCACTTCTAAGTTTAACACCTTATTTCCTACATATTAGGATGTCAGTCTTATTTTCTGGACTCTCTTCTTTGACCACATCTACCCAGAATGATGCAGTAGCCCTTGAAGTAGCACTGAGATAAGTGTGCTACTCTTCCCTTCTGGGGAATGCCCTACTTCATATAGGGCATATAAAGAGCATATAAAGAACTGTGTGGATTTCTCTGGCAAAAGTTTTACAGCCAGCTGCCAGCATTACCCCAACTCTCCTCTTTTTTCAACTAGGCTTAGGACTGGCTATGGTGGAGTTTATCGATCTCTATTCAATTCTTTATGTTTTCAGAGCAATTTGCTTAATTTTTTTTAACCTTTTGCAGAACACCATTGGTTTCATCTCTATTACCATTTATAGGATAGTATGAGAAAGTGGGAATTGAGTCTGAGGCATTTGGTATTTAGACTACAGAGAGAACAAACGGGGCACTTCCTTCTGCTCCATGCGAGACTTTATTAAAACTAGTCTGTGTTTATGGAAAACCTTATTTGTTGGTTTACCTTGAAACAGAATCTCTGGTTTCAGTTTAGCTGAAGCCTAGGAAACAGAAGTCTGATCAGAGAAGTTCATCTAGCAGCTCTGGAAAGGGTTAAATTGTGCATGTTGTCTAAATAGTGGAAATGTACTGATCTAACTGTAGAATTGGGGGGAAATGACCTGGGTTCCTCATTAATTTGACTTTTAAAGTGACTAGTGACTTCCACTGTGTGTCCTGTTAAATAAAAACAAAAGACAAGTTCAGGAGTTGGTACCTCTGACAGTCGTGGAAGACTGAAAAGAAATGAATGATGTCCTCTAGAGAGTATATTTCTGTCACTTAAGCAGTTTACATATTTCTCTACTTTTACTGTATTTTTCTTTCTCTGATCACCAGGGATCTCTGTGAGAGTTTAGGGTCACTCGGGCTATGTCCAATGCCAGACAGATTCTGCTACAGTCAGGTTTTGATGATGACAGCATGAAATTTTTGGAATGCACTGGTGAGTTGTGTGACCATTGTTAGTTTGTCATTAAAAGAAGGAGTGGGGGGGGCGGGATATAAACCATTGATTTATTTCAGAACTGGTCAGCTCTTAATTTTGCAAAATATAGCAGGACTTGGTGTGTTTTTTTATTTGGTTTTGTTGTTGCTGGGTTTTTGGTTTTTTGGGGGGAAGAGAAAATTCTCAGTAAAAGTAGCAAACAAGTATAATAATTATTGTTCCAGTGTATATTCCAACTGAGATTTTTTGTTTCTATCGAGGAAGATAAGGTTAAGATTCCTTCACTCTTGCAAGACAAGAGACATTAAAATGGGAAAAAATTAAATGGAAAAGATGATTGACTTGGGTTTTTTTTCCCCTTTCTTTCCAATGTTCCAATTGTTTCACTGACCATCCTTGGGGAACACTGCTTGAACCCACAACTGTAATTACAAGCTCACTGTACTGTATATAGTAGTTGTTAAAGATCAACTGATTAACCATTTTATAAAAGATTTAGAGGACTCATTCCAATTTTTACAATTCCATGTGTTTTTTAAATATTGTAATGTTTTCAACCAATATGTTTTCTACCTCCCAGCTGTCAGATAATACCATTGGCTTGGAGGTAGGGAATTTGATTTTTTATATAATTTCACTATAATACAATTTTTCCATGTTACCAACAGCATCTTCAGGGAAAGGTTAAAGATACTGAAGATGAAATATGGGCACTTCATCCTCAACTCAGTCAGGTCAGGGTATTATAATAGGTATCAGAATATATGCTGCAAAACCTAGGAAGGGACAGATTATAGGATTTATGAATTTGCTTGCTTTTGTTGATTTAGTGAGATTCTTGACATTATTGTTACAGTTTTTCTTGTATTCAATATCTGTGTATTTTTAATGGTAAAACAAAAAGCTAACATAAAATGTCAAAATCAGAAACAATCCTTCCATGGGCACTTCTAATTGTATTGTAGCACACACAATTTTGTATCAGAGGACTCGGGACATTGGACAGTTTTACATACCATAAGTCAAATTCATCCCTGCTGCAACTCTTAACATTATTGAGGTTATACCATAGGTGAACTTGGTCCCACAAGTTACCCCTTACCCCTAGGTAAGGCCAGAGCTGACTCAAGAATTGCAGGACAAAAGCTGACTACTGTAAAGCAACTTAAACACAACAATGTTACAAACAGTATTGTATTCCCTTCGGGCCAGATTCTGACATCCTTATTAACAAAGAATAACACCTTACTCCAAGGAAATAAGAACTTAACATGTGTAAGAGTTTCAAAACTGACCTCTGGGCAACAAAGTGCATATGCCCTGAAATACATATACATATGCCCTCTGTCCCTTCATACCCATCCTAGAATTTCTCTCTATGCTTCTGCCCTTAAGTCAATGGGAGTTTTGCCATTGACTTCAGGGGGCCAGGATTTCAGTCCTGGTCTTCAGTGGCCTGTGGAGAGGCTTCTATGTGGATTTATTGGATACCCAAAATTGGGAAAATATTCCCACTCTGTGTGCCTCTTTGCTCAGCTGCTTTTCTGGAATTCACTGACATACAACCAACAACTAAATTTTCCCCCATTATTAGCAGACATGGCCTACTAGAGCATTTTAAACAAAAATTAGGGGCAAGATCTGATCTGTCCTATGTGAGCTACACAGCTCTCTTCCCCTGAGCTGAATCTGTTGTGCTCACAAGCTTCTTTGCTTGCATCCACTGATGATGTTTCTACCACTCTTTTTCAGCTGTACCAAGTGTTCAACTATTTCAGAAGTGGTAACCATGCTAATTCTACCTCTAATCAGAATTTTACATATAAATAAACACACACACACACACACACACACACAATGTTCATGTGTAAGAAACAAATATTTGTTCTCACTTAATGTTCAGTGCCACTTAAACTCAACAATTAATTTCACCATACACCTATAACTAATGTTCCTAAATCAGAAAGGAATTTCTACATGGAATTACAGTTCCTTCTTAATTAGTTAGATCTTGGGCACTTTCATTTTCACTAGCAAATAGAGAATGTGGCTAATTAAGGCATGAGCAAATAGATCAGCTGATCTGGGTCCCTGTACTCTGCATGATTCTACCCCCCTCATTGCACCAGAGCTCAAAAAGGGACAAATATAGGTGATATTCAAACAGATGGGCCACATTTGGCCCTTAAATATGAGCATGTAACTCCTATTGATGTCAGTGGGAGTTGCACACATGTATCTGAGGGACTAATTTGGATCCAGATATATGCCTTTGTCAGCAACACCTACCCCTCCTTACCTACCATCTGTGGATTTTTCCACATCACTAAATCTGTGGATTTTCCCTCCACCAGCATATTTCACCCTAAGTGAAACTGTGGGGCACTTGTGTTTACCAATCCAAGCCACACTTATCCTGGAGAGATACAGATGCAGCAAAAAGAAAGGACAAGACAACCTACTGGTATTAACCTGACAGTAACGGAGTGTTATGCTATCTGTGTGAAACACATTTCAGACGAAGATTTCCTTTCTTTCTGTGATACTCTATTACCTCTAGGAACATTACTTCTCTACATCTCCTACCACTCATTAACTTAACTTTCCCATTACCAAAACACTGATTGTAAAAGGCAATGTGTTCTTAATTTATTAGTTGATGTTCTTGTAAGCAACTGCTCTGACAGAAAAAGACATACAAAGCTATAGTTTATTACAAATATATATTTGTAACATCACAATGAAATAATTTCCACCACGTGGATTTTCTACAGTGTATATTTTTCCAATATATGATAATCATCTAGCATATCCCTTCTGAAATTGAATCTTAACATTAGATCTAAAATGGATAGAAAGGTCTAAACACTTCAAGTTTCAATCTTATTAATCTTTGAACTACAGTGTCACCCTTTCTGTTACAAAGCTTTTCATAACAGGTTTAATGCTTTCTAGCTCTCAACTTCCTTGAGGTACATAAAAGCAAACATGTTATAGCATGAACATGACTTTAATGCAAAACAATTGGCTACTAAGAACAGCCCTAAACAGAGGGAGCTCTGTCTTGAGTAACTAAATGTACTTACAATTCCATGTAATGTGACTGATGATTCAATTATTGCATATTTACATAGTATTTGCCACACATTTACAAAGGAGTTACATGATTATATGTATCTGATACAGAAAGCAGTACCATGTTATATAACTAATCACTAAAGCTTCACAGAAGTAAATTGAAAATCAAGGTCAGTCTTTCCAAGTCTAAACATAAAAAATATTGCATAAGGTTGAAAGTTAGGAGTGATGCATTGACAAAGGTGTCTCCTCCTTTCTTGTTTGTACCAGATAAATCAACCATGTATATTTTTCCCCAAAATTAATTCATTGTGTTTTGCATAAACCTGTTCTCAATGTAATGTCATGCAATGACTATATCTGCAATGTCAGACACGTATTAATCATCTTATTAGAGAGACTGTTCAGATTGTACTTCAAATTTATTGACAATTTTCCTTGACTTTATCTGGAAGACTTGGTCCAATCTATATTATGTCTTACCTTTTGGCTGTTAACATTGATAGCATCTCTTTTTATTGGACTCCTGATGCCCACTGATGTTTTATGCATAATGATGCTCAAATTTAATTGAGCTGTAAGCTTCAGTTTAATTATGAGCCTTCGTGATACCTTCAGCACTTTTTCTTCTCTGATTACTGTAACTGTTTCTCTATAACCCCTTTAAAATCCTTCATCTATTAAACAACTAGTAGACAAGCCATTTTTAGGGGAAAGTCTAATTAGACTATTGCAATTATCTTAATGTACCGTCAGTATTTTTTTTAAATTTTCTGCAATGCACTTTGTGGAATATTCCAAACATTCACATACTCATGTTTAATGCTCTGATTCAATATTATGTGTCCATAGAATTTATATGGGGAGGGGAGCTACTTACCAAAGTCATCTTTTTTAGTACATTTTCTGTTCATTAAATCCTCCACACATTTTCTAGCGGTAACTTTCATGCCTACTGTATAGCTCTATATCTGGCGTTGCATGGGCCAAACTGAGGGTCAAGAGAAGAAGCTACAAGAAAAAAAAGTTATATTTCTCTTTTAATCATATGTATCATGCTTATATTTAGTCAGTATTTTTAAGTAGGTACATAAATCACATTTTGTATTGTGCAATAATTTTTCACATGCCTCTAATGCAGCATCTGAGAAATATACGAATACAAAGTATTCATTAAGACTGCCACTGTAACCAGTATGACTGAGTGCAGCCCAGAACTATTGCCGCTAATAGGTAATGTGCCCGAGCAGGAATGGCTAAGGATGTCTGCATTTGGTCCTTATTTATTATAGTGGGAGCTCTACTCCACAGAAATGAAGCTTTTAAAACTCTACCAGAGAAGATGGCTTAGTGACCCAAACTCTCATGTTGAAATATTTAGTTTCCCCAGGTACATAGGTTCCAATCCCAGTGATCTTGTCTCTGGTCTTCATTCTCACGGTAGATAAACCAAGTTCCATCAGTTTCCTGTTGTGTGTGCATTTTTAAGACAAGGACTTTATAAATAAATCCCTCTCTGATCAGTATAGCTATTTGAGATTAATTTTGCAAGACTAGGAGTTTATCCCATTATGATGCCGAGTTTTTTTCCTTCCTCACCTATTATGTACAGTCTTATGTGCTAGATGGTTGCCAATCTCCACCATAGAGACTGCTAAAGGTCAGCGGTGCAACCTGTATAATAATCTAATAAGTGGGAATGGGGGTAAAGTTGCTCTATAAATGTTAAATTATTATTTCAGTATATTCTACTAAATGAGGACATGATAAACACAATGATGGCTTCCCTAGGACAGTAGTGAGTACTGCTAGATTAGGACAATATTATAATATTTCTTCTGATAAATACAGTAATATTATTATTACTATAATTAGCTCTGCCAAGTACTTAGGTGGTATTTAAATATTTGTGACATTCTAAGTTCTAGCATAAAATTGTGAAAATTTCCCCCCTATACTTTTAATACATAACTTGCAATATAAGTATTAAGTAAAGATATCTGAGTGCTACTCAAGACTGGAACAAAAAAACAATTGAATTTACAAGTTCCTTTGCTAATTTTTAGAATCTCTCTCTAAAAAAATTAAGAAATTATGTACAAAGAACCAGTGTTAACGCAGTGCTAGTTTTGAGAATTCAAGCACTCAAAATTCAGGGATTGCCTTAAGAATAAGAAATTAAGCATACAAAAGGAAAGTATTAAAAAAGATTTATTTAAAAACCTGGCCTATCTTGTTTAAAGAAAACCAAATCTAAAGATACTACATACTATGCTCTGTCTTACTGCATATGGGGTTCCAGTTTGTTTTATATTGTGATTTTATTACTTGGTAAATAATTTCTAATGATATAATGAGAAAACAGTTTTAAAAGATTAAGCACATAGGTCAGCATTAATGTTGAGTTTTCCGTCTTTATTCTGCATTTCCTTACTTTCGACTGCATGATCATTTACTTTAACGTTGTATTAATACTAGATTTTTGCATGAAATAGTCCTTTATTTAGTATATTGCTTTCAGTTTTCAGGATTAGTCATTTGTTCTGTAATTTATATTCTTGTTTTCTGCAACAGAGATCTTGATTATTTTTTTCCAGTTTCTTCACTTGATTGCCATGTAATTATCTGCCTGTTTGGTTAAATTCTTGGATCTGGGATCAAATAAATGTCTTGCATATAAGTGAAGTACAGGGACCATATCAACTTCAAATCAGTGGTTTGTCTTCTTGTGTTATAAGATACTTTCTCTAAAGGCATCACCTACAGTATGTCCTTCCCTAAATGCACAGCTAAGGGTGAGTTCTCTGATTTTCCATAAGCATTCTACATAGCTTGTCCAAAACTAAAACAATATTAACAAAACAATTCTCATAATGATCCAACTGTTTTCCCCAAAGAGATGTAGTATATAAAGTTTGGGGCTTAGAGAAAGAGAAGTCATAACAAATCTTTTAGATATATATAAAAAAATGCCGATGGCCAGATACTTCTTCCCGTCTCTTTCCCTTTCTTTTGACTTGAGCTTTCTCTATCCACTTCCATCACCCCAAAGCAGGAATTCAATAGCATAATGAGCAAGTGGTTGACTGAGCATGCCCAACATATACAAACCTATTCATGGGAATGTATTTAATGTACATTTTAAACATACTTAAAATATGTATGTTACTTCTCTACTAGTGGGAACAATATCAAGTGATAGTTGGAGGAAAAGAGACAGTATTTTTCAGAGGGCAACATTTTAAAAAAATATTCAGCCGTCCCCTTTCCCTCTCTATAGCCTGGGGACATTTACATATAGGCCCTCTACAATGTTTTCATCATACCATATTTTTTTTAGATGAGAGCCTTACTTTTATCTCCTCCAAATTCATGAAGTGGACTATAAAGGTGTGCCATAACGCTGCCCAGAGTAAGTTTTGACAATATATTATGCAGCAGTTAAGCTGTATTCAGACCAACAGAAGAGTGAACAGTCGGTGGTGGTGATTCACGTATGCAGATGTACTTTTTGCCAAAAATGTTTGCAGCTGCCTTCTCATTCCCCAGTAAAGGAAAGGTGTTCCCTTGGACCTACTTTACAGATTTTTTATTATGCAAGTATTTTGTTCTTTCTTTGTAATATATGCAGATTAATTCAGCCTTGTTAGTATTATCCCATACTCATTCCTGTAGTCTTGTGCCAGCCTCATCTGTGAGGGTAGCCAGCCCTTAGTATCACAATATGCCAACTTTCACAGCTGCTCTCAGTTTGTGCAGCCCACTATGCTGTGTGGTGGACACTTTTTAATGTGTCTGCTGTTTGCAGGGTCCCACGTCCAGACCCATGCATACCAAATGCCTACACAAATGACAACTCCAGTGGTCACCTTTCTTTCTAAATGCTCATCAGTCTTTTGAATGCCAATGAATGCACTCCTATTCTCTTCTGATAGGGCAGTCAACACTGTTAAACCTGGATAACAGCCCTATCTCACTATATTGACATCATTGTTGCAATTTGCGTAACTGCCGTTTCACAAATGTTCTCACCTTTATCTTTTTTGCATTTGCTGAACTCCAAAATCCAACTCTCTGTAGTTAGTTCCTAGCACTTAAAGTGACAGTTCAGACATAACAGAGAAGAGTTACAGACTAAATTTTATCACTGTGGCTATACCAAAAGCAATACATACTGAACCAGGATTGTGCTATTACTTAGCTCTACTGTGTCAAATGATTGTTATGCTTTTTGTAGTTCTGAGAGCTGCCTTTTAGCATGGGCAAATGAGCTTCACCAAATATGCAGTGCAGGACACTGAATCAAAGTGCACCACTCAGCTGATTGGCTCCATTGCCTTCTTAAGTGATCATCTCCACCCCATTCCATTGCCAGCAGAAGGATGCACTCCCAGAAATAACTTCTGGCCTCAAACACTTAATGGGTCAAAATGGGTCAAAACTGTAGCAATATGATATACATAACACATGTTTACACAGTGAACTTGTTCACTTCAATCTCCATTCCCCTGCCCATCCCGATTGGACAAAATGGATGAAAATGCTCATATTCTGGACTTACCCAGCACTAAGACATCCAAGCCTCTACATATATGAATTAATTCTCACATTACTCATGGTAGGTAGGTAAACACCAGAAAACCAACTTGCCCAAGATCGTACAACAAACTGTCTCATTTATCTTTACCTCCTTGAAAGTCTGCATGTCTCTTTTCCTTGTAAAGTGTGATAATATTTTAAAGAGATATAGCATTTATATTCACAGCAGCAGCAGCAGCATTATTATGTGTCCTCTGTTTTAGAGATAGGTGAATTGTGCAGAGGAAAAAATATTGCAGATTTATATACAACTGATTATTCCCCCATTGTCCTGGGATCCACTCTGGGCTTGTGTACCTCCTTCTGGTTGCTCTGGGGATTAGCTAGTTCCAGGTCTGATGCCCTCTTTTGTTGGTTCTTCACCCCATGATCTCTCTCTTTCTCTGGGAGTCAGGGTGCTCCTGCTTCATGATTCAGCCATATAGCCAGGGTATCAAAGTCCCTCCATACAAAAATGGCAGACTTCCCTTCATTGCCATGACCATGCCACTCCTTCTCTGGCTGGTAGGGAAACCCAGGTCCACCCTTTACTCCAGGTTCCAATCCAGGGACCTTATCCTAGCAATGGTGGCATGCTTTCTCCCAGACCATGTTGCTCTTTCCCTGGACTCCTTCCTACTTCTCAGTTCTATCTTCTGACTCCCCATCTCTGGGTTTACCAGCATAAACTCCCTTCTCCCAGGGAGTGACTGCAGGCTATTTAATTTGCAGATCCTTTCTGCTGCCAATTATCTATCTGTATAAACCTGACCTAGCTCCTCCCTCAATGGGACTTCATCAGCAATTAGGCCATAGCACACCATGGCTTTCTTCCAGGTGCAGCATATAGTTTAATTGGCCTAATTTACCCCTTCAGGCCTTGTGTGGGGTAAAAACTTAATCACACCATACAGTTAGAAGTGACCATTTCTCTGTTAGCTTTATAGTTAATATTGGACACCAGGTTGGTGTCATGAAGGTAACCACGGATAAGTAAGCATGTATGGTGGAGGATCTCTTTCCAAAACCAACAAAAACAAATTATAGTTACATACAAAGGGCTCATTGATCCTACAGACACTTACTAGCAGATGTAATGTTGAATAGCTTGAGTACACCTCTTCAGTAAAGTTGGATCCAAAATTATTTATATTACAGTAGCACCTAAAGGGCCCAATCAAGGATGCTATTGAGGTAGCCATCATAGACATAGAATAAAACTACAGTCCCTGCCTCAAAGAGCTCACAAACTAGGGCTCTGATCCTGAAAATTATCTGTGTAGATGGACAGCTGCACCCCTGGGGTATCCTATTAAAGTCAACAGGGCCCCCTGCACAGGCACAGAAGTCCACCCACATATTATCAAGTGCAGAATCAGGAGCTAGGTTATGACAATGCACAAGAGTTTAATGAGATAAAGAAAGTGGGGAGAACATGGGAGAGAGAAAGAACAGTCAATGTAATCATATCTCAATCACATTACATAATAAGCAGAGCTCTCAGTTCACCACTTGTCTAGTCTCAATAACAACTCATGCTTATTCACCTTATTTTACCTCTTGGGATGTGTCAAATCAAATGTATCTTCGGTCACTAGTAGCAATACATTCTTAGTGCAAGGCACAAAGACTCTCAGTCTCCACATGTTAAATGCAATCATGACAATTCTCCCTAAACAATTTTTTTTCAAGGAAAAAGAATAAGAACATTATCAATTGCTCCATGGTACAGCGGTCTTAAAAACAAACACTAAAGGAGAGGGGGGTTTAGAGAAAGCACATGGAAGATGATTCTAGTACATATTCCATTATTTTCTTGAGATACCATAAAAGGACTACCACCACCCACACCTCTACTTTCCAAACTTCAAAAAGAATGTTGAGAAATTTGAAAGGGTTGGTGGTGGGGAGTTGGTTGTTTGTTTTTTTAAAGTCAGAAACAATTATTGTAGGTCTGGAAAACATGCATTACGGTGAGAGAGACTTAAGAAGCTAAATATTTAGTTCATCCATGGAAAGGTTAAAAGAGGTTGTTTGATTACAATCTACAAGTATCTACTTGAGGAAGAGATTTAATCTAGCAGGAAAAGTCATTCAATTCCAGTGATTGGAAAATAAGAAATAAAGCACACAAAGTGAGGGTAACTAACCATTGGAACAATTTAAGGATGTGGTACATCTTCCATCGATTGGTATCTTTCTAAAAAGATATGGTGTAGATCAACCAGAAGGTATGGGCTTCATGAAGAAATCACTGGGTGAACTTCTGTGGTCTGTGTTACACAAAATATGAGACCAGATGATCATAAAGGTTCCTGTCAGGGCTGATTCCCCACTCTGGCACTTCGTGTGCAGAAGGTGGGGTCAGCAAGGATTCTAAAAATTAATACTGGCCACTCCTGGCTTGTATTAAATTCCCAAAGTTACAGTTTCTCTCTTACCTTGGAGGGTTAGATGCTGCCACCACTGAGCAAAAAAACCCTTTGAAACCAGAAAGGCGCACTTGGGAATTCCTTCCTGTGGGGTACTCTCAAGCCCTTTCACCCCTATTCCAGGGAAGAACTGAGAAAGAAAACAAAGGAAATCAGCTGTTGCCACCAGCTAATTAAACAACATATGCACAAACCTCTTAGGACACCAAAAATCCAATCCTGTTCTTAAAAAAAGTAAATTTTATTAAAAACAAAAAGAAAGAAAATACATCTGGAACTTAGGGTTTGCTAGATTTAAAAAGCCCACTTACAAAATTTAAGAATCAAGATAGCTCTCTTGAGGTTCAGCTTAAAGGTAACAAGCAAAACAAAAGCATCTGGGGTTAGTCAATCAACAAGCCAATAAAATAAATAAAAGAAATAGCCCTAATCGTGTCTTCCTAGACATTCCCTAATTTACTTACATTTCTGGGGTTCAGATAAGCAATCTTTAGGTATGATCTAATGTTTTTTCATACCTGGCTTAAAGCTTCCCACAGCATAACTGCTCCCTGTTCCCCTCTTTCCAGTAGAACACCACCACACAGACAAAGGGAAGCTTTTTCCTAATTTTAAAAAGTTCTAGCCCTCCCATTGGCTCTTTTGGTCAGGTGCCAACTCCTTTTCTTTTACCTGTGGGCTTGTTAACCCTTTACAGGTAAAGCAAGTAGAGAACAGCGGAATTTTATAGCTGACTGGCTGGCTGGGTGTCCATAAAAGGGAGCAACCCCCTTCCCTTCATTTATCACAGTTCCCTTCTGGCCTTAAAAAATATGAAATCTAGAAAGTCAAATAATCAATAGAAGAAAAGGTGGGAAAACCCAACCTGCATACTTCATACACATGGGAAACTGTTCAAGAACCAACCTTCCAAGTTTTCTTGTCAAAGTCAATGATACTGTTAGAACCAGATTTTCAAAAGAATGTGCGAGGAATGTGCATGTTGGTATTTACAAATTTGAGTGATGCCTGGCACAACAGAAAAGGGCACATTTTTACAAGTGTATCTTGCACTAACCTTAAACATTTTGTCTGGTTTTTTTTCAAATTGGGGTGACTAAAATTGAGCACCTAAATCCATACTGAGAAACACAACTATAACTCAGTATCCTAACTTCAGATGAGTATGTTCAGAAACTCTAGAAGCAGCAGGAACAAATTATGAGTACCTACCTTACTATTAATTTAGATGCCTAATTTTAGCCACCTATATTTGAAAATGATGTTGAAAAAATACTACTAGTGCCTGATGCTGCACAGCTATTTGGCAACCTGATCTCATGTATTTACTCTTTACACTTTCCTCTTGTTTCTAAATATTTCAGGGAAAATATGTGCCACCTTCTTCTCTGGCCAACACCTCCCATGTTTAAAATTAATGCATTATAATCTTTAACACATGTGTATATCCCCTTACATGTCTATCAGTGGATAGGTTAGGCCAAAGTTTTAGTTCCAATAGTGTAATGCGCCTTAACAGTCAAAGTATTTATTAATAAAGCGCATTTTGAAGGTGCCTTTCCTCTTCCACTGTGGCTACTTGCTAAAACCAGAGACTCTTACTCTGAAGTGCCTAGTGCTGCTATGGCCACCCCCACTGGAATATGCATTACATGTTCTGAGCCACTGGGGCAGCTGATCCCACCTGCATCCTTCATCTGGAAGATGGAAACACGACTGTTAAATTTTACAGATGTGAATGTTGTATAGAAATGGGATAATGTGGGGCAGTGTTTCATGTGCTCCAATGACAAAACTCACAGGGAAGCCATTAAAGTGTGATCAACATCCTCCTCCTCACCACCAGAACTTAGCCGATGTAGCAGTTTGTAAGAATTTGAATATATTTAACTCCTGATATGGAGACAGAAATAAAGATTTTTGGTCTGTGTTTGTACAGTGCTTAGCAAAATGGACTCGTCAGGCAAATCCGCAGCTGGACCAGGGGTGCTCACTCAGCTACAATAACTCAACCCACCAGCAGAGTCTGCAGTGATTCATCCCTCAGGCATGCTGCAGCAGCCTATGCCTGGGAAGGGCCCAGGTCATATGACTCCAGGCACAGGTATTTCACTCTCATGTTAGTCTGTGCCAGAGCACCACTTGGGTATGAATCCTCCTGCTGCCTCACAGTGTTACCGGCTGCCTAGGCTTTCAGCCTGCCCTCAATCCTGTCCCAGCTCCAGCCTTGCCGGGTACTTGTTCTAGCCCACTTCAGCTTTGTTTGTACCCTAATTCAACCTCGTTCCAGCCTTTTCCCTGATCCATTCCAGCCCTGCATCCACCTCCTGACCCCCCAGATCCTTGGGCTGACTTTAACTAGGCTTTGACTCTGACTAGAATCCTGATTTGGCATGTCTGCAGACTTTGATCCCAGTTCTAATGCATGGCCTGCCTTCAGACCCTGATTTCAGTGCTTCCCTGGGACCAGTCGTGAGTCTATATCTGGCTTTGATCCTGGGAACGTGTTCTACAACTATCAGGCCTGAACACCTAGAACGCCTGACAGTTCTGGTCCATAACAGGCCTCCAGGCTCTACAGATAATAAGTAAGACAAGACATTCTTGTGTTTTCTATAGATACCGTTTGTGCATTATTGACAACCCCTCTGTTGTAGCTGTGTCCAAATCTGCTCCTTTTACAAAGATGTGTGTTTATAATGAGAGTGATATGTAGTAATCTATTCATTTGCAGGATATGGTTTCATGGTCTTCTTGATATGAATAATCATTACATGGAAGAGAAGGGATTTTCTATTTAACAACATTCTAAGATGCACTATGATATTAAAACAGATGTGCTAGAGAGACAGAACAGACTTTAAAGACTGGGTAAACTACTCTCATCCCAAGTGGGGTATTGTAGAATTCTCTCTTCCCTACTCCATCTGCCTGAACAGTTAACAATGTTAGTGGCTGATAAAAAAAAAAGGTTAGGTAGAAGCTTGGTTTTGATGAAGTGCACCTGTTAGACTGAATCTAAAGTTGATAGCCAGTACTAAATATAGGCTACACGTACTGTAAATGTATTGAATGGATATGGCCAAACAAAAGAACATGCTAAATTGTATCAAATTAGCATCTGAGTGAATGTAATCAAAGAGTTTAAACTAGAGTTATTAAGTTCTCCTTTGTCGATCAGAGAAAAAGACTGAAAATTACTCTGTGGCAATCTCTGAGGGGTTTTATAAATACATTGGGGTTCATGTTATAACGATTTAGAAAGCAGATGAAGAAGTTGTGTGCTGATGTAGAAGTCAGATGCTATGTGTGCAAATCTTTTTCAAGACATGATTTGTCTAATTGCTACAGTATATGTTTAGAAAATGTGAAAATAGTCTTCAGTTCTGAGGCTAAGCAGCATCTCATGTGTTCTGGCAGTTGCAAGCTCCTGATTCATATTCTGAGCTTCTCTGCAGGATTCCATTTTTGTCCCCCATCCACACAAATATGGAGGTGTTTCGCAACCTAAAAAACAGAATATAGCATCTTCAACTCTAGACTTGCCCAGCTGAGTTAGCTTCTGATCTCATTTACACAGTAGAACAATTCCACATGTACACTGGTGTAGTAGAGTAGAAACCTTTAAGAAGGCAACTGGTGTGCTAAAACCACCCGCTATCACGGTGATCAATATTGTTCCATGGTTTCCCTACGCTCCCCCATCTATATGTTCATATTCATCCATAGACTCTTGTCTTATACTTAGACTGCAAGGTTTTTTGGGGAGGGACCATCTTTTTGTCCTGTGTTTGTTCAGTGCCTAGCAGAATGGTCCATGACTGGGGCTCTTAGGTGCTACTAAAATATGATTATTAATAATAAAAGCTCTTAAAGTTACATTAATATCATCAGCATCTCAAAAATCAGAAAATTCAACTGTGAATCTATATAAGTGTTTGTGGAAATTAATTAGCTTGCATAATTCTATTCTGAATGATACAAAAGCAGACCACTGACCGCCTCAGAAGCAACATCCCAAATATTTAAGGTTTCTTAAATTGGAAACCCAAAAGGTTTTAAACTTTAATACTATGCATGCTGTCTACTCAAAGACTTGAACTATCTATTTCAATCAAAAAGTTAATTTACATCAACATAACAGTGCAGCATTTGGCCATTGGTTTATTACCATAACAGCCAGTGGAAGTTAATACATTTCTACTCAGCTAAATATTAAATGGTTGGGGAAAAAAAAGATGTCTGGATAACAATGCTGAAATCATGCTCTGAAAGGCAGCAGGCTCACCTCCACCACAACTGTATTCATTACTCTTCTTATTCCACTATATTTTCTCAGGCCTCCTCTTTCAATTAGGCCAGGTGTATTTTTTCTAAATCTTTCAGCACCTAAAAAAAAAGTTTTAAGCTTGAAAAAAAAATCTGGGATTTCCATTTCCATTCTTCCCATTAAGTCCTGTCCTCCCATTGGAACCATTCCAGTAATTGTTCTATGGATTTCCTTAGCTGAGAAGGGGAGCACCCTCCAAATTGGGACCCTGAGCCTCAAGGGACTGACAAAGTCCTGGAGTCCCATGCTCAAAAGTATGCTAAACAGTTTCTCACACAGGACTTTGAAACTTTACTGGAGGCAGAGTCATCTATCCTAACCATGTCTGATACAGACAAGCAAGGTCCCCTCAAAAAAACCCCACTTAATACTGAGAAAATCCTAATGTATTTTTTCCCATTCATTTATATATTGAGGAGTTAATCCCAGAGTCCTGGGAAGCTGTACCTGCCTCACCTGAGGCTATACATAAGCTTCATAGACTGACAAAAAGGAATTTATTGGCTGTTGGACTATGCACAGCATAGACCCAGTAGTTACATGCTCAGTAAATAAATAATCCCCCCTAAAGGGTATGTCTACACTACAATCAGAGGTGTGTCTAAGCATATGTAGACATATTCAAACGAACTTTGATCTAGATAGCTCAGATAACAATAGTAGCAAAGCTGTGGCAGCACAAACTCCAGCATGACTTGCAGTGATATACAGTTGGTCTTGGACTTTCTATAAAGTGCAGCGTTGAGCTGGTCAGTTTCTCTCTCACTCAAACCCTCACCTTTATGGACAGAAGGGATCTGCAGCTCAGGGCCTGAGAACAAGGATTCCAGACCAAGCCACATGTCACTGCAACACCCTTCAAAAGTGCAACTATATCTCCCTGAACTCCCCCCGATCACAAAGAGGAATTATCCATCCTTTCACTAATGATTCAGGGACTGTTATATTTTGTTGTCCCTCCCGTTCCCCAACAGATCCTAGTTTAGGTCTGTGTTTCAAATAACCTACAACTCCAGAGCTCCAAGGAATAGGAATAAACAGTGCAGCCTTCAAAGTGTGTCAAAATTCTTTTTGATCCCAGAAACCATCAGGGCGGTCTTCTCTTTGTAGGAGAAACAGCGGTAAAAACCATCAGTTTAGTAAAGAGGTCAGGGGAGATGCACTTGTCTGGTTAACATGGTCGGTAAGTGGTAGCACTGGCATCTCGTGATTTCACTGGCATCTCGGGCCTGGAAGCACTTGTCTTCTCCTACAGGCTCTCTTGACTCAATAGCACCCTGTAGCCAATAAGTTTCAAGTGTCTCTTCAATCTTCAGATATCTGCTCATTCTTCTCAGTTTGGCAGTCAAACATTTCCTCTCTTGTGTATTCTGCCATATAACTCTTTGAAAGGCATGCCTTGGGAAGAGCCCCAGTAGACTGTTATTACCACAGATACCAATATCGGATTGAGGAGCAAATTACCTAGCCATCTTGAACTCAGAAAAATGAAACTATCTTTGATGAGGTTCAAGGATACTGTCTAAACCACAACTTCTCATTCAATCCAACAACATTTCAGTTGTTTTGCTTCAATTACCATGAGTAGGACTAGCCAGTGTTCTCTTTGAATGAGTGGGGAAGAATCTCAGAGCCAAAAACTCAACTCTTGCCTTGAAAGCTGACTGCTCAAGCTGCCAAAGTGACAGTCCTGGCAAAAAGTGTTCTTCAGCAGGACATTCTTCCCCTCAGTTTCCTCACTAAAAGAGTGACCTGAAGCAGATCTCTTTGCCTCTCTAAATAAGAAGTTACGTACCAGGTATACTAACGGGAGTTCTCAATGTGTGTTCCTATGGGTGCTCCACATCAGGATTCACACAAGGTTGTGCTCTCTTGATTGGATAGTTTCATCAGCAGTGTCTGAGGGTCTGTGCCTGTACCTTAGACACCCTCATGCTCTGATATGAGGGTATATAAGGGGGAAGTTAACCTACCCGCCCTCCAAGGTCCTTCTCAACAACAAAAGTCCAGCATAAGACTCTGATGCAGAAGGGAAGGAGGGTGGGTAATAGAGCACCTACAGGGACACACATCTCAAAGAACTCCAGTTACTGTACAAGTAACCTCTCCTTCTTAACCATTGGAACAATTTACCAAGGGTCATGGTGGATTCTCTATCACTGACAATTTTTAAATCTAGACTGGATATTTTTCTAAAATACATGCTCTAGGAATTATCTGGGGGACGTTCTATGGTCTGTGTTATACAGGAAGTCAGACTAGATGATCACAATAGCCCCTTCTGTCCTTGGAATTTATGAATCTATGAGTAGTGTTCTTATAGGTACTCCATGACGGGAGATTCCTGAGCAGTATGTCAATATGGAGGTGGGTGCCAAGGAGGCAGATTCAGTTTAGATCATAGCACAGTGTCACAAAAAGCCATCTCAGCTCTGGAAGCAGGCACGAGCACATAGTGCTGGAAAAGCATTCGCACCAAAGACAAGGTGGCTGCCCTGCAGATTTCTGAGGCTAAGTCTGTGCTTCCCAGCAGTTCAGACTATGTGGGTTTGAATAGCAGTGTGCACCAAAGTGCCCCACTGTAACACCCCCATATGTACTAGGAAAGATGCATAGTTTGCATTAAAATTGTCCTGATTGCAGAGTACTATGTTAAATGTGAACTAGGAATCTTTTAGGCTGCACCTATAGCATCTGCAAGGGACAGTTACAGTGCAGCACTTTGATGTGCATGCTATTTACACCCCTGTAGTCTGAACTGCAGGGCAGTGTAGACAAGCAGTGAGATAGGTATGTTTTTCAGTAGGGCTATAGAGGTAGATTGAGCCCTGGTGGAATGGGCAATCACACTCAGTGGGGGTGAACCCCTGAGGATTCATAACAGATTAAGATGCATCCTGCACTCCATTTGGACTCTCTTTGGGCAGAAATTGAATGTCCTTTCATTTGCTAGGCAATTGAGATGAAAAGCTTAAAGGAAGCCCTAAAGGGCCCAGTCCTGTTAAGGTAGAAGGACAAGAGCTCTTTTTACATCTAGTCTATGGAGGCTCATTTCTTCTCTCAAATAGTGATGCTTGGGATAAAACAGCAGTTGGTGAATTTCCTGATTCATGTGGCATTCTGAAGAAATTTTAAGTAGGAATTGATCGTGTGGATGTAGTGCAGGGGTGGGCAACCTATGGCACGGGTGCCAAAGATTGCACGCGAGCTGATTTTCAGTGGCACTCACACTACCTGGGTCCTGGCCACATGTCTGGGGGCTCTGCATATTAATTTAATTTTAAGTGAAGCTTCTTAAACATTTTAAAAACCTTATTTACTTTACATACAACAATAGTTTAGTTATATATTAAAGACTTATCAAAAGAGACCTTCTAAAAATGTTAAAATGTATTACTGGCACGCAAAACCTTAAATTAGAGTGAATAAATGAATGTGTACAGTGGGTCAGCTCCAAGACTCCTCTGCCCTCCTGGTAGAGGTGATGGGTAGGAGGAACAAAGTCGTAAGGGACAAATGAAGGAGGAAACAGTTCCCCCCTAGCTACAAATGGGGTTTTCCTCAGCTCATTGAGAACTAAGTTGAGGTCCCATGGTAGGACTGGAACCTTGACTGGAGGGAAGAAATTGAACTTCACTGTGGTGGGGGGGGGGGACTGAAACCACCTTGGTAGGGGATGAAAAACTATGATGGCAGCTAGATGAAACTTAGAGCTGAGCGATAAGCCTGTGGTTTTTAAATTGAGAATGTATGTCAAACCAGACTCAGAAGGAAGTGTCTGCATCAAGTCTGGAAACATTTCCATTTCTGCAGGTAAGTATTCCTTGTGGGGGGGGGGGGTTCTACTATTAAGCAGCACCATTTTGTTCTATACCTGGGAGTCATCTTTTAGGCATGCCCTGAGGTGAAGCGCCAAGAGGTTGGATGGATCCCAACTCCTGGGTAAGGATATTCCTTAGGAAGGTAGATAGCAAGTTGTAGACACATGCAAACCAGCTCTGGGAACCACACCTGTTTCAGCCACAACAATGCTCTAAGGATGGTTAATAATTTCTCCTGTTTCAATGTGTTTAGGACGTTGAACAATAAAAGCATGGGGGTATAAGCATACAGCAATGAATGACTAGGGCATCTCCTGTCGAGTTGCAGCCATGCCATTCCCTCAAGCAGAATCGTCAGCACTTTGCAATGGATGATGTTGCAAAGAGATCTCTAGATGACCATAGGTAAGATTTACTTCTCAGAATATCTCATTGTTCAGCTCCCACTTATGTTCAATGCAGAAATTATTGCTAAGGGAGACTGCTACTGAATCCTGTAGTCCTGGTAGCTAATCTGCTGCGCTCAGTATACAGTATGATATGCTCTAGTTTCATGATTTCAAAGATTTGGTACATTAGGACTGGGATCTTGCTCCTCCTTCATGACTGATAGAAAACATTGCTGCTCTGTTGTTCAGCATTATTCTAACCATGTGGCCCCAGATGTGAGGTAGGAAATGCTGGCATAATGAATCACTCTGAGTTCTAATATGTTGATATGGAGGATCACCTTCTGAAGGGTCTATTTGCCCTAAGATGTAAAATTTTGGAAATTTGCACCCCAGCCTATGAGGGAGGTGTCTGTAGTGATGATCTTCATGGCAGGAGACTGCAAGAATGGAACACACACACCAATTTAGAAAATCAAGGACCCTCCAACGTATGAATACCCACTAAGACAGACTGTGCTTGTTGGGAGTGTAGACAATTTTCATCCAGACTTGAAGACACAGAGCGTACTCTAGCTAAAGGTATTACAAATATACGGGCTGCCATATGACCCAGGAGTTGCAGACGAGTTCTCGCTGTAGTTTGCGGGCTCTGTTGTATTGTTGAAATAAGCCTGGACATTGTGGAAAATCTGTCATTGGGCAGGTATACTCTAGTGGTGGTGGAATCCAGAGTGGCCCCAATGAAGTTTATGAGTTGAGTGACTATGAGGGTAGACTTTTCTAGTGAACTGAAGAGAGATAGGGCCTTGCTGGTTGCTGTCTATACCTTGAGAAATGAGCAGCCTTTCAGGACCCAGTCATCCAGGCAGGGAAATAAGATTTTTCCCATCTGGTAAAGATGTGAAGCTATGGCCAAGACGACTTTGGTAAAGACACTTAGGGGGTTGGTGAGTCTGAAGGTAGAACATGGTATTGGTAGTAGTCCCTACCCTTCGTGAAACATAGAAAACATCGGTGTGAGGGGCACATGACAATATGAAAATAAGCATCCTGAAGGTTGAGGGAGATAAGCCAATCTCCCGGATCCAGAGAAGAAATTATCAAAGTTAGGGTTACTATTCTGAACTCCTGAACACCTTTGTTCACGCTTAAAATCCTGAGGTCCCAAACTGGTTTCCACCCCCTCCCCCACCCACCCATTTTTCCTTCAGAACCAGGAGGTACTAGGAATAGCCATTTTCCAATGAAGTCCAGAGGAACAGATTTGATCCCTCCTATATAAGGAAGGATTATGTCTTCTGCCTCAGGAGATCCTCATCAGAAGGGTCCTTGAAGAGGGATGGGGAAGACAGATGGAGGGGCTGAAAGGAGCGGATGTGTTTGGAATAGCCTGTAGAAAGGAAAGTATGAAATGGGAGAGACTATCATAAGGATGGAGGGGGCATAAATGCAGAATGGGATCTGGAATGGAGACCATTCATGACCCTCAACCCAAGGGTCAAAACAGTTATTTTAAGGGGGCTGCTGTAGAGGGTGGCCCTTTCTTAATGAACCTGAGCTTCTTCTGGAGGAAGGGGAGACAGGCAGTTTCATCCAGGCTAGTACTGGACTGGGTGAGACCATTGAGATGTCTGCAATCTATTGTATTTCTCTTTATTGCAAGTTTATAGGTACCCAGAGAGTCTTTAAGAGAATGAAGAGACCCATCTGTGGCATCATTAAACAACTTGGACCCCTCTAAGAGAAGGTCTTCAACAGTATTTTGTACCTCCCAGAGGCAGCCAGAGGACTGCAACAAAGAAGCTCAGTGCTCCACTACAGTTGTAGTCATGGAATGTTGTAGTCATGGAATGTTTAGCTGTATCGACAGCATTACATGAGGCCTAGAGACTCACCTTGGCAATTGTCAGACCTGTTATGAGGGCTTGGAATTGTTCCCTCTGATCCTGAGGCAAGTGTTTGATAAGAGATGCAAACTTTGAGTAGTTTGTAAAATTGAATTTCTCTATCAGCACTTGGTAATTGGCTACTGTGAACTGCAAAGAGGTTGAGAAGCTGCTCTTGTGGCCTAAAAGGTCCAATCTTTTCAGCTCCTTGTCAGAGGGTATTGAGCAGGCCCAGTGTTGCCTGTTGTGTTCATTAACGACCTTGACAACCAGGGAGTTGTGTGTGGGGTGGGATTAAAAATACTCCAAACCTCTGGGTGGGGTATAGTATTTTTGTCAGCTCATTTACACATAGGTAGTATAGTAACTGGAGTTTGACACACCATACATGCTGGGGTCAGCAGAGCATCATTGATGAGCAAATTGATTTTGTCCTGAGAAGAATTATGAAGTATGGCCAACAGGGAATGATGCGGCTCCTGTATCTGTTCCAATGAAATTTGTAAGGTCTCTGCTATTCTTTCCATAATGTCTTGAAAGTCCTTGGAATTGCTGGTGTAAGACAGCATGGGAGGCATGACAGCCCCTTCTGTGGAGGAGGAAGATTTGTGGGCAAGTGGTGTTTCTTCTTCCTCAGCTACCTCTTGCTCCTATGTAAGATCTTCTTATGGAGCAGTACCCAGCAATGGCATTTGTTGCTCCTGATGTGGCCTCTTACAAGATGGGACCCCGTAGAATTCGTTCTCCATCAGGGGCCCATTGGTTCAAATAATCCTATTGTGGTGGGGCATAAGGGAAGTAGGCAGAGACTCTCAGTTGTCCTTCCCAGAGTGGCCAGGTGCATCTCTTGCTTGGAATTTCCTCCTCAGGGCATACATCAAGGGAGGAAGGCTGGAAGGTGGAGGAACCTTGTACAGATACTTCAGAACTGAATGAGGTGCCATCCCCCATATCCGTCAGAGGGGCAGGTAATGTTGGTGATCAACTCAGTACCAGGGCCTAAAAAGGGTCCTGTATTTGCATCAGTACTGGTGCTTTGTGGGACTGGTGACTGTGTCAGTACTGGGGGAGAAGGGAACATTGAAAATAGTAGGATCGGCTGGTAAGCAGGATCCAGGAGGTGAGTTTGCACCAGGGGAAAGTGTCTATTGGTACCCCTCAGTAATGGTGATTCAGGCTCTTCCAGGATTCAAAGGTCATCATGGAATAAGAGCCTGGACAGTAGCAGGGATTCAGGTCAGGTGACTGGAGAAGGTACCAAAGTGCAAATGATGTGCCCTTTGTGTCTGGCTACAGAAGATGGTACTGATGGTTATTTCAGCTTGGCTCAAGAAGCCTTGTGTTTTGAAGGCACTGAATCTGGTGCTGATGCCAGTGCTACTTTAGGCTGTTTACTTGATGGCTTCTCAGTACATGCTGTGGTCTTCCTAGCCGGTGACATGGTTTTGGGACTCAAGGTCTCCTAAGATCCAGGCCAATGGGATAACTTTCCCTCTTTTATTCCTTTTTGGAGAATGTAGTCTCTTCTTTGAGGGTATATATGTTTCTGAAGGGCCCCCAGGGTCTCATAGAATCATAGAATATCAGGGTTGGAAGGGACCTTAGTAGGTCATCTAGTTCAACCCCCTGCTCAAAGCATAACCAATCCCCAATTTTTGCCCCAGATCCCCAAATGGCCCCCTCAAGGATTGAACTCACAACCCTGGGTTTAGCAGGCCAATGCTCAAACCACTGAGCTATCCCTCCCCCGCTCTACTGCCTACTGAATGCACCAAAGCCCACACTATCTCCCCAGGTAGTCTCGTACACATGCTAAATGGAAGGACTGACAAGGCCCTACCTGGGCCTGCATGCATATGCAGCACAATGCCAAATTAAATTCATTATTGACAAATGCAAGGTAATGCACATGGGAAGGAATCATTTGAACTATCCATATACATAGCTGGGTTTTCATTTAAGTATAACCACTCAGGTTAAACCATCACTCTGCTGTGATGGTCTTTGCTTTCCATCACAGCAGAGACAGTCACAGAGGCTCTCTGAGCAACAGGATTGAAATTACAAGGGGGGTGACTCGGACTCCACAGGTTTCAAAGAGTACTCCATCAGCAGTGGTTTTAGTGTGTCCTCCCTCCATTTCTTGGATCTGCTTTTCAATCCTGAGCAGATCTTACACATGGATGGGATGCGAGTCTCTCCCAGGTGACAGAGGCAGCTTGTATGTCCATCGCTTCAGGAGGAAGGACCTATGGAAGGTCTGGAAGGGTTTGAAGCCCAGGGTCTTGGGTATAACCTGTACTTCAGGACACAAATCAAGGCCCAAGATAAAAACAAAGACCAAGATCTGGCAAATGAAGAAGGGAAGAGAAAAAAAACCTAAAGCACAAACTGTGCTAAATAACAAAAGGAAAAAAAATACAAGTGAAAAAGGCGGAAAGCTACAAATCTAGATAATGGGCACCATGATACTCTGTTGCAAACTGTAGGTGGTTAAGAAGGAACTGCAGTGGTGGCGGATCTGAGTACCAGAGGTCATACCAAAATACAAAGATGTCTGGGATACAGGTGCAGACACACTTTCATTGACAAAAATATCTGGTCAAGAGTGCATGGCCGCAAGCATTCCCTAAGTTGGAGGACCCATAGGGATACTATTCAAAGAACCACCAAGAAATATCAAAATTCTATACAAGATTTAAATCAGAGTGGAAAATAGGTACATCCTCCATCAGTTTGTTAGGGTCCCTCATGTACATCTTTACATCTCCTCCCCCCTCCACTGAATGGTCCTGAGAAAAGTAAAAGAGGTGGAGGAATGCTGATTCTTGTGTTTCTAGACTGGCCTTACAGATCAGAGAGAAACAAGGTGGCTGAGGCAACATCTTTTATTGGGCCAACTTGTGTTCGTAAGAGACGTTTTCAAGCTACAGACCTGAAGAAGAGATCTATGTAGCTCAAATGCATGTCTCTCTCACCAACAGAAGTTGGTCCAATAAAAAAATATTACCTCACCCACTGACTCCCTAATACTCTGTGATTCACATGGCTACAACAACACTGCATACTTACAGGTATTCAGATGTGATGAACCTACAAACTATTTCCTAGCTCATCTTCTGAACCAGTTGTCTCAAGAACCCCACCACCCATCATCCCACCGCAAAAAATGATAACTAAAGACCAGGCTTGTTAGAGGTGATCCTGAAACATCCGAGGCTAGCTTCAAGTTGATAGACACTCCACTGAGATCAAGAAGGCTATCCACTTCCAGGGTCTACTACTCATCCTGGAATACCTTGGTTTGGGGCTGGTACAAATCCAAAATGTGCTCTCTTCTTTTGAGGAGCTCTCATTTTGGACTCCTGTTTCTCCTACAACTTGGCCCAAGAAAGAGCAGTCCTTTTCCATTTGATGGTTGCTAAATAGATTCAAGTAAGTATGTATGGTCAAGAGTCTCCATGGCCGATTGGCATCAGAGCTTACTCTTTTTGTAACATGCCTTCTTTTGGCTAGAATAAGAATTTGCTTCAAAAGAGGCTATTAGTTGAGCTATCTCCTGGCACTTCATACATAAAATTATTTACACACCATTTTTGTACAGATATCAAAGCCTTCTGCAATGCAGCTCTCATGAAGGCATACAATCCTGAGTGCTATAATCTGAGAATCCACCAGCTAGGCAAGTCCTGCTTGTTCTGGGTGATCCAAGTCACTTTCCTGACTGTTGGATCCCCTCCATCAGGAAGAGGAATTTTGAGTTTCTTTGGCAAGGTCTACACTAGGACTTTATGTCGAATTTAGCAGCGTTAACTCAATTTAATCCCTCACCCGTCCACATTAGGAAGCAGTTTATTTCGACATTAAGGGCTCTTTGAATCGATTTCTGTACTCCACCCTGACGAGGGGAGTAGCGCCAAATTCGAAATGGCCATGCCGAAAGCGAGGTACTGTGGACGGAATTCGACGCTAATAGCTCCGGGAGCTATCCCACAGTGCACCACTCAGTGGACGCTCAGGGCAGTAATCTGTACTCGGATGCTCTGACCTGCCACTCAGAGAAATCCCCGGGAAAATTTGAATCCCTTTTCCTGTGTGGCCATTTTGAATCCCATTTCCTCTTTGGACATCGTGGCGAGCTCAGCAGCACTGGCAACGATGCAGAGCTCTACAGCAGTGGTTTCAATGCCATCGCAGAATAGAAAGAGGGCTCCAGCATGGAGTGATCGTGAAGTTTTGGATCTGATCGCTGTGTGGGGCGATGAATCAATACTAGCCGAGCTCCGTTCCAAAAGACGGAATGCAAAGATTTACGAAAAAATTTCCCAGGCTACGACGGAGAGAGGATACAGCCGGGATGCTACGCAGTGCCGTGTGAAAATCAAGGAGCTGCGGCAGGCGTACCAAAAGACCAAGGAGTCCAACGGACGCTCCGGGTCGCAGCCACACACTTGCCGATTTTACGAGGCACTGCATGCCATGCTCGGTGGTGCTGCCACAACTACCCTACCACTGTCCGTAGACTCCGACGACGGGGTCCATTCTACGGCCACGTCGGAGGAGGTTTTCGCGGACAGCGAAGAAGAGGAAGGAGGAAGAGGCACTACACAGCGGTCGCACTCGTGATGTCCCCGACAGCCAGGAACTATTCCTCACTCTGACTGAGCTGCCCTACGAACACTCCCAAGGCAGCATTCCTGACCAGGAATCAGGCGAAGGATCATCAGGTCAGTGTGTTAGACATTTATTTGCAATACAATAGTTATGGTGTGTTAGCACTGTGTAACTGTGGCTTAATTGGCCTTATGCGCTTCACCTTGGAGTCGCTTTCCCGTGCAACTATTCGAAAAGTCTGTCAATATGTATGGGGATAGAGGAGTAATCACCATCTGAGAGCTCCGCGAAGCTCTCCTGGAGGTACAGTGAGAGCTTGTTTAGCACGTTCACTGGGAGAGCGGCCTTATTGTCGCCTCCATGGTAGGATACTTTCCCGCGCCATGCAAGCTGCAGGTACTCTGGTATCATTGCCTTGCATAGCATGGCAGCATACGGCCCCGGGGTTTGCTTGCATTGACGCAGCATGCAGTATTTCTCTGTCTCTGTAATCCTCATCAGAGTGATATCAGTCATGGGGTCCTGGTTTGAATGAGTGGTATAATTAGTATAGTGAATGCTTCCTTTTCCCTTTAAAGAAAGACACCCGGCTGTTTACGTTAACGCGTGGTGGTAGGGAGTCGGGAGCCAAACCATTACTACTTAGCGGTGCGCGGGTAGGGACAGTGCTGGGGACCGGCCACGCGAGGCTGGGGAAAGGGTACGCGAGCCGTTAAGACACAGCGGGTCTCGGGCAATATTGGTTCCCGGGAGCGCCCACGGGAAGGGGGGGGGGAGGGGTAGGCCAGCCGTTCAAACACAGCGGTTCGCGGGCGATCTTGGTTCCCGGGAGCTGCCACGCGAAGGGAGGTGGGAAAGGGTGGGCGAGCCGTTCATGCTGAGCGGTTCGTGGGCATTTTTGGTTCCCAGGAGCGGCCACGCGGAGGGGAGGGAAGGGTAGGCGAGCCGTTCCTGATGAGCGGCTTGCGGGCACTTTAGGTTACCGGGAGCGGCCACGCGGAGGTGGGGGGAAGGGTAGGCGAGCTGTTCCTGATGAGCGGTTCGCGGGCACTTAACGGTCCCGGGAGCGACCACGCGGAGTGGGGGGGGTTAGGAAAGCCGCTGTAGATTAGCGGTTTGGCCAGCAGCAGTTCCTGCCCGCCGCCAGGAACAGTGAGTGAGACATGGGAGTAGAGCACTGCTGTGAAGCAATCTCTCAGCAGTCCTAACTCATCACCTTACCATGGTCTTCAGAGAGGTGATTTTCACTGTACGGCAAGGCTTCTGGGATCCGTATACCGGGACCCCAGACACTCAGCCTTAAGGCATAGTATTTGACCTTGTAGTATGTTTACATGTGATAGGCACTGTGTTTGGTCCTATTCACGCTGAAAGAGTATGGTCATTGTTCTGGAAAAAGTATCTTTCTGAGGAATTCACTCCCTTTCCCTCATCCCGCAGCTTCGAGTGTCTCCCGCCCTACCCGTGCTTCTCCCTCCCATGGGCTACTCCAGATAAGGCGGCGAAAAAAGAGAACATGGGACGACATGTTCTCTGAATTAATGATGTTGTCACAGAGGGAGGCGGCACAGCGGAGAGAGGACCTCGCACGGTACGAGCAAGCAGCCAGGGAACGGGAGCAGAGGGCTGAAGCGCGCGAGGACAGGTGGCGGCAGGAAGATCAGCAGGCGACCCAAACAATGCTGGGACTAATGAGGGAGCAAACCGAGATGCTCCGGCGCCTGGTGGATGTTCTCCAGGACAGGAGACAGGAGGAAAGAGCACCTCTATATGTTCTTTCCAACCGCCCTCCCCCGCCACAAAATCCAGTGGTTTACTCTCCAAAAGTCACTAGGACAAGGGGAGGCAGGGTGCGTGGAAATATTTACTCCACCCCTGCAGACTGCTCCAGTAGCAGAAGGCTGCCATTGCCAAAACCTTAGATTTTTCCTTCCCCTCCCTCCAGCCACACCCCTCAACACCTCCCTTCCCAGGTTCCATGTTAAGTTAATGTTCTATTCAATAAAACTGGTTTTTTGGTTCACTGATGTTTCCCAGAGTGTCTTAAAGGGGACCGTTTGTTTCTCTGGTTGTTGGTCAACGGAGTTTGTAAGTGCAGAGGACCGAAGCACAACCGAGGGTGCAGACAGGGTAACAAATGAAGTGACAGGCACACTTTAAAATTGCACGCAGTAAGCGCACCTTTCATTCTGTGTGTAGGTTTCCAGGTTCTCTACGTGGGGTTGGTGGTTGGGTGGTTCGCTGTCTGCTGGGGGAGGGTGGCCGCTGATCTTTAGCGGCTGGCAATAGCCTGCTGGATAGATCAATGCACCGGGGGATCCGTAGCCGATATTCACAACGAAAAAGTCACGAGACCCCACCACACACACATGCGATTAGGAGAGGTTAATGGTCCTGTTAAACAAGCAGTCCAGCACTTAGGACTGCTCTGTGGGCAGGATCATGTCATTCCCCTTTGAAGGGTACTTTCCCACACTCCACCCGCTCCCCAACCGCGGTATGCGTCCACGGTTAAAACCTTAACCGACAAACCAGTACAGGAGACGGTCCAAATAAAAAAAAGTTTCCTTTATTGTGCCTTTAAAGCGTTGATTGAAGGAGGGGGAAGGGGGTTGGTAATGGGAGAGGATGGGCAACGGAACCTGTGTACAGAAACAGGGGAAGGTTCAGTATCTGTTTACGGAAGTGTAACAGTCACTGGTTACCCTGCTCTGTCTGGAAGCGAGCTTTCAAAGCTTCCCGGATGCACAGCGCGTCCCGCTGTGATCTTCTAATTGCCCTGGTGTCTGGCTGAGCGTAATCTGCTGCCAGGCGATTTGCCTCAACCTCCCAGCCCACCATAAACGTCTCCCCCTTGATCTCACAGAGATTGTGGAGCACACAGCACGCTGCAATCACGATGGGGATATTTAAGGGCTGAGGTCGGAGCGAGTCAGTAAGCTTCGCCATCTTCCTTTGAGACGGCCAAAGGCACACTCCACCACCATTCTGCACTTGCTCAGGCGGTAATTGAAGAGCTCCTTTTCAGTGTCCAGGGCTCCCGTGTATGGCTTCATGAGCCATGGCATTAGCGGGTAGGCAGGGTCCCCTAGGATCACTGTTGGCATCTCCACATCCCCAACAGTGATTTTGCGGTCCGGGAAATAAACCCCCTGTTGCAGCCGTCTAAACAGACCAGAGTTTTTGAAAGCTCGAGCATCATGAACCTTTCCTGGCCACCCAACATTGATGTTCGTAAAACGTCCTTTGTGGTCTACTAATGCTTGCAGTACCATAGAAAAATAGCCCTTTCGGTTAATGTACTGGCTGCCCTGGTGCTCCGGTCCCAGGATAGGGATGTGTGTCCCATCTATGGCCCCACTGCAGTTTGGGAATCCCATCGCAGCGAAGCCATCTATGATCGCCTGCACGTCTCCAAGGGTCACTACTTTGGGGAGCAGCAGGTCAACGATAGCATGGGCTACCTGCATCACAGCAACCCCCACGGTAGACTTGCCCACTCCGAATTGGTTCGCTACTGACCGGTAGCTGTCAGGGGTTGCAAGCTTCCACAGGGCTATGGCCACTCGCTTCTGGATAGTCAGGGCTGCTCGCATCCGGGTGTCCTGGCGCTTCAGGGCAGGGGACAGCAACTCACAAAGTTCAATGAAAGTGCCCTTACGCATCCGAAAGTTTCGCAGCCACTGGGACTCATCCCAGACCTGCAGCACTATGCGGTCCCACCAGTCAGTGCTTGTTTCCCTTGCCCAGAATCGCCGTTCCACAGGATCAACATGACCCATTGCCACCATGATGTCTAGGGGCCGGGGTCCAGCGCTTTGCGTGAGGTCCATGCCCCTCTCAGAGTTCAAGTACTCGCGGAGCTTCCGTTGCCTCCTCTCCCGATTTCTCTGCATCTGAGTCTGGAAAAGGTGCGCTATAAGGCGCGAGGAGTTGGCAACGGACAGAACATCAGCGATAATCGCGGAGGGCTCCATGCTCACTGTCCTGTGGCGTCCGAGCTATCAGCCACAGGAAAAGGGCGCGAATTCATTACCAGCCGGCGCTTTCACGTAGGGAAGGCGGAAGTGTGGGTCGAGTGACGAAATTTACGTATAACGACCCTTGACACAATATCGGTCCCACAAGGCACTGGGGGCTACACCCAGAATTCCAGTGGGCAGCAGGGACTGCGGGAACTGTGGGATAGCTACCCACAGTGCACCGCTTGCAATGTCGACGCTTGCCCCCTTACTGTGGACTCGGAAATTCGAATTAAGATCCCTGATGTGGATTCGAACGATCGACCTGGCAATATCGGGTTACCAAGTTCGGTTACACAAAAATCTAACTAGTCTCGTAGTGTAGACATACCCTTTGTAAATTACTTCTCCCTGAGGAGCTCCAACAATCTGGAACAATCTGAGAATCTTCCTCAATACATAGTTCTCATTTTAACTTATAGCTCAGAATTTGAGACCTACTAGATAACTTATTTCCAAATGAGGTGAAATAGGCACTAAAGTCTTCTATCAGCTGATATGGTGGAGCTACCTTTTTAAGCAAAAGCTCAAGGTAAACCCAGTTTCCAGATTGTTGGATCCCCTGGCAGAAACACATTTTACAGGTAAGACCAAAATTACACTTCAAATTGTAATTACTAAATTGTTACTCCATAGATAGCTAATTTTATACAAAGTTTCACAAACAACATGATTGCAATATTTTAAGGTATAATTTTGTATTTTTACAGTAAACCTAATGTATTCCACTAATCATTTAGATGCATTTGGTTCAAATATAATTGAAGGACTTTGTTGATCAAATATAAACTGTTGCATATGTCTATATATTGTACTTTCTGTCATTCCTAAATTCATTAAAATCTGCCAGTGTTCATTTCTTGCATATCTATTGATTATTTGTTCTGTAGAAAAGTTCTGGTCCACATAAACTATCTATTGCATTGAACATCAGTAAATAAAAGTTAATTTGTTGTTTCAAAATGTTATAGGCTTTTTCCAAAAACAAGTCTACTTCAGAAGATGCTGTCTTTCATTGCAAACCTGATCTTCACATGATTTTAAACTTTCCTAATAATTTTCCATTGAAGATTAATACACATCTTGAAACTTATATCTAATTTATGTGACTTTAAGGGTCATGCTTTAATAACAATGATGAAACACGATTATTACTTCCTAATGCTGAAATTACAGTTTTTACATTGTAAATTTTTCCTGCTATGCGCCCTGTGGCACTAACATCTTTATCACTGCATGTGTTTCTAGTTTTAAAACCTTTACCCCTGCTGTTTGAAAAATATTTCTCATTTTCGTCCCCTATGGAGTACAGAAATCCCTAAAGGCAAACCATTAGTGATCTTTCTGCCTTTTTCCAAACACTTATTATGATCACCAGTGTTGCTTCCACTGCCTCATTGGCTTTTGGTAAAGTATGCAAATGAGATGTTCAAAATACACACTTTTTGCAACTGTGCAAGTTCATACTGATTTATAAAATGGGCAGGCTATTAAAGTGACTGAAAATGTCAGCAAGATTTATGCATGGGTGACAAATTGTATTGGAAATGTTCATTTTTAACATGCTGCTCTAGGTTTTTCTTTTCTTTTTTTGAAACATTCTTTGTGATACATTTGTTTTAAGGCCATTCCCCCTCTCCTCCCTCCTTCTTTTAAACATACTTCTGACAGTGACTTTTTTTGACTGGGAAAATAAACAAAGCTATTTTCCAATCATATCAATTGTATTTTATCAGAGAAAGAAGTTGTTTTTTTCTCATAGTTGGTGTTTTCCATGGAGTATAAAGTTATTCCTGTAAAGTTAGTTTAGTCTTGCCTATAAATAAAATGATTTGCACCTTTACAAGTGTTTCATCACAAAGTAGAGTGACCAAAAAGCTACCTAGAGACATGAAATGTTCATATTAATCCAAAATATACAACTTTTTGGAGATTAACATGGCCAAACACTGCCTTCCCCCCCTCTCCCCCCCGCCCCCAAGACATTCTCTTTGAAGTCACTGAGCATAGAGTGTTTCCATCTCAGGACAAAATCTGGCTGAATGCCTTTATAGATCAGACTTAATCTTCAAGCAATAATTCCATATTCATGTGTCATGTGTCAAATAGTCCCCATTAAAAAGCCAACACATGACATTGAGACAGTATAGTCTTTTCCTAAACATAGGATAATGTTGATAGTATTTTAGATACCATTATGTGATACTATTGGCAAACACTGACTTTTAATTAATTTAAAGGGAATAGGTTCAGGACCAAAAATCACTCAGTTATGTAACATAATTAACATAGCCTTAAAACATCCTAAAGAAAAAAACCTAGGAAACCACTGAGTATCTTAAAATAGAAATAACCTAAGTGTAAGACAGATATTGCATTGATAGAAAATATATATTTATGAATGTTTTCAACATATATCTCACCACAAGATTAGTGTCTATCATGCAATCAAAGAACTCTTCTCTACTGCTGTGAAATATGGACACACTATAGCAGGCATTTGGGGCAACTAGAGCATTTTCACATGCACTGTCTATGTCTCATCTGTAACATCAAGTGGTCAGAAAGGCTATTCAAAGTCCATCACAAGCATTGAATCGCTAATCATACAGCTGCAACTTTGCTGGGCTGGTTACCTTGTACGTACGGATATTATGCCACTCCCCAAAACCATATTTTATGGACACTTGAAAAAAGGAGCATACACACTGGGAAGCCAATGAAAATGATAAGAGCACTCTAAAATCTCACCTAAAACCTGGCTAAGTTGACCGGAACACATGGGAAGGATCTGCTGCCAACAGATCAGGATGGTGGCAGACCCTTTGGTCTGTGGTTAAAGCCATTCCGAATAGCACACAGAAAAAGCCAGAGAAGCGTAAGAGAAGAATGTAGACTGTGGCAAAAGCTTACCGCCACATCTGCCTGACATGCAGATGAATCTGCACAACCCTCATCAGTTTATATTCACACAAGAAGAAACTCTGAAACAAACTGACTCTCATATGTCAACCAAAATGGGAGATTACAACAAATATATCCTTCATACAGTTAAAGATATAAATAACAGTGTATAAGTTAAAGTTATTATTGAATGTGTAAGGAGTTTTCAGATGTCACACCCTAATTGTCCAAATAGATAAAATATAAGAGTAATGGAATATTAATTTTAAAATAGCTGATTAGCCCATTTAAAAAAAATTGTAATGTTCTTGCTATAAGTTTTGTAAAAATATTATATTTTACTGTAGCAATATTCACTAAGATATACAAGTTTATATGTGATTATTTTAGATTATTATTGGGTATTCACTCTGATTTAGGGCCCAATCCTGCAGAGATTTCAGTGTGTGCTTATTTTTATGCACTGCAAAAAACCCAGAGTGTGTGATGTTAAGCATATGTGTAAAGCTTTGCAGGATCAGGGACTTAGTCTTTTAAGCCCCATGAACAATTTAGCAAACGAAAGAGTGAATCCTTTTAGATAGTTACAGATATCCTAGATCATTCTAAGATTCCACCCCTAACTCCTTCCCTCTTGGTGTGGCACTCTGTCCCCCTCTATTGGTGGCTAGGCCAGCTAGAGATTGATGAGCAAGCTACAGCCTTGGCTAAGGGTACATCTATACTACGCACCTGATTCAGCGGGTAGCAATCGATCTTCTGGGATCGATTTATCGCGTCTCGTCTAGACGCGATAAATCGATCCCGGAAGCGCTCCCCGTCGACACCGGAACTCCAGCTCCGCGCGAGGAGTAAGCGGAGTCAACGGGGAAGCCTGCCTACTGCGTGTGGACCCGCGGTAAGTGCTTTTTAGTTCGAACTAAGATGCTTTGACTTCAGCTACGTTATTCACGTAGCTGAAGTTGCGTATCTTAGTTCGACCCAAGGGGTTAGTGTGGACCAGCCCTAAGAGACAGATGTCTTCTAGCTCAGGCAGTAGAGGCTCATACATTAAGCTCCAGACATCCCAGATTTGATCCCCACTGCCAGTGCCCCCATGTGGGTGGGCATTACACCTGAAATGAGGAATGTTGTAAAAGTTATTATATAATATATCTCCTGGATTGAAAAGTTCAATACTAGAAACCTAATTCTACTTTTTATATTCAGATCAGTCAGTACCAGTTATATTATTGCTCTGATTTTCCTAATTAGTTCATTAAGTTGCATAATAATTGGTTTACTGCCACCCAGTTTTTATGATGCTAGAACTGTGAAAATAAAATTGATTTAGGGCCTTATTCTGATCTATTTGCTTACTCACTCATATCCTGGTGTTTGCTGCAGTGTTTTTTTTTCATTGCTCAAGATCTGCTTACTATATGAAGTATTTTGCCCTGTTTTCACTTAAAATGCAGCCCACATTCTGGTTTATATAGGTGGTTTTCAGATGTGCATCAAAGGCTCTTAAGCAAAGTAAGCAGTCATGAGATAAGAAGGAAGATCAACTCATGGATCAGTAACTGGTTAAAAGATAGGAAATTAAGGGCAGGAATAAATGGTCAGTTTTCACAATGGAGAGAGGGCTATAGAGGAGTTCATGAAGGATAAATACTGGGGCAAGTGCTGCTCAGCATATTCATATGTGATCAGGAAAAGGGAGTAAACAGCAAGGTGGCAAAGTTTACAGATAATACTAAATTATTCGAGATCATTACATTCAAAACTGACGGTGAAGAGTTACAAAGGGATTTCACAAAACTGGATGACTGGGCAACAAAATGGCAGATAAAATTCAATGTTGAGAAATGCACATTGGAAAACATAATCCCAACTATATATACAAAATGATGGGTCTAAATTAACTATTACCATTTAAGATAGATCTTTGAGTCATTATGGATAGTTCTCTGAAAATATCTGCACAATGTATAGTGGCAGTTAAAAAAAGTAACAGAATATTAGGAAAGGGATAGATAGTAAAACAGAATATATCACATATAAATCCATGATACGACCACATCTCAAATATTACATTTAGTTCTAGTTATCCCACCTCAAAAATATATCTTTGAATTGGAAAAGGTACAGAGAAGGACAACAAAAATTATCAGGGGTATGGAACAGCTTCCATATGATGAGAGATTTAAAAGACTAGGACTCTTCATCTTATAAACAAGATGACTAAGGGGGGATATGATAGGAGGTCTGTAAAATCACAAATGGAGTAGGGATAAAGTGTTCTTTACCCCTTCTCATAACACAAGAACCAGAGGTCACCCAGTTAATTTAATAGGCAGCAGGTTTAAAACAAACAAGGAAATACTTCACACAATGCGCAGTCAATCTGTGAAGCTCATTGCCAGGGGATGGTTCTGAAGGCCAAAAGTATAACTGGGTTCAAAAAAAGAATTATGTCAGTTCATAGAGAATTGGTTCATCAGTGGCTATTAGCCAAGATATGCCTGGTGTCCATAAAGCTCTCACTGCGAAAAGCTGCGACTGGATGGCAGGAAATGGATCACTTGATAAGTGCTCTGTTCTGTTCATTCCCTCTGAAGCACCTGGGACTCACCACTTTTGGAAGACAGGATACTGGTTTAGATGGACCATTGGTCTGACTCCAGTATGTCCATTCTTATGTACTTATGTTAACACAATGACAATCCTGCAATACAAGTCTAAGAGAAATAGAAACTGTATTAGATGACTCACCTAAGTGCTAATATATTACAGATCAAGTAAGAAAGTTTTTTCTGTTTCCATGTGGAATTGTATATCCAAGCCATTCTATTATATCAAAGGCACTTTTGAAGCATATTCCTAGAAAGGGACTCTCCCTACAAAGAGCTGACCACATAGCTTTTCACTTGCAGTACAGCACTGGCCTGTATTATATCTGAATCTGGCCTCATTAGATGTACATTTGTTTCTTGCTGATGTAAATATTTTCAAACACTAATAAAAATGTCATTAGAAATATGATTGAGATATTTTTGGTAGTTTTACTAAAAGAGATTATCTGTACATTTTTTCAGATATACACTCTAAGGGGGCTGATGTGAAGTGAGTGCTATAATAAAAATGTAAATAAAATTCATTATACTATATATATTTCTTCCATATCACACTTATTGACACAGTATTACTAAAATGCATAAAAATAAATATAAAAATAGTTTGAAAATATATCAGTGCACCTTATTTATCATCATAAATTAATAATGAAAAATTCCTTGGGGAAATATATGACATTAACAATACATATGCTTATCCTATGTTTTCCACAATTATAATGTTACATAAAGTTAAAAGTATATAATTAATGTTCTGCTGTTTATGAATCTATAAGAGCAGTATTGAATTATTCTTACTGCATACAATGTCTCAATGCCAATATATAATAAAAACACATTGGAACCAATTTCCCTGCAGTCTAGAAATTTTGTTTTTATGGTTTCTTGTAACCATCTAACCCTTGTTATCTGAATGATGTTTGTCAATGTATCTTTAAGCTTAATTACAGGACATGCCTCATGAGCAGTTTTCAGGGTCAAGTAACATCTATCTGCTTCAGTGAAATATAAAAGTGTTAGCCTGATACTACAGTATACAGTGGGATGTATGTTCTAGTTGACAGATTCTGGGACTGAAAGATGATTTTTAATTCCTATTATGTATTGTGATTTTGGATCATGCTATGATCATCAAGCCTGCTCTTAGTTTAAATTTACAAAATTGAAGTTTTAATCATCTCAGATTTGAGAGGGAAGAGTATAAAGTTCACCCTGATTTTCAGAGATTTTGAGATCCCACAGCTCACATTGACTTGAAAGGGAGTTGGAGGACTCATCTTAAAAAAATTAGGCCAGATTTAATTTAATCACTTGTGCAAATTAAACTCATTCATTCTCTTCTGCCTCACAATATGAACATGGCCCAAAGTGCAGAGTTCTTTGAGGATGGGAAAATATGTTTTAGGGAATTTCAAAGGGGGAGCCAAGTGGATGATTAGATGTCATTAGAATATAAAGCCTTTACTCTCTGGGTCATACATTTAGAAGTGGACAAAGACTGATCCTAGTCGGTGGTTTACGACATGTAAGAGAACCATAGTCTAGTGAACTAAGCATTGGCCTAGGGACCTTGTCATCTAATTCCAGCTCTAACACAGATTTCCCCTGTGTATGCTTGGAAGGGAAGCTTAACCTTTCTTACTCAGTTTCCCCATCCATAAAAGAACTGTTTCTCTACATCTTAGTGTTTTGTGAGGTTTTGTGATTGAGAGTAAAGTATTATTATACCTTTCTGGCCTTTTTATTTTTAAATGATCCAAATATATAAAGTGGCCACCTTTACTTAGCTAAGAACTCCTGACGTGCCTATAATATTTATCACAGCCCTGTATTCCACAATAGAATTGAAGAAATGTGACCAGCAGTCCAGGGGAAAATGTTCAGCTTTGCACAATGGATAAACAGGCAAATTTCAATGGGCATTCCATACTGGGCTTTAAAATCTTTGCCAGTTTGGTTACACAATTCTTAACTAAATATTTGCCAGTAGCATTTGTAAGACTAAGAGGTGTTATTTGAAAACTGAAAGGAATTTAGCAAAAGGGGGAAAAAAACATTATAGCATTTTTATTTTTAGCATCTTTCTTTTTATTAATAAATGGTCTTAAAAGCATTAGATGACATGCTGGAATTAAGAACTTAAAAATAAATATATACCTAACTGTAATGTTATATTTATTGCACTTAATTTTAACAAATTATTGTAGAAACTACATAGGCAGCATTTTCCCTGTAAAATTATTGTACTTAAATGAACTTTTGACAATGTATTAATTACAAGGACATGACCACATTTATGCTGCTGATCCAGTAATTACATGCATTAAAGAAATATTTATCCACAAACCATGTAGTGTACTTCATAACAGGCTTTCATTGCCAAGTCCCATTTCCTGTATACAAGTGCCCTTTTGCCAGTTATGAGCCCTTTTTGAACTTTTCACAGAGGGAGGGAGAAGGGAACAGAGAAACTTAGAAAATTTCAAGCTGACAACTTGATCTCTAAATTAAATAGAAATGAAAGTCCCTGGGTCAAAACTTTAGCTAATGAAGAGCAGTGTATGTCCACTGATGTTGATGGAGCTATACTGTTTGTGCCAACTGAGGATCGGGCCCAATATATTTTTTACATTGCTAGTTTACAAAGCTTTTAAATTAAAAGGTCCCTGAGGATTCCATCTTAAAAGAGATTCAACAGCTTACATTCTGACCTACGCTAGTTTTCTCTCTTCTTCCATAGGCATGAAACCTAAATTATATTCAGTATAACAATTGTTTTGATATTAAAATGCTGCATCTTAAGTGTTCATTTAATGGACTGGTGGTCCAGTAGACTAGAATCCTCTATTTCTGTACAGAACAGGTTCAATCACAAAGAGACAACATAAGATTTCCTATGCTACCCTGCCAATAGCCTCTACCGTGATTTTGAGGGCCTACCTATAGGGGTGAGAGGTAAAAGAGTTTCCATGCCCATTCAATCCTTGGCCTTTCTATATATGGACAACTACTGGAAATTGTGGCAGCAGGTCTACTAGCAATTGGATTTAGACCACCAAATTTATTTCACTTAATCTAGCAAGCAGTCATTTGATGGTAACATCTTTTGGTCAGTACTAAAGTGAGCTGGATCTGAACCAGTGATTTAAGATATGAAAGCCAGAAGAATCTATTACAAAGCATAAGAAGTTGTTACAAGCAGAAGTAGTAGTTACAATCTCGAAGGCTAAAGCCAGATTTTTGTGTTTAATAAATGTGCACTAAACACTTTTAGCTAGATGCTTATTGCCCTATAAATTAACCCTCCAAGCTTTTTCATATTCAGTGGCCTTCAATTGGAAAATTCACAGTCACATTATAATCACTATATTAGACATTTTACTACAGGAAAGCATTCTACTAAACATTTCACCAACGCCAAAGT
Source organism: Chelydra serpentina (assembly GCA_037349315.1). Lineage (NCBI taxonomy): Eukaryota > Metazoa > Chordata > Testudines > Chelydridae > Chelydra > Chelydra serpentina. The sequence continues at coordinate 21,222,260 of JBAIAC010000019.1, forward strand.
ACACATATTTGATGTTTCCCCTAAAGAGCGACTCAGATGATGTGTTGTGATGCCAGAGGGAGATCAGAGAGTATATTTACAGGACCTTCAATTGGTGGGCTGTTCTTGACTGATAGAAATGACTGGTGGCTGAAGTCAGCTGGGAGATCTTGTGCAGTGAGCAGTGTTTTGGATGTTGCTGTTTTGTCACTATTAATGTACAGCAATTTTATTGCTTTCCTAGTGCTGCTGCTGCCTTTTTCTTTTAAAAAATCCTTTAAATTATAAACATGATCCAAGTGAGGAAGGAGTAAAATCTGGATCAAATTTGGGATTCTCGGTCAGCAGCCATTTCTGTCAGAACTACTACAGCCAAAAGAAGATGCAGGGCTTATGTTCTTCTAATGAAAGAAGGAATGTCACCTAGTATTTAATGTCTACTACTGAGTAAATCCATTGAGGGACCACCCAAAAGAAACAGACTCAAAGATCCAAGTAGATTTATGCTCCTTAATTCTTTAACTTTATAAATTAATACACAGGAAGAACAGCCCTTTCTGTAACAATCTGCACTCTGACATCATAATATGCTTCTAAGGTAATTAGAAATGTTCCACTGCATTTCTGCATTAACTATGTCAATTTAGAACTGTTTCTTTGACTGATTGATTGAGAAACCCTTTAAATTAAAGTGCAATGGTCAAACATATAGATGAAGTTACTGTAATAAAGGCAAATGAGGTAGACATAAATAATCCTCATTTCTTTTGACATCCTACATTTTGATAAAAACTGTCTATCACAAAAGAATGGCTACTTCAGAACCGCAATAAACTAGCTTAGAGGTGAAAAACAACTGCTTACATTTTAAAATGCGAGGTTTATGTAATAATTTGCTCACCTGATACGTAAACATTTATGAGTATATTGGCCTCCCTCCCCAAAACAAGATCTCGGAAACATTTGGCTTATTTATTAGGGCTGAAGTCCAATGAAATCTCCAGTGTCAAATACATCTAACTGACTTTAAACACTATGAGCTCTTGTTCACACCAAAACGTAATTTTTGTGGTTTGGATGTTTATGGCAACTGGACTTCCACAGCTAGCTAAGCTCCATGAGAACTGAATTCTTGCTGTTGTGTTTTAATTATTAATTTCTGTAGTTTTACTGGAGAACTATATAAGAGAGTTGAATGGTTTAAAATATCTGACACTCACCTATCTCTCCCCCCACCAAATCAGACCAGCTTCTGCACCATATACAGCCAGGTCAAAGCAAGTTTTGCCATTGATTACAACCCCTTGGGGAAACCACCTGGAAAGGTGAGAGAAACATCTCTCAAAGCACTTCTTCACAAATTTAGTCCTTTGGTCTGACTTCTCAGTGTAGACTTCCTAGTGATTTCTATTCAGAGATTTCAAACAAGTGGGTATTGCCTATTTAAACTTCTTGTTTTCTTAAATGCATCGAACGTCATCTAACCTCTGATGTGCGTGCTGCAGTTATGTTATCCATACAGACCTTTCTTACAGAGTTGCTCTATGGCAGTTTATATTAGTTCTCTACATTTGTCTTCTGAGGAAGCACAATAATGATGCTTTTCCTCCTCACCTCCCACCCTTTTGCCATTTTGAAGATTCCTGGTCCATGTTACCATAAACCACCTGAGTCATCCAGTAATTGTTGACCACCTGTGATACTCTGGCTAGCACTTGATATAATAAGCATTCTTCAGGCTACAGTACTTACTGTGAGATCATTCCTGTGTGCCCAATGCTATCACAGATAGGCATGTGCTCCTTGATTTAATTTCTGAAGCCATATCACTTCAGATAGTGATGTTGCATGATTTCACCAACTAAGGTCAGTATATATAGGAGACATGCAAAGAAAACTCAGGATACTCTAGGAAATGGCAACGTTTTATAAGATAACAATCATTCCTATTTTTAAAAAATCACATATATGGTCACAAATATACATAGGGCTTTACAAAACAGGGTTAGACACACTTCCTGCCTCCGAGAGCTCACAATCTATGACAGACAAGATGGAGAGAAGAGTACAAGTGAGAAAAAACGGTAATTATAACAATACCTATCTTTTATATGTCGCTTTTCATCAGTAGGACAACTCTCAGGAAGAAACGGGTTGTAAGGAGGAATTTGGAGGAAGAAAGACAGGCAGGGTGGTTGGTGGACAAGGAGTGGATGTACAAAGTTGAGAACTGAAGGGAGCAGAAAATCAAGTGGACTGAGAAAAAAATAGGGAGAGAAAGGAGAAGCAGAAGGATATTAGGGCAGAGATATAATTGGAATCAAGGTTATGGAGGTAAGTCCTTGAAGATGAGGAGTTTGAATCTAAATGTGAAAATAGGAATCCACTGAAGGAATTCAAGGAAGGGGAGGGGTGACAGCTGAAGAGACAGGAGAGGAAAATTATTTTATGAGCTGCAGTTTGGAAAGACTGAAGAGTGGATGAAAAGCTAGAGCGGAAAAGATTACAGTAATCAAGGCAACAGATGACCAAGATCTGGGCAATGAGGAAAAGGGAGATACTGATGACATTAAAGAGATGACAGGACTTAGCCAGAGAATGGACATGTGGGGAAAAAAATAAAAGAAAAAGGATTTAAAAAAGGATATGGACGTTATGAGCCTAGTAGCTGGGAACAGTAGTGGAGCTGTCTGTGGTGAGAGATGGAGTATGGGCTGTGGGGGGGAAGGGGCTCTTCAGAGAAGGGATTACACATATTTGAGTTTAACCCTAATGAAACTGTAAAATTTTCTCTTTTATACTTGAAATTTTGTACTTTCTTCACACATAAGAAAGCACATCCCCCTTGGGAATTGGAAGTGAGGAAGGAGTAAAATCTGGGAATTCAGATCTTTCTATCTACTCTCTAGTAAAGCAATTAGTAATCAATGTCTGCTTCTAAAGAGGAAATGCTGCTCATTTCCCTGAATGGTAAATGTTAGAATCCCATTGCTCTATCTGAAGGATAGGTTCATTTCAGCTTTCCTCCAGAATTTTATATCTTGCTGCGTACTGAGCTGCTTTATGTCCCTTTAGACTATATATATACATACCTTATTTTATATATACATACATACATATATATATATGTCTATATATATAGTCTAAAGGGACATAAAGCAGCTCAGTACGCAGCAAGATATACATACATATACATATATATATACATACATACATACATACACACACACACACACACACCCACACACACCCACCCCTTATTATTTTCCATGCTACTCATTTTGGTTTTCTGCTCTTTTATGAATGTGGTATACAACCTTTAAAAAGATTCTCCTAGGTTTGCTCTCATTTATTTTTTGCCAGTTATTGTGCTGTATCTAAAATAGATTTGTGGAAAAAAATAGGACAATTAAAGTAACAACAGTATAAAAAAACTTTTCACAAACATAGTACTTTTCATCCAAAGTTCTTTACAAATATTAAGTCAGACTGAGGGATAGTAGATTTTATTAATTATGCCCATTATTCAAGTAGAGAAAGTAACAATGGGGCCCATTTCTGATCTCATGCTAGTTTTGTACCAATGTTTCTCCATTTAACATTTGTGTAAATTAAATTACAAACTGACCCAGAGAGGTTAAGGGACAACCTCTGCTCTTATTGAAATGAAGGAGAGCTCTGCAATTGACTTCAATGGAGCTAGGATTTGGTCCTAAATGACTTGGTTAAAGTCACACTGAGAAAGGCACAAAAATTTAACCCAGGTGTTTTGACTCTCAATCGTCCAATCAAACAATTAGAGAATACTGTGTCCGTAAATAAAATTGGACTGACCTTTTCCCTACAGATTCTCTCTTCACTTCAGTGCTGATCAATGGTGTTAATGATGTCACCAGCTCAGGGCATGCAGGCATATATCAGGAGAGCTGGAAATCAACACTCTGGAGCAGCAGCAACTTTTTGCACCTGTTAGTAAAAGCAGAAAACAAGTACAATTTATAACTTTGGTGAAATCTCTGCTGATTATATTTATTTGGCAATTCTGTTTCATTTCCTGTAGGGCCTTTCCAGTGTGACTTTAATAATACATTTACTGAATATTTAAGCTCAAAAATTCCACACTGGTGGGTTCAAAAATCTCAGTTGAATATTTTATCCCTGTTCTACCATTCACTTGCTGTGTGACCCTGGGAAAGTCATTTCTTTTCTAAAATATATGCTTTCTTGTTCAACCACAAATTATTAGCCTTGATGGAGGAATTACTAGATGAAATTCTATGGTCTGTGTTATGCAGGTGGCCAGATTATAGGATCACAATTCTCCCTTCTGGACTAAGTATAAATCTTTTTTTTTTTTTTTTTTTTAAACATAGTAGTGGCAGACTGTCAGAAAAGGAGGTACAGTATCCATCGCTGGGGCTATTTTTTGCTTGTAATCATTGTGCATGAACACTGAGCATGTCTGTTGGGGTGAATGGACTTTTATTTACCTCTCAATGAGCTATCTACATCAAAGAGGCTTGTGTATTAGGTTCAAGAAAAACAGGCCAGTTGGTGGGGAAACAATGTCGCTCTGTGCAGCTAGACCTTTATTTTTTAATTATTACGACAAATGTCGAGTTTGAAAATAAAATAACCAACGCAAGGTGGATCTAAAGTGAATGTTGTTGAAGGTTATGCAAATGTGGGAAATTATAATTCTATCTGGATGTCATTACGTGTGTCTACTTAGATGCACATTTTCTGCTATGTTTAAGTTAAACAAAACACTAAATGACTGTGTAGTATGACATCTCATTAATATGTTTCCATTCACATCTGTGCCTTTAGTATAAAAAAAAGATTGGCTGCTCCAGTGATAAGAGATTAGGTCCTTTAATTAGAAACAAATGACAAATCACTGTTAACCCCATGTGATGCTTTCTAAAACTTCCATCAAATATTCCTCTTAAAACATTATTAAACACAAGTTCACCAGATCTACTTCCTAGAAAGTGCCATTTAACAAAACCCAGGCAGGATGTTAATACTGGGGCCGAATTACAGGTTGCCAATGCATTTCCTGCAAGCGGATTGACAGGGGATCATTTTGTTATGGGGCCACCTCCAGCGTGTTGTGACAACCATTCATTACACCTCTGAGAGCAGCACTCAGCTGTAGGTTTCTACAGGATGCAAATAGCTCCAAATGGGTTCAATTTAGAGAAAGCAGATAATGTATCATTCACTTCTTTAAGGTAGAAGCTTTTAATTTTCAAGAAAAAAGGGAAAGGAGTACATTTCAGTTTCTGGAAATAAAGATCTACTACAAACACTAGAAATATCTATTAGTGAAACAAAAAGCTTAACTTGTCTTTTCTCCCTTAGCTCATGGAGACACACTGAATGGGCTTGTGAGCATCTCCACTCATTTAGAATACAATACAATTATCCATTTAAAACCTAAGCATTATAAATCAGTAACAAACCAAGAAGTGGTAATAGTATTTTATATTCATATAGCCACCTTTCATCCTGCATGATCACACCTTTGCAAAACTATATACATAGGCACAGCTGCTATGGAGAACAGTAATCAAGTGGACAATGAGACCATACCACAACGTACAGCAACTGGTGCAGGAGACATTTTATCCAAGAACACAAAGGCAAACTTCTACATGCACAAAAATTTGCCATAGGATCTTAATGTTCCTGAACAGCAGACAGGACCTTAATGTGGCAAAACATAATTTTCTCTCGCTCTCATGCTCTCCCACCTGCTAGTACAGTGGCTCACAACCACGGGTCTGGGGCTCCCTGGGGGGCCGCGAGCAGGTTTCAGGGCAGCCACCAAGCAGGGCCAGCATTAGACTCGCTAGGGCCCAGGGTAGAAAGCTGAAGCTCCACTGCATGGGGCTAAAGCCCAGGGCCCTGAGCCCCCTACCCGGAGCTGAAGCCAAAGCCTGAGCAATGTAGCTTCACAGGGGCCCCTGTGGCATGGGGCCTCAGGCAATTGCCCGGCTTGCTACCCCCTAATGCCGGCCCTGACTTTTATACTCAGAAAACCAGTTATTGTGGCACAGGTGAGTCGTGGAGTTTTTATAGTGTGTTGGGGGGGCCCTCAAAGAAAAAGGTTGAGAGCCCCTGATCTAGTACATGTGTTTGAATTATTAACAAAAATGGCATTTGAAAATAAAAAGATAGCTGACAAACATTCAGTGAACAAGCACAAAGATATGCGCATGCCCAGAACCCCAACTCCATGCATGGCTCTGGGCAACTGGGCTGTAACTTTTATACCCTTCTATGGTACCTACCGTCCCAATATACTCTCCATATACATATTTGTAACTACTGAACATAATAATTCCTTAATGTTAACTGCTTCAGAAAGAAGTACTCACTGTCAAAAAGAAAAATCAAGAAGTCTAAACAGGACTACCGTTAAGGACTGAGATTGAGGAAACTATACAAGAGAAGTGCATGCTTATAACATGATATGATTTTAAGCTATAGCACAGTGCTCTTAGCTATAAATCTTTATATAACTTACAGTCAACTGTTTCAAAATTCTTCTGGGTATGAAAAATGGAGTCTATCTGTGTAGAGCACTTTATTGGTAATTAATTGCGCCCTGGAATCCATTATGAGTACTTGCCAATATACCTATCGTGAACATGAAATTTGCAAGCTTTCATTCTACAGCAACATGAGAGAGTTACATGTACCACTCCTGTGATTCTGAGAGGCACCAAGGATTCCTATGGTCACTGAAGGTATGTCTACACTACAAAATTGGGTCGGTTTTATTTAAGTCCACATTGAGCCTCTGATTTAAGCAAGTCGATTTTGCATGTCCCCACTATGCTCATTGTGTCGGTGGAGTGTATCCTCATTAGCAGGATTTGCATCAATTCACGGAGCACTGCACTCTGGGTAGTTCTCCCACAGTGCATCGATCCAAGTGGAATGTTGGGTCGGGCTTGCAATGCCTCATGGAACCAAAACATTTGTGCGCGTGGTTATGGGAACATGGCATTAGCCTCCCATGGTGCATTTACCTCCCTTCCTCCCTCCCTCCCTGAAATCAACAGCAAACAAACCAAGCCTTTTTCATGCTTTATTTCCTGAGCCTGGGTTACTCATACAAACGCCACAGCACGGCAAGCATGGAGCCCACTCAGCTGTACACTGTTGTTGTGAGCATTACAAACACCTCACGCCTTATCCTGCAGTATTTGCTTAGCCGCCGCAAGAGCCGCTGCACAGAACAATGTGATGCCATGCAAGCAGCCCAGCTGGAAGCCATGAAGCGGAGCAATTCACAAATTGCATGCATCACCTTGACACGGTGGAGCGCCGCTTCTGGGTCCATGAAACAAGCACTGACTGGTGGGACTGCATAGTTGTGCAGCTATGGGATGACGAGAAGTGGCTGCAGAATTTTCGAATGCACAAGGCCACTTTCATGGAACTATGCAAAGAGCTTTCCCCAGCCCTGAAGCGCAGCAATACTAAAATGAGAGGTGCTGTGACAGTTGAGAAGCAAGTGGCGATAGCTCTGTGGAAGCTTGCAATGCCAGACTGCTACCAGTTATAGGGGAATCAATTCGGAGTGGGTAAATCTACCGTGGGACCTGCTGCAAGCCAAGTTTCCAGGGCAATCAATAGATTTCTGCTAAGAAGGGTAGTGACTCTGGGCAACGTGCAGGACATGGATGGTTTTGCCATGATGGGTTTCCCTAATTGCAGTGGGGCAATAGATGGAATACATATCCCTATCTTGGCACCAGACCACCTTGCCAAAGAGTACATAAACTAAAAGGGGTACTTCTCAATGGTATTGCAAGTGCTGGTGGAACACAGGGGCCATTTCACCGACATCAACGTGGGATGGTCGGGAAATGAGCATGACACATGCATCTTTAGAAACTCAGTCTCTTCAGGAAGCTGGAACTTTTTTTCCAAACTGCAAAATAACCATTGGTGATGTTGACATGCTATTCGTAATCCCAGGAGATGCAGCCTACCCCTTGCTCCCATGGCTAATAAATCCGTACACAGGCAGCCTAGACAACAACGGTTCAACCATAGGCTGAGCAAGTGCAGAATGGTGGTGGAATGTGCCTTTGAACATTTAAAAGCCTGCTGGCATAGTTTGCTTACTAGGTTAGACCTCAGTGAAAGCAATATCCCCATTGTTGTTGCTGTGTGCTCCATAATATCTGTGAAAGAAAGGGAGAAAAGTTTCTGGCAGGGTCGGGGGTTGAGGCAGATAGCCTGGCAGCCAATTTTGAACAACCAGACACCTGGGCAATAAGAAGAGCACATTGAGGCACACTGCGTCTCCGTGAGGCTTTGAAAACTAGTTTAATCAATGACCCACAGTAATGTGACACTTACGTGTGTTGTTCTTTACCCAGCTGTCCCCTTCATTGCATGTACTCCCCTGTCAACTACACCCTCACTAACAACAGTGTGTTGAATGAATAAAGAGCCTTTTCTCCTCAATCCATTTCTTTTTATTATGCTCACAAACATAGAGAGACAGCAAAGAAAAGTAAGATAACCTGGAGCTAAGGGGCTGAGGCTGAGGCTGGGGGCAGGGGAGAGAAACAAGGACAGCTCGCTTACAACTGCACTGCAATAAAAATCAAAGATGCGGGAATGGGCACCTTCTGATCCTTGTACCCTCCCCTGGAGTTGAGTGCAAGGGATACCAGACTTCCTTCTCTCCCCACACCCGCATCCTAGAATGCCTGGGAGAGGAGAATGTGGAACTTGGCGATGATGGCAGCAGTGGGACTCTAGTATCCAGCTGCCTTTCTTGAACCTCAACCAGACGCCTCAACATGTCTGCTCCCTCATGATGCACACTATCTTATCCTGCATGTCATGCTCATATTCCCTGCATGCTTCCTTGTCCTTGCAGTCATTGTGCAGGCTGTCGGACAGTGCAATCCTTTGTGAGCTGAGCTCCGTCTTGTCACTCTTGGAGGCACTCATTAGCTCATTGAACATATCCTCCTAAGTCTTCTTTTTCTGCCTTCTAATCTGGGAAAGTCTCTGTCCCGGTGTGGAGGATGCGCCGATGGACAAGGTTTCAGCTGCAAAGAACACAAAGCACCAGGGTAGTATTGACAGTGCTTACACTGTTTCTGGTGCAAGGTTAATTCTTTTTATAAAAGAAAACACCCCTCAATGCACTTCCCTGCAAGCCACAACGTAATCAGAACCGCAGGCTACTGCAAGAGTTGGTTTGCTGCTTCAGCCATGGAAAGGCCACGAGGTATGGGCAAGAGGTCTTGTGCTGTAGCTTTTGTTAAGACATCCTTGGGATCAAAGGTTCCAACCTCAGCACAGTCCCCTTTCTCATAGCCACCTGGATGCTGCTTGAGGACAGGCACCAGCATAAAGGTCTGCAAATAGTTTGATTGTTACAGAAGCAGCACCCAGTTGGGATGGAAGACAAACAGGAAGCGTTTCTCTCCCGTCTTTAAATGCCGGCTGAAATCCCTTCCAATCACAACTAAGGCACACTAGGGCAAGCATGGTTGTCAGACCCAGAATTCACCAAACAGGTGTGGATTACTTATCGAATTGCTTGCAGTTTAAGGGCTAACATTTAAAACTTACCCCGTTTCCCCTAGGTAACCATATGTAATATCACGCTCCTGAGGGTAACAGAGGCAGAAAGGGAGTAAATGCTGCAAGCATCTGGGTACAGACCTGGTCCTTATGCTGCAATGCTGTGTGCTGCAATGATGCAAGAAGAGTTAATACTGGAGTTGTGCAGGAAAGTGCCCTACCTTGGTGGATGAAATAAGGCAGCCCTTCGCAGAAACCTTCTGCAAAGGATTGCAGAATACCTCCATGAAAGCTTCCTAGAGATCTCCATGGAGGATTCCCAGGCCATCCACAGGCACATAAACAGTCTTTTTCAGAGAGCACCCTCTGCGTAGCTGGAGTGGCTACTGATAACCACTATCCCAATTTTTTTAATTCAGATTCAACATTAAAAATAATAGCATGTAACCCCTACAGTTTGATTGAAAAATGTTTACTCACCAGAGGTGCCTTCCCCGGCATCACAGTCTGCCGCCAACTGGTCCTGTGAGGGGGATGGGCTCCAGAATTTAAAAAAATGTCTTGGCTGTCCGGGAGAATGGATCCTCTGCTTGCCTGCCACACATTCTCCTCCTCCTCTTCCTCGTCAACAATGTTCTCCTCGTTGTTGCCTGAGGTCGCCTGGGGTTCCTGGGAGGTATCCACAGAGCGTTTTGGGGTAGTGGTGAGGTCGCTGCTAGAACTGCATGCAGCTCCTTATAGAAGTGGCATGTCTGTGGCTCAGAACCAGAGTGACTATTCGCCTCCCTTGTCTTCTAGTATGTTTGCTGAAGCTCCTTCATTTTCATGTGGAATTGCTGTGTCCCCCTGGTGTAGTCCTTCTCCCCCATGCACTGCACGATTTGGCATAGATGTTAGCGTTTTTTCTGCTGGTTCAGAGCTCTGCCTGCACAGACTCTTCTCCCCACACAATAAGATCCACCACTTCCTGTGTACTCCATGCTGGAGTGTATTTGTGGCCTTGAGCATCCATGGTCAGCGGTGCTGACGAGCTCTCCACACTGATCAAACAGGAAATGAGCATTCAAAAGTTCCCAGGGCTTTACCAGGTGCCCAGCTGTTTTCTGTGTACCTGGCTAAAATGCAGTGGAGTTGAAAGTGATCTCCAGAGCTTTCACAGTGGAGCATTGTGGAACACCTCCTGGAGGCCAATTCATTCGAATTACACAGAGTCATGTCTACACTATCCCCATGTCGACTGGTGCGTGTCAACAGAAGCACTATGCCTTTTGCGGAGGTGGCGTATGGAAGTAGACTCTACAAGCCCTTTAGGTCAGTGGAAGGGACTCGGTAGTATAGACACATACATTATTAACTCGACCTAACGCGGCATATGTCGACCTAACTTTGTAATGTAGACCAGGCCTGACATCTAACTGCACACTTACCCATAGATGTTCTCCCTAGGCAGCGTTGTCAGTTCTTCATGGGGAAGCATAAGGAGTTTGGTTTCCACAACTAATAATTCATCATACTTTTCAATGAGCATTACATTCACTTTGGAGGATACTTTTCAAATTATTTTTTCACCACCCACTATGATGTATGGTATGATTTTTTCACCACCCACTATGATGTATGGTATGATTTTTAACATACATTTATTCCTTATTGTATAAGCTGTCCATTATTGAGTGTTGGCATCTGATAAAATCAGAAAAATAACATTGGTCTTTCGAGTAATCAGTTTGTGTGCTGAAAAACTTTGGTTGCATACACGAATGTGGGTATGCTTGTGCAATTTTTAAAATATTTCTATAAATACAACCCTAAAGGGGGTACTTAGCTTTTACATGGATATAATGAGGAAATTGTACTACAGTACTTGGGACGAGTATATCCCCTTTTTCTTTAAAGTAAAAGAACAAATATGCAAATGAAATGCCAAAGCAAATTAAAGGTACTTTGTAACTGACATTTTAATTATCTTGTTTGGATATTATTCATTTTATTTATCCTTCTGAATGCAAACAATTCTGGACCTCTGTATAAATATTATCTTCATTGGAAGTCTACAATACCTCTAATAAAAACGTACAATTCCTTGGCTACTAATTCCAGTTAAACTTATTCTAAACATACTGTATTCATTATAACAACATATTTCTGCATAACACAAAAGACTTTGGAAAGAGGGGAAAGTTTAAAGCAGGCCAGTGGAAAGATGTAATTAGAGCTGTGTGGGCTTGGCAAAACCCTCCTGACAAACAAGCTTGATATTATTTTTGCCAAAGCACTCCAGGCTTACTGAGGTTTCATTACAATGAGGAGAGCTTAATTCTGGTAAGTATCAGATACAACAGGATGTAATCAAATGAATAAAATAGCCAAATGGGAAAGAAGAAACTGAACCCTACTCACTGTGAGAGTTAGAATATGACAGAAGTGTTTGGCAGTATTAGAACCAATTACAGTTTGTGGAGATTTGTTTGGAAATAGTAAAAACCTAGAGATTAACTGGTTGAATAATTAATTATGAACCATTTATGTACCACATAAATTGGCAGAGCCCTTTTCTCCTTTGCATGTTGCCTATGAATAGATCAGGATTTTCACAACTTTTGCTCATTGTTCAGAATTGTTTGACAACCACTCTGTGCACACAATGGAAACCTATAGATTGTTTTACATGCAGCATTCCTTCACATGTTGAAGTTACAATTTGCCGTTTAGGCAGCCTGATAACTCATCTAAATCACAAGATGTTTCAGTTCTCTGATTGGATGATCTAACCTTTATAAACAAAAGAAGTCCATAAATAACTCAATCAGGCTTTGATTATCTCATGGAGAGGGAGGTAGCAGAAGATAAGCAAGATTAGGGATCTCTAATACATTTTTAGCCACTGACACTTTCATAGAAAAAAGCATATATTTTGCTATGTATATGTGCCCTGAAAAAGGACAAGCAGAAGGATGTAGCAGTACCCAACCTTCCAGAGTATGAGCAGCTTCTACAGCAGGCCAGCACAACATACGGCCCGCGGGCCACGTGCGGCCCGCGCATGCCTACTGTGCGGCCCACGGGGGGTTGAGCGGATTGGCATGCCCCGCTCTCCCCCGGCCGGAGGAGCGCCGGCGGGGAGAGAGTGCGGCATGCCCCGCTCTCCCCCGGCCGGAGGAGCGTCGGCGGGGGGCCCCACTCTCCCCCGGCGGGAGGAGCGGGCGGACAGTAGTGGAGGGGCCGAGGCGAGCGGGGGTGGGGGGATGGCCGAGTGGGCAGGCAGTGGTGGGGGGGCAGGCAGGGCGAGCAGTGAGCCATCAGGGGTTCTAGGGGCAGGCATGGGGGTTTCTGGTAGGGGAGGGAGGAGGTGAAAGGAGGCGAGTGGTGGGTGGGGGACTGACTAGGAAGGATGCAGCAAGCCAGCAGAGGGCTTAGGGGTGAAGAGGGCTGTGATGGTGGGGCCAAGCGGGGAGGAGGCAGGCAAGGGAGGGGTCGAGCGGGGAGAGGGGCGACGCTGGGGGTGTTTCCGCGGGGCCGGAGGGTTTCGGCCCTCAGCTGTTTTCTTTGGGGTAATATGGCCCTCGCCGCTTTATGAGTTGTGCAGGCCTGTTCTACAGGAATAGGCCCTGTCTCCAAAGTATCTGACAAAGACCAGAAATGAGCTGGACACTGAAGAATGATGGTTGAGATTTAATGCTTCCTGTGAGGTTTACTGACTTACTGCTGTTTCAATAGCAATTGTCTGCCACTGGTCCTCCTCCAGAAGCACCTGGTCCCTTGCAATTTGCTACTATTGTGCCTGTTCTGTGACTCCTGCTCCCTCTGAAGGAGTCACTCATCTCCTCCAATGACTAGCCATTTGTTTCGACGTTCTCCACCGCCCTACCCCCACCCCGCCACCAAAAAAATCTTTTTCCATTTTGACTGACACAGTCTGCTGAAATCAACATGAATTTGTAAAATGTTTCAGCTGACTTGAATCTGTATTTTTCAGAGAAATAAAGTTTCATTTGAAACAGTTCAGCTAGCTCTATGCCTAAATCCACATTCAGGCACTAAAGTAAAAGTCACCTGTTTTTCAACAGTGCTAAGCAACTGCACTCCTATGGGTTCCAACGGGACTGTGAATACATAGCATTTCTGAAAAGCTATCAGGCCATTTCTATTTAGGTGCCTAAACATAACTTTAAGAGCCTAAATCTAGTTTCAGAGGCTTGAAAATGTTGGCTGGGCTTCTTTTTCTTAGAATTTTGCTAAAATGGTTAGTATACTTCCCCCCCCACTCCAAACTCTGATGAGCTTTTAAAAGAGACTAGTATGATGCTTCGAAACCATGTGCTCTTTTTCACCATTATTGTTCAATCCCTAACAGCAGGAAACAATGGAGTGAATAGATTTCCTTGACTCACTCCACATTTCCTCATTATGGGAGCAGGACAACACTTAAACAGTCTCCATATGACAATGTGAATGTGTAGTTTCCTGTAGAGCAGTAGTACTGTACTCAACCTTTAACAGTCTAAGAGCCATTTTGTCATTAAAGGAATGACAGAAAGGTACTGAATAGCCTCAATAATCATTGCAGAAAGCCACAAAAATAGTTATAATAATACTTAGCATTTTCTATTTTCAAAGCACTGCACAAACATCTCCAAACAAATAAATCCCCACAACACCCATCCAACAGAGGCAGTAATAACTTCTCCCTGACATCCTTGGATGTCAGAGTACTTTCTAGCCATTAATAATTTCAGCATCCCTACACTGCTGTGTGGCGGGGAAATATTATCCCCATTTTACAGATAAGGAAACTGAAATACAGAAACAGGGGTTGTTCTCCCTCTCCGAGGATCCGTGAGCAGAAATATGAGGGAGGGGATCACCAATCTTTTTGATGCCAGCTTTCCTCCCATTCCTCAGAACTGCAGCACTCGGTCTGCCAGTCCAGGATCCACAGGTGTGGAAGAGGCAGAGCAGAGGAGGCCTGAGGGCAGAAGACACATATCAGTCCCTCTCTATAAATGCAGCTGGGACAAGAACAGCATTTCCAGGGAGAGCTGGTCAAAAATGTTCCAACTGAACAATTTTCAGTCAGAAAATGCTAATTCAATAGAATCTAAACGTTTTGCAGGAACATGTAGATTTCATTAAAAAAAAACAAAAAACTTTCAATGGAAACCAGGCAGGGACTGTGTGCACTCACCTCTCATGAGTGACTCCTGTTGGCTGTATGCAAACCTGTATTATCTCCCTCTGCTCGGTGTGCTCTCGGCTGTCGCCCTCCAGCTGAGTCACAGAGTCCCAACACATGAAGGTACCCTTTTTCTGGGGTAAGAAGTCCAACAGGGCCTGTCCCTGTGCCCTTGTTAATATCTTTAGCCCCATCTCTGGGCTCAGTCCTCAGCGCCTTCTGTGCTAGTTTTAAGTCTGTGCCTGCTATGGTATAAAACAGTGCCCCAAGGGCTTTCTCCTGGAAGACTCTGTCCGCAGCGGTTCTCTAGTGTCCTGTTTAAATTCTACCCCCATTTTAGGGCCTTTAATATGGAGTCTTATCCCCTTCTTGGGGCTTAAGCCAATTCCCCAACAGCGAGACGCAGACCCACCCATTACTCTCAGCCCAGAGACCCTATAAATAGCAGCCAAGTGCTGCTTTCTTTAATAGATGTTGCTGCTGCATTTCCTGGGCTGTTTCTCATGTAACCTCTTCCTCTTCACCCTTACCTCAGGGCTGAAGTTCTTAACTTCTCTTCTCCCTCACCGAACACTAGTGTCACCAGAACCCATCTTCTGGTTCTCCCTTGAGCTCCAGCAAAGGAGCACCCTTCCTTATTCCTCTGATCACAGCCAGGAACTGACTAGCTCAGCCCTACAACTCCTTTTAACTGAGCATGATGTGCTCTGATTGGCTGTTTCTCTGCAGCCTTTCTAGGCAGGCCTGGAGGACCCACCTTCACTGTTTCTTTCCTGGGGTGGGATGTGGAAAGACTGCAAGGCCTTCAGCAGGTGGATTGCCATTTGTCCAGGCTGCCAGTTTCCAAGAGTCCCTGGCTGGTTCAGCTTTGCTGTGGAGCTGAAAAGCCCAGGTAACCAGGCAGTAGGAACATCTTTGTGTTTCTGAACTAAAATATTTTGGGCTTTAGACCCATGTTGATATTTTTTGACTCCTTATCATAATTTGGGGTGAAAACTAATCTTCAAAAACTCAAAATTCTTTGCAGGATGGAAATTCCACTACCAGGGGGCTAGAGATGAGGGCAACAGATTCAGGACCTCGTGATGATGCACACAACTTTAGTGCCTCTGGTCCCGTCTCGCTGGAGGTTAGCAGGATTTAAGGGTATAATCCCTTTCTTTCATGGTGGAAGTGGGGATAAACCCTGTGCTTCAGAGTAGGGATACAGAACAAGCTGCACAGGTGACTTTACAGACTTTTCCTCTCCATGGGGTCCCTCCAATGGGAGGTTTTCAATTTGGCTCAGGGAGATGAAGTGATTCAACCCACAGTTATTCAGGAAGTCTGTGGCACTACTGGGAACAGCTACTCTGGGATTCAGGTTTTAGTGCAAGTGTTTTAGAATCATAGAATATCAGGGTTGGAAGGGACCTTAGGAGGTCATCTAGTCCAACCCCTTGCTCAAAGCAGGACCAATCCCCAATTTTTGCCCCAGATCCCTAAATGGCCTCCTCAAGGATTGAACTCACAACCCTGGGTTTAGCAGGCCAATGCTCAAACCACTGAGCTATCCCTCCCCTGCACAGCTCTAATTTTCACTTAATTTATTTATAATTGGTTTTTATGGCTTTATTTTTATTGCCTGCCTGTGAGAGCCTATCCATCTGCCCGTGAGGTTTTAGACTGAGATTTTGTTTCAGGGAGAACTCACTTCATCATCAGGATGTTTTGGAATGCTCCCCTTACACACTATTCAAGCCTGCAAAGAAAACTGCAAAGATGGCTCTGAAGCACTGTGTGCTACAAGATGACTATTGTGGAGTGTGCTCCACTGTATGGCATGGTCCACGTTACATCCTACACATAGATTGTTTGTTTCATTCTGATACGTTAATGTGTTG
Source organism: Chelydra serpentina (assembly GCA_037349315.1). Classification (NCBI taxonomy): domain Eukaryota; kingdom Metazoa; phylum Chordata; order Testudines; family Chelydridae; genus Chelydra; species Chelydra serpentina. The sequence continues at coordinate 21,238,865 of JBAIAC010000019.1, forward strand.
GGTTTGCATTTCAAACCACCTGAACCAGCCGCATTCATGCCAATTGAACCAAATCTAGTCTTGGGGTGTTTGTGCTCAGTGGTACAAGTCCACACCCCAGCAGCTGGCTTAGAAGAGGTGAGCATTTCAGGACTCCAGTCACAGCTAGTCATGGGGAATTGTCTGGAGAAGGCTCCATTGATCTGGCAACCTGACCATGATGAACAGAAAGCCATCCCAAAGGAGTGCTGAGAGGAGAAAAGGAGGCAGTAGGAATCAGTAAGCCCACAGCTGCCTTCTGCCACCTTGCTGGTTCAGCTGTCAATCTTCGGTTCCTCTTTGCCAGCATAAGTGCCACAACCACTATCCCCAGCCAAGTGATTTAATTCTCTTCTAGATTTCTTTGCTCCCCCACTAATAAACTCTAATCTTGACCTTCCCTTTCCCCCACTATCAAACCCTTCAATTTACCATAAAGAGCAAGTGTTCAGACTGAATTTCTTCCTTGCAGCCAAATGTTACCACCTAAATACAATCTCCTTCTCTACTGCCACAAGCAAAACCCTCAATATGACCCTTTCACCACCACCCAGTAATTCATACTCACCCCCCCACTGACAGCTAAAGTGACAGAAACCAGTCACCCAGATATCTTCTCCAAGTACCTCTCAGCACTCAGCAAGCTGCCTACTCCTTCTGCTCCCCCATCACAAGAGAACTACTTCCTACCTAAACTTTCAAACCCTCTCAAACTCCCCCAATCACTCGATTCAGGTCTGTCAAGTTTCATGCATTCAAAGATATTCACATTCATAAGAGATAAGTGGGACCCCATGAGGAACAGAGTACTAGATACATCAAAGCAGATGGCAAAAAGCCAAGATGCTCTGAGAAGGCATTTATTGAGAATGGGCACAAAAGCAGTTCAGGCAGAGGGGAAACAGTTGGCAAAGAGCCTCTTATGTCCCAGATTACTGGAATGCTCCTTAAATCAAGGCACTGAGATACAGTTGTGAAATATATAAACAGTGAGTTTTATTGACTACATCTACATTACATGGGTATTCACAAAGCACTAACTAAACTCCCAAGTTCTGTCCCAATATGCACTGGACTCAGTGGAAAACCTGGGGAGAATTGTTTGGGAACAATCTCTTCCTTGGTTATTGCAAAATGCTGTGCAGGAATCTGGATGGGACAGCCTAAGGATATTACAGTCATCCTGCGAAAGAACATTCCGAAATGCAGGCAGGAGCAAAAGCACACGGCTGACCCCAACGGACCTTGCAATTCAGGACCCCAGTTCTGGAGTCCAGACAGGAGAAGCTAGTAGGAAAGCAGCCAACTTCATAATATTAAAAGTGTGAACTTGACAGCACACTAACTGTGCTAAAGTTCCAATACCTGTTGTATAGAGAGACTGCCGGGGGGGTGGGGGTAGGGGACATTAGGGGAGTGTGCATTATTAGCTGCAAGGATGCAAATACTGGAAGGGCAACTGATTTTTTTTTGTTGTGTTTGTTGTTGTTTTGGTTTTTACTTCACATTTCCCATTGTCTTTAAAGAGCCATCTCTATCATTTTTCAAACAGCTTGGATTCTGCAGGTACCTTTCTTTTGTGGACCAGAACCTGGGTCCCAGTCAGCATTTCACCCCAAATTCAAATTTTAATGAAAGGAAACAAAAATGCTGCTAAAATTCAAGATATTCTAGGGAAGTATGTAGAAGGTTATATATATAAATTACAATAGATTATTGATTTTTTAAAAGCTTACTTCAACAACCAGCTTTCTATCTCATTCTCTCTCTCTCATTCATTCATTTCCTTATGTAAAATAATTTAACCAAAGGAAGCCAGCATTTTAATTCAATTTCTTTTATAAAATATATAATTTTATTTTGTCATAATGGCTGCTTTTATTTCCAGGGTCAGATTTTATTTAAATTTCAGTCCATTAGGAACAAAAACTTGCCATTTTCTGATAAACAAAATCAGCAGGGAAGCATCTTCAAACTGGGAATGTATTTTCCATAGACCTTTGTTCTAGTTGATCTAAATGACAGGTATATTCCACTTTTCCTGCATTTAGTTTTAAAGATTCTGGGTGACATTTTTAACAACAAAACTAGCAATCACACAAGCAACCCCATGACAGGAATATGGAAGAAATAAAATTAAATAAATGTAATCCATTGCTTTGGATCATCAAAGACTGCTAATATGAGTCATTAACAGAAAACCACTAATTTTCCTCCCTGTGACTATTGTTTGTAGAAATGTTCAACCCCTTGTGATTCAGTCATTTAACTGTTTCTTGGTGCACTGGAAAATAAACCACAAAGAACTCATTTAAAAAAAAAACAGAATGAAAGTCAATGCAGAGTTTGTTAAAAATATTATAGCTGATTGGTTAAAGCTTCACTGAATCACCTTTTAAGCTAAAATCTGATGGTGAGATGACAGCCCTGTAAAAAGAAAATAACTTCTTCAGATATCAAGGTGCTATATTCTGTTTTTAATTGTACCAGGGTATTCAAGATCCGAATTTGACCCAATGTAGTTTAATTTTAGATTCAATGGTCTCATTCTGTAGTTGTTTCCTGTTCAGAACTTCCATTTAAGTCTGTAGGTGTTTTGCCTGAAGAAAAACTGCAAATTCAGACCCTTTGGATATGTACATATTTCCAAAGCAGCGTGAGGGCACACAGAGCCAGCCTCTCAGGTGATGTAAATTGATGTAACTCCATTGACTTCAATGGAGCTACACTGATTTACACCAGCCAAGAAACTGGTCCATAGAAGCCACACGACAATATAAATCATGGATTTCTACTGAGCAGGGTTTTCCGCACTAGCAATGATCATGGTAAATTTATACATAAATTACTTTATCAAGTTAATTAAAATATTACATTGTTTATTGGGCTGACCGTGTTGTCATTTAACTAATGTGGGGGAGGAGTTGGAGAAGGGAAATTGCCCCTGATTTAAATGAGACCAGATTTCAGCCCATTAGATATACTGGTTTAAAACTTTGGACGGTGATCCTGCAATTAGATCTGCCCAGGCAGCTCCATGTAGTTCCATTGGCTTCACAGTGCATTGAAATCACAGTGGTGTAGGTCCTCTCAATTTTTGCAACTATTCCTGAATTACAGTTGAGAAATGAGGCCTGGGTGGCAATGGGTAACCTTGTATATCCATAATTAACTGCCCAATACTGTTTTCTCTTTTTCAGATCAAAGGTGTAAGATGTTCTTGAAACAGACATCAGTGAATATGGCACCGTCCCCGTGCTTCCACTCCAACTGTAGAAGAAATTATTGTCCTTACTACTGGCTGCTTTCTCCACATACCCACCATCACCTCACTCCTATCTGGACTGAAACTCAGCCAACTCTCTCTCATTTGTGGCCTAGGCGCTCCTACACTGGGCCAGGTATCAAACAGCATTCTTTACCTGTTTTATAACAGAGGTGAAGCTGAAAATGACTAGACTCAATCAATTTCAGCAGCACTAAGTCAAGACCAATTGTCCAATACAACTATGGTGGTTGCAACACCAAAATTCTTGACTGGTGATAAGGATGAAGAGGAGAATGCTCATTATCATGCACTGAAACAGCTCAAGATGTTTACTCTTCACTATAGCCAAATTCACTGCTAACCAGTTCCACTCTCATATTACTAATTTAAGGTAAGCGCATATTGAAATAAAAAATAATTAGGGAGTAATTATTTCTTCATTCAACTATAATGAGAGAGTAATGGCTGACAAATAACTTTGAGGAAAATTAAGACGATGATATATAAATAACAGTTATATGAATAGATCCTCAGACAAATTCAAAGTGGACCCACTTTATAAGCCCCTTCCCTGTCCTCTTCAAAGGCCATCCTCATCCCTCCTATCCTGGTGGCTGGCATCCTCCTCCTCTATGGCCACCCTGGCTTCCTGTCTCTGGGGTTGCCTTCTTAATGCTGATGGCCAGACTTTCTTCTTCATGCTTTTTCATTACCTTATACCCTTCTTTCCCACGGCAGCTCACTGCACCTTCTTCTCAGCTCCCCATTAAATTCTTCAACTGTCTTGCACTGAGAGCTCACTACTCTGCCTTCCTCACACCATTCCTTGGAAGCTAGTCCCCTCAACCTCACTTGCAGTGCAGACTCACCTCTTAACACTTCCCCTTTATCCAATTTATCCTGATGCTATCTTCTAAACCAGTTTGATGGATCTGCTCTTCCCTTTCCTCAAACCCAAATGGATTGCTCTCCCCAACCACACACCACAACCAGACAGTATCCATCCATAAACCTTAGAAGCCAGTGTTGCCAATGCTTTTGTAAGGATAGGTATAGGTTATTAAGTTGGGAGTGACCATACTAATATTTCCAAACATGCTCATTGCGAACGAGATTTCTGCAGAAGACTGAGCAGTCTGAGTTTGAATGGGGCATCTATGTAATTAATATGCTGTACTATATATCCTGAGTGCATACTGAACATTACAGCCCTAATAGAGCACATCCCAGAACAGAAAGAGCTCTCCTGAAAAGGAAAAAGTACCATTTTAACTTCAGCAATGTGCTGGAGAGGACCATAGCTGGGGCATGTACACTATCGAAGGCACAATTTACAAGATGATAGATGGAATAATATAGAAGAACAAGTGTTCATGATTACTGAATTCTATCAATTCCTTTTTGTAATGTGTTTGTACAATGCCACTGTGGGGTTCTTTGTTGATAACTGGGGTGCTTAAGGGCTACTGCAATACAAATAAATAATATGTACTGATAAAATATAGGAGATGGCAAAAAAAGAAAAGCAGGTGGTTCCTCATAAGAAAGATACTTGAGTGATGGCCAGAGACAAGGAGAAATCTCATTTTAGATCATCACTGCTGGTAGTTGAGAGCATTAAAAATTACTTCTCCACCATCGGTTAAGAGAAAACTTTTTGATTTCAAGCAGAATTAGAAAAGTAACCCTGGTATATTCATAAAGGACATCTAGGTATGACACTGCGCAAAAGGAGAACCAGAGACATCCTTTACTGGCCTAGGAGCAACACATCGAAGATATGGTTTTCAAATAAATTTGTGCCTAGGAAAGAATTTGTCCGTAAGCATGCATGCACTCTATTGTCCTCTACTGGATGGAATGCCAAACTATGTCACTTTCTTCAATATGGCTTACAAAGAGCATATAAGGCTTAACACTACTGCTGCTAATACTACAGTCTCCTTCGACTAATAAGTAGATGCCTGTGTTTTGGAGATGAAGTTCCTGGATTCATCCCTAGGATATTGCTTGTGGCCACCCATTTGTAACTAGGATAACCTTCCAAATCTGAATATTTGAATTAATTCAATAATGTTTGAAACAGTTCGTTGTTTTACTGCCACTCACATTCAAATTTTTAAATGCATTAGGATAGATTTCATGTATATATATTTTTTCTATTTAATGATTTGTTAGTTTTTTACAGGCTAATTTACTGACCCAAATAAAATTAATTGCACAATATAGGTGTGCGCCACCACACCAGGCCCTGAACACAAGTATATATTTAAAATAAGGGGGTTGGCTAAATCCATGATTGAGAACAGCAGAGCACATATATTTTAGGACGGGGACAATTCATTAATAAGTGATAAAACCAAGCAATTGAAAAACAAGTGAATTGTGACATATGCATGGAATCCCCACTCGATTCATGAATCGACAAAGGGTCCTGTGGCACCTTATAGACTAACATGCATTTGGGAAGAAGACCAGATGGAGAGGACCTATGTCCTGCCTCAGATTCCAACTGGTCTTGTAGAGAGACACAAAGTAAATAATAGCATCAGAGGGGTAGCCGTGTTAGTCTGTATCCACAAAAACAATGAGGAGTCCGGTGGCCTGCTAGTCTGCCAAACTGAGTCTTTAGTCTTTAAGGTGCCACTGGACTCCTTGTTGTTAAAATAAATAATATTTTTGAAGTTTACATCTCTCTCCTCTCTTGACACTCCCTCTCTCACACTCACACAGATATATTTGAAGAGAAAATGTGAGTCCTCAGCCTTGATGGTCCTCCATTCAAAGGGTCCCACCTAGAAAATTAGGCCAGAAGAACTAGTTTTCCAAGTTTGAAGCCTGGGGAAATGGAGGGAGAGGGTTGAGTAGGTAAGCAACTGATTTTTATATAGGTCCCTACCAATCTGACCTAGGTAAAGTTTCCTTTCCACCAAATATCATAGAATCATAGAATACCAGGGTTGGAAGGGACCTTAGGAGGTTATCTAGTCCAACCCCCTGCTCAAAGCAGGACCAATCCCCAATTTTTGCCCCAGATCCCTAAATGGCCCCCTCAAGGATTGAACTCACAACCCTGGGTTTAGCAGGCCAATGCTCAAACCACTGAGCTATCCCTCCCCCACCTAATAACTAATATGGTGATTAGTTAGACCCTGAGCATGTTACCAAGAGCCAGCCAGTCAAGAACCTAAGAGTAGCATCTCAGAGCACCGGCCTGGTCTGTCTCATGTCCCATATTCAGCCATGCCCATCTCTGACTCATCAGGGGAAGAAAAAAACCAAACATACCATGCTCCCAAAGAATATATTGGGGGGGGATAATTCCCTTCCTGACCCTCTATGGGTGACCATCTGAATCCTTGAAGCATGACATTTTAGGAACATAAGACATGAACCAGAAGGGAACCCTAGAGTTGTAGAGTGCAGCCCTGCACTACCACATATAACTCTGTCTTAAAATCCCACATGCAAATTTATCAAGCTGTATCTGGAAATTACTTAGGTTGTTTGTCCTGAATGTACTTTACAAAGGGCCCATTTCTGCTCCTATTGAAACCAATGGCCGAAATGAAGTAGAAATAAGATCAAGTCCAAAGACATAATGCATTAACAAACTGTTGTTCACCAATTGTGCACAGATCTGGATTATGTTTCATGACAATATTAATAATGTGCAAAAGGAATTCATTTCAGTAACAACTAATACTTTTTTCAGTTAACTGTGGTCTCTTATTTTCAGGACATCATCAATGTACTCATGGTTGTAAAATGGTAGTAAAAGAGCAACCTCCTTGTCCAAAGGAGCTCACAATTTCAATCAGACCAGCTCTCCAATGACAGCTCACTCTCCCTTGGTTATGACCAAGTCAGAATAGGTTCTCACAGGATTTTGAAATTTCCTCTTAAAATCCCAGCTAAAAATCATGAAGTGCAACTGATTTTTTTGTTTTTCAAAATCAATACTGAGTTTAAAGAAAAAGGTCAGCTGTTCTAATGTTCTCTGAACCAATTTTCCATCTTAATTTATCAGCCTACGAATCTGAAAGTTTCTGCTAAAAATAAAGCAAGATTAAAAATTCACAGAACTAGTTTCATAATCCAGAACCGAGTGTGGCATACCATGGTTTCTTAGGAAAATTATGTGAATTTAATAGGCCTTCAAAATCTTTGTACAGAACAGTGAGCTTTTGGCCACAAGTGTGAAGGCGCCCTCCAGTAAGGCAAGTTCAGTCATGCACCTATCAGAGACATAGCTTCTTATAGGTTGCAAATCCAGTGCTTTTATTGGGCTAGGAAGAAAAACTAAATACCAAAGCTGGAACTAGAATAATCTTCCTGTTTCAATGTCAAAACTTTTATGAAAGTGGCTTGAATTTGTACTCTTTCTGGAATCAGTTTTTAGATTTCAAAATAAGATAAAAAGGAAATCAATCTTGAACTCACAGACACCTAATGGGACTGAGCCTATTGTCCTTAACCATCCAAATAACATACCAAATTCAGTGAAGTCTTCCCTAACGTTCAGGTCTACTTGCTTATGCCCAACCTAAAGTCAAGCCCTTTGGGTGATGCCACAATTGCTTCCCATGGAAGTAACCCATATGTCATAAACAGAAGAATTATTACATCGAATGGAATAAAAATAAGGGCAAAAAAAGTACAGGTAAAAATGTATATGGAATGTTTATCGACGTGTCAATGACTTTTTAATGTTTGAAAAAATTATAATAAATGGGTTTCTAAATATATATTATTTCCAGCATTTATACTTGCTTTGCAGTCATTTTTATTACTTTCTTCAAAGCTATAACATAACCATAATAGAATATAAATACTTTATAAGACATCTATTGTCACCTATTTATCATTTATAGCATGTAGCAAAAGCATGATGAAACTTTTATTAAACATTTTAAGGCAATGTTTTGTTACTACTACCACCGTGCATGCTAAATACATTATTAATCCTCTGTAAATCATCGACAGGTAACCTGATTGTTTCAGAGAGTTTCCGGGGAAACAGACCAAAAAAAAGGAAAGCCTGAATTGTAACAATAAAACATGGGGATCGAGGAGGAGAAGGGGGGACGGGGAGGAAATGGAGGGGTGGGTTTCTTTTAAACGAAGTGTTGTGGGAACTCAGAGAATAAGAAAAAGGAAAGTTCGTGGATTTAATAAATAAAAGCCCTGGTAAATGCTATTTTATCAAGAACTCCCAAAGACAGGAATAGTTCAGAAACAAACTCTGACAAGTCAAGTGTAAAAGTATAATTAGGCAGGCCAAAAAAGAATTTGAAGAGCAACTACCAAGAGAGACAAAAACTAAAAGCAAAAAAAATTAAGTACATCAGAAGCAGGAAGCTTGCAAAACAAACAGTGGAGCCACTGGACAATTGAGGTGCCAAAGGAGCACTCAAGGAAGACCAGGCTGTTGTAGAGAAGCTAAATTAATTCTTTGCATCAGTCTGCACTACAGAGCATGTGAGGGAGATTCCCACATCTGAGCAATTCTTTTCAGGTGACAAATCTGTGGAACTGTCCCAGATTGAGGTGTCAATAGAGGTGGGTTTCGAACAAATTGATAATTTAAACAGTAATAAGTCACCAGGCCCAGATGGTATTCACTCAAGAGTTCTGAAGGAACTCAAATATGAAATTGCAGAACTATGGTATATAACCTATTGCTTAAATCAGCTTGTATCGAGGTGCAGCTGGGCCCCTCTTGCTTCTGCCCCTGCTGCCCTCACAAACCAGCCAAGAAAGCCTCAGGTTGATGCAATCACCAGTGCACTTTATTTGTAGCTATTTCCCACCACTCCCTTACTATCTATATAGATGTTTGTTTCACAGCCAGGCTTTATAAGCAGCAAACCAGAGCCAGCCAGCCAGCCACCCCTCTCTGCCTTAGGCCTCTCCCCCTGGGCTTCCTTCCTCTCACCCACCCCTTTTATAACCCCTGGTTAATTAGGCTGGCAGCTGTTGCTAGTTGCCAGGCAGGCACAGGTCTATTCAGCCAGCTCCAATCTATTCCCTTTAATTGGGGCTGGCATGGCAGGGGCTGGTTAAGCACTTCTTACCCAGCACCCTCTCACACAACTTCTGACCCAGATGACTGGTGGATAGCTAACGTGATGCTGATTTTTTTTAAAGGCTCCAGAGGAGATCCTGGCAATAAAGGGCAGTAAGCCTAACTTCAGTACAAGGCAAATTGCCTGAAATTATAATAAAGAACAGAATCATCAGACACATAGATGAACACGATTTGTTGGGGAAACCTCAACCTAGCTTTTGTAAAGGGAAATCATGCCACACCAATCTATTAGAATTATTTGAGGGGGTCAAAACATACATTGACAAAGTGGTCCAGTGGATATAGTATACTTAGACTTTCAGAAAGCCTCTGACAAGATCCCTCACCAAGCACTTAAGCAAAGTAGGCAGCGATAGGTTAAAAGGGAAGGTCCTCTCATGGATCAGTAGCTGGTTAAAAGATAGGAAACAAACGTCAGGAAAAAAATGATTGGTTTTCACAATGGAGAGAAGTAAATAGTATGGTCCCACAAGGATCTATACAAGGGCTTGTGCTGTTCAACATATTCATAAATGATCTGTTAAAAGGGATAAACACTGCAGTGGCAAAGGTTTCAGATCATGCAAAATTACTCATGATAGTTATGTCCAAAAGCAGAGTGCAAAAGATTACAAAGGGATTGCACAAAACTGGATGACTGGGCAACAAAATGGCAGGTGCAATTCAATGTTGATAAATGCAAAGTAATGCACATTGGAAAACATAATCCCAACTTCACATACAAAATGATAGGGTCTGAATTAGCTGTTTCCACTCAAGAAAGATCTTGGAGTCATCGTGGATAGTTGTCTGAAAACATTCATTCAATGTGCCATGGCAGTCAAAAAAGCAAATAGAAGGTTAGAAACCATTAGAAAAGGGATAAAAAAACAGAAAATATCATAATGCCACTATATTAATCAATGGTATGCCACACCTTGAATGTTGCATGCAGTTCTGGTCGTCCCAACACAAAAGATGCACATTTAAATTGGAAAAGGCAGAGAGAAGGGCAACAAAAAAAATTTAGGGGTCTGGAGCAGCTTCCATTTGACGAGAGATTAAAAAGACTAGGACAATTAAAGGGAGATAGGATAGAGGTCTATAAGATCATGAATGGTGTGGAGAAAGTGAATACGGAAGTATTATTTACCCCTTCACATAGTACAAGAACCAGGGTTTACCCAACAAAATTAACGGGCAGCAGATTTAACACAAAGATAATGACGTACTTCTTCATATAATGTACAGTTAACCTGTGAAACTCATTGTCAGGGAATGCTTTAAAGGCCAAAACTATAGCTGGGTTCAACATAAAAAAATGATAAGTTCATGGAGGATAGGTCCATCAATGGCTATTAGCTAAGATTGCCAGGGACACAACCCAATGCTCTGAGTGTCCCTAAACCTCTGACTACTGAAAGCTGGGACTGGATGACAGGCGATGATAACTGAATAAATTGCCCTATCCTGTTGACTCCTCTGAAGCATCTGGCACTTGCCACTCTTGGAAGACAGGTTACTGGGCTAGAGGAACCATTAGTGTGATCCAGTATGGCCATTCTTATGTTCTTATGTTAAACTGGGGTCAAATTCAACACTAACTTGCTTAGATCAAGGCTTAATTTTTCAGGACAAGTCTGGTTCTCCACTCTGAGAAAAAAATTGATGCAACAGTGCAACTCCATTAATTTCCTGGGATTCAAGCACAGAAGAGTAACAATTTTAGGTACAAACTCCTTTGATTCCAAAATTAAGAGAGACAGAGTAATGCCTATATTACAACTTCCCAAAGAGTACAATATGAATTCACAAATATTCACATGAACAAAAAATTGGTCCCCCCTTATGCAGATGTCACCAACTCATCTTTTCCCTTTATTTTCTTTGAGGTGACTAACACTTTGTGTGGCACTATGATGGAGTGGTCCTGCACTCAGACAAACATTTTGTCCTTTGAACTATGGATTGTCTGCCTATAGATTTGGCGCTGCATCAGCTGACGTTCAAAGGGTCTATCTGAAACCAGTATAGAATTTAAAAAAAAACCATGCAAGATTATGTTCTAAAGAAACTGAAGGGGCCTCCAAAGCAGTGTTTACCACCATAAGCTTGTTCATTATTCCCCTTGCCTATTCTGCATTCTCTACTTCTACTTTGAAGAGCTAAGCTGATGTTTTGTGGTGTTCTCTCCTAGAAAGTAGCTTTCTGATGTCTTGAAACTAGGACAAGCTCAGAAGTGAGGATATTTCAAGCAGAACCCAGCAACTGCCTCCATCAGCACTGGTTTGGTTTTGGTGACTTTCTTGGTATGGAAATATTATAATAATGGAAGACTGAAAAATTCCAAAGCATGTCTACAAAGGAATGGCATTGGGCACCAAACGCTTCAGTGGTGTGATTACCAGTAACGGACATGAACTGAATATACAATCAGACTAATTTAAACACCTTGCCAAAGATCAATCTTGATTTTCAAGAAGGCCATATCCCTTTGGGATTTGCCATGATGATGATTCTTCACATTGTAATGTATGGATGTTGTCATTTTATAATCTGAGTTACTTTATTGTTACTGTTGATTTTTGAAATCAATAGTAATTTAAAACAACAACCATGGTGTCAGCACTCAGACTTTAGCTTACGTGTTTTATTTAGACAAATTTTAAAACAGAGCAATCATGCTTCATAAAAAACAAAAATATACTACAATTTTTAAATGACAATCAAAATACAAAAGTTAGAAAATTAACTGGATAAAAGTTTGACTGGGATAAATTAACAATTGATTCAGAATGAGCGAACATTTGAAAAAATAAAAGTTCAAGTACCATAAGTTGCTAGTGGCTGAGGAACAGACTTTTCCCCTTCCCCTCACCTCATCAATTTCAGATGATATGGAAGGATTTTGATTTCCAAATGAATGGTTCTCCCCACTTCTAATTTATATGCTATCAAAGGTTTATGATGCAGATGAAGTGGTTTTGATCAAAGGCCAAATTACAAGTTTTCCATAAAGCTTATATGGGGTTTTATCCACAAGGACTGGCCAAACACTTATTAAGGATGAATGAACCAGTTCAGGTGAAGTAACAGCCAATTCAAACTGTCACTCCAAACTGAAATAAAACCAGAAGCTTTTGAGACTTGAAATTGTTTTGTTGACCCTTCTGGTTGGCCTCTCTTTACTGTATTTTGTTTCTTGGCTCTTCTTGGTCATAGCCAGGACTGAAAATGCCGCTACTGAAACACAACAAAACATTATTTCTGTTCCAGCCAAAACAAAAAAATAGTACTGGAGCTTCCATAAATTCCCACCTTCTCTACTTCAACCTCCTTCTGTTTGGCCTTATTAACCGTCAGTTTATGCTTCTCCAAGTCCATCCAATCCTGGTGTCAAGCAAATATTGATGTTGTACTAACCATGTTTTCCTATCCAGATTCTCTTCAACGGGAATCACATAAAATCAAACTACTTCCATGCTTGCCCCACCTCCATGTTATTTCTCATTAGCTATCACTCCTCAAGTTGGGCCCTGTGCTCTATAAATACTGTTTTCTTCACACACCTTTACTATCCTCCTTCCCCCCACCCCAAATTTGGGATTTCTCCCACATTGATCATTATGCCTAGATTTTGTCTATTGTTCTAATATGCCATATAACCTCTTTCTTCTCCTTCACATACCTCCTCAAAAGACCATTCATACCCACAAACTCTCCAGCAATAACCCAACCTATTAAATTGCAACCAATATTAATTATATTAGTTGTATCATTGCCTACAATAGGAGTTCCATATGAGGAGTTGCTCTAGAAACGGTCCCTGTAATAGGTAAAGATAAGATTGTCATGGAGGTCACAGAAGTCACAGATTCCATGACTTTCAGAGACCTCTGTGATATTTTCCACTTCAACCATGGGGGAGGGCAGGCTGGAGCTCCCAGCCACCATGGGCAGCCCCTGAAGCTCTAAGCCGCCACGGTGGTGCAAGCTGGACCCCTCCCCTCTTCCCTATCAGGGCTCAGGCTCTCTTCCCCTCCCCCCCCATCCAGTCAGGATTCAGTCCTCCCCACCCCCATCAGCTCCATTTTGTCACAGTTATTTTCAGTAAAAGTCAGGGGCTTTCATGAATTTTTGTTTATTGCCCATGACCTGTCCCTGGGTTTTACTAAAAATAACAGAGACAAAATCTTACCTTAGTAATAGGTAAATTAGAAAATTGAGACAGTGGTATTAATGCCCTCTAGCAGTAGTTTCAATTATAACACTTATTTCAGGAATGCCTGTTGGATTACACTACCCATAATCTTTAGAAGGATGTTGGTTGTGCCTGAGTTCAGAAAATCAAGCAGCAAATTCTTAGCAGCAAGTTTTGGTCTCCCTCCTTACAATAAAATAAATCCCATGATTGTATAATGCCTCACAATATGTCACAGCAAAACAAAGTGAAACACAATATTGCCATTTTGAACCATTTTTGTTTGCCTTATTAGTCAGGACATATGTTGTTATTACTAATCATTTCTATATTAACATATATTTCAGAAAGTTATTTCTACATCTCACTGCTTACAAGAACTGGGTGAATTATTCATATTGAATAAATTATTAAACAAATATAGCCCCTTTTTCTGTTCACAAATTATCTGTGAACAGACGTTGGGCTTTTACCATTCTATCAGTTCATCGATATATACTTAATTCAAACATATTTCAGTCTATAGTTCTCTTTATTTCACTATTCAGAACAGACTATTTGTGATTGGTCACCTAAGTCATACAGCATTGCTTCTGTTCCATGATTGGACGAATTCCAAACCCACAAAGAGCTTTTATTGTGACTGTAACAATACTTCCAGCACAAATACTCATTCAAATACATATTTTGCAACACCCTCCTTTCTTTTCTCAAACATTCTAAGGATCAAAATGTTTCTCTCTATATTTGCAAAAGGGTTATGAACTTCAGGCCCTCAGCATCTTTTGCTCTACTTTTGTGTCTCAGCTGTTGCCTGGAGAATTGACCAATTTCAGCCTTTGCAACTCACCCATCACTGATGTGGATCTCACTAGTCTAGACTGAAACAAGGGTGAGTGCCCTGAGTCTCCAGACTCCTTTACCTGTCAGGTCCCTAAGGCTGATACTATCTGGGTCTTTATCTTTCCAGGGAAATAGAAGACCTGGACTAATCTTTCCAAACAGACAGCAGACTTCTTAGTAAACCACATTGTATTTGGATATTAAAAGCAGGTACAATTGATTAAAAAAATTAAACATATTTTAGATTTATTTTCCCCCAATATTAGCTATGTAGGTTGTTAGATTTGGTAACAGAAAGAAGAATAAGCTTACATTCCTTTAGAAACAAACATCACTTTGGGGCCCTTCTGGCCCTAGGTGACAACCTGTCATGCTGTTCTCTTAGCCTTTTTCTTTTGTCTCCCCTCCTCCCTTTAAAAAGGCCTCCTCCTTCCTGCTTTCCAGAGAAGACTAAGCCAGAAGTAATTAACACACACTCAATGGCTTTTGTGTGTTGAAGAGGCTTTCCCCTAGAGAGATATTGTTGTCCCATATCCCAGCCTCTCCTGACTGTCAACCCTTTTGAGATATAATCTCTAAGCATATTCTTTGTCTCATACATATTTCTGGGGCATCAAGTACCCTCAGTTTCAGCCCAGTCTAGCTCTTAGAAGCTCTGACATAAGCCATCCAGGCTCTAGTATCACCTTTTAACAGCCTTAGTCAAAGCCTGATTGCTCCATACCAGAGGTGGTCTCCTCTATAGGGCTGGGTTGTCTGCAATAGATTCACGCCCCCTCCCTGTCCCGTCCCCTCCGCAGAACTGTAAAATACTCTTGAAAAATGAAATTTATAATTTACACTTGTGTTACAAATCTCAACAATAATCAACAAAAGGTCCCTTATTAAATCACAAATACCTTTCCACCCCCACGCCAAACAAATACATTAAAATACTCCTTTCATAAGCACTTCAGGGGAGACACTGTGTCTGCCTCTATGTTTAAAAATTACCTAGGACACTGTGGCACTACCGAAATACAAAATAATAATATGCAAACTTTTGAATGCACTTCTCCTTCATAAAGCATTAGGTTTCACAGTTCATTAGTAGTTTCTTTTTCCGTTATGGGCTTCTGGGTAACATTATATGTGCTATCTACAGCCAGTGGTAAATTGGTATCTCCAAATTTACAATTTGAACAGTTTTCAAAAACAAAGGTTAACTATCTTGACACTGCATGCCTCAAATAATACAGCCCTCTCTCATTCTCTCAGTTCTTTTAAGTGGTTTCCTATGTGCAAGAAACTGGTGCTTTCATTACTCTTCTGCCACAGTTGCTTTGCATCTTTCTAACCGTTTCCTTGATATTTCTGGTACACTCTTACCATCTTCCTTTCAAATCTTTCATTATGGATTACTCATTGCTACCTACTGCATTAGACACTGGTTTTATGGAGATGATGCTAAAGTATATATTTCTGTTGGTGCACTCTCTATAATCTATCTGTCCATCCTGACTGTTAGTACCTAGTTATACCATAGAATTTTGCTACTGAAAGCCTGAAGTTCTCCCTCACTATCAGGCAGGTTTTCCAGACATTATATACATTCTTGTAGCTCTTTTCTGAACTCTTTTGAATTTATAAAACTGTGGACACAAAAAAATGGACACACTATTCCAGTAATGGTCTCACTAATTCCATATACAGTGGTAATAACATCTTCTTACTTCTACTGGATTTTCCTCTACTCATAAATCCAAGGACTGCATTTGCTTTACTGCACCAAAGTAGGAGCTCATGTTCAGTTGATTATCCACCATAATCCTTAATTTCCATTCACAGTTACTGCTTTCCAGGACACAGTTCACCATCCATTAAGTCTGACCTACACTTGTGGTTCATAGTCGCATTGCCTTACATTTGACCGTATTAAAATTGGATCTGGTTGGAAACCTGTTCCAAAAATTTTCCATTGGAAAATGCCAATTCATTGAAACTGAAATATTCTATGGATACCTGCCTGATTTCCTGCCAACTTGTCCACCCATCTCCTCAGCGGCCTGCCTGGTGAGCTGCAGAGGATCCCAGGTTTCCCAGCAGCCCAGGCTCCTAGGGCTTCTTTACTCCTTGGTCCGTCACAGCCCTGGCTCAGCTGCTTGGCAGCCCAAATTACATAGGCTCCCAGGCTCCGGCTTTCATCAATGACATTTTGGAATTCCTGTTGGCCAAGAACAGGTCCCAGCGAGACCTCATTTGGGTGATGATTCCCAATTTACAATTACTTTGTACAATCAGCTAACCAGTTTTTAATCTATTTAATATGGGCTAAATTGATTTTGTATGTCTTATTTTTTTCCTATTAGAATGTTGTGAGGTACAAAGTCAAACACATTACAGAAGTCTAAATATATTATGCCAACACAGTTATCTTTATCAGTCTCTAACTCAGACCTTTGCTCCCTTAGAAACAAATCTGAATTAGCAGACTGTCAAACTTTTCCTCAGACACCTTCCTTTTCTGTAATTCTTGTTACTGGCTTCAGGAATGGTTAAGATTAATCCTTTATTGATCTGTAAAATTACTGTCTTAACTACCAACAATATAAAAATGCTATAAACACACTGTTAGGATATATTAAAATACAAGGTTTTGCTGTATTCTGTTTGGAAACAAAAAATCCCTTCCTTCAAGACAAAGACAATTTTCACCTTGATTCAGTTGGGAAAGTGGGGTGTGTAAAGGATGTAACAGGTGACCAAAAGACAGGACTCATGGATTCATTAACTATTACTGACTTCAGGTGTGGTCTTGGGAAAATAATTTAGGGCCAGATTTTTAAAGGTATTTACATGCCTAAATATACAGAAAGATGCCTAGTGGAATTTTCAAAAGCACCTAACTCCCATTGATTACAGTAGGAGTTAGGCACTTAATGAAATTTTCAAAAGTGCCTGTCTGCATTTTTAGGTGCGTAATAACCTTGGTCCCTAGCCACTATCTCCACTTACCCATCTATACAATGGATCAGATATCTGCTACAGTAACACTCAAGAAAACTGTTTTGCTCCTTGTGCTGATACAGTTATTAGCAGCGAACTTTCAACTTCAATATTAGAAGATATGGAGATGAGAGAGTTGCACCACAAGCATACTAGGCTTCATTGTCACAGTTCACAATACAGGCAATGCAAGGCATAAACACTGCTTAAACTCAGAGGGCACAAATGTACATGAAACATGCCAGAGCTGTACCAAATCAATGTGGAGAGCCAAGGTTGTGTGGAAGAACAACTGCACAGAGCAAGCAGCTCTCAGTCCTGTTTCAACCTGCACATGCTCAGGTGCAGGTTGAAACAGATGGCAGTTTTAAAGAATGCTTTTTCTTTAGGAGAACGAAAGTTGAACACCCAGATTCATAACTTATGTTTATACACGTATCAAGCTCCAGTACTGATTGGCACCCAACTATTGGACTGACTTCCTATGAAGGCCAGATGCTCAAAATTGACATCCGACTTAACTGAAAAAAGTAAATAATTTGGGGAAGAACTTGCTGGATATATATGATGTGTATGCTTTCTATTAGATGGATCAGACCTCCTTAAGGGTGTCACTCTCTAGAGGCTACATACTCTAATACTATTATCAGCTAATAAATATCTTTCATTCACATAAGGGGTAGGAAGTCTGTGTTTCTGAGGTGAATTCTTTCCTCACATAATACATTCCTGGTTTGTGGTTTAGAGGCCATTGTGGTGTCTATGTATTCAGTCATGGATTTTTTTTTTATTATGCTTGTAGCAATTTGTTTTCACTTTTAAGAGGATTTCCCCCAAGCCTCATACAGACCGATCTAGTATTCTTAGAGAAAGTATATGCCTCTTCCACTTTAGGCCTCAGTAAAATTCCTTTGCTTTAAATAGTCACACATAGAATGTGTACTCCAACTAATGCATTCAATGTCTAGAAAATTATGGTCGTTTGGCTGAATACCTTTTTTTCCTTTAATATACTATAGGGAAGATTTTAATTTAATGGAGTAATTTGGTTAATTTAACTTTAGGGTTAATTTTGCCTTAAGAACACTTTTCTCTGCAGAGCAGCACTGCATATGGTTGATGCATTTTTCTCTTTCCAGACCTGAATGTAACCTTTTCTTTTTTAAACAAAAGTTTCTAGTATGTCATGTGATCAATAGATACAAGTACCTTCATTTTTTAAATTAGTCTAAGGCCATTTTCCTTTTACTGTTGTATAAACAGGGAATTGAAGGGTAAAATAGTTAAAACTTAATGCTATAGTGCTAATGTAGCTTTTAAATCACGTCAGCAGCAATCACTGCATTATAATTAACAATTTATTGAACCAGCAATAAAATGAACATCACATTACTTCTTAAAGCAGCAGAATAAAATGGCTAATAAATAGCATAAGCCAGACAAATTGCAGAGTAATAGAAATTTTCTTAAGATTTATGGTGTGCAGAAAGATGGATGTGCTATTAGTAGGAGCTCCAATACTTTACAAAATTCTTTTGCAAAGACATAGTTACCATGCATGTCAGAGTTCACAAGTCTAAGTGGTTTATCCAAATTTCAACTCACTGCTATTACAGTGGAAAATACTCATTACAAGGTTTTGAAACTGCAAGCAATGTGTACATTTGCCAGCATTCAAACTGCTACTGCCAAAAAGATACTAAAATATTTTATAAACTGTCAAATAACAAGTCTGCTAGTTTAATCTTGAGTCTATTTTATACTTCACAGATGGCAAAAACTCTGGGGCCAAGTCCTGCAGTCCTTACTCCGGCAAAGTTTCCGCTGACTTCAGTACTTAGAAGTTAATGACACCTTTCAAGTCTAAAAAACTCAAGGATTGGGCCTAAAATTACCAGAAGATTTGTTAAGGATCCAATGCAGATTTAGTAAAGATGAAAACTAAACTAAATATCTCATCTTTACCAGGGCTGATGTTAGTGACAGGGAAATAGTGTTGTGTTTTAAATGTTCCTGCTGTTAAGTTGTGTTGTGATTCATCATGTCAGAGAGTTCTCTTGTGTTCTTAATTCAACATAACAGATGCAGTCTTACATGACATGTCACAACACGGAGCATCAACTGGAAAGATTCTGCAAGAGCTTTTTTTTAAAAAAAAGAAAGGTTCAGTTACTCACCAAAACTCCCAGGAGCAGGGTGCTTGCTACTTGGACCTTTTGACTAATTAACACATTCAGTAACCAGAGAGAACAAGGTTCAAATCTTCACATTTTAATGAAACCTGTAGTTAATCCTTGCACTAATTAGTTGACAAAGATAATTGCACCCCATAATGGTAAGACTATATAGCCACCTCTAATGATGTCACTGTCACGTCCATCAGCCCTCACCGAGAGAGCGCCGATCACAACACATCAGATGCGTTGTTCTAGCCAGTCCTTCAACTACCTGCTGGCCAAGCTGTCAGTAGCACTGGACATCCGATTGACATAGTGCACAGCAGCCTAGAACTCCTTAGCTATCTGCTAACTGCAGCCTCCCAAGCAGCTGGGATTACAGGCGCGCGCCACCACACCGGGCCTCTAATGATGTATTTTTTTATAAAAGTCAGATTATCTAGCAGATACCATTTTGATGATTCCTCGATTAGTTTGACATTATACTATTTAGAAAAAGGAAATGCTCCTTGCTTGATCATTTCAAGTAGTGAATTGCAGCCCAGAGCATCTTGGGCTGATTATGTCAGAGACCAGAGGTCTAATCCTGCCATTAATGTACACACAACACCCACATTGATTTAAAGGAGAGTTTTGCCAGTGGGACACTGATGCTAAGATATTAAATGCATGTGGTTCCCATCACTGTAATACATAAAAGTAGGTTGGTATTGGGGGAAGTTTAGAAATTTAGGGGCAGATCATTGGGAGGTATAAATCCGCATCGCTCCATTGATGCTACATTTAAAAAAAAAAAAAAAAAAACTCGATGAGGATCTAGTCAGCGGTCTGCAAAGAGAAAGTTTCCTGAGAACATTTTACTAATCCCCCACACCACCAAAGAACCGTGAACAGAATGAACGTCTTTAGGCTTGTGAAATATAGCAACAAGGCATGAGAATATCAGAGCATGTGGGCCAGATTCTTTCATCCATATTCAGGCTGGGTAATGCTTGATTCCATAAGTAGCCCCATTGTTTACAAAGAACTACAACTGCTGCTGAAGAACTTTCACTAGGTCTGATTATATAGTAAGTTATTACCCAGCCTTAGTTACCATAAATAAGAAGCTATCTAATCAGTAATACGCATACAGGTAATATAACTCTAAATCACTGATACTCAAGAGGCTAAAGTTTACTAGTCTTTACATATAGTCAACAATCATAACTTTGCCATGTTTTAGTCCATTTGATGAAACATCAGAGCAAGTAATATCCCTATTACTAGGGGGACTGGACTAGATGACCTACCGAGGTCCCTTGCAGTCTTACATTTCTACGATTCAATAGTAATTACTTTATTATATCTGCTTTCATCATAGCTGTGGCATGGTACTTTGTAGAATATATAGGAAGATGCACTACCAGTCCCAAATGGCAAAGTAGATGAACACACAGAGAGGATGAACTCAGTTTATTCAGTTATCCTGAAAAGGAGGCAAGGTGCTGAGTAGGTATAATTCAAAGAATGTTGTGAATTCTCTTTGAGTGCCAGGGAGCCTACCACAGCAAGGTCAGTCTCCTAGCAATACACTGGGTATAACTCATCCTGGCAGGTTCTCCCTGATTGACTTTGCCTCCTTGTTGATAGAGAGGCAAAACTAAGCTGCTTCTTGACCCAGTATCAGCCAGAGCTTGCTAGCTGCTCAGTGCATCTCATGCTGCAGCTGAGCTTAATCCTGCTTCCTGTGCCTGCTCCTGCCCAGCTTACTCTTGTGCTCATTCCAATTCCTGCCCTTCTCTGTCTTGACATCCATGGCTCTGCTTTCTGACCACATCTCTGGCTTGCCCATCAGTTCTAGCATTCAGCTTCTGGTCCCTGGCTCTCACCCTTAGCTCTGCTCTTGACTACGCCCCTGAGTGTCCCTTGACCCTGATTCTTCACTCCAGCTCAGCTCTAATCTCCAAGCCTGGCCACCCTCCCGGCTCTGACCAGTAGGCCTGACACAGAAGATAGGCAGGCATAAATGAGAACCACGATGGCTTTGGAACATCAGATCAGGATCATATTCAATAAAGCCAGCCTGAAGTCCATGTTGGAGAGGCCTAATTTTGGTTCTGTGGAAATACAACTTTTACATAAATCAAAAAGAGCTATGAGCATAATTCTGTTCTTTTGCAGTCATGCACAAGCATTTCTAAATTAAGCAGATGAGTGTGTATGGAATTGCTTATGTTTTTCCAGTATTATTTTTGAAATGTTACAAAATGCTCCCACCAAGTTCATATTAAAGGAATTTAAGATCAGGACACATTTTATGACAAAATGAAAATACCAGATAATACTTAGCTATTCCCTTATATACTCAGGGAGCAAGTCTCTATGCTTATGTTTCTTCAAAGCAAAAAGCACAAGGATCTTTCATTTAAAATAAAGAAAAGAAGGATGGGGAGGGAACAAATTGTGTGTAAAAATTTAAGAAGCCTGATTAAATAATAGTGGAATTTTTCCTAGGCAAATCTTTGGTCAATGAATTATGTTCTTCTTAAAACTACAACCAAGAATAGAATTGGGCTCATCTGTAACAATTTGGGAAACTAATATCTTTTGAAGTTTGCCAGACAGACAAATGATCATTTTAATCCTGCAATCTGACCTGTGGGGTGCTGGGATGACCCTTGCCTTGTGCAGAGACCCACTGAATGAAAGGGGGCTGCAGAAGAATATGCTTGGACAGATCAGACTCCTGGACCTGGGGCCAAGTATGAATCATAGATGACTCTCTCTTGATAAGTGTGCAGCAGGACTGAGAAAAGAGGTACAGTACCAAAATACTACAAAAAAGATTGTTCTAGTATTTCTAGCACATCTGAGATTGGGAATTCCTGAGACTCCTATATGAAAGTCTCTTTTCGTGAGATTTTCAACCCAACTTCTAAAAAAAATCAGGAGACTACTTGAATAAGCTTCTAAACTTTCAGACTACTATCCCATCTAGAGTCCTGAAACTATGGAGATGAGTCTATCACTAGAACAGACCCTGCCATTTAGAAAACAAAAATCAAGGAACCTAAAAAAAATTAATTACATCAAACATTCCATCATTGTTTTTACTGATTAAACATGAAACTTACAAAGCACAACTGAGCTCAATTACATTCCTCATAATATACAATACAAAACAAAAAACAGCAAACATACACACATAGAAAAGGAATAAAATGCTATAAAAGGAAGACTCTAGTGCACAGGTTGCTGGCAACCCACAGCTGAAAATGATGCATCTGGGGAGTTTGAGGAAATGAACAAAAAGTAACTTACAAGTTTAAACCCTTTTGAATGTCTCAGCAAAAAAAACTCAAAAAAACTATGCACATATTTCAATTCCCTATAGTTTAATATCTATAGTTAATGTAGCTTTGGAGAGATGACTATTTAATATTGTTGGATAGAAGTTGCATTGATGTCTTATAGTTCTTAGAAGTGAAATAGATTTGAAAAGGTGAAGTTTTATAAGAACATGCAAGTAAATTGCTTACATAAACCTCATCCAAAACTACATGAACCACTTAGGTCAGCCAAACTGGCCTGGGAATCTCATGAAAAAAGGTTTTCTTCTGAAATATAGGTACTTCCTCCTTTCAACTTGACCAGGAATAACATGACATGTTATTTCAGCACTTCACAGAATCAGGAAATAAAGAGCGATGTTAAAAAAAAAAATTAATTATCTAAACTAGCTTCATTATAGATTGAGTTCAAATTAGCTTCAGGTTTGGGTGAAATGTTTACAATACAGCAGAGCTTATTTGAGCCTAACCAGTTTGCTCATCCCTTTTAAACTTTAATTGGTGGCTATATAAAATACAATGCATTTTTATTCATCTCATTTGTGTCTCTAAGAAACTCTTATAATAAAATTCAGTAGGTGCCACCTTCTTTCACAATAGCTTTTAAATTATGAGGATATATATATATATATATATATATATATATATATATATATAAAGCAAAGTATATTGACAAGTAAAAGCATGAAATATGTTAACAGTGAAATCATGCTGCCAGATCAGCGTATTCTTAATTCTGAAGGTGAGGTAAATGAGCTCAGTTATATTTTTTAATTATATTCTCGTTGTGCCCAACAATATGTGAGACAGTGTTCACCCACACAGGAAGACAGTTACCTGCCCAGCCAATCCAAGTGTTCAAAAACCATGAGTCAGGCCCCAGCCAATCATATTTCCTCGAACATAGTGATTTTATATATGTATATATGCATATATGTATGATGTGAAGGATGTAGGGATGCCTATAATATATTATGAATATTATTGTTCCATCTTTTTTAGTGTTATTGTGTGATTTGTTATAGGATTATAAATGGTAAATTCAAGGACATATTAGGAAAGGGGACAATAGCTTCAGACTGCTCCATTTGCCAGTACTTAGAGGATAATTTGTTTTTGAAGTTTTTCCTCCGACCATGTTGAGGTCAGTCTAATTTTGGAAGGTGAGGGAATCCCAGTTTGCAATCACAAGGGGAATCCAAGCAGGAAGTACTGACACAAAGAACTTTGGGTGGATAGAGACAGAACCTGAAGGACAGGGAAGGAGGGGAGGCAGAGGCTGCTGGGGAACAGACTGAATCCCAGCCAACAGACATTGGGATGTCTGGGATAAATTTGGTCTACCTAAGCCTATGAGTAAGACAGATGTGTGTATTCACTATTTGTATTAAAAAAAAAAAACCCTTGTTATGCTTTGTTCCTACAATTGAGATTAAACAATACTTTGTTTCGAGAAGGCTCTTTTGGTCATTGTATTCACCCCGGTCACAGTTCCTGAAGGAAAGACCCACAGATAGCCAAACCCACTTGGACTCATTGAGCAGTTGAGCAACACATGGTGCTGCAGCCAGGAGATCCATTCTAAGAGTGGGAAAATCACAGGATTCCACCCTGAGAGAGATGAAGATGAGAGGCTGTCACCTTAAAGAGTGCATTCCAAGGAATTTCAGAAGGGCCAAAGGTGCAGCTAGTCTCAGAACCATGACATTCACGTCGTGTTCATTTTACTTTCCTTCTGGGGTTTGGACCTTTAAGGTGCACTCAAGTCACATTTTGAAACTTTTCTCTGCAATTATGAGGGCTAGAAAAGTACATGTTTTGATTTTAAATGAAATATGAGATTCTCATTAATTCACATGAGATGACTAGGAGCTGGGGCTTTAAGAAACTCGCCAAATATCACAAAACTTTCAATATCATTGCGAGAGTTGGTAACAGAGTCCTGTTCCAAAAAACTGACTTCCTAGCTAGAATAAGCAGCATATGTTGGGTGGAGGGGAGGGATACAAATTATAGTCCCACTGCTGCATTAGTATCCGTTAGTGCAGACCCTCTGAACCCAGGTGGAAGACTATGACTTATGCTAGCAGATCATAATGAAGAATTGAGGCCCAAATATGTACAATTAGCTACACTATTTATATCCAGTACACATACAGTACAACTCTACCCACCTACCCCCTTACAACCTATCCAATATTACTTGGTCAGCTTCTTTACAAGCGTGTTTTGTATTGGTAAACCAGAATGAGACACTGAAATAGAGCATGCTCAAGTGTAGCCCAAGACTCAGGTTTAGTTTTGGTATGGCTTCCACCAAGATGAATGCAGTATACATGCCTAGGTATATAAATTAGCTATGGGAAACTGTGAAAAGAAGTTTCTGTTTCTGGAGTATCCATATGCACACTAAATCCACAGCCTGATCTAACCACTGGGGATTTGTCAGATGTATGAAAATATATGGTAAAAGTGGCGCAGCTTTCATCACTGTTAAAAAGTCCCAGCAAATGGAAATGAAGTTCTAGGGGAGTTTGGGGTGAGTTCTCCACAACAAAAGAATTTCACTGTGTGATATTTACTAGTTAACATTCTAACACGTATGAACAAACAGGAAACACTTTCAGTGTCACAAGTGGCTCACACATATGTAAACACTTTTGCAAACAAGGGTCCATAGCCTAGCACTCATGCAGGTATTCTGTCTCCTCCTCCACCGCTGAACTTAGCTGCAGGAGCTATGCCAGTCTGACTGTAGTAGAGAGTAGAGATAACATAGGATTTTGATATATAGTCCTTAAGTAGCTCATCTTTGTGACAAACACATGGTAGTCTGGGAAGAATCTCAGCACATCCCAAAAAAGATTACTTACCTTATAGTAACTGGAGTTTCTCAGGATGTGTGGTCCCTATGGATATTCACTGTGGATGTACATGAGCTCTGTGCGCCCAGGAATGGAAATTCTTCAGTAGCAGTGTTCATTGGTCCATGCCTATGCCTTATGCCTCCTTGTGCTCCCAAACGAGAGCATAAAGGAAGTTGCAAACTGACCACCTCTCCTATGAGACCCAAAAGAACCCAAGTGGAGAGGAAAGTGTGCAAGTCATGAATACCCATAGAGACGACACATCTCAAAGAACTCCAGTTACTATACGGTATGTTATCTCTCTTCTTCAAGTGCTGATCCCTATTGGTGACTCCTAAGCAGTACCCATTAAGAAAGAGTTTGCGAGGAAGTATGCAGTACCACAGAGTGGAGGATCACTAAGCCAAAGGAAGCATCTGCAGCTGAAACTTGGGTGACAGCATAATGCGTAGTGAAAGTTTGTATGGAGCCCCAAGTGGCTGCTCTGCATATCTCCGAGAAGAGACGTTAAGTCCCTATAAGGATGCTGGCAATGCCATTTGAGCTCTTGTAGAATGGTCCCTGACAATTTGAGAAGGTGGGGGGGCTTTCATAATATTGTAGCAAAAAGATGATGCTGGAGGAGATCCACCTACAGAATCTTTGCGGTGAGATAACTTTACCTTTCATTCTTTTCACAATAGCAACAAACAGCCTTGGAGACTTCAAGAAGGATGCCATTCTTTGGAAGTTGAAGGCTAGAGCCCTGCATATCTCTACAGAATGGAGTCTCATTTCCTCTATCCTTTGGTAGAACACTGGGAGGTGAACAGTCTGGCTAAGGTGAAACTCAAAAGGTACTTTAGGTATGAACTTAGAATGTGGTCACAATGAAACCTTGTCCCTATGGAAATTTGTGTAAGGCAGGTCTGTCATAATGGGCTCCATATGCCCCAATACGTCTAGCACAGTGGTTCTCAACTGTGGTCCACCGTTTTTTCATGGAAAGCCCCTGCCACGCTGGGCCGGTTTGTTTACCTGCCGCATCTGCAGGTTCAGCCGGTCGCGGCTCCCATTAGCCGCGGTTCACCGCTCCAGGCCAATGGGGGCTGCGGAATGCAGCGTGGGCCAAGGGATGTGCTGAGGGATGTGCTGAGACTCCCTTTCATTCTTCTCATGTCAGCTAGTCAGGTTGCCTTCCTAACATCAGTTCTTTCCCCCTCCTCCTTGGGAGAGAAGCTCAAAGGAAAAAAAAGCCATGAACAGCTGGCGTGGAAGGAGAGTCTTAGCAGCAGCGAAGTCAGAAGTACAAAGTTCTACTCACAGCACTGCCACTGCTTGTGTGACCCTGAGCAAGTCATTCAGGGCTGGATTCTCAAGGCTAGGCACACCTGCACATTTCCACACACCTAACTTATGTCTATGGATATCCAATATGCACATACACAAAACTTCCTTACAAGCACATACAGCCAGTTAGACATATATTTACTTATTCAATGCATAAATCAGGCATAAATATTTGCATGCAACTGTATACACTTAACTTAGATGGTAAGATGGAGATTTTCTAAGTGTTTCTATTTCTTGTGTGTGCATTGGGAACTGAAGAGGATGAAATTGTCCACACTGCTACCTATGACAGCTAGAGAGGAATTGCAGATCTACAGTAAACTCCAGTGGAAATATTAAGTGACTGAAAATTGCCAACCAAAGTAATTCAAAATTGTTAGGAATACTGTGATCCATAAGAGCACGTCATTTGGGCAAGGCACATTTTCTTTACGAGAAATCCATTGCCAGGTGAAACCACTGAATGTTTAATCTGTAGTACAGAATAAATTTAAATAATGGGAGTTTAATCAATAAAATATCTAATTAGATATCACATTATTTGTAAGCTTCAATATGAAGTAAAAATGATTCAAATACCACCCATTTCCAAATCAAAATGTGTCTATCTTGAGAAAACGATTCTAAATTGAAAGCCAACACAAACAGACCAGGCATTTCCCAATACAAAACATTTGAATGGAATTGTAGTGGTAAATATGATGGCATTCTGGGCAAAGGATAATGTATCATTATATCAGAATGTAAGCATAATCCACAGTGCACATTTTGGTAAGAAGTGTAAAAAGAGAGGACAGGATGTCTTGTTCTGGCCAGGCATAAATGCTTTCATTGGAAACAACTTACCAAAGTGCAAAATGCATAATAAAACTAGAAACAACATGCAAAAGAACCACACACCATTACTGATTGCCCTTGTACCAAGGTTGAAACAGATTTGACCTAAAGAACCCCTCTTATGAGTATACTACTACATATAGTTATTTGAAATAGCTCTGTTGCACATCACATCAAGTATCAATGCCATAACACACTGTAAATCACTGTGTCCTTACCAAGGGATTCCATTAGTGTTAATAAATGGTCCACAATTCATGAGCAACTCTTACTTAGGCAATTCTTTTTTATATCTGTTCATGCAACCATATCAAGATATTATTGTGCACAATGAAATGTTGTAACAGAAAAATGAATTCAAATAGCAAATGACTTGATTTTTAAAAAGCAGCAGCACTGGCATATCCAAGGGATTCATAGTTTGTAAGCCATAAAAATAATGTCAAACAATTACCCCCATTACAGGTGGAAGAGAACCTTAGATTTTCCACTGAAAGCAAACAGTTATACCATCCTCATATCATAAACATCTCTATGGGGCATCATCAAAACCAAGCCAGGGAGGATACTAGTCCTCTGTTGCTTGGTAACTGGTAGCACACCACTGATGGTGGACCTATGCTGCTGACTAAGTAACACCCATCCACCCAGTCACTGACAATGAAAAACATCAGGAGCACCAAACAGACTCCAGGTAGTCGATCCACTTCAGTGGCTGAACAGGACACTGTAGAAGGAACTGTTCTGAGTAAAGAAAGCCACCAAGGTTCAGAGATAATAGTTAATGACAGGTGTCTGGTGAATGACAGATAAATCGTCTCATCTATCAAGTAGCTCAGGTCATCTACCTGGATCTCGACCCTTGACACATATGCATTTTAATTAATTGGCCATATTAGCACGTAGTAGTTGTATTTTGTTATTATGCTTTCTCTGTATACAATTTTCAAAACACAACGAAGTGAAGATACAACAGCAGTGACTGGAGTCAATGGATTCCTGCAACTGTCATGTTAGGGATTAACATTTACAACCACTAGGAAGACCAGCAGACCGGGGCTAACAAATAATGGATGGTCACCAGCACGATCCTGTGTGCCAAACCTTTGTTACTGAGACCCTTGAAGGAGCAGCTCCTCTTTCATGATCCCCCAGGGAAGGAGAGAAAGAGCCGGGAAGGTCCATGACCTGAAAAAAACAATTGCTGGAGAAAGATACATTACAGTCTCCTTACATGGCCCCCTAAGAAGAAACTGTTGCCTGGGACAAAAGGCCTTGCCCTTATCCTGCCCTACTCCTGAGATAACATGAGGGGGCAATCCACTGAAGATCTCCAGAGACACAAAATGTTTGTGTGTATTAAGGGTCTGTGGTGATGGAGGATTGTGGAGAATCCATAAGGCCTCTAGAGGTTATATAAACTTCTGCATGTTATTTCTATCTAGACCACAAACCTTTTGGAGACCCTGAATTAAATTAGTTGTGTTTAAGTTTACCAACAATTTGCAAGAATGTCCATGCAATCATAGAATCATAGCATTGTAAGTGACCTTGAGAAGTCATCTAGTCCAGTATTATCTAGATCATCCCAAATGGGGGTTTGTCTAACCTGCTCTTAAAAATCTCCAGTGATGGAGATTCTACAACCTCCCTAGGCAATTGATTCCTATGCTTAACCACCCTAACAGTTAGGGAGTTTTTCCTAATGTACAACCTAAACTGCCCTTGCCGCAATTTAAGCCCATTGCTTCTTGTCCTGTCCTCAGAGGTTAAGGAGAACATTTTTTCTCCCTCTTCATTGTAACAACTTTTTATGTACTTGAAAACTGTTATGTCCCCTCTCAGTCTTCTCTTCTCCAGATTAAACAAACCCATTTTTTTCAATCTTCCCTCATAGGTCATGTTTTTTAGACCTTTAATCAATTTTTGTTGCTCTTCTCTGGACTTTGTCCAATTTGTCCACATCTTTCCTGAAATGTAGTGCCCAGAACTGGACACAATACTCAAGTTGAGGTCTAATCAGCATGGAGTAGAGTGGAAGAATTACTTCTCGTGTCTTGCTTACAACACTCTTGCTAATACACCCCAGAATGATGTTTGCTTTTTTTTTTTTTTTTTTGCAAGTGTTACATTGCTGACACATATTTAGTTTGTGATCCGCTATGACCCCCGGATCGCTTTCTGCAGTACTCCTTCCTAGGCAGTTATTTCCCATTTTGTATGTGTGTAACTGATTGTTCCTTCCTAAGTGGAGTACTTTGCAATTGTCCTTATCAAATTTCATCCTATTTACTTCAGACCATTTCTCCAGTTTGTCCAGATCATTTTGAAATTTTAATCCTGTCTTCCAAAGCACTTGCAACCCCTCCCAGATTGGTATCCTCAAAATGTATAAGGGTACTCTCCTCCTAGCATCTCTCAGACCCATTGTTTATTTGGAGAATTGGCAATAGAAATTTTGTATAATGTCACCCATTATGCTAAAAGTTCCCGAAATAGACTTCAATTAAGTAATTTTTCAAATGGTGGTATAGAAATAGGGTGACCAGATGCTAAATACAAAATATGGGGACCGCCGCAGGGGGAAGCACCTTTTCATTTGTAACACTCACCCAGTACATCCCGGTCTTTGATGGCACGTCCTTCAGTCACTGATGGTTGTCGGCGGCACGTCAGCGGCAGGTAATAAGTCTTGCCACCAAAGAAAGAAGTACCCGCCACCAAAGTGCCGCCAAAGACCATCAGCGACTGAAGGACCCGCCGCCACAGCCGTGCTGGGTGAGTTTAACAATTAGAAAGATGCTCCCGCTACCTGTCACTGCTGCCTAATCAAAAAAAGAGTGCCCGAAACAAAATATCAGGACAAATAGCGTCCTGACCGTACTTCGGTTGGGATGCAGGACAAACTGCTCAATATCGGGACAGTCCTGATTTTATCGGGACGTCTGGTCACCCTATATAGAAATAAATCACATAGTGCTAAAAAGGAGTTTTTGTCTTTATATAATTCTGCAGCAGAGTTAGTGAGAGAATTTGAAAGTAATTACAAAACTCTTCAGGATTACAGCAGAATCATGCAGTTCAGCATGTTAGTCCATGTTTCAGAGATAAGTACATGGAGTTCTGAAGACAGAATTCCACTAGGAGTTATGCAGATTAATGTCCCAAAACAGCTAAATCAATGGAATATGTCTACTGAGTGGGAGTTGGCTTGGACCCTTACTTTGTAAAAATAAAAATAAAATTGGCTTTTGGATAGAGACTAGCGCTGACTGAACATTTTTCAACACTTTTTTCCCCCATTGAAAATGTTTCTCAGCTCCTTTTGTCCAGGAATTTCTGGTCAAAAACTATAAGAGGAGGAGGGGCGGTGGTAAATCAGGGCACTAACCTGGCATGTAGGAACTCACATGCAAGGCTCTGCTCTTACCTGATTCAGAATAGGGATTTGCGCATGGGTCTTCCACATTCCAAGTGAATGCCCTCACTACCAGGCTATCGAGTCAGTGGCCCAACAAATATTTAATTATTTATAGATTTAATTAAAGTGGAATAGCTCCAACAGAAGCAATTTAGTGAGAAAGACTCTACAGCTGGGTACCTAGGGCACTTGTCTGTGACATAGGAGACCAGGGTTCAAATCCTTGGTCCAAAAAAGGCAGAGGAGAGATTTTAATCTGGGTCTCCTACATCCTGGGTAGTTGCCATGACCACTATGCTATTGGGTATTCTGGGGTGGGTTGATCGGTCTCGCCCCTTTTTTTCCCTGAAAAATTTCAGAAGGTCTCATTTTCATTTTACACCACAGGCAAAACATTTTGAAACCTCAATTTCTCAGGAACAGAATTATTGTTTTCCAGCCAGCCCTCCCACAATCAGGAAATCTCCAAAAGGCTCCATGACCTCTACCACAGATAACTCCTTTTGCTCTGCATTGAGCTCCTATATTCTATAAGGGCATCCATCCAGTAACATTTGGGAACAAACATTTTGGGAAGGTAACTATGAGCATTGCCATTCTGTTAAAACCAAAATAAGGATAAACAAGGATATTTGTACAAAAATGCTCTCCCAAGAGAGTCCTAATTAGGATTTCAGAAATCCTAATTTACTGACTGGTCACTACTTTCCCCAAGTAGAAATAGAATAATTTAATACTCTTAGCATAGCAGTTTTCACTAAAGAAAATTAACTAATTCATTATTGCTTATAACTTGCTGAGGCATAGCTGCCATATTTGTAAAATCAGCAGGTTCAGAAAAAATGCAAGTTTTGAAATGAATGGTTTTTTTCTCAGACACATAAATGATACAATTACTTAGCTCCCTCTAGTGCCAATTTCTAAAATAAACTTAACAGTAATGACCGTGTTCACCATGTAATCTTAGGAGCAAATTAAAAATTCACTTAGCAGTAATTAACTAGTGAACTCTCAAAGGGTTTAGTCGATTGCCAGGAACTGAAGCAGGATTCAACTAGTGTCACGCTCAGAAAGAAAGGTCAAAAGTAGGCTTCTTGCCACAACAAAAATATGACATCCACGTTCAGACATTGTATTGTTTGAACAATTGAGTCACATGCTAATAAAAAGCAGAGAGCAGAGATAACAAATGCAGAAGTTATATCAGTCATGATGTGTGCAGTGCCATTATTAAAGCTATATTCATTTTTCCATTTGCAGTCTCCATCTTTAACAACTCTTAATTTGACTTTAAAAGACACTCCTCCAAACTGAAACATGATGAACTCAGGAATACATTTGTTTTTGAATAGTTAAACTCAGTGTTTCTTTTTACTCACTCTAGGGAGACCGAGTGTAAGGGGTTTAGGGAGGATTAATAAAGTCAGACCACCCTGAGGCAGATCCTTAGCTAGTGTAAATTGTCATATCTCTACTGACTTGAATGGCGCGATGACACTTTTACAGCAGCTGAGGATCTGATCTTGTGTCTTTAAATCTAACAATCCTTTAGTGAAGACTGAGACCTCCCACAGAATTGCCTGTGTTCCCTAAAGCTGGCTGCGGGTGACACCATCCCAAAGAATACTTGTTCTTTCCAATCCACTGGCCTCTCACTACCCTGCAACTTGGTGAATGAGCAAGGGTAAACATATTACAATGCGTATATGCACACATCAGTATTTACACAAATATACAAAAAATGTATCCGTTTAAAGCATATTTGGGCTGGTAACTAGAACTGGACAGGAACCAGATTATCCTTTTGGGGGGGAAATTCTGCAATTTCTAAAAAAATTATTCCAAAACCAAAGAAATTCAAATTTTCCCCTGAAAAGAAATTTAAAAAGAATGGTTTCAAGTCAATCAAAACATTTTGTTCCAATTTTGACCTTTAAACTTTTTTTAAAAAGTTTATAAAACCAATACATTTTATTTCAAACTGAAAAATTGGTATGTTCCATTCTGAAAATATTAAAATGGGATATTTCAATATCATCAAAATGCTTCAGTTTGGGGTTTTTTTTCCTAAATGAAATTTAATGAAAAAACAACAACAATGCATCTCAAAACATTTCAGTTCCAACAAAAATGTTTCAACAAAATTTTTCCAACTATCTCTACTGTATGGATCTTTTTGTAATTGTGTTTTTAGATCATCTAACCGAGGGATTTAAGTCTTTTGGTATTTGTGCACCACACTTTTTAACATGGGCAAGATATTCAGCCTACAGACCATAAGCGGCAATTTCTTTTTATCTGCAGTTTTAATAGAGTATACCCAACCTATAAATGTGTGTCTATAAAACAGGCCATGCTGTCAAGTCTGTCAGAAGGAACTGTCATGGCCTATCAAGAAAATACTTTTACCAATATTTTAGAGTTACTAGATTATCTAAACTTCAAGCTTGGTCAGGCAGTTGCCTTATGGTGGTGGAACCATCTCCAAAGGACGTCCAGCCAGGAAAATTCATCTCTAGACACTGAGCTACATAGATTATAAATACAGGCCTCTTACCAGCATGATTCAGATTTTCTTTTACCAGTCCTCCTTCAAATCGCTTATGAAATTACCTGTTCCATGAAGCATAGCAACAATAGAGACCATATGGCACAGTTGTGTCCACTTGCATAAATGGCAAATTTGACCCAGAGACACTGAATGTTTGTATTTAGATTGTAAGGTCTTTGGAGCACTAC
This sequence comes from Chelydra serpentina, assembly GCA_037349315.1. Lineage (NCBI taxonomy): Eukaryota > Metazoa > Chordata > Testudines > Chelydridae > Chelydra > Chelydra serpentina. Next base: position 21,272,955 of record JBAIAC010000019.1, read on the forward strand.
CTTCATTTTGTCTTTTGCTTAGTATATTTTACCTACTCTAAAGTCTGCCATTACCCTAGATTACTGCTACTCATTACCTACTCATGTATGTCATTGCCCTAGATGTAATAACGCGGCTTCGGCTTAGAACTCTGATTAGTCTTTTATCCCATCACTTACTGCCCTCTCCTGTCCAACAATAATGTCAGCCTCCATTCCAGAACTGCCAAAAAAAACCAGAATTTCTGTTTCATGAGACGTTCTGGTTTGTCAATGTTTTGTATCATTCTGTATCAGAATGAAGTGTGTCAACATCACAGAATTTCCAGTGAAATGGAACAATCTGTTTCAGTGCCTGCTTAGCCCACTGGGCAGCTGGGGCGCTAGGCAGCCATCAGGATGGGCTGCATGGCAAGCTGGCTTTGCCACCAGGGAGCCGGACAGCCCTTCCACATGCTAGCCAGGCAGCCCACCTGCCTGCAAGCTGAGAAGTCAGCAACCAGCTGGCTGGCTGGCAGGAAACTAGGCAAGCTGGCTGGCCAGCCAGTCTGTCTGCCTGGTTTCCATGACATGTTTTGATGGAACTGATACATTTCCACAGAATGTTTTGTTTCCATTGAAACAGGATTTTAAGATGGAAACATGTTCTGTGGGAAGTTTTTGACTAGCTCTACTAAATTACTTCTTTGTCCACTTCCCACACAATCATCTCTGTGCCTTCTTCCATGCTGCACCCTCTGCATTTCATTTTGTTTGGGATCGATGGATCCAGATTATTAACAGCAAGTGGTGCTGGGTAAGATAAAAATGGCTCCTGTGGAGCCCTAACTCATTTAATGCTCACGAGAACGTACACAAGATCACTACATAGCTAAGTTATCCATGCATGCAGGGATAGCAGTGTCTGTCATCACTCCATATATTGGTAAAAAGTGCTAAAAACATAGGAAAGGGGCAAAACCAAAACTAGAACTCAGGTCTCCTTTTTTAGGCCCACTGCCTAATCCATTAGGCCACCATGCCGCCCAATCAGCTTAATTTCTCTTTGTATTAATTACCACATACGGCAAAATTGAGATTGCGCTTTTCACTTTGTACTTTTTTGTATGTGTTTTTCAGAGATGAGTAAATATTAATCCCCATTTTACAGGTGGTCTAACTAGAGAGACTTGAACCTATCATCCAGTAGCTAAGATATAGGTCTACTACATCGATATTTATACATTCAGAGAAACATGAAAAGGTGCAAGTAACCATACCAACAAACAAACAAACCTTTTCATGTTTCTCTGAATGTATAAATATCGTCCCACTGTATGTTCCATTCTATGCATCCGACGAAGCGGACTGTAGTCCACGAAAGCTTATGCTGAAATAAATTTGTTAGTCTCTAAGGTGCCACAAGTATTCCTTTCTTATTTTTTTTGTGGAGATCAAAATTACTCATAAAGGAACTGTGGTTGCAAATGTAACAATCAAGAATCCATCCCCTGTCCATAATAGAACATGCACCAGAAGAGCCAAGACTACAAGCCTACTCCAAAGACATGGTCTCATTTTCTAATCACCACTTGAACAAGATCTCAGTTATGTATAGAAACAGACATATATTCTAAACTACAATTAACCAATGGGGGTATATATTCTCTCACACACACACTCACACAATGTCCAATCCTGCTCCAACTCAGATTCATGGCAAGAACTCTCATTATTCTTAATAGACCCCAAACTATCTAACAAAAGTCATTAATACTTAATTACAACTTGTTTTCCACAAATATAGCCAGGGCATAAGTTTTCAAGGTAATTTAATTATCTAGAAAGTTTAAAGCCATTTTGATCTAGAGGGAGACATAAAACGTTAGGTAAAGGACAATTTCAAGTCAAAGTAAATGTTTTAACCAAGTAACTTTGAACAATTTTCTTCAAAACTGCAGAAACATTCTCTTTTACCTTCAAAGTGAATATGGAAATGTCACATAACACTAGTTTTTACCTTCACTCTGAAGAGGCTATCAGTTCTGAAAAGTGCACGTTTATAAACTTGGATGCCTATATTTAGACCTCTAAATCTATATTTAGATACCTAAAAAAATGCCTAATTTTCAGAGCTGCAAAGCACCCACAACTTCCATTAACATCAATGAGACATACAAATCCTCAGGACCTTAGAAAAGCAAGACACATTTTTATGAGTCTAACAATTACTGCTGGTCAAAGTTTCCTTTCAAAAGATTGTTGATGGAAAATTAGTCTTTTGAGAAAGTGAAAATGGAAATGTTCACAGGAAGCATCTGCTTTCCTCTAAAAAAAAATTGTTTCAGAAAAAACAAATTTGAAAATATTTGTTTTCCGCCAAAAATTTTAATGTTTTAAACGAAGAGCTTTCATTAAAGAAAAAAAAGGCAAATTTTTTTTTTTATTAAAACAGAACATTTTCATAGAAATTTTCCATGGAAAAAATAGACTTTGTCTGACCAGATCTACCAATTATGAATGTGGGTATCTAAAGATAGGCACCAAAGTTTGAAAATTCCATGCTTTATGTAAAACAGACTGTCACAGGGTCCACTTACTGCAGGTGGGCACCTCCTCCTGGCTGCGCTGGGGGCTAGCTCCTTCCAGGTCCAGGACCCCATTGTGCTGCTCACTGCACACTATACTGTCACTCTCTCTCAGTGCCTCTGTGACTTGGGGCGCTCCTTCTTTGTGATTTTTCTCTCTGGCCAGGTCACTATGGGTGTTTTCCTCTTCCAAGGTATCAAAGTCTTTCAGAGCAAACAGTCCCAGGCAGTCCACTCTCCACTGCCTGGTCTGTGCTACTTCCCCAGTGGCTGGCAGGGGAATCCAGGGCCTGTCTTCTACTCTGGGTTCCAGCTCAGGGACCCTCTAATCAGCAGCCAAGGTCTGCACCCTCCTGAACCTTTCTACCTTTTCCCTGAGCCTTTCCTTACCTTCTGGCTCTCTCCACTTTCCTGGGTTTGCCAGCCCCACAACTCCCTTCTCCCAGGGAGTAACTGTGGGCTACTTGCCTCTGTAGCCCCAAACACACTCCCTTCTCCTAGGAAGTGACTGCAGCCTACCTCCCTGCAGCCCCCTCTGCTATTGGCTTCCTGCCTTTGTAAATCCAGCTTGTTCCTCCTCTGCTGGTCTCCCTCATTCAGTCAGAGGATTATTTAAGACACCTAATTCCCCTCAGCTGTGAGCTGTCTGGTTCATTGGCCCATTTCTTAACCTACATTAACCCTTTCAGGGCAAGTGTGGGGTGAACAGACACATCAGGGTTCAATGTGCCCAATACTAGATTCCTTTAATGCATTTATTGTAATATTTTTGCATGTCACTTCCCTTAAAAATCATTTTAAACCCATACTATCTCCCTTGCTTTGTTCTTCCTTATCTCTCACTCTATTTTTCCTCTTTCTGCTCTACCTTCTTGTATGTTTTCCTTTCTGGGTGTTTGCTTTCCTTCCAAAACATTTCCTAAGAAATTCATTACTTAATTTTTCACTCTAGTCTAGTCTCTTAACTCATCTTTTACAGTTGCATTTTCTGACTCTTCTCTTCAGCTTCATTTTTCCCCCTATCATCCTTCTACATGTTCCTTTCTGTCTCTCCTTCCACCCCATGTATCTTCTCTTTGCATGATTTGTCGGTCTTCAGGCTAAGATGCAAAACTATTTCATCCTCCTAGCCTTTTCCCAGAAGAGTAAAGTAGGGGTGAAGTGGGAGTGAGAGAATGGATTTGATGGCTGATACTGGAAAAGTTCTCATTGGGGATAAATCCAGGAGTTTGGGAAAGTTCCATTCATTGGACATTGGTCCAAGAAGTTGATTTTTCTAATGAGCAGACGTGTATGCTCTGAGCATTGAACAGGCACATTTCAATAAATTGAAATGATATACATATCCCACTTCCCACTATTCTTGTCCCTTATTTCACTATCTTCCACCCTCTCTCTTTTAAATGCATTTCCCCCAACCCCTCTTATCTTCGCTCTTCAAAAATCTCAAAACCACTAACTGGCCCACTGTGAATCGCTAAAGTCCCTTTTCTCTATACCTATCCACTCCTCTGTTTCCAACCCATACATATTATTTCAAACACCACATTTATTTCCTGTACATGTAAAGTAGTCAGAAAATGCCTCTCCCCTGCTCCCCTGACCATCTGAAAATATGGACTAGACTCTATGTTCTGAGTATATCATCTCAAAATCTAGTTTCTCTCCCTGGTCTCTGTCTCTATCAGTGGTTCTTTATAACACAATAGTGATAAACCTACATGCCAGTAACACGGTTGTATTCTCCAAGAGCTGAATTGATGAGCTGTTGAACATAATTTTGTTAACAAGAAAGGTGTTTTATAGATGAATTATACAGCCATAATTTCTAAAATGCATGATACTTTTTTCAGTACTGCCACAGCACCTGCTGCTAAGCATAAAGATGATTAGCCACAAACTAACCCACTATAGAATTATTATCAGTATATATTTGTGCAATGAAGAACTAATGGGAATTATGCAGATTGCATTTCCTTCCCTGCTGAAGGCAACCAACCTTCACCACCAATAGCAAAATGAAAACAGAGCTCAGCTGTGGAACAATAACACAGAAGTAGATTTTATTTTATTTTCAGATATGTATTGCTGATTTTTTCAAGACTTTAAGACACATTTCTTTTCCATGTAATTGTGTGACACGTAGTCCAAGTAAAATTTTTTCAAAGCTTAGCAAATTTCCTGTGCATTTTAATAGCTTGAAATATGTAATAACCTATATGTAGCATCCATTTAACATACATCAAAGGAACTTTTAAGAATTCTAACATAACCAGTATATAGTGCAAACCAGTAGCAATTGGCTTCCATAATCAGATTAGTAGTGCTGCATTAAATGTAGTAGTGCTGCATTTCCCTGTAGTTAAAGCATTAAAGCCTGCTCCTGGACCCACTTTATTCAGTGGAAGTTTCTTCCCTCTTTTAGATTATAGCTACTCTGGGCTGTTTCATCATATGTCTCAACAAGTCTGAACATCTGAACCTACTGTGCTTTGCTGTGTCATTGACTTTTGATAAAGGGGCCACACAAGGGATGATATTTTGGGGCAGGGTCTTTCTCTTACTCTGTGCTTGTACAGTGCCTAACACAAAAGGGTCCTGATATTGGTTGGTCTCTAGCTGCTGCCATAATACAAGTAAATAATAATAATGGTTCATTTGTTATGCCTTTCTGAATATTATTTGATTATTTTAATACATTACAATAAAACTGGTAAGAAATACTTTATGCCTCAAATTGAAAATATACAGGTACTATAAAGATTCCCCGCCCGAAGAGGTTGCCTGATGTTTGCTAAGTTTTGATGCCTTGTTTCTTTAAACTTATGCTAAAGTTAACTGGAATTTCAGATGAATTCTCTCTCTCCCTTCCAACCTCCCCCATATTTTGTTTTCAAAATTAAAATCAATAAATAGAAATATCACACAGCAATTTCTTAAGGAAACTGAGTTAAAAAGATAACTTTTTCTATCTACGGTATAAATATCCACACTAATATAGTTAATTTTTTCTTAAAGAATCCCAGAGGAATTGAGAGAGAAACATTTTATATTCACATGAAAAGATATGTAATCAGTGCTTTTCTTTTGTACTATAATTGATGCTTCACAAAATACATTTACTTGAGTACCAGTATTTAATGTTTCAGACTGGAAAAACAAATAGGAACAAGCAAAAACAAACACAGAGAAACACAAATCTTGAAATTCTCAGTTGATCAGCTTGTTGCATAGCTTGGCTATGGTTCACTTGAGTCAAACTAAATGCTTGAAATAACTTGTTTAATTCTAAAACACTTCACTCCAGTAATCAGAAGCTTTACACTCATTGTATAGGGCAAGGATATATTATTTAAATATATCCTTAATGAAGGTTGACTCAGGATTCCTTTAAATGGGTTTTTAGAAAACAGTATATTTAAAAGTAGCTGAGAATAATTTAGTCTATTGCAGTCAATGCATCAGTTCATTATACTGTATGTTCCTCTTAAATTCTTTAAAATAAAAATATTCGTTCATTTAGACTAAACTATTTATGGATGTACAAAGGCTAGGGATCTCTTTGCATATGCTGAAAATACAGACTGCTTACTGGAAAGGGAATCAACTGTGCATTTGATTAATTGATTTAGTCATATATTAAAAACTTTTGCTTCTTATCCCATTAAAAGTAACACTAATGAGCAATGGCTCTGACCTTCAAGTGGAAAGCCACATGTGCCTCAACCCCTCAATATTTACCACCCAAATTTAATCTCTATAATGGACACCTTAAAAGGAATCTGATAGAAAATATTAAGAGCCACTCCAAAACTAAAACACTTAAGGAAGATTTTGATTAATGCCTCGTGATTAATCAATTGATTAATATAGTTTTCAATACAGATGTTAGGACACTGTCTACTTTAATCAACCATTCTGAAAACAGTGAAGACAAATGATCTATTTTTGTGTCGATTAAAAAAAGCCTATTTTAGCAGTTATGTAAATTATAACACAAACCTTAGTTAGCATGCCCAAATTTTCCCTTACATTAAAATATTTAAACATTGGAACGGTTAATTAGGTAAGTGTCATCCTCTTGGTAGGACCTTAGTTTAAAACTAAATAATAATAATAATAGTAATAAAAATCATGCATTCAGCCAAATGTGTGCACTTTACTTTTTAAAGAAATTGTTTTAGAATTATACTATAATCCATATTTAAACACCACTTTTTTTTATTCTGAGACTGTTTCTAATTTGTGATTGTGCTTTCCACCATACGAAAACTGAAATCTTTATTCCAGTCAAAAATAATCACCCTGTAATTACTGTGACAAACTGCCCAAGCTGTATCATTGTGGCCATTTCAACTAATGATATTGTATTAGAATGCCTAGCAATAGACTTCAAATGGAAAATATAATTATGTGCATTAGTTTGTCTAAGCATTTATAAGATCACATATCCATCAGTTATCGGGTCTCATAAAAAAACCCATACATCACTGTCACTGCTAGTTTTGTTATTGGAAATGTGGGCCTTTATGAACTCCGTTTAAGATATGTCTAAAATTTCACTTTTTCTGTAGTCCACTGAATCCATGCAAGTTGAACTAGTATAAAATGAGCAGAATGTTCAGCTGATGACAGAGGAACAAAATATTTGACAGTCTAACCAAACATGAATGAAATGTTTAAGGGTATTGATTAAGGACTAAGGCCCCAACCTTCCAAAGACTGATGTACATGCTTAACTTTACACACTGTCAATGGGATTACTCACTGTGCATAAAGTTTACTACTTGAGTAGGTCTCTGCAGAACCCAGTCCTAAATTCTATCCTATTGTAGACTGGTGTGAGCAAAGGTGAAATCAAGGCCAGCCATGTGTACCCTGAGAAGATTAGAATTCTGAGCACATTCTGTCCTTTCAGAAATGAAGATCTGCAGTAGAAACTATTTGTGGAGGTATTGGGAAGAGTCTCACTTCCTTATGTATGTGAATCAGAGTTGGTAGAAAAACCAAAAATTTTCAAGGCACAAATTCCCTTCTTTGGAAATTTTCAAAATGAAAATTTTAATTTCAGTTCCAAAAATCCAGACACTGAAAAAGAGAAACCAAGATTTTCAGCTTCCAAAATTCTAAATAGTAATATATTCTAAATTCATTTTAAGTCAAAATGAAACAAAAAGTTTTGGTTCATTTCAAAATGTTGATTTGAAATGAAATTTCAAATTTTAATTTTATAGTTAAAAAAATGCCAAAAATCAAATTTTGACCAGCTCTGTGTTTTTGTCTCACCAATCACTAGCTTCAGATGCAGGGCTATTTTAAAAGTTTTGGTACATTCTTAACTTTAAGGTAGTGTGGTCTAGCAAACTAAATATGGGACTAGGAAGCCAAGGGCAGCTCAATTCCCATCTCTGACATTCCAACTCCCTCAGCTGCCATGGGCCAATCACAACCTGTCTGTCTTTGTTTCCCTATTTACATAACGTGTGTGTAACACTTATTTTCCTGCCTGCCAAATTACTATAGGATGGTGGCTGGATTAGATAGTTAATTGTTTACAGCACTCAAGTTGTAAAGGAAGGGTGGCCCAGTGTTTAGGACACCAACCTAGGACTTGGGAAATACATGTTCACAGTTCCCTGCACTAACACAGACTTCCTCTGTGACCTTGGGCAAGTCACTTAGGAGATGTTTATGTTGCAATGTAAGCCCAGGGTCTGGGCGACTTAAGTTCACAGGCTCAGTGTTCGTAAGCCAAGGCTTGAGTGTCCAAACTAACCCTAGATTTAGAATTTCTGGACCTGGATCTCACCATTTTGCTTAAGCATCTGCATTGTACTATGCAGATGCGAGTCAAACTAACCTCTTCCAGGCTTCCTAGTGCCCTCTCCAGCTGTAGGTCCTCCAACCTATTTTTTCTGGTGCATTGTAGGAAAACTTACCTGTCCATTCCACAGCACTTTACAGACCCATCAACATGTCTTGCCAAGTCATCTTTTGGGTCTGCATGCTCCCAGAAACCCAAAGGAGTCATCATTTGAAGAACTTGGTCTGCTTGGGCTTTCACTTCTGTTTCAGAAAACGAGTAGAGCATCCATGAGATTCCAGTGGACATTTTGGTGGTGTTTTCTGATCTACCAAAGGCACCTGTCAGAGAAGGAGTATGATACAGACACAGCAGACTCGAACTGCCTGATGCTGTTCATGACTCTCAGTATAGCTACTGATGTGCCCCTACATACACCAGCGCTTCTGGAACAGGCTTACAAGCACAGACTGGTGTGATCACATCACCAGGCAGTCCTGGGATGACCAGCAGTGGCTTCAGAACTTTGCATGAAGCAAGCTACATTTCTGAACCTTTATGAGCAGTTTACACCAACCCTCCAGGGTCAAAACACACACATGAGGGCAGCCATGCTGATCCAGAAGTTGGTAGGTATAACGATCTGGAAGCTGACTACTCCAGACTGCTACATGTCTATTGCTAACCAGTTCGATGTTGGAAAGTCAACTGTGGGTAAAGTACCAGTGGAGGTTTCTTAAGTAATCAGGCATGTGTTTTAGCCAAAGGTGGTGGGCATCCATGAAGTAATTGCTGGTTTTGAGTGAATGGGGTTTCCAAACTGCACCGGGGCCACTGATGGGACTGATGTTCTCGTAGTTTGCCCTTCTCAAGGAGCATCAGTACGTAAACTGCAGGCCCTTGTAGACCATAGAGGCTGATTTATGGATGCCATCATGGGCTGCACTGGAAAAGTTCAGGATACCAGAGTATTCCTCTGATCAGGAGTCTACCGTCATGCAGAGGTCCACCACCATCAAATGACTTTATCAATGGAAAAAGAACAAGAAATTTATCAATGGAGTAACTGTCCCTGTGTTATTCTAGAGGACCCCACGTATCCCCTTTTGCCTTGGCTTATGAAACCATGCCCGGATCTCAGAGGACCTGGCAAATGAAGGTTTAATTGCACTCTCAGTACATGTAGAATAGTGGTTAAATGTGTGTTTGGCAGATTAAAATCCCACTGACAATGTCTAGACCCATATGGATTCCAGTATCATCAATGCTGTCCGCTTGCTATGTTCTTCACAATCTTCATGAATCCAAAAGTGAGCCATTTGACTCCAAATGGAGCTATGACAGTAATGGATTGCTGAACCAGGACACTCAACCAGAAAGTGCACCTGTCACAGCTGGAGCAGGATGCATACAGACAACAGAAATCAGGGATGCTTTATGCACCCACATAACAGACTTGCATGGACAATGGAATAGGGAGAATAGTGCATCTGTGGATGTATTTGTACAGCACTTTCTACAGTAAATGAAGTACTCGCTGTATGCTAAGAATGTGGGGGGAGCTTGTCATGAATTGTTAATTATGGAAGAGATGACTACTTATAAAATGGGGGGATGGGAGTGTGTGTGTGAGACATGAATTGTGTATTTTCATTATGGATTGATCTGAATAGATGTACCAATCACAATACAACTTCCCAGGTATGCCTTATATGATGTTTCTCTGTAAAACAGGGATAATAATACTTCCATACCTCATGTATTGTGAGGATAAATATCTTAAAAGGGCACTCAGACACTATGGTGACAGGGAAATAGAAGTAGACCAAGTACTAAATACATACATGTCAATTTTTCTGGGTTGGTTTTTTTTTGGAAAGTTAGCTTTGTTAGTGTAAAATATGATACAGTTTATACAAATAGATTTCCAAAAGTTGCAAATTAAACCTAACTAAAAAGTAGAATAAAATTACATGAACTTTTTAGCATCTTTTGAATAAAAAAAATAGAGAGTCAGTACAGTACTATATATTCTATATATACTAAAATATTCAACTTCTGTCCTGAGAAAAGCTTCTATTTTTTTTTAAATATCATGAAACATATAAAAATTAAAAATCGCTTTCAAATATCTGAAGCCCATACAATTAATTTTTTATTGAATTGTCATCTATGTTTTTTTAAGTAAATTTTTCTAAGCGATGGAGACAATTCTCCATTGGAGTCTTTAAATCAAAATCGAATGTCTTTCTAAAAGATATTGTTTAGTCCAGCCATACATTGCTGGGCTAGATGCCAAAATTACCTGGGTGAAATCTATGGCCTATGCTGTGTAAGATGTCAGACTAGATGATCCCTTCATTTAAAAAAAAAAATCTCAAAAGTAAGATTTTTTTAAAATTAATTTACAGCTTTTTACAACTATAGTTAAGGTTCCGTATTTGTCACAGAGGTTGGGGAAATCACGGATTCCTTGACTTTCCATGACTGTCATGACTTCTGCAGCCATCAGCGTGGCTGACACCGGGGCTACTAAAGCAGCTAACCTTGGGGCCAGCTATTCAGGTGGCCCAGGCACAGCCACACCACCCGCTGCTGGAGCGGCCCCAGGAAGGACAGGGCCACAGGAACAGCCCAGGTAGCAACCAGTGCGGCTGGCACTAGGGACATGCCTAAGCAGCAGCCCCAGGGACAGTTACAGCAGCCACTGCTCTGTGGATGGCCCGAGAAGTGGTGCCCCGAAGGCCCCCCAGAGCAGTGGCACCCCGGAGGCCCCTAGCTACCATTTCATCATGGTATTTATAATAAAGGTCATAGACAGGCCACAGGCCATACATTTTTGTTTATTGTCTGTGACCTGTCCATGACTTTTACTAAAAATACCCATGACTAAATAGTAGCCTTAACTATAGCATGGGATTAAAGTATCCTGAAAAGATAACTATGAACTGCATTACAAATCTGACCATTTAAAGAACACTTTAGCCAATGGACAATGCAGAAATATTTTGAATAGACAAAGTAATTGTCCAAGTACAAATTTGACTAGAAAGCTCCCCACACTTGCTAAGTGTTCCTAGTGTCCTTTATTGGCAATGCATGGACAGGACTTCAGTTTTGCATCTCACCTAAAATACAGACATCAGTACAACCAGACACCATTCTGGAGACTAAAATACTACTGACCACCCCCAAAAGTACACCATGAAATGTTACCAACAAGAAACACTCAGCAAATGCAGCTTGAATTTTGTTATTTCCATTTCTGGCACTTTATACCTATGTCTATGCTTTCAGCTCTACAGTTGAGCAATACTGCTTGCTGTATTTTGGTGCCAGTAAAGATTTAAGCCATCCAAACAAGACTGTGAATTTGAACTGACAGAGAGTAAATTATTTGCATCTGGCATAACTGATGGTTGTGTCAAAACCTTGGCATATAATTCATTGGTAAACATATTCTCCCACACTATTCACTCATGCCTGATTTGTTATCAAGGAATATGGCCAGATTCTTGCCAGAGCAGGACAAGATATTTTATACCCATCATTTTAAGAATATTCCTCTCTGATAGGGGATAAGCAAAGCACCAATGTTCCTGGTAGGTGACAAAACAGAACACAATTTCCTTTTCTTTGATAATGCTAAATTCATACAAAAATGTAGCCCTTAGAATGAGGAGCATAGGAGCCTTTTTGTTTAACAAATCTAAATAAAATTAATTTAATTAAGTAAATGATATAATGAACTAGTAGGAAATTAAAGAGACAAATGGCCAAAAACATGGTTCTAAAATTGTTCTGAATCTGTGTTAGTTAATGTACTTTGTTTTTTTATTTTGCCCTCTACACCTAGTTGCTTTACAATACACCTGTGGTCTAATGGAAGTGTCACACTCATATAGGGCTGTTGACCTTGCTCCCCAGGAGCTCTCATGCATCCTTATGGAAACACTCCAAAAAGAATCTCCATAAAAACGGACCTTATAGAGACTTCTTACTAGAGATTAACCTTTATCTTCTGACCCTGTCCTTCATAGCACATACCAAGCTTTGTGTTAGCTGAAGCTGGGGAGAAATCATGTTATTCCTGTGGGTTAGCTCGTAACTTTGAGAAGGGTGGCACATAGCTGTACTAACCCAGACTATAGGACAAATTTTGAACTCAATAACAATTTCTCCATTGACTCCATCTTGTTCTGAGGGAGAATCAAAACTACTGTGTGTGTGTGTCCCCAACTAGCAAGTGGGCAGGAGTGAGCAGAACCAGATCTCCTACTATTCCCATCCCCCTCCATCTGCTTCTCCCCCCAATTGCTTGCAAAGGAGGATATCATGAAAATAGCTGATACAACCAGAGTTGCAATCTCAATATTGCATGGCTGAGTAGGGGATGTGATAATCTAGCCCTGTGAAACTAAGTATGTTTGTTAACAGTAAAGTGTCTTCCAGTTGTGGTTTTTCTTAGTTATTCATTTTGTGTGATTCTAAAGAAAATCCAGAAAAATCTAACTTAGAAAATTGTAAGATGTTTGTTTTTCTAGCTAAATATTTTATTGAAATAATTGTTTGCAATGTCTAGGTTTTATGTTATCTGCTGTTGTGTATTCATGTTGTGCATTGCCTTGCTATCTACAACAGGGAAAACTCTTGCCTGTATCCTCTTAAACCGATTACCTCCCCTTGCTAAGGAAATATTGCCAGAATCTCAGCGTGGTTTTAGACCATCCCACAGGACAGCTGACACAGTCTTTGTTGCCCGCCAAATCCAGGAAAACTCTCGGGAGCAAAATTAGAATTTTTACATGGCCTTCATCGATTTGACAAAAGCCTTTGACTCTGTCAATTGCAAAGCCCTGTGGAAGGTGCAGTCCAGATTTGGCTGCCCTCCAAAATTTATTAAGATTCTAAGGCTTCTCTGTGATCAGATGACTGCCATAGTTGTCTGTAATGGCCTTGAGACAGAACCTTTCAGCATCAAAACTAGGGGTTAAGCAAGGATGCGTTGTTGCCCCAACCCCGTTCTCCATCAATTTAGCAGTTATTTTTGTCCTTGGAAAGATCACCTCTCCAATGGAGTTGACATTCAATACAGAATGGATGGGTGGCTCTTTAATCTTCGATGTCTCTGCTAGAAGTATTCAGGGTGCCCATTACTGATCTTCAGTATGCTGATGACTGTGTCATCCTCAGACACACTGAGAATGACCTTTAGTCCATACTGGATTTTCTCACAAAAGCTTACCAAAGCCTAGGACTCTCACTCAATATTAAGAAGACTAAAGTGCTCTATCAACCTGCTTCAGGCCTTGCACATGACCTACCACAAACCACCATTGAGAGTCAGACTTTGGAGACAGTTGAGCACTTTTGCTACCTCGGTAGCCAACTTTCTCAAAATGCAAAAATCAACAATGAGATCCAGCACAGGATCCAGTGCTCAAGTACTTCCTTTAGGAAATTGCTCTGATGCATTTTCATGGACTGTGACCTATGGCAGAACAACAAGATCCAGGTCTATAAGACAATTGTTGATCCTACATTTCTCTGTGGATGCAAAACCTGGGTGACCTATCAACAGCACCTCAAGAGTCTGGAGAGGTATCACCAGCGATTCCTCCGGAAGATCCTTCACGTCAAGTGGCAAGATCGCTAAAGCCAGCATCCTCGCTGAAGCCAATGTCACCATGTGACAGGGTTGGACTCACCCCCGTGGCGCCTCCTGCTGGTTTCTTCTGGGAATTAGCTCACCAGCCTCTGGGATGCCCTCTGCAGGCCGGTGATCCGACTGACCACTCGGGCCCACAAGTTCCTCCCAGGACCCGGTGCCCCTTTAACTGGGGGTGCTGCCCCCTGACAGTACCCCACAGATCTGGGTCTCCCCTCCCCAGGGGACCCCCACCCACTATCCCCACCCCACCTCAGTCGTAGGCTACTGCTAGTCACCAGCTAGCCCCCGCGCCCTGGGGCAGACTGCAGTATAAGCCACTCATTACAGGCAAAGGGGGTTTGGACCTTCTGCCTCGGCCTACTCATGGGTTGCCCCCTGCAACCCCAGTACCTAGATGGGCCTAACCCTAGGCCACAGCCTGGGGTTTTCTCAGGCCGGAGCTCCCCAGCTCCTCTGGCCTTCCACAGCCCTGCTCCACCCTAGGTACCTGCTCAGGTCCCTGCAGCCAAGCCCTTCTCCCTCTAAAGGCAGAGGGAGACTGTTTGCTCCAGGCCCACTGCCCTCTTATAAGGGCCAGCTGGGCCCTGATTAACTGGCCACACCTGTGGCTTCCTTGCCAATCAGACTAGCTTTCACTCTCAGCCCTCTCCCAGGGCTGTTTCCAGCCCCTCAGGGCAGGAGCGGGGTATCCACCCCCTACACACCAGCATTGAAGCAATGATCCTCATGCCCCAACTTCACGCGGTGTGTGAATGCCAGACACTCGCCTCCCAAAACAAGTCCTCTACACTCAGCTCACCCATGGTCAGAGATCCCGTGGTGGTCAGAGGAAATGCTACAAAGACACTGAAAGCGTATCTTAAGAAAACGGATGTGGACATCACAGGCTCAGAGGAGTAAGCCACCAACCGATCCCGATGGCGTCATATCCTTCATCAGGCAGTGGCCCTCTTGCAGAAGAAGCACCTTGCACTCGAACTGAAAAGAGAGAGAGAGGAGGAGGGAAAAAGGAAGAACTTTCTCCCAGCAGGAAGATGGCCGTCCACGAAATGTCTGTACCTTCTGTGGGTGGATCTGCGGTTCCAGGATCGGACTCCTGAGTCATCTCAGGACCCATATGTAAATCCGTGGTAGAGATCATCCTCGAATCGAGGGATCACCAATCAATCAATCAATCAATTAATTTTAGATTGGGAAGCGTTATTCATTGTACTTGAGATTGTATTATGAAACTGAAGGTGAATAAAGTTTAGGCCTTCAGCGGCAGTCTGTAAGAATCTATTGCATTGGCCCAGTAGAGGGTTTGGGGCCAAAGTCTGAATGTGCTACAGGATGTACCATTTCTGTCTTCTCATACAGAATTAATTGTAATATGGTGATATGCATCCTGGAAAATTTGTTTCATATTAAGAAGTCCAGATGTTTTTGGTCTCTTTCTATGACATTCCCACAATCAGAATAAATTATATCTAGAGACTAATGTAACAGATAGAGATGCTGAATAAATCTCTCATAGTTCAGATGATAAAATTAACATGCTGATGATATTTTAATGTTTCAGTATAATCGGGTGGGACGGGGGACGATCATGCTTCCATCAGTTCCAATATAATTCTGTTCTTTAATCTTTTTTCAAGGAAAAAAATAGAACATTTGAAAGGAATATACAGAAAATAGAATGTGCTTCAGTCTTAAGGCAAGTTGTTTACGATATATTTGAATTGCTTTGCCCAAAGGTGTTGCAGCAAATCAACTAATACATTGGAGACTTGAGGTCAGAACCAGTGTTTCTTGTAGTACAAGTGTGTCACTTACACACTATAGCTTCTGGTATAGAAGATCCACTGATCTGGAGAATAGTATTAACATATTAGAACCACTCATCATCCACGTGACCTCACATGGGAAGGGGGAACAAGTCATGCTTGCCTTACACATGGGTAATCCCATTGATTTGAAACCTAAGGCAATCAGAATTTGGCCAAAGATGCATGGACATGCTACAAGGAGGCATGCAAATGTGAAGGCTTGAGATGTAATTTTAATCTCATGACAAATTAAAGACAAATAAAACTAAAGTGAAAAGAAAAAAAAATTGGAAATTTCAGAAGGAGCCAAGGGAGATAGGCTTCTAATTCCATCTGAATTTCAAAGGGAGATGGGTGCCTAACTGCCTTAGATAGCTTGGAAATTTCCAGACTTACTAGTTTTAATGGGAGATCTTTCTGAGTAAGGAGTGGTTCCCACTAAATATTTGCAAATGAACCAATGAATACTTTAGCCTAACCAGTGCACTTTGAGGAGTCTGATTACAGCACGGATCTCTGTCTCTCTAAAGGTCCAGTTTTAATCTCTTACCTAAGTAAGGGAGGGAACCATTTCTATTAAAGCTAAGCACAGTAGAAAGGAAGGGCACACAAAAACAATCTCAAATCAAGGAATGTGATTGTATTGGATTGATGGAGAAGTACAAGCTGAGCATATATAGTCGTAGACACTATAATAAAGAATGCAATAAAAGAAAATGCCACAAGTATTTCTTTTCTTATTTTCTTTTTGCTGACACAGACTAACACGGCTACTACACTGAAACTTAAGAGACCTGTTCGACACCAGTTCACATTTCCTGGCTTATGGACATTTACATTATTAACACCATTGCATTTTTTATTTTAATATGAAATGGACACGACCTATTTACTGTCATTTCCACACCATATTGTACATATTACTTTGAAAGAGACTTAGCAGTTGAATATTGTAACATTTTTGGTCTGGAAACGAGTGTATAATTGGTCCAATAAAAATGTAATGAGGGTGAACATTGAGCCTAAGGAAGATGGGTTTCACATATTTTGGGACTTTCTGCCACTGTTATAAGCAGCAAGAGCCATATTCAAATGGCTAGGGGTCCCTCTCAAAACTAACACACATCACCAGCTAAAATCCACATCCAAAATTTCTGGGATCACTAAATACCTTCCCTGGACACACTTAATGGGTTACAGCTCTCTACTTGCAAGACAAACAAGGTAAACTTTACTGGAGGAAAGGGAACACAGCATAAGTTTGGGAAAACATAACAAAAGTATATCTAAATTAATAAGTAAACTTCCCCCCGCAGTAACTTTTGCAGTCATCTGTTTACTTAGCTCCCTACTCACTGATGTGAGCATCAAATAGGCAAATGTCCCTTTACCACCTCACTTCCCCATTCTCCAAACCCCACTCATGGTTTTGTGTCTTTTATAGTCACAGAGTTTGAAAGTGCCCTCAGGCAGGCCTCTCTAGTCCTTTGGAAAGGGAAGTCCAGTCCTGAAACTTTGCCACCTATCCCAGATATAGTGATTTCAATTATTTAGTGGCTGTGTACTGACTTGCAAAGCCCTCAGTCTGTGTTGTCTCACCACAAAGTCCTCTCAACAGAGAAGGATCCTGAAGGGGGAGGAACCAGCAGCATGTAGGACCCTTGAGAGAAGTCCTTGCAACCCGGGCATTCCTTGGCACTAGAGAGGAGCCCTTCTCCCCTCTTACTTCTCTCTCAGTTCAGTTCCAGTAGCCAATTCTGATTTTGTGTACAGTTATGCTTGCTCGCAAGCATCACTGGGGGAATTCTGGGTAGAAAGCTTATGCAAATGAAGCTGTAGCTGGATTTCCCCTGTTAACCAGCAGATTGGAGAGGAAGGAACTATTTGCCCTTCAGCTTTGGTCATCTGGAGTACTGGATAAATAATATATGCAGATGAAGCACCTCTCCAGACATTCTTCCCCCGTTCACCAACAAATAGGTGCAGAGAGCTCCTTACCCCCTAGAGCTTCAGGCTACAGAGCTTACATACCTAAGAAATGTTATACTTAGATTGGATAATTGAGGGAGTTCAGTTACCTAGTTGAGCACTGAAGATTTTTTTTTTAACCTCAGGGGGAACAGGGGAAAGTTTGCCTTTTGAGGGGAAAAAAACCACAGCTAATCGCTGTCCATGAGACTGACACTAGCTGTAGGTCTTTCTCCATGAAAGTGACACAAGCTATCACCTTGTTCTCGAACCCGCTACAGTGAAAATGTAGCAAAGTCAGTATATGACTAGCAATAATATTTGGATGAATGTAATACTTATTGCTCTGTACAGGGAGCACAGTTAAGAAACATTAGTCGATTCCTCTAGGAGGGTGATACTTTGATACATGAAATGGCACTCGTTTCGTGAGATTTTTTTCTGTTACTTTTTAAAGAATGAAGAAATGTTTTATAGTTGTAAATCAAGAAAGGACATTTAAAGTTTTACAGAATGAATCCTTTTCCTCTGTTAATCCAACAACACGTCAAGAATAACGATCACAATATCTCCAAATTACCTCCCCAAGGTAGCCATTCTCACCCAACGTCTTTTGACGAGACGTTGTATAAGTAGGGGCATTTCCAGCAGATCGAGGGACGTGATTATTCCCCTCTATTCGGCACTGGTGAGGCCTCATTTGGAGTACTGTGTCCAGTTTTGGGCCCCACACTACAAAAAGGATGTGGATAAATTGGAAAGAGTCCAACGGAGGGCAACAAAAATGATTAGGGGGCTGGAGCACATGACTTATGAGGAGAGGCTGAGGGAACTGGGATTGTTTAGCCTGCAGAAGAGAAGAGTGAGGGGGGATTTGATAGCTGCTTTCAACTACCTAAAAGGGGGTTCCAAAGAGGATGGATCTAGATTGTTCTCAGTGGTAGAAGATGACAGAACAAGGAGTAATGGTCTCAAGTTGCAGAGGGGGAGGTTTAGGTTGGATATTAGGAAAAACTTTTTCACTAGTAGGGTGGTGAAGCACTGGAATGGGTTACCTAGGGAGGTGGTGGAATCTCCTTCCTTAGAGGTGTTTAAGGTCAGGCTTGACAAAGCCCTGGCTGGGATGATCTAGTTGGGGTTGGTCCTGCTTTGAGCAGGGGGTTGGACTAGATGACCTCCTGAGGTCCCTTCCAACCCTGAGATTCTATGATTCTATGAGACTAGAGGGAATGGTAATTTTTATATTAGGAAGCTATTTGAGATAGCATATTTTTGAAAGTGCTACCAAAACTGAGTGTTTCATCCTATTTTATCAAAAAAATATTCCACACATGCAACTTGAGTATTCTGTGTTCCAAAGGGAACCACCTATGTCTAAAACATATTCTGGATATTAAGGAACATAGGATACTAATGCTGTTAGGGAATGGTTAATGCGGATATTGATAGTGAAATAGTAACCTGCACCTACTCCTGTGAAAAGCTGAGCATCCTGCCATCAGGAGTAAAGGGTCTTCATCTCTTGCCAGCACTAGACCCATAGTAAGCTTATATTGCATAAACAGCTACATAAAACCTTCAACAACACTGCATTTACATCAGACTAAGGAGAAAATCCAAAGTGGCAGAACAAAACATAAGAAACCGCACAAAAACGAAATGGAGTCAACATTTAAAGACACTGAATTTTGTCTATATTCTGCAAATTCTACATTTTAATTTTTTTTTTAATTATTCCCATCTTTCAACTGGGCAGAAATAAGCTTACACATTAAACCTTCATTCTGACATTTCCTAGCTTTTAAGTGCTTGACTTTGCAACTTACATTTTAATGCAAGCTTCTGTATGCTACCTGTGTACATTATAAACATGCACAATATTCCTGAACATAAACATAAGGTACTGAGGAAACATAGAAACATAGAAACATCTTTTTCAAAGCCCTCTGAGCATACTAAACCCTGATAGCAGTACAACACATTTAGACAATAGAAAAGCACCCTGAGCTGTCAGCATATTTTCAGCAGACTGATCACTGTGGAGACCTACAGCGCAGAGTGTAGTATTAAGGATCTACAGTTACTCAGCTGAAGTTGGGATGAGGGATGCCTTCTATCCAATCTGTGTTATTGAATTTGAAACCCCTCATAGGTTTTTCTGTCAAAGGAGTTACTTAAAACAGAATGTTATAGGAATGAGTTAAAAAGGAAAGATTGGAAAAAGCCAAAAGGTAAATTAACCTATATCTTCACTATCTCTTTTAGGTCAATACAGTGACAAAAATAAAATAGAGTTTCACATAAAAATAAAAGATAATCATTGTATCAAATTCTAGCCATGGAATAGCTTTTCTTACACTAGAACATTCCTTAATCTGGATCACAGCGCAATGCCAACCCACTCTCTCTCTCTCTCTCTTTTTTTTTGGGGGGGGGGGGGGCAGAGGTTGGCCATAAGTAGGGGGTTTGCTACAACTGGAAATGCAACCTACTCATTGTAATAATTTGCTACTTCATTCTGTTTCATAGTAAACAGAGACTACCAGTACCAGACAAAAATATTTAAAATATTTATTCATAATCTAAATTCTAAGTAATTTAAAGCAACAGAAACTGTACTTATAAAAATCCCTACACATTTAAATAGTAGATTTGAGATTAAGGCCTGAAAAACAAGTTGAATTCTAACTCTGCACTTTCTCTCCCTCACTTTCTCTGCAGATCTGTTTCTTTCACCTCAGTTAGTGATTCTACCAAACATCCCCATTCCCAACCCCTGTCATTCCTTCTCTTAACCTATAAACTCTTGGCACTATTTAGGTCACTTCTGAATTTGTCCCTAGTTGTAACTCACATTCACATTGCAGAGGGTATCTTAGAGTAATCAGTACTCTCAGTTACTTCTGTCAGAAAGTAATTAGTGTAAAATGAAATTGGAACAGATGATAAATGCTGGAGCTGTGAAGCAGCCAACATAAATTTAATGCATATGCTGTGGGGTTGGCCAATATATATGAAATAATATGATACTGAATATGGATCTCTTTGGGGAGCTATTTTATTGCAATAGAAAACTACAGATTTGTTAAAGGTAAGTAAATAACAGGAACATTTTATTAAGAGTAGGTCAAGCTGCCAAAAGAAGCTATTATTGAAGTAGAAAGTTTCATGCTAATAGGAATGATCTGAAGCTCTTCCTCCCTCAAACCTTCATCTTCTTCTAAAATGGAAAGCTTCAGAGATCTACCCTTATTTGAACAAAGAGTGGATACCTAATTTTAGATGATCATTCTGACTTGACAAAAGTCCGGTTCTGGTTAAATCGGATTCTTTTCTATTAAAAAATGGCTTTTTAGAATTAGCTCTTTCAAAGTGGGCCTCAGGGGAAGTGCTGAATTTTTCATGGCCCCTCCAGGTTCATTGTTCAAAATGCACAGTAATACGAAATCTATTTCTCTCTCATCCGCTATTTTTAAAAACAAGCTGCTATTTGCTTTCTAATTTTTTTCCCTAGAGAATGAGAGGAAAAAAGCCAAGCCAAGCCAAGCCAAAAAAAAAAAAAAAAAAAAGATATATCAAATGGAATAGGCAGGTGAGAGAAAGATGAGAGAAAGTTTTTTTTTTCAAAAACAGTGATTTACATTTCAAATAAAATAGGGATTAAGTTATATAGTACATAAACTGTAGTGCAGTGCAATAGACAATTAATTAACAGCAGTATGGACTGTACACCAAAATACTACAGAACCTTCACAGAATATACATGTCTGTTCTTGTGCCTTATCTTTATTCATTGTTTTTAGAGTTTTTAAATTATTATGGTCAGGAAACTGTTGCTGCAAAATCAGCACCATTTTTACTATTGCAGAACTAATGCAGCTACAGAACATGAAGCTGATTCTTATTTTGATCATGTATCATTATTGAAACTGTCATCTGAGTTTAACTGCAGAATCTTGTAGTGAGTCTAAACCATGGAAAAAATCTAGAGTTTTGCAAAACCTGGTTACAAGGATAGATGTTCTGGACCTTTTTCCTCCACTAAATTTATAAAAACTTCCTATAAAAAAAATCAGTCAGTCAGTCTGGGTAATGTGGCTAATCATATGGCCTCTGGGCGGTTATATGTATGCAATGTGTTTCATCAGGTTAGCAAGTAGCAGCAATTATTTGCTCATAAATAGGTATTTGATCAAATTAATCCATATTTTCAACAATTCTTATTTCAATATCTATAACATATGTTAAAGGCAGTCATGAATTATATCTTTTTTAGAGTCACTGAAATTATCCATACTCTACTGAGTGTTACAGTGATTTACACATCCACTTAATTTTAAAGAAAGTATTATTTCAGTTGGAATTCCCACATGATGGCAGGCCACATTAAGCCAAAGAGCACAAATAGGAAGCTCTCTCCCATATTAGTATATGCTTTAACTTTTGGGGCAAACTTGCCTCTGAAGTAGTACACTGGACACAATTCAGTATCTCCCAAAGTGCTGCAACTCTATCTTTTCTACTCAGCCAGATTTGCAGCAGCTTGCATCCCCTACTAACAGCCATACTACTCCTCCACTATGTATAGCTACAGTTCCTTCCCCAAATTGATCAGACCACTTTCATGTGTGAAAATCTGCCAGCCAGCCATCTTCTCCTCAGTGTTGCCTTGCCTGCTCATCTCTCATTGGCTTAAATTCCCACCTATAGCCTAAAATAAGCATCAAGAATCACTCCTAATTTAGCAGTCATTTACAGAGACTCTGCTGGGCATTTAAATTATGAAAGAACATTGTTGCTTTGAAGTTAATCTACACACCTTCATCCATCCCTCTCAATTCGTGAAGGTCCAAATGTGCCATGCAAAGATCCAAAATGAGAAACACACAAAATTATTCATAGAGAAACTTAAAATGTGGAATTCATTCCTTCACTAAAAGTGACTGTCCACATTTTCAGCTTCATGATACTTTACACTTGATGTTAATAATATTCAGCAATAAAAGCGACGAGAGACCAAGTCTCTAAGTAACAGGTATTTGGGGGAATAAATTTAATATCCTGATTTATCCAGGGCCAACAAAGTATACCCCTACGACTGGGGAGTGGACATATTTTGGCCCATATTAGGGAAGATCTGTTAGTTACCTGGAGGGATCTAGCTAAGAGTGGGGGCAGGAGGCAGCCAAGGTAACTGTGGCACTTCCTTGTGGCATATGTCCAGAGCAGCCTTTGGCTACAGAGAGGACACTGTTTCCTGATTAACAGCAATCACAAGTGGATTTAGGGGAAGGCATCCCCTAAGGAACCTTGAAAAAGGGGTAGTTAGGGCTCCTAATATCTGATGGTGAGTAAACAACTCCCTCGCCTTTTCTCCGCCCCCCCCCCCCCCCCTTACTCCTTATATGAGGGGAGGGCAGTGGAAGGCTGGGAAGGGGGTTGCTGATGGCAGCCCTCCCAAATAGGTGGCAAAAATTAAGGAAAGGATGAAGACTAGCATGGTACGATTTTTTGCCAGGTATTACCAGGTTAAGTGAATAAAGTTGTGGCCTAATTAACCCACATCCCTTGAGTCATCTTTCTTACTGCATCATGGGTACAAAAAGATACGTTTGGAGAGATCTGCTCTCCCCAGTGACTTAGCTGTTGTAAACACAATGAAATATTACAGCAAGGCATGCAAGAATACCCAAAGTTGTCACATCATGCTGGAACTAGTCATTGCAGACGGACACTAAACCAATGACTAATTTCTATGACTTTGTTAATGTTTCTTTATTTTTATCAATTGATTATTATTCAAAAATTCTAGCCAGAGTAGTCTGCACAAAAAAAAAAACCCAACACCACCCCACTAGCCCTCCATCAACATCCCGTCACTGGCTAGTCTGTCATTCAATGAGAAAGTCAGATACTTCCAATCTCTCTCACACACCCCTGAAAATGTAAAAACAAGTGATATTTTGTGTCATATGGTGACAAGTACAGTTCAAAGTACCATTATCACTTGTTCTCATGGTGATAATTAATCCCATCATCATCATAATGAAAAAGCATGTTCAGAAAATACTGATTGAAAGACTCCAATATAAAAAATACAAGTCATTCACTGCCTATCAGCCAAATTGATTCTTACACTTACTGTAGATTAGCAGCGTCTTCCATATTATTTTATATCCCAATCCAAATTTGTCTAGTGTTCTTATGTTTCACTTCATGATTTTTTAAAATGTTCTGCTCTACAATAAAGTGCTAGGATTATACTTTTCTTCCTTAATTTGTGATGTATATTTAGTCTTAATCAGAATCTTTGCCTGATTTTGCTTCCACCTCTGCTCCTTGGGATCCATGATTTACCGCCTAGCTAACAGGAAGAAGGCTCTAGTCAGGCAAAAACGTTAACATCTGTGAACTGTTACAATTAAAACCAAAGACACACTTTGCAAGAAATTGCAAAAAGCCTTGAAAGCGAGGTCCTCACCTTCACTCCAGCCCCTTCACACAAGGAAAAAGGGCTAGAGTGGTGTGAAAGGGCATTAAAAGTCCCCTCTCTGGTCATGGGAGAATGCCTCCAGCATAGACACTGCGGAAGACAGCCCTACACCTCACAAGCTCTGGAATAGGGTGTGTATGAGGGGTGGGGCCAGGAGCTTTAAAGGTGTGTCAGGATAGGGCACTGGTACAGAGAGACAGAAATTCCAGGTGGTGATGTAGTGCATAGGGAAGCTCCTGGAGGCTTCAATAACTTAAACAGACCCCCAGAGCAGCCTAAGTTATTCAAGGGGCTGCAAAGATGTCTTAAATCCACCTTTGCTCTTGATCCAGCTGCACCTTAGAGAAGCAGCACAGAATCTCACCCCAAATGTTTTTATACTTATTTGCACATCAACAGCCCAAACCAAATAAACAGCCCGATCCTATCAGGTGCTGAGTGCCTTTAACTCACATCAACTTCAGAGGGGACTGAGGGAGCTCAGCAGCAAGCAGGCAGCACTCTGCAC
Organism: Chelydra serpentina; assembly: GCA_037349315.1. NCBI lineage: Eukaryota > Metazoa > Chordata > Testudines > Chelydridae > Chelydra > Chelydra serpentina. Next base: position 21,297,752 of record JBAIAC010000019.1, read on the forward strand.
CACATCAGACCTAAGTTAACACTTCAGAGGGGACCTAGGAATAAACTAGGAATAAGTGAACCAGTTTGAAAAACAAAGAAGAGCTGCATGCCTCTAAAACTTAACTCATTGCCAGAACTGAACCGATGTTTTTGCAAGCTGATCCTTTTGAGGTTCATCCATCATTGATCTAGGTCATGGACTTTTGTCCCACAAGTACTGGAAAGAAGTGGGCCTTGTAATTAAGCCTCTGTGTTTATTTTCTGGCTTTTGTTTGTTTTTAATTAACACATATATTTATCTGTTTTTGTGGCCCTGACATTTGAAATAACCTTTAATCAGGTTTGCAGTTCCAACACCGTGTCTAGGAATGCAAAGCTTTTTCTGTTCAGTTATCTTAATAGGAAGTGGCTAGGCAAACTGTGTTAATTCCAACCCAGGTTTTGGAAAGAGTTGGAGTCTATCCCTCCCCATCCCATTTTTCAGGTAGAAGAAACTAGAGGAAAGGACAGAGGGAATCTGCAACAACAGAAACCCAGGAATAGTTTAGCTCAGGTGAAAGGTTAGGCTAAGATTTAGGATTTGTTGTTCTTTAGTTCATTATAAAGGCAAACCACAGCCCAGAGGTAAGTTTGGACTATATCTAATATGAATGTATAATAGCTTAGTGGACTTAGGGTGACCAGGTATCTGGTTTTCGACCGGAACACCCAATCGAAGAGAGACCCTGGCAGCTCCAGTCAGCACCACCAACTGGGCCATTAAAAGTCCAGTCGACGGTGCTGCGGAGCTAAGGCAGGCTAGTCCCTACCAGTCCGGACTCCGCGTTGCACCCTGGAAGCAGCCAGCAGGTCCGTCTCCTAGGCGGGGGGGGGCAGCTACAGGGCTCTGTGCTGCCCCCTCCCCAAGCACTGGCTCCACACTCCCATTGGTCGGGAACCACAGCCAATGGGAGCTGCGGGGGCGGTGGTTATGGGTGAGAGCAGCCCACAGAGCCACCTGCCGCACCTTTGCCCAGGAACTGGACCTGCTGCTGGCTACTTCCGGGTCACAGCACGGAGTTAGAACAGGCAGGAAGCCTGCCTTAGCTCCCCCATTGCGGTGCTGACCAGGAGCTGCAGATGGTCAGCCCGCACCCCACCGAGCCTCAACCCCCTGCCCCAGCCCTGAGCCCCTCCCAAACCTGGAGCCCCATCCTACACCCCAACCCTCTGCCCCCAACCCCCTGCCCCAGCCCAGAGCCCCCTCTGCGCCATCCCCCAGCCTGGAGCACATTCCTGCAACCCAAACCCCTCATACCTAGCCCCCCCTGAGAGCCTGCATCCCAGATGGAGCCCTCACCCCCATGCACCCCAACCCCCTGCCTCGACTTGCAGCCCCTTCCCATACTCTGAGCTCCTCTTCCCCACCCTGTCTGTAGCACCCTCCTTCACCCCAAACCCCTCATTACCGGCCCTACCCCAGAGCCCACACCCTCAGACAGAGACCTCACCCCCTCCCACACCCCAAGCCCCAGCCCGGAGCCCCCTCCCACACCCTGAAACCCTCATTTCTGGCCTCATCCTGCAGCCCACACCCCCAGTTAGAGCCCTCACCCCCTCTTTCATCCCAGCCCACTGAAAATGTGTGAGGGTCGGGGAGAGTGAGCCACCGAGGGAGGTGGAAGGTAGTGAGCGGGGAGCAGGACCTCAGGAAAGGGGCGGGACGGGGGCATGGCCTCAGGGAGTGGTGGGGCTAGGGTGTTTGGTTTTGTGCAATTAGAGAGTTGGCAACCCTAACAAGACTCAATCTTGTTTCCAATTTTGCAAGCAGAGTTTTATGCCCACAATTATATGTGGGCACAGTTCATAAAATTAAAGAACCTAGTTATCTGACTGGGCCACACATACAAAAAATATGCACATGAAAATATTTCTTTTTAAAATATCTCTAAACCAATCCTATAATAGTGTTTTTGTTATATATGTTTTGTAATATACAGAAAACAAGATAGTGTAGTATAAAGGTTATATCAGCATTCATTGGGATGACATACATATGGGCTGAATGCAGAAATTCGTGGGTGAAATTCTACAGCCAGTGTTATAGAGGAAGTTAGACTAGATGATCAGAGGGTCCTGTGGCACCTTATAGACTAACAGAGGTATTGGAGCATAAGCTTTCGTGGGTGAATACCCACTTCTTCGGATGCAAGCAGTGGAAATGTCCAGGGGCAGATATAAATATGCAGGGAAGAGTCAGGCTAGAGATAACGAGGTTAACTCAATCAGGGAGGGTGAGGCCCTCTTCTAGCAGTTGAGGTGTGAATACCAAGGGAGGAGAAACTGCTTTTGTAGTTGGCTAGCCATTCATAATCTTTGTTTAATCCTGAGCTGATGGTGTCAAATTTGCAAATGAACTGAAGCTCTATTGTTTCTCTTTGGAGTCTGGTCCTGAAGTTTTTTTGCTGCAGGATGGCTACCTTAAAACTGCTATTGTGTGTCCAGGGAGATTGAAGTGTTCTCCTATAGGCTTTTGTATATTGCCATTCCTAATATCTGATTTGTGTCCATTTATCCTTTTGCGTAAGGACTGTCCAGTTTGGCCGAGGTACATAGCAGAGGGGCATTGCTGGCACATGATGGCGTATATTACATTGGTGGAGGTGCAGGTGAATGAACCGGTGATGGTGTGGCTGATCTGGTTAGGTCCCTGTGATGATGTCCCTGGTGTAGATATGTGGGCAGAGTTGGCATCAAGGTTTGTTGCATGGATTGGTTCCTGAGTTAGAGTTATTATGGTGCGGTGTGTAGTTGCTGGTGAGAATATGCTTCAGGTTGTTGGATCACATTCACACCTCAACTACTAGAAGAGGGCCTCACCCTCCCTGATTGAGCTAACCTCGTTATCTCTAGCCTGACTTTTCCCTGCATATTTATATCTGCCCGTGGACATTTCCACTGCTTGCATCCAATGAAGTGGGTATTCACCCACGAAAGCTTATGCTCCAATACGTCTGTTAATCTATAAGGTGCCACAGGACCCTTTGTCACTTCTACAGATCCAGACTAACACGGCTACCCCTCTGATACTAGATGATCAGAATGGTCTCTTCTGACATTTAAATCTATGTTTTTTACTCTGATTTCACTTTTGGTTTTTCTGTATATTATATAAATGGAGACAATTACCATTTCTAATTACATATTAGAAAGTGGCATATGATAAATTGGAAATCACCATAAATTACACATTACATATTTGAAATTATCAAATATAAAATTTCATAAATTATATTTTTCACAAGCACAACTGCATCACCTTTCTATTAAATCCATTAAGTCGCATCCATCTGGACTTAGTCTAATGTTCTAAATCCCTGAGCTACTTCAAATAGCCACCTTTATAAAAACTTCCTCCTTCCCGCTCCAGATATAGCAATTCCCCTAAGCTGGGCCAGTGATACCTTTCTAAACTTGTAACAAATAATAATAATAAAATTACAGCCTGATATCGCATGTAGCTACATAACAAAAAAGTTGACTTTTTCTGTTGGTTAAGAAGGAGGAATGGTCTTGTGGTTGAAATGATGGCCTGGGGTTCAAGCCATTTGAGTTCTATTTCTGCTTCTGCCATGGAGCGTCTACGTGACCCTGAGCAAGTCACTTTATCTCCCTGTGCCTTGGTTCCACGGGAGTGTTGTATGGATAAATTCATTACAATTTGCAAGATACTATGGTGATGGAGCCTCTTTCCAAAGGGACTCAGCCTCTAGCATTGGGAAGTCCTTAGATATAGCTCTGTTAAATAATGACATTTTTAATGTACAGAGCAGCTGTTCTCCATGGTCATTTTTGGACATGTTTTACATTTATTGCAGGTTTTTGTTTGGTTTTCTTTGAGCACAGTTGGCCTAATGGTAGAACTAAGGCATCTGTCTCCACTGACAAAAGTATGTAAGTAATAGCTCCAACAGTTATTTTAAACCCTAAAATATTCCTAAAATAGTCTTTTTATAACAGTAGGCACAGATCTAAGTCAGCTATCCAACTCCCCGCAAATGTTTATGGGAGCTGGGTGCATAATTCCATTAGATTCCATTGAAAATTCCAGCCACACGATGGTGATATTTAGTCTACAGATTTTATTGGCACTTATTTCAGTTTACCTGTGCCATGATGCCTTGGCCATTCATGAATAATACAATCATCCCAAACTCATGGTGATTAAACCTTTATACCACACCACACCATTATGGAGATAGACTTCTATGTATATATTACATATATCCAAATGCACACACATACAATATACCTGCACACACAGACCCCAATTTATCTAAATAGAGAATATTAATTTAATTATATTCATAGAGAATGGTGCTCTAGAAGAGGTTTTTTTATTTAACAAGTTCATAGGTTAAAGTATCTATCAAGACCAATGCTATCAGGAACTTTGAAAACCACAGAGCATACAAACCCATAACTTTTAACTAATTTTTGTATGACTAAAATCTTCAGGTTTTTTTCAACTAACTCATCTCATTTCCATGATCATAAAAAACTGTAATATTAAATGATAACAACAGCAATCAAAGTCCCGGGGAGCAAGAGGATTCTCAATTGCAGGCCATGCATCACTCTCAATATCACCGCAGAAGAAGAGATTGAAAAGCACATCAATTCGCATAACTTCCTACCAGTACCCATTGTCTTTTCAGTTCCTAATGATGCTGAAGTGTCTCCATGATTAAAATTTAAAGGCTTCCCAGTAACCAAGTAATTTGCCCAAAACTCCTTATCCAGCACTCACCATGAAGACACTGATTTTAATATACTATTAATCAAGCTCCAGCCAAGTTTACTACTGATGCTTTCAATTACAGGAACTAACTTCATTGTTCTCAGTATGTCAATGAGAGACCACTTCCCTGATTAGCCATTCACCCTAGAAACAGATGGATAACAGACTTGGGTTGGATACATTTTACAGAAGGGACTATTTGTTGTGAATTATTTGTTGAGAGGAGTAAACAAAATTAGGTATTTCCATTGTGTGATGTGAATGATTAATCTGACTTTTGAGCCATATAAAATGGTATGTCACAAAAAAACCCTGATTTTAATATATAAATGTAATGTTAATATTGCATTTAATTAATTAAATGTAAATTAATGCAATGATTAATTTAACAGACAAGTTGTAAAAATCAACATATGTGCATGTGCTTACATATACACAAACATATATGAATATACACAAAAATGTGTGTGTGTGTGTGTGTGTATTAATGATAAAAATCAGGGAGAAAATACTATATTAAGGATTAGCCCTTTACTAAATACAGTGCACAATTTAATCTCAGTTCACCGATGCCCAGTTCTACCTCACGACTATTGTACAGTACTTCTAATAACAATAGAGTGTATTCTTCAATATTTCCCTGATCCCACAAAAACATATGCGCTTAATTGTAAGCATGTAAATAGTCCCAACAACTTCAATGGGCCCTCTCATGATCAATGTGAGACATGTACATAAGTGACTGCAGGATCAGTTATCATAAAATGATCCCCCAGTGCAAGAATTCCAACAGATTGCAAATAGTTATGATTTGTCACACAACATCTGGTCTCCTCTTTCTGCAATCAAATGGACAAATGGAAAAAAAACTGGAAATGGCTGCTTGAAAAAAAACAATTAGAGTGGAAGAAACCCAGAACTGGCTATGGTAGAGTAAAGGAATGACACCGGATCTTCAGCCCAGCTAATGATGAGTCATAATTTGGCGTCTGAATTTTCTTTCCATAATCAGTAGTTGAAGCCAAAAGTTATTAGTTCAACTACAGCTATTGCTTAGGAAAAGCATAAAGCTAAACAGGCGTGCGAGTCCTGACATTACAGAAGGACTCTAATGCCTTTCCTTCCTCCAACAGAGAGAGATTGGCTGCATACAAGTTCCCGAGGGTCAGTAACAGCCTGATATTCTCAAAACCAAGGCTATGTCCACGGGTACATATCATGCCATCCGATCTTATTCAGACAGATGTTGGAGAAATATTTAAGCAGAATTGTCCAAATTTACTCAAAGCTTTAAGTTAATTTTCATACAGTTGGTTCTCAGTATAACTCAATAAATTATATTTTTAGACCAGTTGACAATGAGTTTTTGTTTAATTGGAGAACTTTACATTACCTTCAGTTACGTATAAAGTTTTGTTGACAAATGGCCAGAGAGAAATCTAGGGCCCAAATATCATTATTTCATCCATGCTGGCCATAAAATCACCTGAGCATTATAATATTCATATTTGAATAAAACAATTTGGAGCCAAATACTATTTAAAATAATTCTGAAATAGTTGGTTAGAACAAATATTCTCTGTCTTACTAGCAAATTTGATAGATTTTATTTTTCTTCTGTAAATCAGGGTTTGTAACATCATTGGGAGTTACCAGATAGCACCATTTGTAGGTGACCATGCTAGTTTGGCTTATCTGAGTGTGGAGGAGTTAGTAAGCATTTTCACCAAGATCTATCAACATGTGCATTTCCTTTTAAAAGCTGAGCATATTACTGGTCAAGCCTATTGTAACTAAATCTGACTGACTAGTCCCCATTCTTAGGTGTACTTGTCTAAATGTTTTACCCACACATACCGCCATTTATTACATGGTGCCATAACACTACATGCTATTATTTGCTCAACAATAGGTCTTTGTGACAGAGTGCAGGGAGTGAACAGGTGAGTGTGCACTCTGGTCACTTGGATACCAATTAGTTCCCCCCTCCCCAAGAAAGCTGATTGAGGTAATTCAATAATATAGCTGGCAGCTGGGTGAGAAAGAGCCAATTAGCCCATCAGCCCAGAAGGATACAGACATACAGGAAGGAAGTGTGGGGAGAGAGGAGCAGGGCTAGCTGAGTCCAGGATCACAGAGGCCTCAGGAAAGGGAGGTCCTCAGGTCCTGAGGAGAGGGCCAAAAGCACAGAGGATATTGTAAATAGACTGTTGCACATGGACTGTCATGGTGTTGGTGGAGGGAACTCAAATAAATGTCACTGTGAATGCACCACCAGTGGAATCTATGCAGTTTCTACCGAGCAAGACGACAAGAGCAAAGGGGCACCCTGTTAACAGTCTCACCCATACAGCGTTGGACATTCAAGCCTGTTTTATTGAGACAGTTGGTTAAGACATTGAAGTCTTTTACCAGAATTGGGCCAAAAATGTGTCACATCGATTAAATTTGCCCCAAAATCCATAGAGGTACAATACAAAAAAGAGACTACATATGGTCAGAGCTGGGAGAGTAGACACCAAAAAAGTAAGAGTCTTCACATTGCATCTGCCTTTGGGTGAATCTATGGAGTGGAGTTGCACTCCTGCAGAACATTCATGGATTTCTGTTTGCAAAAGTGAAGTATGGTATTACTCAAATGCATCAGTCAATATCAGTAATTAAAGCAGCAGAAAACTAGAGCTGTAGTAAGTTGTTCAACAGATGTTCTCACACTGGCAAACAAGCCCTTCCAAACTTAAAATTCATGCTTCTCCCATTATTCCCATGGACTCCATCACATTTATCCCATGGACTCACTTATTGAGTATAGGCTATGTAGTTTACATATTAGAATAATACTGTACCTCCTATTTGACTTTTCCAATGATTGTTGGTATCACAATGGAGAAAGGCAGTTGGCTTGGTTATTATACAGTAGAAGAGATAAGGCTTTCTCTTCCTTCCCTCCCAGTTCCTCATTTACTAATTATATGTTAACAAGAACTGGCATAAAGGACACATTAGGAGTGGTCTTCTGCATATATATGGACTCATACCAAACATTTACATCCAGATCAATTCTCCAAATTCAGGAATATTTGAATCTGGAATTTTGGTTTAGCGCATTAGAGAGATAGGACCCATTTTTGACATTTGAATTCACATTCTGATTCCTACTCTGTCATCCCCTTTTCCAACCTTGTGCCATGCATTTAGAGCTTTTTTGATCTAGGTTTTTATTTCAGAACACCTCTAATTCTGTGGTGGGAATGGGTATAGTGAGGTTATCCTTTGTGAACTGCATTACTCCTTCATGAGGCAGTAGCAAAGAAACAACACAAGTATTTTAAAATAACAGTAAATTAAACTCTCCTTAGGCTTGTAAATATGGACACTTCTTATGAAGCAAAAGAACTCGCTCACTGGTTAGATTTCCCTGAGCTGTCATAACTCAACTACAATCCTGGGACAATTTAACTAGGTTCAGATCAGATAAATATCAACCTGACCCTTTATCCCATAGGCTATCCAAAACTCTTTTTAAAATTTGAAAACATGTGGATAAGCTCCCTATCCTTTCTACACCCCCCCACACACCCCTCTCCCTTCATATTTACAAACCCAGGATTAGAAACAGAACATACCATAAAAAGGGCTCTCTCTCTCTTTTGGTGTTTCTGACCTGACCAAGAGCAGGACATACTGTGATACTCATGAGAAAGATTGCACTTAAGAGATACTCAGCCCACTTTTGGAGACCCACAAAGCTTGAATAAAATTTAGACAAACATCTTAACTTTTTGGTGTTTAGCCAAAACGAGCTTTCCACGTTTTTTCAGATTTGCGCATCCCCTGAAATTTTCTCACAAAGTGTAAATTGGCTGTATAAAAAAATGCAATATATAAGAGCTTGCAAAGCAATCACTAAGATTTAGAGTGAGATTTTACTTCACTGTGAGTATGTTACCTTGTTGCAAGATTTACAACATTAACCAATTATTTTCTGTCAACTAGCAATTTTTTGGCAGATCCCTTTTGCATGATTCATGAAGGACCAGTAAAAGGCTAATTGTTCAAATTAATTTGCGTAAATGACTAAGCAAGAGATAACAAAATTACATCTGCACTTGTTTGGCAAAGATTCAATAGCAGCGGCCCTGTACTGCCAGCTGCTTCCAGACAACACTCTTGCAGAAATTAAAAGCTACAAATATTAATTAATACACTTTTTTGGTACGTTAATTTGCACTGAAAGGTTCCGGAGTGCAAAACTGCTGAGAAGATGAACCGTGATAATTAGAATTAATGGGATGGATGCATGTTTTTGCAGCTGAAGTTTTAAAAACCCATGAATGGAACTGGGAACTTGAAACTGACATTCTCATAAATCTCTATGATAATGCAGCTATTAGTATTAGAAGGATTAAGTACTGTGGATCCAGTGTTATCCATCACATGACACATTGTATCCCATCTGTCATTGCAGCAGCTAAGACATGATAGCTGTCCTTGAGGAAGCCATATGAAAAGCTTTGGGAATTCAAGGAATTCTGGTGCTGAATGTCGGACAACAAAATGAATAGCTCAAACCTCTGACTCTCAAGCAGAAATAATGGCCAGTACTCTGTACTTGTCAGCTTAGTGCTTTAACAAATACTCTAACTATGGTATCTGTATTTAAGTTTAGTTAAGCAGTCTAAATTATAGATAGATCAGAAAGAATAAAAACAGTCACATGTCACAGATTTTATCTTTAAATCATTTCTAACTTTACAGGTTTGATTTTGCTATAATAGTTTTTACTGATGATCACACTAATAATTTTGCATATTTTTCTTAGGCATTGCTCACCACTCTAGCTCTGCTAGATATTTTGAAATAATGCTTAAGTTTGACACAAAATGACTAATGACAATACTCACATATTCCATAGTGGTGTGTGAAGTTCTGTCTGTACATTTTGAAGATGCAAATCCCTATGTAAGTGCTAATAATATTAAATGATCATTACATTTTAGATATATTGTGTCTTTAACTTTAGCTGTTGCCTTAATTTTAAAATTTAGGGGGTGTTAGCACTTTATTGCCTGTTTAAAAATATTGTTACATTTCTATCAGACACAAATAGAAAGAATGAAAAATGTGACAGACATTTCTTTCACAGTCTACTAATTAATACGTTCCACATTACAAAAAGTATTCTTCGTAAGAAAAAGCTTTTGATGCTAAATAAAAACTAAAACAGTGCTTTTAATTCCATGTTATAACATTGTATGCATGCGCATTCAGAATGACTAGATTCAGTGGCTGAGAGAAACGAAGGGAAAGAGAAAGGTGGATGTAAGGAAGCAAGGAAAGTGCAGAGAAGTTTAAGATTGCCATGGGGATGAGGAGCTTTGTAATACTGTACATGTGTCAGATCCTCAGCTGGTGTAAATCATTGAAACTCCAGGCAATGAGCCTATGCTGATTTACACCATGAGAAGCCCAGATTCCCAGAGTATACAAAATACAAATTTATTTATCACTGCTAGAGAGAGAGTTTTTAAGAAAAGTTATGTCAGAGTTGTGCTTCCAGAAGGAAACCAAAAATTCTATAACTTCTATAGTTTGCCAATCACAACTGGACAAAGATTTCTCAATTTCTTAACAATTCAGAATGTCATAGCTGAATTCAATCCAATGAGCTAAACATCTTGCAGTATATACAATTCCAAATTATATTTTTTATTCTTGAGTATAGGTAAAGTAGTGTTATCCAAGCTTGATGATCAGTAACTTTAATTTTGTACACCATTACCTAGCATGCCATTTGCCACAGGCTACACATTATTATTCCTTTACTCTGGGCTATTTCACCATCATCCCTCTTCTTCAATATCACAGGTCTGTTTACATTCGTTTGTCATTCGCTTTCACAAAAATATCATGGAATGTCCCATTTCTGATAACATCATACAAAATCAAGAATACACCCTGAACTCTTGTCCTAAGCATCTATTTTATAGACACACACACACACACACACCCCAACCAATGAAGTCAATGGAAGTCTTTCCACTGACTTCCGTGAGCTTGATCCAGTGCCCACAGAGCACAGTAGTTAAGAGTGCCAGCTTGTCTTTTCCTTTCCATCTCCACCAAACAGAAGCTGTTTAATAAAATACTCCATCCACAACATAGCAACAAGACCTCAGAATCCCAGGAGATAAAACGTCTTGTAAAATTCTCCTTAATAGTAATATAGGAAGAATTCATGACAATCTATTCAATTTTATATCTATGGGTATAAGAACAGCTTTCTGTGCAGAAGTGGTTTTAGATTAGCATATTATTTAACTTAAAGGATAGTAGCTAGCAAGCCTTAAAAATAGTCAGTCTCTCTCTCTCCTTCTACGCACCCTGAAAAAAAATTAGTTTCTAACACATAGCAAATAAAGAGATTTTAGGCAAAACTTCCAAATAGGTAGGGCCCTACCACATTCACGGGCCATTCTGGTCAATTTCACAGTCATAGGATTTTTTAAATCATAAATGTCATGATTTCAGATATGTAAATCTGAAATTTCACAGTGTTGTAATTGTAGTGGCCCTGACCCGAAAAGGGAGCAGGGGGAGCATTGCAAGGTTATTGTAGTGGGGTCATTGTATCTGCTCTGCTGCTAACGGCACCGCTGCCCTCAGAACTGGGTGGCCAGAGAGTGGCAGCTGCGAGTCCAGCTCTGAAGGCAGCAGCGCAGGAGTAAGGGTGGCATGGTATGGTCTTGCTACTCTTACCTCTGCGCTACTGCTGGCGGTGCTTCCTTCAGAGCTGGGCACCTGGCCAGCATCCGCCACTCTCCGGCCACCCAGCTCTGAAGGTCGCACAGAAGGAAGGATGGTAATACCACAACCCCCCAGAAATGATCTTGCAACCCTGCCACAGCCGTATTTTGGTCCAGGACCCCTACAATTACAACACCGTGAAATTTCAGATTTACGTTTCTGAAATCATGAAATTTATTATTTTAAAAATCCTGTGGCTGTGAAACCCCAGTTTGAGAAATGCTGCTCCCCTGTGAAATCTGTTTGGTATAGGGTAAAACTACACAAAAGACCATGTTTCACGGGGGGAGACCAGATTTCATGGTCCGGGATGCATTTTTCATGGCCATGAATTCTGTAGGGCCCTATATGTAGGCATGTAACTACCATATGGAATAAACTGCCAAAAGAGGTTTTGAATCAAGCCATATCAATGAATTAAAAAGAAACCTTAATTAGCTGACAAACCAAGACAAAACAGTGAATATAAGAGAAGAAAAGGGGGGGGAAGATATAAAGAAAGAAAAGTGGGTGCATGATAAGGGTACATGATGGGGCCAGTTCTTCTCCATAGAACTGATTTAAAACTTTCTATGAATATGCAATATGTTTTGGGGTTAAAAAGAAGAATATTTTGCATTTCCATAGACTCTTCTACGCAAGAAACTCAAAGTACTTTACAGATATTAATTAGTAAAAACCCATAAAATTCCAGTGAGGCAAATATTACCACAGCAATTTTACAGATGGGGATATGAAGCACAGAGAGGCTAAGCAATTTGCCCAACGTCACACAGGGAATCAAATGCAGAAATAGGGTTGCCAGGTGTCCAATTTTCGACACTGGTCAGAACCGCTGACTGGGCCATTAAAAGTCCAGTTGGTGGTGCAGCGGGGCTGGTAGGCTCCATGCCCAGCACTGTAGCTCCCAGGAAGACATGTCCCTCCGGAGGGAGGGGCGGCCAGGGAGACTGCGTGCTGTTCCTGCCCACAGGCGCTATGCTGAGTGCCGGCTCCTCAGCTCCCATTGGCCAGGAACCAAAGCCAATGGGAGCTGCGGGGATGGTGCCTCCAGGTGGGGGCAGCACCGGTGGGTGGGGGTGGCATGCGGAGCCTTCCTGGCCACCCCTCCACCTAGAAGCCAGAGGGACAAGTCGCTGCTTTCCAGGAGCCGCCTGAGGTCAGCACTGCCTGAAGCCTGCACTCCAACCCTCTGCCCCAACCCTGAGCCCTCTCCCACACTCTGAACCCTTCAGCCCCAGTCCCACCCCAGAGCCTGTCCTTACCCCATCCCACAACCCAACTCTCTTCCCCAGCCTGGAGCCCCCTCTGCACCCTGAACCTGATTTCTGGCCCCATCCTGGAGCCTGCACCCCAGCCCAGATCCAGTATCCCCTCCTACACCTCAACCCCCTGCCTCAGCCTGGAGCCCCCTCCCACACACTGAATCATGTGGGGCCTTGTGGAAGGGGCGGGGCAAGGGTGTTCATTTTTCTGCAATTAGAAAGTTGGTAACACTATGCAGAAACAGGAATAGAACTCAGCTGGTCTCCTGTGCTTTAGACACGTAGTGGCCCACTCTTTCATTGCAAGGTCCACATGCATAGCGACTTCAAGATTAGGTGCTTAATTATTAATTAAATGAACTTCTTTAAGACGGTAAAGGGACAAGACAATGTTGGTCTATAGGAGAGTACTTAGACTTTTATTTACTGTCCTTTGGCTTTTACTGAAATCCTTTCCTATCCTCCCCTCGAGACAGTTCATCTTCCATCTCAACACCATCATATCCTCTTATTCTGTGCTCGATGGAGAGACTGCAGTTTGCTATAACCTCACAGAACAGCATTTATCTGTGTTTCTCTCATAGCAAAAAGCAATAAGGGTTATAAATGCAGGATCGTGTCTGTTATTCAAATAGCCCATTCCCCTCAATACGTTTCTATACTCTGAACTAACCAGGAGCATTAAGAGCATTGGAATTATGAAACATTTCCAGAGGTCTGATGGCAGACAGTATGTAGCTGTCATCTGAAACTAGGAGAATTTGTGCCACAAGGCAGGTATGAAATAGACCACAGTAGCCAGTGACAAATAAGTAATGAACCTAAATATACCCAGTCAATTCAAGAGCCCTAGGATGCTGTGAACATGCAGAATGGGTGGATGGACTTGATTCTCAGGAGGGGGCTGCGGTTAAAGGGTCTGTTTCTTTTTAGTTTGTTTTTATTGGCTTCAAAAATGCACACAGACACAAAGCACAGGCTCACGATTTTAAATTAAAAATCAAAATGGAAAAACGCCCTTTTAAATTAAAGTAAACAATTGGCGTTGGGCATACACCCATTTGTCAACAGTTAAATGTTACAGATAGGGACATATGAAGAGAAAAATCTTTTGAACACATTGGACTGAATGAGCTTCTGTGGTGGGGTCAGAGTAAACTAGGGTCTGCCCCTCCTAAATAGGGATGGTTGGTATGTATGAGCGGAGTATTGTAACACATTATTTTAAGCAATGTATTTGTTAGTATTTGTGCAAGGTCATGCATAAAAAGTCAGAATTAGAGCTTTAAGACTACATTTTTAAAGACGTTTGAGGTAGATGTGCCTTATTATCTTAAAGACCCCTTTCCTTACTTTTTCATGCAGACATCTCCACATCCTATGCATTGCTCCTTATACATGGAATGAACTTCTAAAATGTTTTTTTCCCATTCAAACCATTCAAAAACACCCACTCTCACAACATCACCTACAAAAAATAAGCAGCCAGAATAAAGGACTTAACACTCTGACACTCTGAGCACCTGCTTGTATTTTACATCCCTTTTCCTCCCTTCATCTGTTTTCCTCCCTCTTTTTAGATTATAAATTCTGCATCTATCGATATATCTGTACAGTGCTTCACACATTTTGGGTACTACTATAATATAGTTCCAGACTGACAGCCCTGGAAAATGAAATACTCTATTTATACACCAAGCAGATACATGGATGCCAATAGTTCAAGCTTCCCCAAACAGTGTACATGTTTCAGTCATGTTCCCCACGGCTCCTGGGCATGGTCCTTGTAGAAGAAATTAGCTTAGGTTCTGGGATTTATATTTGTGCATCAAACATTCTATTCCCTCATGCCTGGTTTCAACACAAAAAGAGACCAAGACCTTTTAAATGTGTTGCTAATGATATGACTCAAAGGCTCAACACTTATACTCATGATGAGCACAAAGCAGTTGTCTAACCTTACCACCTATGCCCTTCTTGGGTTCTCCTTTTTGAAGGGTCTCCTATGTAAAATCAGTCAAGTGTGTAAATATTTTTAAGTCTATCAGTTTAAAAACATTAAAGTACTTCAAAAACGCAGAATATATGTTTTTGTGCTCTTATCGCTCAAGAAAACCTTCACTGATTTTTTTTTAATTAAAAAAATCCCTTTGGGCTGTGAATGCCAAGTTTTAGCCCAGAGGAAATTTTTATTGCCATGACAAACCCCTGAAAATCAGTGTGTTTTATATATTTACACATACACATACCCCTATTCTGCATTTTTAAACTATATATTAGTATAGAGCCTGATAAACCCTTAACTGTGACACCGGTACTGAGGGCTGCTATAATACCTGATGACAAAATTGACAGATTACTTCTGATGAGGATGTGGAAAGCTTTTTGTTTTGAACCTGACCCTGAAGACATGTCATAACATTTGTAATATCTGCAATAAAATGTCAACTACACTACTATAAGATTGCTGGAGCTCAGAGTTAAGCATTCAGTCTAGTGCTTCTACAGCTTTCAATTTAAAATAAAAAAGACCCTTAATTTCCTTTTGGACAGTCCGAACCTAGTATAGTCTAATTTATCTTGGCAAATACAAAGTAGTTATAAGCTACAGAAAAAGAAATCCAGGGGATAAAAAGATGAACCAAAATGAAAACATCAAAGGCCTCCACATGAGTCTCAAAACATACAGCATGCTAAAAAGAAGTTTTGAAAGGATCTTGCAACAAAGATCGTGTCAATGACCACCTCAATAGTTAGTCTGACTTAATTTCAATCTATTATGATCTAAAATTTTACTATGACCTCCAAGGATCATGAAGTATTTTAAGATCAGTTCATGAGAGAGAAAAACGTCAATAATGTCTCCTCTTCCCTGTAGTCAGATGCAGTATTTTGTAGTCCAATAATTCAATTAAGGAAACGGATTATACTGCTCTGGTCTTACTGAACTTCTTATCTTCCTCTTTGTTTAGTCTTGTAGCACCACATTATTAGTCATCATGACTGTAAAGAGACTAATACTTGCCACTGATATATCATCTACTGTTTTGACTCACAGATGGTATTTCTAAATGTGTGCAATACAGAATAAAACAATCCCTCTTTTGTTCTTGATAAAATTGTCCCAGCAATAATGATTGTATATAAATGTGACTGCCATTCACAATTCCTTGGAAGAAAATACTTTGTGGCAATTAACAAGGGTTGCATTCTTTCTGTATGTACATCTACTATGCAGTAAAGCTAAGTTTTATTCCCCACGAGACAAAATACTTCATCTATTTGTGTAACTTCCTCAGACTTTATATTATTTTATGTTTCAGGACTTCAGTAGTTGCTTTCTTGTAATATTTCAGCTTTTAAGC
The DNA here is from genome assembly GCA_037349315.1 of Chelydra serpentina. Classification (NCBI taxonomy): domain Eukaryota; kingdom Metazoa; phylum Chordata; order Testudines; family Chelydridae; genus Chelydra; species Chelydra serpentina. The sequence continues at coordinate 21,313,950 of JBAIAC010000019.1, forward strand.
TGTTTTCTTGCCTCACTGAGCTCACATAAGATACATCTGAAAGCTTTAGTACAAATTTACTTCGAATAAAGTCTTCAATTCATTTTCATGGCACCAAAAAGACAGCTTTAATAACTGCAATGACAAATAAACTGGAAATCATTCCAGGCCTTTTCACTTAACTGACAAGTAGAACACTCTCATAATGAGCCGCAGGTTTTACGTTTTCTCTTTGACCATAATAGCTTCATTTAAGAGCGTCAGACCCTGACACTTCATCATTTATCTACATTATTTCTCATCTTCTTTCAAATAAATTATGGAATACTAGACTGAACACATAAAAACAAAGTGACTTGTTATCTGTAAACAGCAAGATAAATTGTCCAGAAGTTCCTCATTTAGTTCCTTTTTAAATTTAAGGGCAAGTTATTGATTGTACCTTTTTTTCTACTGCAATTTTTTGCATTTTTTTACAGCCATCTTATTTTTGTTGCCAGTGGCCTTTTCGCAGTCATCCAAAGTCTGATGATAGTGCAGAAGGCATAAAATAATTCCATTATCCCAAGGTTGGACAGTATAGTACAGAGAGGTGAAAAAAAATCAAATAAACAGCTCACATAGATATTTCTTTCCATCTGTAAAATTCCTTGTCCATAATACATCTTGTCATACTAGCAAATGTGACACATCCAAAGTAATGAACAGTGGGTCTGTAACTGTTTTAGCCTATAGTGAGATAGCACTGATATTTACTGTGAGCACAAGACCCCCCCTCTACTGAAATACATTAATTCTTGTCTGAACCCAGCATTCAACATTCTACTGAGTTCATTTATTTTATTTTAAAACTGCATTGTTTAAAATCTAAACAGCAGCACTGCAGCATTTACATTTTAATTATTAATGACAGGTGACACTCAAAAAGGTTTGGTTTAATAATGCTTTGTGTTTCTAAAGCTCCAACCATCTGAGACTCAGAGCACTTCCCAAACATTAATGAATTAACCCTTCCCAGATCCATGTGAGGAAGATAAATAGTATTATTCCAGTTCTACAGATGGGGAAATTGAGACACAGAAGAAGTTTAGTGGTTTGCCCAAAGTCACACAGCCAGCTTATTGCAGAGCTGGGAATTGCAATTAGATACTGGTTAAAATACAGGCATGTGAGTCAGAGTAAGTCACAAGGGTAAAGTAATTCCCAAAATATTCAGAGGATTGTTGGAGTCTTTTCAAAACTATCCTGCCTTAGTATGCAAAAAATTAAACTAAAAAAATCTCAAAAAGAATGGACTTTGTCATGAGATTCCAGTACATCTTGTTTCCACTTTTTCTTAATGAGGTTTTGATCCCTAAGCCCTTTATCACCCATCAACCATTAACCAAGGGACAGGGCTACTCAGGAAGACCAGGGCATTATAATGCCAGCTCCTAAGTGACAAGAGGAGCTAGTGTGCAGGAGTGGCTAACAGAGGAGTTTTGCAAGGGAGTTGGGGTGGGGGCTAGATACACTTCACATTCTTTAAACTTAAAGCCAAAAACATCCCCTGATAAAAACAAAACATCAACAAAGAAATGAGCTGCAGGAGTAAAAAGGAATGCAGGCAGAAGTCCAGCAACAAAGTGGGGGCTACCCAGTTTATTGCAGCATGTATGATTATATGCCCTGTGGGCAGGTGGCATATGTGCGCATTTGGTGCAAGGAGCTCCTGGCCCTCAGAGACAGTGTAAGGGCTTTGGAGACCAGAGTGGCTAAACTGGAGGAGCTAAAGGAGACAGAGAGGTACGTAGATGAGACTTTCTGGGACACAGTAGAACGGTCCCACTCCCAATCTGACAGTCTCTGTGCTGCTGAGTAGGATGAAAGTCTCATGGAAGAAGAACATCCAACTGCAGCAGAGGGAAATGATCCCATATTTGGGATCCTCCTTCCAGATGATGTCATGGCATCCTCTCGCACTGAGGATACCTCTCCGGAGGAGGGAACTCCAGTTATTAGGAAGAGACAGTAATAGTTAGGGAGGATTTGATCATTATAAACATAGATAACTGGGTTTGTGATGACTGGGAGAACCACATGGTGACTTGTCTGCCTGGTGTAAAGCTTGCGGATCTCTCAAGACATCTAGATAGACTTATGTGTACTGCTGGGGAGGAGTCAGTGGTCATGGTACATGTAGGTACCAGTGACATAGTGAAGGATAGGAGAGAGGCCCTGGAGGCCAAATTTAGGTTGGTAGGTAAGGGATTGCAGTCCAGGATCTCCATGGTAGCATTCTCTGAAATGCTTCCAGTTCCACGTGCAGGGCCAGTTAGACAGACAGAACTGCAGGGTCTCAATGTGTGGATGAGACGATGGAGTAGGGAGGAGGGGTTTAGATTTATTAGGAAGTGGGGTAACTTTTGAGAAAGGGGGGAAGGATGGGCTTCACCTAAACCAACATGGAACCAGATTGTTGTCATTTAAAATTAAAAAAGTTATAGAGCAGTTTTTAAACTAACAGCTAGGGGAAAGCAGACTGGTGCGGAGGAGCCTGTGGTTCGGACAGAGACATCCCTTAGGGGAGGATCTATTAATGGAGATTCTCTACATCCTAGTAAAAAGAGAAGAGAATGGAAGATGATAAAATATGGGTAGGATCTGATGAGAAAAGTCAAATGAAAGAGTCCCATTCAATTACATCAGGTAATGGCAGACAGCTAAAAAGTAACAAGTTTTTAAAGTGCTTATATACAAATGCTGGCAGTCTAAATAGTAAGCTGGGTGAACTAGATTGCCTCATATTAAATGAGTATATTGATATAATAGGCATCACAGAAACTTGGTGGAATGAGGATAATCAATGGAACACAGTAATACCAGGGTACAAAATATATCGGAAGGACAAAACAGGTCATGCTGCTGTGGGAGTGGCACTGTATGTGAAAGAAAGCGTAGAATCAAATAAAGTAAAAATCTTAGATGACCCAAACTAGAATCTTTATAGATAGTAATTCCATGCTCTACAAATAAGAATATAGCAGTGGGGATATATTACTGACCAGGATGGTGATAGTGACTGTGAAATGCTCAGGGACATTAGAGTGGCTATAAAAATAAAAAACTCAGTAATGGGGGATTTCAACTATCCCCATATTGACCGGGTACATGTCATCTCAGGACGGGATGCAGAATTAAAGTTTTGTGACATCTTAAATGACTGCTTCTTGGAGTAGCTAGTCATGGAACCAAAAAGAGTAGAGACAATTCTTAATTTAGTCATAAGTGCAGCACAGGATCTGGTCCAAGAGGTGAATATAGCTGGACCGCTTGGTAATAGTGACCATAATATAATCAAATTTAACATCCCTGTGGCGGGGAAAACACCACAGCAGCTCAACATTGTAGCATTTAATTTCAGAAAGGGGAACTACACAAAAATGAGGAGATTAGTTAAACAGAAATTAAAAGGTACAGCGCCAAACAGGAAATCCCTAGAAGCTGCATGGAAACTTTTTAAAGACACCATAATAGAAGCTCAACTTAAATGTATACCCCAAATTAAAAACATAGTAAGAGAATCAAAAAAGTGCCACCATGGCTAAACAACAATGTAAAAGTAGCAGTGAGAGGCAAAAAGGCATCCTTTAAAAAGTGGAAGTTAAATCCTAGTGAGGAAAACAGAAAAGAGCATAAACTCTGGCAAATAAAGTGTAAAAATATAATTAGGAAGGCCAAAAAAGAATTTGAAGAACAGCTAGCCAAAGACTCAAAAAGCAATAGCAATGTTTTTCTAAGTACATCAGAAGCAGGAAGCCTGCTAAGCAAATCAGTGGGGCCACTGAATGATCGAGATGCTAAAGGAACACTCAAAGACTATAAGGCCATTGCAGAGAAACTAAATTAATTTTTTCCATTGGTCTTCACGGCTGAGGATGTGAAGGAAATTCCCAAACCTGAGCCATTCTTTTTAGGTGACAAATCTGAGGAACTGTCGCAGATTGAGGTGTCATTAAAGGTGGTTTTGGAACAAATTAATAAACTAAAAAGTAATAAGTCACAAGGACCAGATGGTATTCACCTTAGAGTTCTGAAGGAACACAAATGTGAAATTGCAGAACTACTAACTGTAGTTTATAACCTATCATTTAAATCAGCTTCTTTACCAAATAATGGCGGATAGCTAATGTGATGCCAGTTTTTACAAAGGGCTCCAGAGGTAATCCCGGCAATTACAGGCTGGTAAACCTGACTTCAGTACCAGGCAAACTAAATGAAACTATAATAAAGAACAAAATTGTCAGACACACAGATGAACATAATTTGTTGGGGAAGAGTCAACATGTTTTTTGTAAAGCGAAATCATGCCTCACCAATCTACTAGAATTATTTGAGGGGGTCAACAAGCATGTGGACAATGGGGATCCAGTGGATATAGTGAACTTAGATTGTCATAAAGCCTGTGACAAGTTCCCTCACCAAAGGCTCTTAAGCAAAGTAATCTGTCATGGGATAAGAGGAAAGATCCTCTCATGGATTGGTAACTGGTTAAAAAATAGGAAACAAAGGGTAGTAATAAAGGTTTTCAGAATGGAGAGCAGTAAATAGAGGTGTCCCCCAAGGGTCTGTACTGGGACCATTCCTATTCAATATATTCATAAATGTTCTGGAAAAAGGGGTAAACACTGAGATGGCAAAATTTGCAGATGATACAAAACTACTCAAGATAGTTAAGTCCCAAGCAGACTGCGAAGAGCTTCAAAAGGATCTCTCAAAACCGGGTGACTGGGTAACAAAATGGCAGATTAAATTCAATGTTGATAAATGCAAAGTAATGCACATTGGAAAACATAATCCCAACTATACATACAAAATGATGGGGTCTAAATTAGCTGTTACCACTCAAGAAAGATCTTGGAGTCATTGTGGATAGTTCTCTGAAAATATCCACTCAATGTGTGGCGGCAGTCAAAAAAGCTAACAGAATGTTGGGAATCATTAAGAAACGGATAGATAAGTACAGCTGTCAAGCAATTAAAAAAATGAATCAATTAATTGCGATTAATCATGCTCTTAAACAATAATAGAATACTATTTATATAAATATTTTTGGATGTTTTCAACATTTTCAAATATATTGATTTCAAGTACAACACATAATACAAAATGTACAATGCTCACTTTATATTTGTTTTTATTATAAATATTTGCACTGTAAAAATAAATGAAATAGTATTTTTCAATTCCCTTAATACAAGTACTGTAGTGCAATCTCTATTGTGAAAGCGCAACTTACAAATGTAGAATGATGTATAAAAGTAACTGCATTCAAAAATAAAACAAGGTAAAACTTTAGAGCCTACAATTACACTCAGTCTTACTTCTTGTTTAGCCACTCTCTCAGATAAACAAGTTTGTTTACATTTTCAGGAGATAATGCTGCCCGCTTCTTGTTTACAATGTCACCTGAAAGTGAGAACAGGCGTTCGCATGGCACTGTTGTAGCCAGCTTTGCAAGATATTTATGTGGCAGATGCGCTAAAGATTCATATGTCCCTTCATGCTTCAACCACAATTCCAGAGGACATGCATCCATGCTGATGATGATCCAAAGTAGTGCAGACCAACGCATGTTCATTTTCATCACCTGAGTCAGATGCTGTCAGCAGAAGGTTGATTTTCTTTTTTGGTGGTCCGGATTCTATTGTTTCCGCATCAGAGCATTGCTCTTTTAAGATTTCTGAAAGCATGTTCCACACCCCATCCCAAATCAGATTTTGGAAGCCACTTCAGATTCTTAAACCTTGGGTCGAGTGTTGTAATCTCACATTGGTAACTCCTTTGTGTTTTGTCAAATCTGTAGTGAAAGTGTTCTTAAAATGAACAATATGCTGAGTCATCATCTGAGACTGATATAACATGACATTTATGGCAGAATGCGGGTAAAACAGAGCAGGAGACATACAATTCTCCCCCAAGAAGTTCAGTCACAAATTTAATTAATGCATTTTTTTTAATGAGCGTCATCAACATTGAAGCATGTCCTCTGGAATTGTGGCCAAAGCATGAAGGGGCATATATGAATCTTTAGCATATCTGGCATGTAAATACCTTGCAATCCCAGCTACAAAAGTCCCATGTGAATGTCTGTTCTCACTTTCAGGTGACTTTGTAAATAAGAAGCAGTCAGCATTATCTCCCGTAAATGTAAACAGACTTATTTCTCTTAGTGATTGGCTGAACAAGAAGTAGGACTGAGTGGACTTATAGGCTTTAAAGTTTTACATTGGTTTGTTTTTGAATGCAGGTACGTAACAAAAAAAATCTACATGTGTAAATTGCGCTTTCACGATAAAGAGATTGTACTACAGTACTTATATGAGGTGAATTGAAAAATTCGATTTCTTTTCTTTATCATTTTTACAGTGCAAATATTTGTAATAAATAATATAAAGTGAGTACTCCACACTTTGTATTCTGTGTTGTAATTGAAATCAATATATTTGAAAATGTAGAAAAACATCCAAAAGATTTAATACATTTCAATTGGTAATCTATTGTTGAACATTGCAATTAAAACTGCGATTAACCGTGATTAATTTTTTAAATTGTGATTAATTTTTTTGAGTTAATTACCTGAGTTAACTGTGATTAATCAACAGTCCTAACAATAAGACAGAAAATATCATAATGCCTCTATATAAATCCATGCTATGCCCACATCTTGAATACTGCATGTAAATCTGGTCGCCCCATCTCAAAAAAGATAGAACTGGAAAAGGTACAGAGAAGGGCAATAAAATGATTAGGTGTATGGAACAGATTCTGTGAGAGGAGAAATTAAAAAGACTGGGATTTTTCAGCTTGGAAAAGAGACGACTTAAGGGGGAATATGACAGAGGTCTATAAAATCATGACTGGTGTGGAGGAAGTAAATAAGGAAGTGTTATTTACTCCTCCTCATCACACAAGAACTAGGGGTCAACAAATGAAATTAGTAGGCAGCAGGTTTAAAACAAACAAAAGGAAGTTTTTTTTCACACAATGAACAGTTAACCTGTGGAACTCCTTGCCAGAAGATGTTGTGACGGTCAAGACTATAACAGAGTTCAAAAATAGAACTAGATAAATTCATGGAGGATAGGTACATCAATGGCTATTAATCAGGATGGGCAGTGATGGTGTCCCTAGCCTCTGTTTGCCAGAAGCTGCGAATGGGCGACAGGGCATCCTGATCAGTTGATGATTACCTGTTCTGTTCATTCCCTCCGAGGCACCTGGCATTGGCAACTGTCAGAAGACAGGAAACTGGGCCAGATGGACCTTTGGTCTGACCCAGAAGGCCGCTCTTATGTTCACTGCTTCTGAAAACTGCATCTCTCACAGTATACAGCCACCAGTCCTGGCTGAAACTATAAAGGAAAACATTCCATTAAAATGAAAATTTATGGGGAAAAAAGTTAATCCTAAAATATTTTGATAGCAATTTAGATTACTTATTTTATCAAAAACAGTTTGCACATCCTTGTTCCTCATCAGCTGTCCTTGATTATCTCTTCCTGTGTGTGTAGACCAGGCCTGCGACCCGCGGAGGCTCTCTGTGCGGCCCGCAGGAGGCTGGCCAAAAAAAAAAAAAAATTTTTTTTTTTTGCGCTTAACAACTTTCTTCGCATCCGGCCCTCGGCTTTTTTCTTTGGAGTAATGTGGCCCTCACTGCTTTACGAGTTGTGCAGGCCTGGTGTAGACAGTCATAGCAGAAGTCACAGAATATTGAGGAGTTTAATTAGGTCTGTTGGTGTAGGTGGCTCAGGGAGGTGTTTAGCAAGCAGGTCATTGGGATAAGATAGACATAGAGGAAGGCAGAGCAGCAAGACCAGGGAGACAGTGAGGAATATCAGGACAACAAATGTGGAAAGAGCTACACATAGTTTGTAGACGATAAAACCTTTAAACACTTCATGTTGAAATGTAACTGCTTATCACTTACCAGTTTGGGCATGAACTGCTTAAAAGTTTCAGCTCATGAAGGCACCTGTGCATCAAGCTGACCTCCTCCATGCACTTACTCGACCAACTGAAGTGCGCTGTTCCTCACTCCATGCTCTGCAAACCTGGTAAGCTCTGAAGGAGGGAAGCCCAAGTCTCTGACCTTACAGGGATTGTCAGAGCACGGCTTGTCACTGCAGATCTCAGCAGGTCCACTAGTCACAGATGCCAGCTCCCTAATAGGACTACAAGATCTGCTTTCCAAGTAACTTTTCTTACAAGCCTCTCTTGCCCTCTGCCCTCCCATGCTGCTGTCACTGAATGGGATGTGAGCACGTAGCCATCTTGAAATTCAATCAAGTTATCTACACAATGCAGGCAGCAATCAAATTGAAGACAAAATAGTAGTTTAAGCTAAGACTTCCATCAGTTGCAATTCTATATACATAAAATTATAATTATATCTCATCTTCAATGTAATACTTAGAAATGCCATTTGATACAATTACATTTACATTTTCAAATAAAAACAACTAAATTAGAAAAAATAAAGTAGTAAATGTTAATTGAGAATTATCTACTCCAGAATAACTCTTTCTGGTAAATGGTTTGTGTGGTTATAGAAGGCTGATAAATATAATTGTATTTAGGTGATATCATATTTAATTTACTGTACTTGATTGTTTTATACACCATTTTATAAAGGCCTGGTAAGAGAGCTTTACATTATTGTTTGTATCTTAAAAACACACACACACATTCACATGCAGCATACAGACAAACTCCAACTGATTTTGAACAAGGTAGCTATTAGCAATTTATCCACAGAGATATTCAGGATAAACTGCTTCTGTGTGATCTAAAAATCAGAAGGTTTAGTAATATATACACTGATGGCTCATAGCTAAGTGGTTCAACATAACAGTCAAGTGATCTGGCATATGTAGCCTACGGTTTAAGAACTACGATTTCAATTTTAGGGCTCCCTACCAGTTTAGCAATTACAACAGAATGAATGACAATAGAATAATGGTCACTTCTGGCAGGGCTCCACTCTGGAAAAGGGTGAAGTGTCACTATCCACTGAAGATTCAGTTAATGTGATTTTAGACAAACAGACATCCTGAAATATGAAAACACGTCCACCCAACCACTGATTGTGAATTATGCTTTACTCTGAATCTCTTCTATTTATCAGAACAGGCACAATTATGTTACTGTCATTTTTAAAAAAAACAAAAACACAAACACAACACACCTGGTAAATAACTTTAAAGTTCAAAGGCTCTAAAACTGAAATTGGAAAACTGCTCCTTACTCCACACAAACTGAGAACGTCAGAGAAGGGAGGAGGAAAGATTATAAGGTTGTTTCTCCCTTTATAATGAGCAGTTCCTGCAAAGGTAAACTTCCATTAGTCACACCCACACATTAAAAGTCACCCACATATCCCCAACTGATCAATAGGAAAACAATACTCTAAACAGAGAAAAATTATTAATGAAGGAGGTGGAATCTATTCTCAAATATACAAATAAGGGGGGAAATTCTACCCTTGGATATTTATCTGCAACTCCCATCAAAGGCGACCATCAAAATGTGTTTGCATCAGAATTTTGATTCAAGGTATTATCCTTAAACCTTTAGCCCCATGTCAGGGGAAATGAGTAAAATAGTCATATTTATCTATCTATACAGCTAGCCAAGAAGGTCAGTATTTGTATATATGTAAATATCCCCCAAATTTCAACCACGGACCCTCCCTCCTGTACCAGGTCACTCAGTTCCTTGACCAATGTACACTTGATACATTTATACTGTTCTATCATTGTCCCTTGGTTTTTTTATATTAAGCTTTTTCTAACCCATTAGGTGTATGGGGTTCTCAAGATACAAGTTTTATTGTTAGGCTTGCCAGAATTTTGTTTTTATTTTTTATATATATAATTTCAACTGATACTATCAACTGGGGCCCGGTGTGGTGGCACGTGCCTGTAATCCCAGCTGCTTGGGAGGCTATAGTTGGCGGATCGCTCAGGAGTTCTAGGTTGCTGTGCGCTATGTCAATCGGGTGTCCAGTGCTACTGACAGCCTGGCCAGCGGGTAGTTGGAGGACTGGCTAGAACAACACGTCTGACGTGTTGTGATCAGCACTCTCTCTGTGAGGGCTGATAGACCGATCGGTGACAGTGAATATCAACTGATAATATCAATATTTATTTTTAAGAATTATTTTGGATTTTTATTAAATTTTCAGAGTTGCACAAAAGTATGGGTTTTAATCTTTTCTAATTATAATCAATTTAAATGTTCAGAGTTGCAGGAAATCATGGGAATGGCCAGGCAACTGTTATTTAATTACAGTAAGCATTGAGATTCAAAACGTTATAACACAAATTGTCAACATGTCAAAATATACAAAGTAAATATCCTTAAATACAACTCTAAGTAGTTCTAAAGCAGCATTCTTCTTATTTGGCCTACCTGAAATTTCAATGATCATCAAAAATATTTTTCCATCAGTTTGTGTGTGTATAGTGAAATCAATGTTTACTGACATTTACAGAAAATCTAATTCTTCCAAGCCCATTTATTGTGTATGAACATGTCAGTCAGCAGATTTGTTTAGGGTGATGGACAGCTTTTTTAATCTATATTATACCCATTTGATAGCTCAACTGAGTCCCTTCTGTCATGAGGAAGCTTCTAGATATTTTTGTGACAGTTTGAGGAATCTGTACAAATTATGAATTCTTTGTGAGATTATGGTCTCTGTATGTGATTTTACCAAGCTCCCAACTCCATTTTGAATGTCCAGGCCCTTTACATTCTCTATTACTTGCCTCCACATTGGGCTGAAAGGACAATAAAAAAGGGCTGTTGACTTAAAGTGATGAACCACTGAAATATAATAGCTCAAAACAAAAGACTGGTCCCTGCCCAGAAGAACTGGTTCAGCAGGAAGATAGCCTAGCAATGAAGTCATCTGGCAGGGCTCCAGACATCACCTGATGGAGGGACTAGAAGGTTCTAAACAAGCAAAACCTGGAATATTTGTTCTCAGTCTCTGACCTTTTTCTGCCACTCAAGCTGCTGCAGGAGCCAGATGAGGCAGGGGGAACCTTGCCTGCCTGAACACAGATGGACCCTAGGGAATCCCCAGGGAAGGTTCAGCTAGTGAGGGGAATGGCATTTAAGATGTTTTCTACATGAGCTGTCCTCCGTGTAATTTTTGTGCTATTAAAGAGTAAAAACAAGTTACACTTGCGTGCAAAGTCTGTATGTTACACCTACCAAATGGCCCCCTGAAGAGAGAAACCAAAGGCTCATTCATGCCTTTGAGTGGAGTTCTGTGATAGGGTGTGTTTTAGCTACGGGGGAGTCTGCTGTGTCAGCATTAATTATAGGAATTAGGCAGCTGGACAACAGGATTCAGGTCTCAGGAGGGGGTGCTAGATAGATAGCCTGTGCCTTAAAAGTGTGTCTAGGGACCCAAGACTATGGCAGTGGCTGGGCTCCCTTCTGGCTCTGGAGGCTTAAAACACCCAGGGACACAGCAGCTGGGTTCCTTCTCAGCAGTCTAATCACTGACAATGAGAGGGTGCTCAACTGGGACCTGTGACAATTTTGTGGAGAAACTGGTTCAGATTTGGGCTTAACTGTTGGAGTCCATGTTAACAAAGAAGGCTTTTGAAAGGACAACAGCAAGGTCTTTTTTGTATAGTTTCTACCAGTGTCACTTCCTTGAGGTGCCAGAGGGACTGAAAAAACTTCGACACAACCTATACATTCAGATCCATGTCCTTCCTAGCTGGTGAAGGCCAGCAAGGAAATATTGGACCTGTTGTTACCGTACATTGTCAGTGTCTCCATTAAAGACAGCAGACTAGGCTATAAAGTACACAAAGTATTGTCTTTTACATTATCAATACCTTTTAAATAACGTATATATAAAATTGTAAAACTTCTGAGAAAGATAATTCGCAGACTAATACACAATATTATCATATATATGAAGCCAATACTCTTGCAAGAAAATATACAGTTAAATATAAGAAGCAGGCAATTTAATTTACATTGTCAATTAAAGTAATATTGTATTGCAGCCCCCATAGCAAGCAGAAATTATAATAATTATAATAAAATATTTAGGTGACAGACCTACTTAGCATTACATTTCTATAAAGTATTTGTTAGGCGTCAATATCATATATCTATAGTTGGACCCAACAGTAAATAACCCACACAGAAATAGATGTCATCTAGCCATTATATTGTGACTCTTGCAATATTTGGTGCTTTCCTTGAAGTGCACATATAAAAACAATATATTAGCTTTAAAAATCTCATTTTTAAATCCATCTCATTATTTTTGAATACTGGGGGTTGTAAATATTGTGAGCCTCCCCCCGCTACTTCCCAAGGCCACATTCAGCCTCTGAGAGGGCATGTCTGTCTGGACAGCAGGCACTAGATGCAATCATAGAATATTAGGGTTGGAAGGGACCTCAGGAGATTATCTAGTCCAACCCCCTGCTCAAAGCAGGACCTAATCCCCAACTAAATCAATCATTTCCAGGTATCAGCAGACATGTAAGCTGTTAGAGGCCTGGTGGTATCCTATACTCCCTTTGGATCAATAAGTGCCATTAGATGCTGTCATAAATATAAAAGGAAGGGTAACCACCTTTCTGTATACAGTACTATAAAATCCCTCTTGGCCAGAGGCAAAATCCTCTTACTTGTAAAGCATTAAGAAGCTCAGGTAACCTGGCTGGCACCTGACCAAAAAGACCAATAAGGGGACAAGATCCTTTCAAATCTGGGGGGAAGGAGGGGTAAAGGCTTTTGTCTGTCTGTTCTGTGTGCTTGCCAGAGACAGATCAAGAAGCAATTAATCCAGCTCCATTAAAATTAGTAAATACTGGTGAGGGAATGTGTTAGCTTATCTTTTGTTTTGGCTTGTGATTTTCTCTGTGCTGAGAGGAAGGTGTATTCCTGGGTTTTCTTTTTGTAATATTAAGGTTTTGCCTAGAGGGAAATCCTCTGTTTTGAATCTGATTGCCCTGTAAGATTATCTTCCATTCTAATTTTACAAAGGTGCTTCTTTTACCGTTTTTTCTTTCTAATAAAGTTCTGTCTTTTTAAGAATCTGATTGGATTTTTCAGTGTCCTAAAAAACTCAAGGCTGCTCTGTGCTCATCTTGTTTATTCTCAAGCCTCCCCAGGGAAGAGGGTGTAAGAGCTTGGGGGGAGATTTTGAGGGAAGGGGAACTCCAAGTGGTCCTTTTCCCTGGTTCTTTGTTTAAATCACTTGGTAGTGGCAGCTTTTACCTAATCCAAGGTACAAGGGAAAATTTTCATTTTGGGGAAGTTTTTAACCTAAGCTGGTAGAAATACGCTTGGGGGGGGGTCTTTCATGAGGGTCCCCACATCTGTACCCTAGAGATCAGAGTGGGGAGATCAGCTTACACCTTCCCTCCAACTCCCGCAACATCTACTCCACCATGGTCTGAAAATTATCTCTGATGCATATATAAAGTTGTAAAGATTTAGGTCATCAGATTAGACATAAAGGTCATTAATGCTGGATTCCACAGGGCTTTTTTGTTAAAGCTTCTTAGTTTTAGTTTATTTATAAATGATCATCCTGAGGCTTGTAAAATAACTTTTTCCTTTTTATGCCAATGGCACTGTAATTTATATTCATGGTATTTCCATAGGAGAAATCAATTCGGAATTACAATTTGCTTCATTATGAGAAGAAATGAGCTGGGCTGAAATTCTGCACATGAGCCACTAGCAGGTTCTATAGCACTGAAGTATCTAAAATGAATCCAACCAACACCAAATACCTAAAAACATGCAGGTGATTTGTTTGCTACATTGACTTAATAAAATGGGCCACCTTGATTGCATTGGCCTCGTCACCCCTTCCTGTCAATTGCTGAAAATAGGCCACTTCTACCTTAATTGAATTGGCTTGTTAGCACTGACACCCCACTTGGTAAGGCAACACCCATCTTTTCATGTGCTGTAATATATATTCTTCTTAATGTATTTTTCAATCCATGAATCTGATGAAGTGGGTTTTAGCCCATGAAGGCTTATATCCAAATAAATTTGTTACTCTCTAAGGCGCCTTGTTATTTTTGCTGATACTGATACAGACTAATACAGCTACCACTCTGAAACCTGACTTAATACAGTCAGCCACACAACCCTCTTGGTCAAAGTACTGTTATGAGAAAGAAGGTATGCAGACCATTCATGAGCTGTGTCTCCTAAAATGCTGCTCTCATTTGGTGTGGTGAACTCACAACTCTTTAGTCTATGATATCTTTTTTACTTTATCTTTAAAGGTCTTTAAAGGAAAGATATTCTCCTCCTTCATAAATATGCACTTCTACAAGTGTACCTTAATATATATATTACAGAATTAAACCACTTGTAAGAATCCCCCTCACAATCATTTTTACCTTCTTCTGAGACAAGTATATTTTATTATCATTTAGATCCAGAAAAATCAATTTTCTAATTTTAAACAGGTTATGTATTCATTTTTAGCACTAGACTGACTTTAGGCACTTCACGGAATTAAAGCTAATATTTAATACAAGAATATAAAACAATACAGAATGAAGAACAAAAACTGAATCTGGACAGAGAGTACTAGGAAAACAATTTCAGCAGGTCTTGCACCAGCCAACATTCCCAAATTTGTAGCCTTTCAATTCAGTGCATGAACACCAGCTTGTAACACCACCCAACTTCAAGTGGTACCACTGAAGGCATAGCATAATCACCAAGTGCATCATAATTACAGAAACATCTGTTCAAGATGGTTTGATGTATTGTGAAAATTCATGGTGTACAATAGCCTGCAAAAGTTTACATTTCTTATCTATAGCAGATTGATTATTAATTATTATTATTTCAAGTAAAATTAGTTTTCATTAAAGGTACTTGATTGACAGCCCCAGAGACTCAAGGCCTCTATTTATTATCCACAAAACAAATACCGCAATGACAACAGATATGCAAGCTTTTCACATTGCCCCACTAATAAGCTTCAACCATGTTATGGAAGAAACTTAATTTAGAGAGAAGTTTATTCTCCATGTTCACTCGGTGCTTTTCTTCTCTGCTGATAGCACTTGCTAACAAGTAGTTCCATAGGCGTCACCCCATAGGGGCTGCATTTGAACTGGTAACTAGAGATGAAATACTTCTGAACCATCTAATCCCTCAAACACATACACAGTAGCTTGCAAGTATGCAATTTGTGGCTGTGCATTTTGCAGCATTAACAGTCTTGTAGGTTTTCCCTTCCACTATTGTTAAAATCTACTTCAGTTTTTCAGTATATTTGACTATGTTGCTGTCTCCTTTCTTCAAAACCTGTGTCAAGGCTTCCCTATTTAGGCTCAGAGGAAAGATAATGCATTTGTGATTGACTCAAGTAAGACAGTATGGAGATTATGATTACCGCAGTTGTCCAGACCCAACCATAAAGAGTCTCAGGGTATGTCTACACTACAGCTTATGTTGATATAACTTATGTCACACAGGGGTGTGAATAAACCACCCCCCTAAGCGACATAAGTTGCACGGACATAAGCACCGGTGTGGTCAGCATTATGTTGGTGGCAGAGCTTCTCCCGCTGACATAGCTACTGCCTCTCCCAGAGGTGGTTTTATTATGCCTACGAGAGAGCTCTTTCCCATCAGCATAGAGCGTCTTCACTAGACACGCTGCAGAAGCTCCAGTGCTGTATATGTAGACAAGCCCCCCAGATCCAAAATCCCAGAGGAGATATTAGATAGTATTGAGGAGGAAATTGCAACATGCATTCTGATCCTGCCAATCAGGGAAAGAAATCCGGAGACTAAATCAGGGATGGCTGATATCACAGAAAAGGAGAACGATCGGATTGGGTTGGGAGGATAAGGAGGAGCGGATGAAGGGGAAGGGAATGAAAAGGAAGATCTACAAAGCTAAACTGACCTGAACCAGATATCTAGATCTCACTAACTGTAAAGATACCAAAAACCAAATGCAAATTTTAAACCAAAAAAATCCTCTACCTGTAAACCAATTACCTGCTACTGTACATCCCAAGAGCAGTTCAAAATATAATTGGCTGAGCCGGTGAGGTCTTACACTCAACTTGATGGAATTTCTCTGGTTGGTTATTTGCCTCTAAAGCAATAATTTTTGAATGCTATATCTGATCAATTCCAAAATTTCAGGGCATTAGCGCGCATGGTTCAGGCATCAGTTGGCAGAACCCTATTGATTTTGGTGAAAATCAGAAAACTAGAAGAGGACAATGGGAGAGAGACAGCCACTGGCATCTGGTTAGCAGAGCTAGAAGCTTAAACCACCTCTGTAATTGTCTATAGATCAAAGAACTGGTTGATGGCAGCCATTAACACTTTGCAGGTAACAATATCCTTCATTGTAGCTCTACCCAGCATGCCACCGCCACCACCACCACCAATATAGTTTTAAAATGTTGATATCCTGAAGAGGAAAAAGGGAGAAAGAAGGTGAATAGTTGTAAAAAGGAAGGGAGAAATGGGGTCACAGAGTCCCTGGTATAAGGGGAAAATGGGGGATACTGGCATTGGAGGGAAGAGGGGAACAGGGAGCATGGGAGGGAGAATCGATGACCCTGGTATGGGATGGAATGGAGACATGGGAGAAGAGGAAGCCTGGAGGAAGTGGGGAATGGGAGTGCACAGCCCTGGGAATGGGGAGAGAATGGGAACCCTGGCATGGAGGCACACAAAACTGCTGGTATAGGGGAGAGGGTAGAGAGGTGCAACAAGTCCCTGGGACAAGGATGGGAGGGTGCCACACAGGAAGGGGGAAGGGAAGAATGCAATAAACTCTTGGTGTGTGCAAAGAAAATAGCTGAGGGCCGAAACCCCCCGGCCCCGCGGAAACACGCCCCCCCCAGCGCCGCCTGCCCCGCGGAAACAACCCCTCTTTCCCCAGCGCTGGGGTGTGGAAGCCTGTAGAGGGGGAAAGAAACAGCGTGCATAGGGTGACCAGATCACAGCAGTAAACTAGGACCCGCCCCCTCCCCGCTCGGCCCCACCATCACACCCCTCTTCACCCCCCTTGGGGTCACTATATTACTGCACACAACAGTCAATCAATACAGTTGTAGATAAATCTCTGCATTATGCATTTTTGTATAACTTATATGACTTTGTATTGAACCTTGGTAATATGTTATAGCGGGCCCCTAAGGTAGTATAATTAAGGTAAAAGAAAAATGTATTTTTGCTAGAAGTAGAATAACATCTTCCCCCCACTTTGTATTCAATTGCCCTGTTGAATGAATGAGGTGTGAATGAGGAAGGCGTGGAAGGCAGGCACCTTCAGACAGCTGCAACCCTTGGAGAGGGGATGGGAACCAGACCAAAGACAATCAAACTTGTCAAGTGGGCTGACTAGAGAAGAGCACACATACTGACAGCCTCGGGGGTTAGAAGCAAGCACCTTCCTTTGGGAACACCCTCTTTGCAGCATTGGGACAACCCCCAGCCCAGAGACAAGCAGCAAAAAGGACAAACGGATACAGTCCCAGATTTTGGGCCACACAGTGAGCCCACCTACTCATCCCCCCACGGGCCGCACAGTGAGCCCACGTGGGCCACATGCGGCCCCCGGGCCACATGTTGTGCAGGCCTGACCTAAGCTCTCTGTTGTACCAGTTAGTAGCCTCCATTACTCCTTTCCCCTGAGGCCACCGACATCTTAAAAACACCAAACCAACCACAGGGCCAGATTCTGAATAGCATTCCTCTGAAACCTAGAAGGGCTATGAAATCATAAAAATGAAATTAAGTCCTTGTGGGGCTTCCTAATGCCTAGCAGTAATAGCTGTACAGCTGTTACAAGCATGTTAAATCCAACTTCCCCATGCCCTGGAGTCCAGGCTCCACTGCTAGTTTCTATGTACCCAGACAAATAAAAAGCAAATCTCTGGACAGCACAACCCAAGAGGAAAGCTATGTTAGGGGAAGTACTGCCTTCCCCATAACAGCAGCATGGGAATGGGTGCATTGAAGACTGTGTTGCAATTGCAGACTGTCACTTAAAGAGTGGAGAGACTTCTGAGTCCTGCTTTCAGGCTATAGGTCTCTGTAGCCAAGTGTGCAAGGAGAGTCAGTTTTCAGATAACTAGCTTACAGGAAGGGTGCGGTGAGAGTTGTGCTTCTCTGCCTTAATAAGCAGCATGTTTTCCCTCTCTTTGTATTTGGGTTCTTGTGTGCTATTGTTCTGAATTCTGAGACAAAGTCATATTGCGTTTCAACCTTCAGAAAGGGTGTTTATGTTTTTATCTACTTCTCTGGTTGTATGTCAGGAAACACAGCTGGGAGGAAGGGGATAGATTTTCTTGGCTGAGTGCAGTCAGAGAGCAGATAGAGCCGGGGGTGGGGGGGGGGGGGGGGGAAGGGGGCAGAGGGTCACAATATGCAGACACACCTGACAGCTTGGAGCTGGAGCTGTCAGCAAGGGAAGATGAGCCAATCAGGGCTGAAGAACACTGCCACCAAGGACAACCAGGTGGAAGGGGAACAGCATGGTCCCCTGAGATATCCCAGTCTCTTACCAACCAAGAAACAGAGAATTGTTTTTAACCCCCCATTCCTGGGGGTCTTCTGTGTTCTCTGCAGTAGTTGTGTTAGAATACCGCAATCCAATGGCTACATTAACCTCCATTAATTTTCTGCATGGAAGAGAAGTGGAAAGAATCTCTGGAGGGGAAGTCGGGAGAGGCAGGGTGAGGAATGTATTTATATTTACTCCCTATCCCTTTTAGTTACTTTTTTGATCCCAGCTATGTAGCTGCCACAGAGTCCCCTCTTTGTGCTCCTTCCAAACAGGCCTATTAGCCTTCTTTGGATTACTATGGGCTCAACTCTTGTTGATTATTATGCGTAGCTCTGAGGAGGCTGAGCCATGCAAAGGGGGTGGTGGGGCACACCGCTACAATGTATTTTTTTGGAGGCGGAGGCATTATACCACTGAAATGCATAATACCAGCTGAGCGCTGGGGAGAGGAGGGTGCATAATTCACAGCAGATTTTAGTGAATAACTTTAAAGTGAAGCAATTATCCCCTCCTCTCCCAGTGCTATCAATCATCAGATGGAGGGAGTGAGAACAATAGCCCCACCCATGCACACTTTCCTCTGAGGCTAGTCAGCCCTGTCCCTTGGCACAGAACAGTGCTGGGTGTTAGATGATGGATGCTCCTAAATGTATGTGTTGTTGCAAATAGGGTTAAGAGCTTTCTATGTGCTCAGTCCTTCCTACTACATTGACTCAAAGCAGGCATAATTTGACCCCTACATCACAATCCAAGTTCTAAAAGCTCTCTCCAAAACTGTACTGCTTATCCATATTTTGAGGTCGCTTTACCACAGAAGTTAAGAGAAGATGATAATCAGAGATATGATAATATGGCTTACACATCAGCTTTTGAACACTGCTGTTTTTTAATTTGCAAATGTACAAAAATTAGTTTTGATTAGTTTTGAACTGCTGCTGTTGGATTATACAACATTATCCTATACAAAGCAATTGGATTATGTGCCTCTTCAGGATAAAAAGTGTTTCATTTTACACATAAATGTATCTGATATGATGCCAACCTATTTTTCTGGACACTTGAGATTGGTCAGTATCCAATCCAGGAAAGACAGACAGGGTGATTTAAGGATAGTTTTTAGTAACACGGACAGAAATGTTCTAATTTTAAGAAAAGAATTGAAGGGTAATTTAGTTACACTAAAGGAAGACACAGTAACAACATATTAAGTCAACTCACAATTGCACTCATTGTTACTCAGATTGTGTTATGCATTGTTAGACCATATGTGTCTGTAATGTGACAGATATAGAAATGAATATTATATTGATTATGTAAGGTTTGCTGTAAATTTGTTGTTCCCCTGGGAGAATAATGGCGCTGTAGGGCTTTAGAATTATTTTGGGAATGCACAGTATGTGAAATAAAACTGTAAACCTAATCTCACAAAAGATACTGATCTTTTTATTTTGTGACACTGTGTTAGTTGCCCTAGACATCAAAATGAGGTAGTGAGAAATAAAGTAATCAAGTCATGATGAGCACGAGAAGCTATGCATGCATTACTTTCTTATTCTTCTTTAAAACTGACACATTTCTCCTGCCTCTTGTGTTTTTAAACTGTAAAGGATTCCTATGTATCCCAGAGACAAAGGATAGTCCGTAAAATCTGTCTTCTGAAGTGATGAGTTAAAGAACACTGCAGGAGTACTTGCCAAATCATACCACCATTATTAATTCAAGCATGATGAAATTGTTCATTTTAACTATAATCATGTAATTCATCAAAATACTACTAGAGCATATCATTCTGTACTATTACACTGATATAGCACCTTATTGCACCTCCACTGAAAGCAGGAAATGTATTTTTGATGCTAATCTACTGAAAGGCAATTCAGTTTGGGATTTTGAAAGTACTATCATGTTAAAATAAAAAGGAAATTTTAACCATATTTTCTTGTACTTGTATGTTATTATGTATTTGGAGGATTATCTCTGACTATGAAGTTTAAAAAAAAAACACTGGAAACTGAAATGGTGTATTTATTCTATGTCAAAGGGGAGTAAAATTGGATTATGAGTACACAATGTATGTGACTGGCATAAACCTTTGATACTTTCTTCCTCTGCTCACCTTTAAAAAACGCTAAAGGCCAACATTCATATGCCAGAGGACCTCTCAGAAAAGTACAATAACAAACAAGTACTTGGAAAAGCTGAATCCTGTGACAAATCTCAGAATGTTAAATGGAACAGTAGCAGCAGTCTAGGCTCAGTCAGAAATAAGGATTCTCATCTCATGGCCACAAGTTGTGATTGTCCTCTCGCTCTGCCTATCTGTCTCTCTCTCTTTGTTGCTCAGCACACACTTTTGTGAACAAGTTGAAATTACAGAAAAAGAATGAAATGTGAAATTAAATAAAACCCCACTAAGTACAGGCCTTGCTGGTTCTATCAGCAAATTAGCTAGTGTGCCTTTGGCACACAGCTTGCTGGTGCTGCAGCTGTGGATATTGCTGAGTGACGCACCTAAATAATTTCCAAAGAACAAAAAGTCGTTAATTGTCCACATCAGGAAAGCTTCATTATTACAAGTAGAAAAGAAAAAAAAGTTATCCATTCTCTCTCTCTAGCAAAATCAAAGAAAGCAAGACTAATGTATGCTAGAGAAATAAAGGGCTATATTTGGAAAAGCTGGCAATAAGCGTTAGCCCCTTCCCCCCTCACAAAAAAGTGGGCATCCTCCCATTGTGACTAGTAACCAGCATTTGTGCATGTGTGTAGAGTAAATAGGCATGCAATGGGTGCTCATGCACCTCATTTGTGTGCACAAATATCCATAACATGTGCATTTTAGCATGTGCAAATTAGACATCAACCTTCAAAACTGGACTAAGATCATCAGTGAACGGTTTTGTACATGGCTCCTAATCTTAAGGTAAACCAAAATATGTTACCCGTAGAAAAGGAATCAAATTCAAATATAGCACAGACAGTGGGGGCATGAACTTGAGGCTTGTGCATACAGTACATTACAATGTGTTGGAGGACCAAGGTTAGGAGGGCAGCTGAAGAGGAGAAAAATCATTTCTAGATAGTAGACTAGAGAGGGACAAATACAATGAAGCTACAATGCTTCATTCTGTTTCATCCACTCCATTCCACATTGGCACAACAGATATATCAAAACAGATTCAACACTTTCTGTTCAGAATGAGAACAAAGAACAATACAGGGATCACAATATACTGAAAGAAAAGGCGATGTGGCTATCATTACTGAAGAGACCAAGGAACATAACCAAGTTTTGCAGACACACTTCATTTATATGCTAGCAATCTGTTTCAAGGCTTTCATGTTGGGTTTAGATGCAACGTGCTAAGCAAAATTTAGAATTTCTGTCCTGTGGGAAATTTGAACATTTCAACATTTATCTCCATCCCACATCAAGACAAAGCTTAGATATTTTGAATTTTTTTGCAGAACAGAAATGTCAAAACCCACAGTAAGCTACCAAAGGAGCAGGTGCCACACAGCACAGACACAGAGATGGTGTGCAAGACAAGCTCAGCAGTAAGTGCAGTGATTCTGATGGCTATCCAGGAGACCAACCCAGTAGTGGACTGCAGAGTAAAGCTGTTTGATGTTTCAGTTTAGTGGCCAACCTGAAAAAATAAAAAATTATTTTGAGTCAAACAAAACGTGTGTCTTCACAGAAGGAGAGAATGTCCTCATAGGAGCAAGAGATGAACCTGTCCAAGTGCAGCCCCAGACTCTGGGACTTCACTAACCACTGGAAAACCTTGAATTAGGTTCAGCAGAAGGGAAAGTGGCATGTTAAAGGCACACTCATTCACCAGACATCTACACCGGCAGGTAGGGAAAAATGAGGTGAAGGACTGCTGCCAAAGATAAAGTGGGGATTTTACTTATTATTTGTATAAATATATTGTTGATTTATGGTTGCTGTGCTTTCTCAAATCCTTTTCCCCTTAATCAAGTTTTCCTTGTATTATGCACAGACTCAGTGCTTGTGAGACAGGAAGGCCTATAAGCGTAAGGCGTTTGACTTGGTACCGCATGATATTTTCATTAAAATAGAACTATATAAAAATGATCATGGCACACAATAATTGGATTAAAAGCTGGGTCCCACAGGGATCAATTCTTTGCCCTACACTATTTAATATTTTTATCAATACTCCTGGGGGAATTCTTCATCACTGCAGATGCAAAATGACTTGTGACAGGGAAGTGAAGGGGAGCCACAAAAGTGGTCACGCGCCCCTCACTGGCAGAGCAGGCAGGTTGGTTCGGGTGCCTGAAACAGGGCAGTAGAGACATAAATCACCACCGGGAGGTGGCTGGGGCTGGGCAGTCATGCATGTGAGTGAGAAACAGACACATTGTCCCTCTCACTTGCTATTGCATCACGCTCAGCATGGAGGGGCAGGGCTTCGGGGTGTTTCTGAGGAGATAGGTGTGGGGCAGGCTCTGTCCTCTCAGGCAGAGCAGAATGTAGCAACCTGCCTACTTAGTGAATTGTTCCCGTTGTGTTTGTGAATTCCCCTGTAGCAGGGTGGTCACCCCACTCCTGTCCAGAGGGGTTAAAAGCAGCCCTGAGGAGGGATGCTGCTGGGGAAAGGCTGAGTAGGGAAACAGCATCAGCTGTGGCCACATCCCAATCAGGGCCCAGATGGTCCTTATAAGAGGGCAGTGAGCCAGGTGCAGTCAGTCTCCCTCTACCTGAGGAGTGGGATGGACATAGCTGCCTGAGAAGCCTGAGGGTACTGGAGTAAAGCAGGGCTGGGGAAAGGCCAGAGGATCTGGGGAGCTCCAGGCCGGCAACCCCCCAGGCTGCAGGGCCTTGTACAAGGCCCCTGGAGGTACCGGGTTGCAGGGAAAGGCAGTAGAGCAAACCCTCCTTTGCCTATGATGACTGGCTTGCACAGACTGCAGTCGGCCCCAGTGAAAGAGGGCTAGAGGGTGACTGGCAGTAGCCCATAAGCTGAGGCAAGGTGGGGATAGAGGGTGGGGGTTCCCCAGGGAGGGGAGACCCAGAAAGCGAGTGGGGGTAGTGCCAGGGGACAGCACCCCAGACAGAGGGGCACCAGGGTCTGGGAGGGATACGGGGGCCGACAGCAGCAAGGCACCGGCCTGCAGAGGGTGCTCCGGGTCAAAAGAACTAATTCCCAGGACGACCGACAGGAGGCGCCGTAGAGGTGAGTCATCGCTCAGTCACATACCCCAAGAGTATAAAACAGGTGTCAGAGTTTTAAGACTCCTTTACATTGCCAGAATGGTGTAAAGAACAGTACGGCCCTATACATGCTTATGGTGCTTTAGTGTTTAGAACTGGTCTAAATATTTGGACTGAAAAAATTTCTTATCAAAATGTGCTCTGTGAACTGTTTGCTACTGACCTTTCTGGATATGGTCAGTAGCCAATTTAAATTGTGAGTTTGATTCTCCAGCCCTCATTTGCTCTTCAGTTGCCTATGATGCAACACTGAGCATATGGCTGCATATATTTGTTGACTAATAACTAGAAATAAAGGGTCAAACCTAGCTACATTACCATTAGGCAACGAAGTTGGGAGATTTCCTCCAAAGCTCCCCACTCCCATTCTCCATCCATTGTATTGTAATTTAAATAAATTACTGAAATAATTGGAACCAGAGTGATTCTATTGCATTATTTTAACAAATAAAATATGCAGAATTTTGCTGAATTTTAAAATATGGCATGCAGAATTTTTAATTTTCTGGTGCAGAATTCCCCCAGGAATAATGCACACTCCCTGTACTCCATGCCAAAGCTATAGGGGCTATGTAGGTGAATCACCCTCAGTTCCTTCCTCACAGAAGAGAGGAAGGAGGGTAGATAGTGGATCACCCACAGGGACACACGTCTTGAAGTACTCCAGTTACTGCACAAGCTGAGTAACTGCTCCTTCTTCAAACAGTGTCCCTGTGAGTGGATGCCTGGGCCATTTGAGGGCAATGAGGCTGTGGGGAAAGAGTGCTAGATGGCCATCGAAGGCTATGTGAGAATTGGGTGGAGATGGCATCAGTAGTGGTTCATAACTCTCAAGTTATAACTCACTAAGTAGTCATAACTCACTAAGTAGTTTCCCGTCAAAAGTATCTTTTGGCAGGGGTGAGGTTGGGTTGATGTGAAAGGTGAAGGGTATCATGGCTTTTCCACCCTCGTGTCTTTTCCATCCTCTGTCTTTTACAAGACAGTTCATAGAACTGCTGATGGTAAAACAATTGGCGCATAGGCCACAGTTTGTAAGGATGTTTATGGTATTTCCTCTTTGTAGCTGGTATATATATATACTCAGCGAGTGGAGGGTTGCCCTGGAGTCCTTTAGTGAGCAAAAAGACTCAGTCTTTTTGTTGGTCTCATTGAAGGGTCTCCTTCAACATCCTCCACACTGTTCTGGACCTCCTTTGGAAAACCCAAAGAGTGGTACCATTGATGTCGATGCACTATCTGCTGCATTGACCTCAGCCTGTAGCAAAATTCTGGCCACCAGCATGTCTTCATCAATAAGAGCTTCAAATTGAGTATAGTCTTGCTGAGGTAATTTGCCCTTAAAATCCAAGAACTTTGAATAATTCAGAAAGTCATACTTAGCCAAGAGCACATGATTATTTGATATTCTGAACTGGAGGCTAGCAAATGTAAACTCTTCCCTACCCAGAGGTTCCAGATGCTTGGCTTCTTTATGAGAGGGGGTGGCTCTTTGATGTTGCTGCCTAGATCTTTCAGTGGCAGCCTGAACAACTATGGAGTTTGATGCAGGGTGGGTGAATAGAAACTCCACTCCTATACATGGGAGAAAATAATACTTCTCAGCCCTCTTGGGGGTAGTGTCTCATGTTGCCAGTATATGCCTTATGGCTCTTGCTGATTCCAATGTGGCTTCATTCGTTGGGAGTGCTTCTACCTGGACTCTGTGGGTTGCAGGATGTCTAGGAGTTTGTGCTGTATATCCTGGATTTCCTCTAAGGAAATTTAGAGTTCCTCCACTACCCTGAATAGCAGCTCTTGAAACTGGTTGTGGTCATCCAGAGGGGAGGGCGAAGCTGGAGCAACCATCTCATCAAGAAATGAGGAGGATAACCTTGCCAGTACCAGCAAATCTGGCTCATAGTCTTCCTCTCCAATAGGGTCAGATGGAAGTCTATGTTGCTCTCTTGGAGAGGAAACATGGAATGACTCCCTATTAGATTGTACCAACTGTGGGTATCATATGTATGGGTCCTATGGGGCCCAGTAGGAGGAATGGAAGATAGACCATAGAGGCCCCCAAGCTGCGGGGTACCAAAGTTCCCGGGGGGGATAGTGCGGTGTTTGCATGGAAGTTGGTTCCAGCAAGTGCTCAATCTTCTGTCTAGACTGATCTCCCTTTAAGGACATGATGATCGTTCCTTTTATAGCTCTGATTCCCCTGATAACAGATAGGCCAGATCCAGTTTAATCAGCAGGACTGACTGTTTCATCAGAGGGAATCGGAGGCTAGTATACAGGATGGGAGATAGATATATGCCATAGTCCATATCCCCTGGTGGGGTCAAAATCTCCCAGGTGAGAAATGGTTCCAATGACATGAGGGATTGCAGATCTGGGAGAACAAAAGATGTCCTCTGAATGGTGTCTCTCCATTTTCCTTGAGGTGCATGGGGTTCTCTCTGCGCTTACCAACAGAGCTGATATAGGGAGGCTCTGGTTTGGTGGATCTATATGGGGTTGTGACGATACCTCTGGCTTGGGGACTCGTAGGCTTTTCCATACTGTGTTTTTTATGCTGGAATTCCTGCATCTACCAGGTATAGCTAGGGAAGGAATGATAAATACTGTACAAGGAAGAAATATGTACTTCCTCAAGGCAGTAAAGGCAGCTCTGATGGTCATCACTGACCGAGAAGGAGCAGAGAGAAGAAACAGTTTTTAAAGCTAGATTTTTCTCTGTGCAGTCTAATTTCCAAATCGAGAGCCAGAGGAGTTCCCGGTGACAGGGAATCTAACCTAACGCTAACTATACTATTCTAACTATTTACACTGGCTATACTAAACATAAAACTTTAACTATTGTATTTACAAAGTTTTAAAACAAGGCTGAAGAGAAAGGAGAAGTTCCGGACATGGGAGGATCTGACTCAGGCCACGTGGCAGTAGGCTGACCAGACAGCAAGTGTGAAAAATTGGGACAGAGGGTGGGGGAGGGGGGGGAAATAGGAGCCTATATCAGAAAAAGCCCTGAATATCGGGACTGTCCCTATAAAATGGGGACATCTGGTCACCCTACGTGGCAGTAAGAAGGAACTGGAGAGGCAGTTGACACACTCTGCTGCCCTTTATTCACTTGGTGTGGACCATGAGGAGAGCAGGAGCACAGGTGCAGACCAATGGACATTGCTGGAATTCTCTGGTCTCAGTTGCATGGTGCACATGCATACCCATAGTGGAATACATATAGGGACCAGGACTCAAAGAAGAAACAGTAGCTCCAAGAGGCATACACTTCTTTCTTCATCTTAACTTTGAAATGTGCTGCCACTCCAGGGATGCTTGCTGTTTGGAAGAGTATACTTAAACTCTCCAAGCCAAAAATAAATATGCTATATGTAGTCAAGATGAATAGCAAACATAATCAGATAGCTATAAAACAAGCAAAGATTAATAAAGATTTAAACTAGAATTGTGAAAAATATTTTGCATCATAAGATTAAATCTACAAAGTGTATATTTTTGCCTTTTCAGGGGGGGCGGGTGTTATAGGTAGTGACAGTTCACAAAATTTGTTTCTAATGCAACACACTTTTAATTTTTCATGTATCCAAAACTTTATTGAGAATTTAGCCTAAGTTGTAGGTCCACTCTGCAAGTTTCAAGAAAGGTTCAGACAAGAATCTTCAAAAAATCTGGTTTGCAGCAAAGAATGTTTTGCTCTGCTAAGAAGGCAGAAGAACTGAATGAGATGAAGTTCACTTAGAGAACAAAAAATAATCCCCCTTCTGTTTTGACTTTCATTATTATGTATCCTTTATACAGTGGTAGTACCTTGAGGGCTCACCCAGATCAGTACCCTATTATACAGGGCTCGGTAAAAATGTAAAAGTAATTGACAGACTCTCCCCAAAACAGCTTGCAACCCAACTTTATTACTATAAAGAGGATAGCTAATCACTTGATACAGCATTTACCTTAATTTATTAGGTGACGATACACATCTTAAAAATTCTAAAGATGAGCTGGAACCAAAACCTTGGATCTGAACACCCCCTGCCCCAAATTTTGCAGTTTAGTTCTCTTCTAATCCAACCCACAGTGTCAGTTTGCTTTTATGTTATTTTCTTTTTCTTCTTTTCCTCTTAAATTTGGTTCCACCAGAAAAGGTGGACTGGTGATGGATTCTCCCATTGCTTCAACGGATGAGTATTTAGCTAGTATTGACTTAAGTTCAGAGTTTATTTGTTTTTATGGATCTCACATGGGAAGAGTTCAATCCTGGATTTGCAGATGTGGTTACATGTTTTGTAAGTGTAATCGTTGTTGAGCAGAGGGTTTGAGGTATTGGCCTTACAACATGATCTCTACTTCTGCAAAGACCTCACACACCACTCCTCAAAAGTGAACATGGCCTCATGGAATAGACCTCTCCATCTGGGTCTATCCAGTGCAACAGGTTCCCAGATTTAACATCTATCTTGCATGCTTTGAGGTTGGCCTTCAAAGTATCTTTGTATCTGAGAATGGGTTAACCCATAAAGCAGGTTCTGCACTCAGTTGGCTGTAGAACACCACTGTCAGTACACACGAAACCTCCATGAAGACCATGTGTCCAATCCAGCAAAGTTGAGCCCTGATTAGCAAACTCTCAGTACCAGGGATTTGGCACCTCTCAAGGATTTCAGTGTTGCAGATCCTGTCCTGCTACTGGATGTTGCAGATGGATTTTAGGCAGCAAAATTGGAAGTTCTTGAGCTGTTTGTGGTGTCAAGTAGAGCATTCATGGCTCTCAGTCATAGAGGAGTGAGGTGAGCATGGTAGATTTTTACTTGGGTTCTGAGGCAGACTGTCAAATGCCAAGCTGGCCTTTGCTAGGCACTGAATTATCTCATCATCCACCATGGCATTGTTGGATAGCAGAATTTCCTGAATGAGTTGAAGGGTGTTTTGTCAATTGGTATCATGGTACTTGAGATGCTGTTAGCCTGGTGCTGGCTAGAACATGACCTCTGTCTTTTTCAGGCTGATTGTGAAACTGAAGCATTTTGAGGCATCAGCGAAGTGGTCCACAATCTGAATGTCCTTGAGCATATGTGCAATGAGGGCACAATCATTAGCAAAAAGGAGCTCTCTTAAGAGTTGTTTGATTATTTTGGTGTGGGCCCTAAATCATTGTAGATTGAATAGACCTCCATTCAATCTGAAATTAATGCATTCACCTCTGTCAAAGTTCTGGAATGCGAACATGAGCATGGCTGAAAAGAATGTCAAAAAGGACTAGAGCCATTTCACACCCTTTTTCAGTGTCTTTGGTGCCATAGAAGGCTTCTGATGAGCCACCACACTCCATCATCTTGGCCATAATGCCATCAAGAAATTAGCAGATATCAGTAATCATCTTCTCTGGGCAACCAAATTTATGAAGGAGTTTCCATAGGCCATTGTGATTCACCATGTCGAAGGCATTGGTCAGATCAACACTATATGTATGTCCTCATTCTGTTCATGAGACTTTGATATTTGTTGGGCTGCAGAAGTGGTGTCCATTGTGCCCCAGCTAGCATGAAAGCCCCACTGTGATTCTGGATACATCAAGTCCACTAGGTGAGAAATGAGCCTGTTGCAGAGAAATTGTGCAAGTATCTTTCCCTCTATAGACAGCAGTGAGATTCCACAGTAATTGTCACAGCTAGATATGCTTCCCTTCCTTTTGGATAGATGGACTACAAACACATTCTTATAATCCTGGGGCATGGTACCCTGTTCCCATATAATCTTGAAAAGGCTGGTGAGTATCCTGACCAGGTGCGCAGCTCCACATTGTATACTTCAGGTGGAATGGCCTGGAGACTTGCCCATGAACAGCTGCTGAATGGCCTCAGTAACCTATTCAAAAGAAAGAGCCACAGACACCTTCTCCAAGACAGGACGCTGTGGGAGTGAGTGGATGTCTTTGTCAGACATAGTGGACTGACAGTTCAGGAGAGCGTCAAAGTGCTCTGCCCAGCAAGAGAGAATATAGCTTTTGTCTGTGAGCAGCCAGTTACCATCTACTATGAGGACAGAGGTTGTACCATTGGATTTTGGGCCATACACAGCAGGGAGACCTTTGTAGAAGGCTTTCATGTCATGCTTGTCAACTGCTTCCTGCAGTTCTGCAGCCTTCTGCTCCCACCAGTGATTCTTCGTTAACCTTAATCAAGTTGGTGGCCTGATTATACATGGCTTTCTTCATTGCTGATTTCTTGTCCAAGATGTTGGACTTGTGTGAAGTGTGCATGGTCTACGGTAGCCAGTCTCTCTCAGGATCATTCGCATTGAACCAGAAACTAATAGCTACAAGCTGGTAGCTATTACGTCTCTCTAACAATATTACAATGTGTCTTTTATAGTATTCTTTTATTTTCATTGTAATTGTCTTTGGTGTGTCCTCTCATGAAGAGAAATCTCTCCTTTTTCCCCCCAACTCTCAAATGTCCCCAAATATAGAAAATGATTAAAGCACAAGCAAACTATTTGGTGCTTCTTTAAGAAATCTCCTGCTACTCTTTAGCTACAAATACTGTCAGACTTTTCACATGCTTTTTAAAAACGTTATTTTTAGTATATTTCTTCAGATTCTTAGCTTACCCCTTTCCATTTTCCCAGATTGCCCACAAAGTGAGAGATTTGCCAGCTGGCAATTTAGAGAGAGGAACCACCATGGGAAGTGGTTACAAAAGGTCAGTCCTGCTTTCCTGAAATATGTTGATAAAAGTGGGTCGCCAATAAATATAATCTCTGAACGAAGCTGTTTAATTCTGCATCATGTAACATATTAAGGAAGAAGGAAGCCATACCACTTACCCTAGGGCTCATTCCTGCAAGAATGAGTACTGTGGCCCCAATCCAGCAAAGCACTCAAAGCACATGATTAACTTTAAGTATGTGACTAGTTTTAATAGAACTGTTAACAGAGTTACTGTGCTGGCAGGCTCTGTGAGTGAGGTATTTCTATAGACAGCTCCTCCCAGATGGGAAGGACCTCAGAGAAAACTGAAATGTGTGCGTTTCCTCTCTCTGGGAGAGAGTGAAACTTTACCAGCAGCAGGAGTGGAGCTTTCTTTGTACCCTCATCTGGGAATAAATGGATATACTGTTAAACTCAACTTGTGCCAGTGTCATAATTCCAGGAATGCTGCATGGCTATGCCATGGCTAATCCACCAATAATGAGGCCATGAGGTAAGGTAACAGGATTATTCACATGCTTAAAGTTTAGCATGTACTTAACAGCTGTGCTAAATCAGGGCCAGAGTACTCAGCACTTTGCAGGTTCAAGCTTCTAGTATGCTAAGGCATATGCTTAACTTTAAGCACATCAATGATTTCCTGCACCAAGGTCTTAACTATGGACCATATTGCACACTGACATAGGCTCATGCAAGTCCAACTAATGTAAAATGAAAACCGCACATGAGCAGTTGAGGGCAGAATTTGGGCTCATGCGGCTAACAGATATAAACTGCAATTCTTTGTTAGGTCATTGTGGTATGTGTCTGAGATTTAAGTTGGGGCAGCTATACACAAGAGAAAGGTGAAGTGGTTACATTTCAGCAAAGAAACATTGATAAATTAACTCCAATTTATTACCATCTGATTTATTGTGCTACCCAGCTGTGTTAATTTTGCATACCTCTTAACGTGTATGTCCAGGTAAAAGCTACAGAAAATTAACTATGCATGAAATATTGACATACCCTAGAAAGATACTCCACGTAAAATGGTAAATGTTCATCAGTCTTCTGAATGAAGGACAGTATGAAAACAACCCTATCATCCCCACAACATTTCAATGGTGCTCTGTACAGGTGCAAAGGTCTGCCTAAAAACATCTAATTGGAGAATCAAGGCCTACTCTGGGTCACAATGAAGCCCTGTCTTGTAAATGTTAAAATAATGACATTTAGCCATTTTCTAAACTTTTTCACTTTATTCTGTATTACTAAAACAATCTAACTTTAACCAAAATATAAAATATAAAAGTTTATAAGAAGTTATATTTTATAACACAAAATTTTGTTAACCTAATTTATTTAATAAAAATTCATTCAATTTGAAATCAAAACTGATAGTCATCCATTTGAATTCTAACTACCTAATTTTGGCTCACATTGCAGATAACACATAGCAAATGTAATTTGTCATCATAAATGTATTATTATTTAATCATATGAAAGTTTTGGTTTATCTTGAGCAAATATTTATAGTACTTTTAATACACAGGAGCCATTCTTGACAGAAATGATGAAACAGATTTATCACTCTTGACAAATTATATTGCAAAATGTCCTCTCATGATTGCCCACAATAGAAATAACAACAACATATTCAACAGGAATGTCACCTGTGATTCTCCTTTTTTTAACCTTTTACTGTTGAAGACTAAAATCTCTTTCCATAGACACCCTACAGTACTTAGTATGTGAGTTGGTTATAAGAGTAATTGTATGAATGAATGAAACCTGTAGCCCTTTAAATCAAACTAAGTAGTGTTTTATTAAAGTGCCTAGCAAATCAATCTAAATCCAAGGATAATAAAGCTCTAATCAGGTGGTAGAAAAAATAATAGGTTGTCATGCATGAGGAAAAATAGGCAATCATGGAATGTTTTCTTTAATTAGGTGATGTAAAATGGAAGGACTGAGTAGGAACTGGCAAGACATTCATCATGAGCAAGGTGGGAAATTATTTTGATTCCTGAGGGAGGAAAAGTGAGTGTGATACACTAAGATTTGACCGGACAGAAAATTAAAGCTTCTTTACTATGCGTGTCATTTACTTTTGGTGACTTATTGACAGGTATGGAGTTTGAAGCAGAATATATCCAGCCATTCCTCTAGTTTAAGTCCCATTTTACTAACTCTATATCTGACTTACCTTTTCACTGCTAATATTGTATGTTAGATTCTACTTACATCTTTCACATGGATAGAGTTGATGTTCATCTCTACAGAATTTTAGCTAGTAATAAACTTGGAATTGATTAAGGCCTGCATTTTTCTGGTTTAAATGAAATGGTTAATATTAATCTCAGATTATTAGTATGATACCATGTATTACAGTTACTTTACAAAGTATAATCATCAGAAGACAATGTATTTTTCAGAGTTAAGGGGAAAATAATCCAGAAATCAGGAAATAATGAAATTTTAAAAGTTTACAACAGTTTATGAGCCATCCAATGCTGAATTTTGCTTAACAGCTTTATTGTGGAAAGTCAGACAATACATACTTTAACATATTTTGTATTTTTAAAGGTTTTTTGCCAAAAATTCTATTGTTTATATAAAAATAGCTTGACTTTCATATTTTGTCAAAATTCTAACTCGGGTTACTAGAGCACATTGCATCTTCATACATTCCGCATGCAGCTTCAGTTGGTCAGTACTCCTCACTTCTGGTCCTAAATTGTTGTGTAGTGTTAGTGTACAACGCTAAATAGATGCTGTGTTCTTTCTCAGAAGTGATTATATTTCAGTATTGGGTTAAGTAATCTTTTCTATTCCTTTCCAAACTCAACCAAGACGTTGTAAGGGTAAATTAGTTAATGTTTGTAAAGTGCTTTGAAATCCTCACATTACACGTGCTAGTGAAGTGATTATTGATCACCAGTGGTCTATCAGGACAGGAGATCTTCATTCTCAATTCTGTCTCCTCTCTATCATGATCACCTAGGCCATAGATACCCAGATTCCTAATTGCCTATGTATGTTTTCTTATAATATATGCAGAACAGAGAAATGACAAATATTGTACACAAAGTTTGAGAGTTTTCATTAGCAATCTCGACATTCTGCAAAAATTGATTTTGTGCAGAAAGATAATATTATCCTGATTCACTCTGTAGTTATTGTATCTGAGCATCTGCTAACAACTCTATTCATACTTTTCTGTGTGAGAGAGATTTTTCAGGAAAAACAAAAGTGGGTTTCTGAAATTATTTTTATTTACACGATTTGGACACTGCATGTAGAAAAACAATTTGTTAATATTAACTGACTTGATAGTTGGAATAGCATTCATATTTTTCATTTGATGGCTGGCTAGCTGAATGTGCTAGAATAATGTGCAAGGGTCTGCTTAGTTTAGAGGTTCACAGAGCCAAGCAGAAGAGTTGCTTCTACCTCTACTCCAAGTCCATCACTCAAAGAACAAACCTACAAATCACTTGTCAACAACTTTGAACTACCTTGTTTCAGGTGGCTTCCTCTCTGTCTATTATTTCTGCTAAAAGACCCATGAAAATTAAATACAGACCCTGTCAATGCTTGAGTGACCTAGTGCTCCATCATAACAGCAATGTAATAGCAATAAATCATTTCAACTTTAATCTATTGTTATTGATGAATGTACAATTATTTGTCATCTAATATGCTGAAAATGATGACCAAAGAAATAGATCAACTTTTTTTCTTCTTCCAACTACGGCATTGATGGATTGTATCCCTAAGCTGTTATTACACTTATAATGTACTCTTCTGCAATGACAGCACAGCTAGTTTTTTTAATCATTCCATAGTAATCAACTTAAGACAACATAGCAAGACTCATAACTCATGTTCTTTTCATTTTTGGCAGTGATGGGAAATGAAAATGTTTTTATTCTTTTGAAATAATTCTTACCTGACTAGGCTGAAGATTGCTTTAAAATTGTAAATAAATGGTTGTTTATTGAGCTGGAACTGAAAAGTGACATATTAAAATGCCTGCTTCTGAAGAAAAAAATAATTTAGGCCTGAGTGGAGTTAGAGTTGGTGAAAAAATACTTGGTTTTTCTTTTAACTGGTTCACTGCTAACTAAAATCTATACTAGTGTACTTCATGCTGAAAAAGAAGAAATGCCTCTATCAGCAGTCAAGATCTGCTGGGGTGCCTTTATAGATAGGCTTGTTAAGGTGGTCAGGGTGAAATCTTCAAGAACTTCTCAGTGATTTAAAAAGCTTAAGTTCCATTTACAAAAGTGACTTGGGATTTAGGCTCCTAAGTGCCAATGGCTTTTCAATTTTGAAAATGGGACTTTGGCATAATTGTATATTTTACCCTAAGAATCTGAAACGTGACGTATTGCGGGTTTGCTATTGGGTTTTACTTGCCCATCTTTTTCAGTTAATAAAAAGTTGAAAAATATGGCTTGGATGACAACCGGAGGTAGCATCTAATTTATTTGTTAATGTTTTTCGAGGATGTGTCACACAGGCTCTACTTTCCAGGGTTTAACTCACTACTGCATTAACTCCTTCCCAATACAGTACAATTGACCTTTTTGAGGTGACAACTGACCTACATTTGCTTATGATTGTGGATCCATTTCTGTTCTTATCTTGCTTCACTTTAGTGTAATTTACTCTGTCATAAGTGCAACACAACAAGAAGCTGTTGTTGTTAATGCTCACCTATTCTAAATCAGAATTCAGACTCCCTGGCGGCTTCTCTCGATATATTATGAGATATTAATATCTTCCCCTCATCCTATTTTATTTTACATTTGAGATATCTAATTGAAGGTAGCAATCTTCACTTCTTTGTGAATGATACCCAATTCTATATCTCTTCAACACAGACTCTGGTCCCTCTGCCTTCCATCTATCTGCCTCCTTTGACTGTGTCAGCTTCTTGATAAACCATTTCCATTATTGAATAATGTTCAGAGACTGACATCCAATTTATCTTTATAAATTCTTTCCCTATTTGACTACCCTAAAAGATTCATAGAATTTAAGGTCATAAGTGACCATAACGATCATCTAATCTAAACTCCCACATTACAGAGGTCATGGAATTTCACCATGTGATTCCGGCATCATGCACACAACTTCTGGTTGAGCTAGAGCAGAGATTTTAGAAAAGCATTCAGTCTTGTTTTAAAGACTTCAAGTGACAAAGAAGTTACCACATCCCAAGGTAATGCTTAATTCAAAGCTCAGTTTCATCCTCCAAATCAGAAATTGGGAATCAACCTTGATCTTGTTTCCTCCCAAAACGTCCCTTGACTATGACAACTTATCCCTGTACTGTCTGCTTACCTACCCCTCGAATATTTCCAGGATTTACCCTTCTGACCTCACCTTGACCTTTCATCTGCTGCTAATTTTATTCAGATCATAAATAGAAAACTTGCCAGGCTAAAATTTATTTTAAATCATTTTCCAGTGAAACTAATACTATTTTAGATAATGAAACAGAAAGATTTGTTCAACTTAAGCTTTCAGAGATGACTTCTCATTTTGTGAATTCCCAATGTGAGACATCTTCAAGAAGCCTGATTTTCAGAAAGTTTAGAGTAGCCGTTCCTTTGAAAATCAGACCAATTTAAAGTATCTGACACAGGGCACCCAAAAATTGAGGAAGCCAAAAGTCATGGATCAGTTTAGAAAATGTAGGCCTTGAAATCTAATTTACTTTTCACTATTTCCACCATTCACTTCTTGAACCAACTACAGACCAGTAAACCTAACTTCAGTATCAGGCAAACGGATTGAACCTATAGTAAAAAAAAAAATTATCAGACAAAGATGAACACAATATGTTGGGGAAGAGACAACACAGCATTTGTAAAGGGAAATCATGCCTCACCAAACTATTAGAATTCTTTCAGGAGTTCAAACATATGAATATAGTGGACTTGGACTTTCAGAAAGCCTTTGACATGGTCCCTCACCAAAGGCTCTTAAGCAAAGTAGACAGTCATGGGATAAGAGGAGAGGTATTCTCATGGATCAGTAACTGGGTAAACGATAGGAAGCAAAGGGTAGGCATAAATGGTCAGTTTTCACAATGGAAAGAGGTAAATAGGGGTATCACGGGATGGAGAGTGAAGGAGCAGGGAACCATGACCACAGTACTCTGTGCTATACCTGATCTCTACGCCCCAGAACCCTCAGAATATAAGTTAGATCCCTGGCTGCTTTAGACTATAGAGAGCATAAAAGGTGACTTAAAGCCACCTTCATCCCCTGCCCCTCAATTCCTGTCCCAAGTGCAAGAAGTGCCATGTTCAGATTTGATTGTTATCCTAATTTCGCTGTCAATCAAGCCTAACATATGGTTCTAAAAAAAATGGCATGAAGAAGACACTTAAAGGTGTTCATAAATGGAACTTCGTACAAAGCACAAAGCTACAATCAGTCCCTTCCCTCCTTTTCTCATAAATACCAAATTTGCCATAAAAATGTTGAGATACCATGTTCTTGAGATGTTGGTGGCATGTTGAAGGATGGATCCAGTCTTTGTATTGCCATTTATACAGCAGTGACAACTAAGAATCACAGACCTTCAATTATTCGTTTATTTTTATTTAAATTTATAAAAATATTGTTACAATTAACAGGCATTCATCCCAGGTTCTGGCACCCGGACAAAAATTAAAGATCAACAAACTCAAATTACTACTCCACAAAAAATACTACTGTTCTATCAAAAGTAAATGGTAATCTCAGTATTGCAATAGTAAATAAAAATCACCCCTAACAGCATGACCAGCATGTATGGATTCTGGCAAAACAAATAAAGAAGTGAGGTCCATAGACAAGGAGCCTTCTTGAAAAACGCCTTCAACAATTTCCTTTCCATTTATTGCAAGTGAGTTCTAGCATGAGTGCTTCTGGTGATCATAACTATGGCAGGGTGGCAGGAGGAGGAAAACTGGTTCTTCAATAACTAGGTTCCAAATTACTGAGGGCTCTTAAAGTTAAATCCAGTATCTTGGATTTCACCCAGAAATTCTCCAGTGAATAGTGTAACTCCCAGAGGGCTGAGAGATGTGCTCTATGCAAGACACTCAACTTAGTAAGTGGGCCACTGCATTCTGCAATAGCAGGCCAAACACTACAGTAGCCCAATTTTAAGAGGGCTAAGGCAAGTATACTTGTAGCAAAGTCCACATTTGAAAAAAAATACTTAAACTGGCCACATCAAACTAAAGGAAAAATGATTTCCTGGCTAGGCCCCTTATTTGCACATCCAGTAGAAGGGCTTGGGTCTAACCAAACCCATGAATTGCAAATGTAGATGCACTCCTTCAATGAAAAGTGAATGGATGCTAATATAACACTTGCCAACTCTTGTAGCTACTTCTCCCAATTTACTAATATTGTCTCTGTGTTGAGATTCAACCAGCTCACCCTAATTTCTGCTCCAGTTGCTAGCAGAGAGTCGTACTGAGTACCATCCACATACAGATAACATTTCACCTTAGTGAATCTCCTTAAACCCTTACATACATGTTGAACACGTGGGGACAAGACGACAAAAAGGAACCAGTGGCACTTCATACAGAAGAGACCTTAGTCATGAGGAACAATTGTCCGTAATTACCAGTTGGGTTTTTTGCCTGAAAGGAGCACAGCCACTCAAACAATTCCACTCACTCTGCTTATTATCAATAGTATCAAAGATATATAAAATATGTAATAAAATCAGTGTGGACCCTTATTCTTATCCATTGCTGAGATGGGGTTTTCAGCTACCACCATCAGTGTAATTCCAGACTAACTAAAATACAGCAAATTGCACATTCCTAGGTGATGCCTGAACTTCTTTACCTACAGCTTCTCAACAACCTTCCTCGAAATGGGAAGTTCAGGGGGTCAGCATCTGGTGAGATCATCTAGTGATTGTTTCTTGAGTAGAGCTCTCACCAGCACTTCCGTGAGAACACCTGGACCTGTACCCTCACCATAGGGAGGTTGTGACCATCTCAAACCACACTAGGCACAATGGGAAGATCATCAAAAGTATCTAAGTCACTGAGACTTATGCTTCTACATTTTTTGAAAATCTCCCCTAATAGCCCCCACACTGAGCTTAACTTCCAGAAAGACAATGATCCAGCTCACAAGAGGTCCCGACCCTTAATACTTCCAGGACATGAAAAAGCAACACTGGCTAAAACAATCCAAGATGACTGTTTTTGGCCCCTCTGGATAGTCATAGATTCCAAGGTCAGAAGGGACCACTGTGATCATCTAGTCTAACCTCCTGTGTAAAATAAGCCATTGAACTTCTCCAAAGTAATTCCTAGAGCATCTCTTAGAAAAAAAATCCAGTTTTTAAATCAAAATTAGTTGTGAGGGACAATCCACCATGACCTTTGGTAAATTGTTCCAATGGTTATTTACAATTAAAATTGATGCCTTATTTCCAGTCTGAATTTGGCTAGCTTCAGCTACCAGTCATTGGATCATGTTATACCTTTCTCAGCTAGACTGAAGAGTCCATTATTAAATATTTGTTTCCTCTGTAGGGACGGTAATCAAGTCACATTTTCACCTTCTCTTTGCTAAACTAAATAGATTGAACTTCTTGAGTCTGCTGCTATAAGGCAGGTTTTCTAATCCCTTAATCATTCTCATGGCTCTTCTCTGAGCCCTCTCTAATTTGTCATCATCATTTTCCTGAGTTGTGGACACCAGAGCTGGATGCAGTATTCCAGTGCGAAATACAGATGTAAAATAACGTATCTACTCCTCCTCAAAATTCCCCCGTTTAAGAGCATTAGCCCTTTTGGCCACAATGAGACAGCGGTAGCTCATGTTCAGCTGTTTATACATCTCAACCCCAAAATCTTTTTCAAAGTCTCTGTTTCCCAGGATATAGTCTCCCATTCTATAAGTATGGCTACATCTTTGTTCCTAGATGTATACATATCAAAATGTATATTGTTTGCTTGCACCCTCTTTACCAAGTGATCCAGATCACTATATAGATCAGTGACCTGTCCTCTTTATATTTTACCACTCCCCCAGTTTTTGTGTTATCTGCAAACTATCAGTGATTATTTTATGTTTTCTTCCATGGATAAAAATTTAAACAGAGTAGGGTCAAGAATAGATCCCTGCAGGACCCTGCTAGAAACACACCCACTAGATGATTCACCATTTACAATTACATCTTCAGACCTATCAGTTAGCCAGTTTTTAATCCATTTAATATGTGCCGTGTTG
Organism: Chelydra serpentina; assembly: GCA_037349315.1. Taxonomy (NCBI): domain Eukaryota; kingdom Metazoa; phylum Chordata; order Testudines; family Chelydridae; genus Chelydra; species Chelydra serpentina. The sequence goes on from JBAIAC010000019.1 coordinate 21,353,736, forward strand.
ATTTTACATCATTCTACTTTTTTGTGGTGGTACCAAGTCAAATGCTTCACAGAAATTTCAGTATATAACATTAACACTATTACCTTTATCAACCAAAATTGTAATCTCATCCAAAAAAGATAAATAGTTTGACAGGATCTATTTTCCATGAAACTATGTGGATTGTCATTAATTAAACATTCTTTAATTCTTTCTTAATCAAATCCCTTATCAGCTGCTCCATTATCTTGTCCAGGATCTACATCAAACTGATAGGCCTATAATTACCTGGGTCGTCCCATTTACCTTATTAAATATTGGCACAGCTTTAGCTTTCTCTCAGTCTTCTGGAACTTCCCCAGTGTTCCAAGTCTTATTGAAAATCTGTGTTAACAGTCTAGCGAGTTCCTCAGCGAGTTCTTTTAAGGATCTTGATGCAAGTTATCTGGACCTGTTGATTTACAATCTAAGTTCAATAGCTGCTCTTTAACATCCTCCTGAGATTCTAGGGAAGGGAAAGAGTGTTATCTTCATCATATGATGAGACATCTGTTTTCCTTTTTCCAAATACAGAACAGAAATTCTGCTACCTGGGATGGAGCAATAAGTCCCTTACAGCTCAAAGCCTTCATATGTACAAATTAACCTAAATTCCTTAACAGCAAGAAACATTGTATTCTGCAGGTAGGTGGTGGCAGCTTGGACTATGAAGACTATTTGCCATCTGGACCAGTTCAGCTTCTTTTGACCTTGCAGACAGCATGGTGGAAGTAAAAAATTATTTCTGCCTGCAGGACCAATACCAAGACAGCATGAGCTATGAAAAAATCTAAGAGAAAGTAGCTAATTTCAAGTAAAGAAGGTTAGTCACTGAAATAGGAATCTTCTGATCTGCAAGGTAACCCATCCACAGTAGCCAATAAAACCCTCACCGATACAATAAATAACTCACTCCTGCCATAATTAATCATCTGTCATTATCAATTATGAAAAAAGTCTCTCTGCGGGAAAATTATATTTCAATATAAGTATCATTTATACATGCAGACTCTTTGCTATCCCTTCCTTTCATTAAAACATAGTACATATGTACGAATGTCTGAATACATGATGTTCACTTGTACATGGTGTGATCTGGAGTGCCTGGGACAGCCCTCACTGGAAATTCCAAGGTCAGGGCAGGCTGCAAAAGGGAGAGCAGATACTCCCAAGACTGGTGGGTAACACTGGAGTTAAACTGCCCAACCAATCACAAACTGTGCTTCTGATTCCCAACACTGGTTATCAAGAAGCAAAAAAGAAATCACACAGCCCGCTTTACTGCATTCCAGTTCTCTGGCTCCGAATCTCACTCCAGTACAGTGAGAAGTTATTTAAAAAACTCTGCTCACATATACAAAATGTTCTTCTGCCCCCAAAGGCAGAGCCGGTGCTATCACTAGGCGACACTAGGCGGTCGCCTAGGGAGCCAGGATTTGGGGGGCTCAGCAGGGCTTTGCGAGGAGGGTGGCTTGCCGCAGCTGCCCCCTACCTCCTGGCTTTAGGCTCAGCCGCTGAGCTTGGAGCCGGGAGGCAGGAGGCAGCCGCAGCGAGCCGTCCCCTGCCTCCCGGCTCCACGCTCAGCTGCCGCGAGCAAGTGGGTAGCTGGGGAGCTGCCGCTGCCCGCGGGGCTGAGCTGCCACGGGCTGGATGGGGAGCTGCCTGCCGTGGGCAGGGCAGCTGGCTGGCGGGGGGAGCGGCGTTGGCTGGGGAGCGTGAAACTTCCTTGCTCCGGCCCTGCCCAAAGGGTCAGCCACATTACCAGGTCAGTATAGGTTTGGATCTTACCCAAAATACCACACTGACAGCCAATCCTTTAGTATCTAAAACTGAAGGTTCATTATAAAGAAACAAGAAAAAACAAAAAGAGAGGTTAAATGGTAAAACACATACAAAGACCTCAAAGTCCATATATGAGCTTCCTAGCAGTATTGGTGAGTTTGCTGGCTTGAAAGTCCCTCTGGAGTACATCCACAGCTTGGATGGGTCATTCAGTCCTTTGTTCAGAGCTTCAGTTTGTAGCAAAGTTCCTTCAGAGATAAGAAGCAGGACTGAAGACCAAATGGAGAAGATGCAACTGCCTTTTATAATCTTTTGCCATGCGGCCTGTGCTTCCTTTGTTTCAAACACAAGCTGCCCAGCACATGGTTTGAAAGCCTTAGGGTATATTTTCACTAGCAACATTAAAGCGCTGCTGCATCAGAGCTTTAACGTGGCTGTATAGTCGCGGCACCAGCGCTGGAAGAGCTCCCAGCACTGTGGAAAAAAAACAAACACAAAACAAAACACATTCCCCCCCCGCCCCCCATGAGGGAGTAGCTCCCAGTGCTGGTGCATTGTCTACACTGCCACTTTACAGCGCTGAAACTTGCAGCGCTCGGGGGTGGGGTGGGGTTTTTCTTCACACCCCAAGCGACAAAGTTGCGGTGCTGTAAAATGGCAGTGTAGACAGGGCCTTAGAGTTTTGTCCATAGGTATGTCCCTGCATGCTTTGCTGAGTCATAAGGTGTATCTGCCGTCTCTCAATGGGATAATTGTATAGCTGATGGTCCTTAATGGGCCATCAAAGCTGGCTAGGCAGAACTGACGCCCAAACTATCTGGGGGTGTCACCCAGAAGCTTAGCCCAAGTTTGAAATACAGACATACATATCTATAACTCATAATACAGAGGTGATACAAACATATAAATGAGATAATCATATTTGGCAAATAATAACATTTTTGCAGATCTCTTACATGGCATATCTGGCACAACTAATTGCAATTTTACAATATTATTATTCATAATATCCTCAAGTGCCCCCAGATTCCATACAGTGTCACATATGGTATATGTACAATACTAGGAATAACAATTACATTGATCTAAATTACTCCCAGAGAAAATCATGGTGCAATATTATGGCGATAACCTACCATAACATACTCCACAGGCCACAAGAAAGGATTGACAATACTGTGAGAGGCAGCATGGTAAAAGACTTCACCCTGAAAATCCCTGATACAACAGAGCCTGTCCACATGCATCATTTCATGCATAGCTTGTTCAGTATTGTGTCTGTGGATCATGAAAAGTTTCGCATTGGAAAGGTTTATAACAGTAACTTTTATGGAAAAGACCAAAGTGCTTTAAGTTACTCATGTGCTAAGAAATTGGCTCATGGATTTTAATAAATCACCATCTCAAGCTGCATTGTCAAATGTTGGATGGGAGACCTCCATATATGTTCACAGAGTACTGTAAGAAGTGGTGTTGGTGATTCAGCAGTAGCACTCTTCCCTTTTATACATTATTGAATCAGTGATCTGGTATGATGGTGGCTTTTTTGTTTGTTTTTTGATTGAGACAACAAATCCAAGCCCTGAGCACTTGCAATCATAAATGATCCTATGGCACCTTTTGCAAGAATAGGATGTCTGGATTATATCCCACCTTGGAAAACTACATTCTGATTATCTAAGGGCCTGATTCAAATCTCACTGAAGTGGGCTGTGGCCATGTCATGACCCCGTGTTCCCTGTGACCCACTTTTGGATAACCTGCAGCTACCACTAGGCTTCTCTCTTAGAAATTGTACCTCAGGGACCCCTTTCCTCTGCTCCCTTGTTCCCATGACTTTCTCCCCAGGAGCAGGCGTTCCCTGATAAGGATGGTAGCTGTTCTTTGAAGGCTGACACCTTTTCCCAGCATGCATGGAGTCAGCGGTGTGGACAGAATGGACTAGAAATTCTTACTGAGGAAGACTGAAGTCAATAGGAGCCGTTATATTGACTTCAGTGGGCGTTGGATGGGCCTGAAAAGTCTCCTTGCAGTTTGAATTGATAAAGATGTTATTCTTCACTTCCAATCCAAACAATTCTTTTGTGCAGAGCCACCCTTCACATTTTGGTGTAAGAACGTGAAAGCACTTTTGCTTCCCCTTGTCCCTCATACGTTTTAACAACTTCTGACCACTGATCACAGCACCACATACCAGGCCAACCTGAAAAATTTAGGGAGACTTATAAACTTAAATGACTGATTTAGTATAAAGTGTACGTGTGTGGAGGTGCAGGGAACCTTCAGGTTACCAACAGCTTCACACTGCAGAAGAATCAGGGACCAACTGCTGGTCCTGGGCCATTGAACAACAATATTTTTTAAAAGGTTACAGGGGACAACTCTCCAAAGAAACTGGAATCTCTGTGCCACCATGACTCCATTCACCAGAGTTTTTCTATTGAATTTTTGCTCTTGCACAGCACTTAAAAAACATTCATCTTCATAACTCCACAGTGGGATAATAGAGCTGCTCAAAAGAGCCACAAAATCTCATTCAATATTTGTCATCCTTGAGCAAAATTATGATAAAATCTAGAAGGCAAAATATTGTTACCCCGATATTACAGATGAGGAAAATAAAGTATACAGGTTAAGTGAGTGTCCCAAAGCAAGAAGTTTAGAGAGCCCAGAATGCAGATGTTCCTTATTTTAAGTCATGTGCTTAGCTCACTAGACCATGCTGCCTCTCCCAATTCTGACAATCCTTTCTTGTGGCCTGTGGAATATGTTATGGTATGTATTGCATTTATGTTTTATGGCAGGCCTGCACAACTTGTAAAGCAGTGAGGGCCACATTACTCCAAAGAAAAAAGCCGAGGGCCGGATGCGAAGAAAGTTGGGGCGGTTTGGCCAGCCTCCCGCGGGCCGCATGGAGAGCCTCCGCGGGCTGCATGCGGCCCGTATGTTGTGCAGGCCTGTTTTATGGTATGTTTTAGGTAGGAGGTAGGAGGGAGATAAAATTTGTGGGTGGAAGTGAAATATTTGTTTGAGACCTAAGGGTGGTGAGACCCCATTGGGTTGCTAGTAGACACCCCAGAATATTTGTTCAAAGTTAGCTGTTTCTGCAGTGGCCTTCAAAGAACAGCTACCATTCTTATCAGGGAACGCCTGCTCCTGGGGAGAAAGTCATGGGAACAAGGGAGCAGAGGAAAGGGGTCCCTGAGGTACAATTTCCAAGAGAGAAGCCTAGTGGTAACTGCAGGTTATCCAAAAGTGAGTCACAGGGAACACGGGGTCATGACATGGCCACAGCTCACTGGCTGTGCTAGAGAGGAGCTGATCCATTTTACATAGTTGCCCGTGAGGAAACATGCCGCAGCCCTAACCACCATCAATGCCTACAAACAGCTGCAAATTGCTGTAGGACCCTCCAACAGCAGAGAGACCTGTGGCCATAGTATCATCGACCCTTAGGGCCAGTGCCTAACATCATAACTTGAGGAGAAATCAATATGTTCCAACTCTAGCAATTAGTTTACATGTTCCTCTCCCCCTGAGGTGTGGGTGCAGAAGGAACATCCCCTGACATCATAGTGTTTAAATCCCTGAAGGTCTTCCCTTCTTATGCCAGGAAAAACTAATTTAGCACTAAAATGCATAGATTTAGGGGCAGCAAGCGCAACTCTCACTGCACTCTGAATCACTATCCCCTAGGATGACAATTCTTCAGATACTAACACCTCCTTTGTTAGTGCACTGAGGCTTCATGTTGTGGTGCTTGAGAAATGTTCATGTTGTGGTGCTTGAAATATGTTGACTCATATTTAGCTTGTGGTCCACTATAACCCCTAGATCCCTTTTTGCCGTACTCCTCCCATTCTGTATGTGTGAAACTGATTGTTCCTACCTAAGTGGAGCACTTTGCATTTGTCCTTATTAAACTTCATCCTGTTTACCTCTGACCATTTCTCCAATTTGTCCAGATCATTTTGAATTATGACCCTATCCTCCAAAGCAGTTGCAATCCCTCCCAGTTTGGTATCATCTGCAAACTTAATAAGCGTACTTTCTATGCCAATATCCAAGTCATTGATGAAGATATTGAAGAGAGCCGGTCCCAAAACAGACCCTTGAGGAACCCCACTCTTTATACCTTTCCAGCAGGATTGGGAACCATTAATAACTACTCTCTGAGTACGGTTATCCAGCCAGTTGTGCACCCACCTTATAGTAGCCCCATCTAAATTGTATTTCCCTAGTTTATTGATAAGAATATCATGCAAGACCGTATAAAATGCCTTACTAAAGTCTAGGTATACCACATCCACCACTTCTCCCTTATCCACAAGACTCATTATCCTATCAAAGAAAGCTATCAGATTGGTTTGACATGATTTGTTCTTTACAAATCCATGCTGGTTATTCCCTATCACCATACCACCTTCCAAGCGTTTGCAGATGATGTCCTTAATTACTTGCTCCATTATTTTCCCTGGCACAGAAGTTAAACTAACTGGTCTGTAGTTTCCTGGGTTGTTTTTATTTCCCTTTTTATAGATGGGCACTATATTTGCCCTTTTCCAGTCTTCTGGAATCTCTCCCGTCTCCCATGATTTACCAAAGATAATAGCTAGAGGCTCAGATACCTCCTCTATTAGCTCCTTGAGTATTCTAGGATGCATTTCATCAGGTCCTGGTGACTTTCAGGCATCTAACTTATCTAAGTGATTTTTAACTTGTTCTTTTTTTATTTTATCTTCTAAACCTTCCCCCTTCCCATTTGCATTCACTATGTTAGGCATTCCCTCAGACTTCTCAGTGAAGACTGAAACAAAGAAGTCATTAAGCATCTCTGCCATTTCCAAGTTTCCTGTTACTGTTTCTCCCTCCTCACTGAGTAGTGGGCCTACCCTGTCCTTGGTCTTCCCCTTGCTTCTAATGTATTGATAAAAAGTTTTCTTGTTTCCCTTTATTCCTGTAGCTAGTTTGAGCTCATTTTGTGCCTTTGCCTTTCTAATCTTGCCCCTGCATTCCTGTGTTGTTTGCCTATATTCATCCTTTGTAATTTGTCCTAGTTTCCATTTTTTATATGACTCCTTTTTATTTTTTAGATCTGACTGAGCCATGCATTAGATGCAACAGTAGTTCAAAGACTCCCTTTGTGGGGAGGGGGAGTTAATTGGAGTCTCCAAACTGTTCCGCTTCTCTCTCAGCTCTCATACTCAAAGCTCAAAACTTAAATTAAAAATGTATCTTTGAGTCATGCTGTCCCCTCAACAGCTCTGGCTCATACTGCTTGTCCGCATCATAACATGCAGCAGTCTTCCTTTTGGCCTCAGTAAGAATTTCTAGTCCATTCTGTCCACACCGCTGACTCCATGCATGCTGGGAAAAGGTGTCAGGTGGCTCTGGTAGCACTTATTATTATTGTAGTCCATAGTGTAAGGTTTAATCCAGAGTTCCAGGAACTGGCAAACACCAAGTAGGGAGTTCCATACATTTTCAGTGCTATCGTTGTAAGAAAAAGGTCAAGGTGTCATCATTTGGGGTTGGTTTTTTTGGGGGGGAGGGGGGGAGTGGTTAATATAAGGTGCTATTAGTAATATAAATTTTAGGTTACCAAATTCAAAAGACCCTCACAACCTCAAGCTTGTAAGGCCTCAAAAACCATCCCTTCTTGTACTACTGCTATATTCTACCCCAAAAGTGTCTGCGAGAAATGATCCCTATGTGGTTTGTAGAACCCTTTAGGATGGTTCAGGATGAAACACTATGTAAGTAAGGGAAGACATAGGTGAGAATTGGTTTTCTGTTTCATGATAAATTCTGCAATATCAACATATTTTCCATTTCAGAACAGAATAAAAACAAAAAAATTGAAATTTCCCAAAAAACAAAAAAGTCTGAAAAAAGATTTATATCAGATTGATTGGAAAATATTCTGCTTTGATAAAATTGAAATATTTTGTTCAGATTTTGAGCTTTAAACTACATTATCTTTTATTATAAAAATTAAAAAATGAAAAGTGGCATCAAAACAGAAAGTCAAAATATTCTGTTCCAAAAAGGTTGTTTCAATTATACTAAAAAAAAAGTTTCAATTTTTTTCCTTCTCTAAAGGAAATTTCACAGAAATGAACTTTTCCACATTTTGCTTTTGGCAAACTAGCAACTCTGATGGGCTGTATTTCACACCTTAAAATCTCTTAACTAAATATTTCTCTCTCTCTCTCTACAGTGGGGACACTTTGCAAAGGGAAATTTCATTACACTTTCTAGAGATGCCAAATATGCTTGAAAACATATTTTCCATATAACACTTAAGAACCCAGAATGCATTTCAAAGTCACAGAATACTGCATTTACTGCATTTTGCAACAAGCTACATTTAACATTTGGATATGTTATAGTTGAAATGCATTTCAAATATTTCTGTTTATACCTTTGAATCGAGTCACTTCATATTTCTCTGCCTGTTTCCCCCACCATCCTCTCTCTATATTTTCTATTAAGACCGTAAGTTCTTTGGGGCAGGTACTGTGTTACTGTGGGTTTGTACAGTGTCAAGCATAAGGGCCTCTGGTCTCACTTAGGGCCACCCTAGGCAATACTGTAATACAAATAATCATTTGTGGATATATATGTGCCATGCCTTAACCACTGAGATCATCACTCTCTACTCATCTGTTTCTCATCTGTATAAAAAAGTACCCTAAAATGCATACCCCTATAATACCAGAGTACCATATATTATACTCCATACATATACATATTTTTATAAAGGAGTATTAGTCCTGTAATTTCTTTTTACACAATACTTTTACATTGCTTGCCATAGAAAGAACAGCAGCAATACACAAATACTTGCACACAGGTACACATACTAGGTCATAGTTCCTGAAATTCTGCAATACCTCAGCTATTGCACAGTGGTTCACTGGTAACAATTCCCCCTTAATGTAGCCATGTGTCATTTGGAGATACAATACGCAGTCTGCTCGAAGTCCCTTTTATATACTCATTTCATGGAATATTCATAAAAAATAAAATCACCACCCCAGGATCTAGAGCGAACAACAGTTTATGTTCCTTAAAAGGCTGTTTGTTTTGTCCTTCACCTGTTGCAAATACTGGTAGCATGTTACAATTGCATCAGTTGCACTGGACATCGCTTAGCTGTTATTTATCAAAGCACATCATCAAGGACTTGAATGAAAAACTCATTAACTCATTACCAAGGGGAACAGCTGACTGAAAATTAAAAATATCAAATAGACCTTTATCAGGAGTATACACAGAATCTACAGAGGAAATCTGCCTTTTGTTATCAAGTGACTGGGTAGCTTTAACTGTGGCTTTTCCATGGGGAAAGGATGACAAATTATTATTATTTTTATTAACATACACTGGGACCATAAAAAAAAAAAAAAAGGCAGCGCCTCAAAATAAAGGACTGAACATATTCACCAAACATACACTGAGCCCTATTTACTTTGCTGCATTATTTGTTTGCAGAACTATGCGCGTTGCTACAAATTTGCCTAATGCTCCCAGCTACAGCCATCATTATCAGTTATCTATAAGGGTAATCATTTTTCTTAAAATCATGACCCATTTGATATCTTAAAAACAGCAACATTAATTTTAATTTGTCACATTGTAGGGTATAAATTGACTAAATGTTAATAGCATTCTTCTTGAGTAATCAGTTCTACATGATTAACCTAAAAATTGCCAAAATGTTGTTTACTGTTCATTTGTATCTGAAGAAAAAGAGGCATGATGAGTCATAGAGGGCTGGATTAATTTACTTTCTGATCTGTATTAAAACTTGCCACAATGATTCATAATCATTTTACTTGATATTTATCCTGACAAAACAACTTAATTTTGAGAGCTGCTCAGAGAAAAATAATGCTGTGCTAAAGGCATCTCTGATCTTTTTTGTTCTTATGATTTGTTTTAATGTAAACATACCTAGTTTTCTGTCTTATATTAATCTAGGCTAAAAATAAAGGTTACTTTTTTGTACTGTTAACTTTGGGCGGGGGGGGGGGGGGAGTAATATAAAAAAGTGTAGGTTATGGTCTTTACTACCATCTAGTGGACCTAAGTAGTTACAGCAAGGTGAAATTATATCGAAGAATAGAAACAAAGAATGGGGAAATACCTTCTTACTTCACAGGGATGCTGTGAGGCTTGATTCATTAATGACTTGGGTGTTCTTACTATAGCACTGAGGGGGCATGTAAGTATCTATCATAGGGATAAAGAAAGTGCAGACCTTCCAATAGTAGAGAAAGCTAGATTAACCTAGTCAGATTAATACAAAATACATAAAAACAGTGATTTGCAAGTACAGCAGGACATATTTTTCTCTTTTCTGAACCTGGCAGAGATAGGAATAAATTAATATGAAGTCTTCCATGACACTTCAGTGTTCTCTGTAGGCTCTAAGTATTCTTCCAATTGTTAGCACAGAGGGAGCAAATAAATAGGGAATTTAGCGAGCAAAGTGTCCTATATCATCATAAACAGCAGAACCAACATGGCACATTCCTCTTTTCCCCCAAAACACTCCAGAAACCTCTTCTCACCTACTCTATGCCACTGTATTCTGCAGAGTCATGTGGAGGGAAGGGGACCCAACCATGGGCCAACCTCACTATTTGGAGTTCCTTTCTCCATAGATTTCTGATTGGAAATACATGTTAAAAGCAGCAGTAATTTCTGCAAACCCCTGTCTACCACTTGGACCATGCAGCAGGAGTAAATACGTGGTATTGGATAGGAACTATGTTCCCAGCAGAGTCGGGAAAGCAAGCCTTCTGTGTGAATGTCTTTCAGAATTTCAGTTGTATTCCCTGGTTTTGCAACTGTAGAGACCAAGCCACTTTCCCACACATTCAGAGATCAAACTCAGAGTTTTGTGGAATCTTTGCTTCTCTTATGGTGGATTTTGCTATGGAAGCACACTCTGTGGTCCACCAGGAAGTCCTGGTTTTATTTTTTCCACAATTGTTTCTTGCCCCCAACCAAATTTTCTTTGGAACAATCTGTCTTTGTTGTGGAAGCTACATCTGTCTATATCTTTTACTACTACAAAATGGGAAATTACTGCCTAGGAAGGAGTACTATGGAAAGCGATCTGGGGGTCATAGCAGACCACAAACTAAATATGAGTCAACAGTGTAACACTGTTGCAAAAAAAAAAGCAAACATCATTCTGAGATGTATTAGCAGGAGTGTTATAAGCAAGACATGAGAAGTAATTCCTCCGCTCTACTCCATGCTGATTAGGCCTCAACTGGAGTATTGTGTCCAGTTCTGGGTACCACATTTCAGGAAGGATTTGGACAAACTGGAGAGAGTCCAGAGAAGAGCGACAAAAATGATTAAAGGTCTAGAAAACATGATCTATGAGGGAAGATTGAAAAAATGATTTGTTTAGTCTGGAAAAGAGAAGACTGAGAGGGGACATGATAACAGTTTCCAAGTATGTAAAAGGTTGTTACAAGGAGGAAGAAGAAAAATTGTTTTTCTTAACCTTTGAGCATAGGACAAGCAGCAATGGGCTTAAATAGCAGTAAGGGAGGTTTAGGTTGGACATTAGGAAAAACTTCCTAACTGTCAGGGTGGTTAAGCACTAGAATAAATTGCCTAGGGAGGTTGTGGAGTCCCCAACATTGGAGCTTTTTAAGAGCAGGTTAGACAAACACCTGTCAGGAATGGTGTAGACAACACTTAGTCCTCCCACGAGTGCAGGGGACCTCTCGAGGTCCCTTCCAGTTCTGTGATTCTATGGTTCTACTGTGCATCATGATCAGCTGTCAGCCATTTCTGCTGAGTGGACTCCTAAGGGATTGTGTGTGTTCATTTATTTTCCTTCTGAATAATTCTAGTTGCTTTAAATTGTATTTTACAATTTGGGGATGGTTTAAGGATGTTCCTAAATAACAGTCTGATGGAACTTAAATTCATTTTTCATAATTATGCCAGCCAAAGTTGCATCCATAATATTTTGGTCTTCATTTTGTATTCCTCTCTCTCCCAAACAGACAAATACAGAGTGTGGCATAGGACTGGGACTCAGCTCCTGGGTTGTAATACTCACTGTTTCACTAACTCACTCTGTAACCTTTGACAAGCCACAAATTCTCTGTGCTTCTGTTTGCCAATCCATCAAACAGGTATAGTATTTACCCACAATGCATGAACTGTATGATCAATGTGCCAGATCCTTTGCTGGTATAAATTGGTATAGCTGCATTGATTACAATATATCCCAATTTACACCAACCAATGACTTAGCCAAACGTTTGCAAAGCACTCTGAGATCTTCAAATGAAAGGATTTGTGTGCGCGCCAAGGTGGTGGTGATTTCTTTTTAGACATACGAACTATATCTTTGTCAATCTCTCAGCACATTTACAATAATTAACAAAACATCACAAATACCATATATATACCTCCCTTTCTTTAAGTAGTAAATCTAATCCCACTAGTGACTACAAAGAAATACTGAGATATACCAATGTTCTCCCTACTCCCACCCACCTCATAACTTGCTTGGGGGAGAAAATATCTACATTTTTTCAACCCTACACTCTCAAATCCAGAACCTTTCCTAATGCAGGTTTCTAAGTTACTAACAGTGTCTTTTGTGAATGTTCATGGTTTTATTTTAAACTCTGGCCTTTTTTTAAGGGGCAAAAAAAGGCAGAGAGAGAGCCCCAAGCAGCTTCTCTCATTGATACGCAGTAGTAAGTACTGTGTCCTTCCTGGAGGGACCTTTGATTTTGCACCTGATTAAATAGTAACCAAGGGTTAGAGCCATGCTCTTGGGAATTCACTGATTTGGTTGACTGACTGAAAATTTCCACAGGGTGGAGTGCAATTTACTTGTGTGCCCCAATTAGCACTGCTAATTGGGGCACAAAATCTGTGTAAAATTGGGCCCTATTTTTTTAATTCAGCCACAATTCAGGGCATGGCAAGCAGCCAATGAAACAGGAGGTTTTTTATTTATTTATTTTTTGAGTATGTGTGCAAGTCATTTCCTTCCACTACTTAAAAACACACAGAAGTGGTCTTTATATGGTATAAAACATTTAAATGGTATTTAAGGTAGTATTGTTTTTTTAAACTCTAAATCAACATTAATAACAGTGCGATTAAAACTAGAATTATTAGCTGAATACATGAATTGCATCACATATTTCGGTATGAGATTCTATACTTCAGTCCTTAAACTGTGTCAGAGCCATCAGAGTTACTAACAGCTGTGCTACTTAGAGGTACAAAAATATTTCATTCTTCTGAGTGATATGACACCTACCAGGGTATACTCTAGGTAAATCTTTAGATTACATGATCGTTTATTCTGGTATATCTTGTCATGTAATTGAGTCTGTATTAGATGCTCTTTAGGAGCCTGTGGACTGCCATTTTAGCTGCATTTTTTTTAAGTATCCAAAAGGGCTAAATTACAGGAGGGAAAACCCTGCAATGCAGAATTTCATCAATACTAAATCTGAAATATTTTTACTAAAATTAGGGTTATGCGTTTTTAAACAATACAGTATGTTCAACTAGGAGATCATTTTTATAACATGCATTCAGTTACTTGCACTCATGTGTAGTTACTTCAGTTGCACACCAGATATCACAGGTACTAAATAAATGATAGTAAATAAGTATTTTCTGTAGCATTATTTGGGCATCTGCATGCACAAATGGCCATGCAGATGCTTGACTGCCATTAGCATGCACTAATATTTGTTTTGGATCCACAATTGTGGTTAACAGCTTGGGTAAATGCAGGCATGAAATTACATGTGTATTTTTGCACACACAAATCAGGTCTCCCTTTTAGTTGACTAGATAACCAGTAGGTCTTTTCCACATATAATTTTACTGATATTACAAATAAAATTCTATATTGGAATGCAGATGTATATTTATTCAAAAAGGACATGAACAGTAAACAGCCTATAGAATGAGATGTTTTGTGCTTTTTATTATGCCATTTGGCAGTGTTGCAAGAGAGTTATTGCATACCTCTTATGATTAAAAAAACCTCAGTTACAGAAGCTGAAGTTAATTTTATGATGAAATTATTATCATCATAAAAGAACAATTATATCATTCCTATTAGCTTCTAGCCTAAGTCACCTTACATATTTAATTCAAGCTACTGAAAATGCAGTTTTAACACAGGGCCGTATCGTGCTGTTCCACATAAATAAGCACTGAAGAATCTTAGAACCATAAAAACTTATGTCTGAAACCAGGACCCACAAATTGCACTCTATCATTCTATTCTGTTCTATTTGTATTCTTATTCCGTGACCATCACTGTGGCATCGGAAAACCTATGACAACAGCACAAGCTGCAGGATGGAAAGCACTTTAGTCTATTGGCAACCCATATAAGGAGACTGTCATACCAACAGATCACTCGATTAGAAGAATGGAGTGGCAGTCAGTGCACCTACTAATGGTGCTTGCCTTTTCACGGTCCTTGTTATCTCAACACCTCCAGAGGCGCAGTGCCTCCTACCATACTGATACTGACTCAGAAGGATGAATGCCAGTTTGCTTGCCAGCAAATGAAATTATACATGTTGTACCGAAGGAAAGAAGGCATGCAAATGTGACAACCCAATCAGCTGCTCATTCAACCGCATCATACAAGATGTGAAGCAGAAGGACAGATGTACATTTGGGAAGTTTAGGGGAGAGGGATAGCTCAGTGGTTTGAGCATTGGCCTCCTAAACCCAGAGTTGTGAGTTCAATCCTTGAGGGGGCCATTTAGGGAGCTGGGGCAAAACATCTGCCAGGGGATGATACTTGATCCTGCTAGTGAAGGCAGGGGACTGGACTTGATGACCTTTCAAGGTCCTTCCAGCTCTATGAGATAGGCATATCTCTATGTTTGAAAATTTGATTTGAAAGTTAACCTAGCCTTCACTCTTTCCCCATTCTCTACCTGTACATTCTTTGCCAAGTCCTTTCAAAAGTCTTTAAAGAAACCAAACCAAAACCCTTGTTCTAAGCACCCTCAACTTTGAGAATGTTCACATCTAGATCCAAATTTGACAGTTCGAATGGACTGGTATTTTCAAAAGGCCTAAAGGATCTTAGCAGCCAACTCCTATTGACTTACAATAGGGTTTGGGTTCCTGACTCATTTAGACTCCTTTTTTAAAGCCCAGTGTGATGGTGTACCCCATAAAGCTTTATGGGGAAAGGCTTATAAATGTATACATGATGTAACTGGAATATGTTTTATGCTACATGTGCCATGTAACATATCTCTGTGAAAGTTATAACCTACTGAATCTATTCCTCCTGTTTGTATGCAGGTATCATTGTTGTAGTTGGAGTTATGAATATTGGTTTTATATTTGCTGGTTTTGTACATAGCCTTTGTAAGAGCCTGGAATCATGTCTTGAGAAAGGTATGTGCATGTAAAGAGACCAATCAAGAAACCCTTACACAGACAATAGGAGGTGCAGACCCCAATCTACATCTGGGCCTGGTCAGGAATGCAACTGGCTGGACTGGTTAGGGTGCATGGACAGGTGACTTGCCCATGTGATCCCAAAACTCCAGGGTAAGATGATGCTACACAGGGAGTGGGGGAAAGGCTATAAAAGCCCTTGGAAGACCCCTCCATTTTGGCTAGGTCTACACTAACCCCCCCCAATCGAACTAAGATACGCAACTTCAGCTACGTTAATAACGTAGCTGAAGTCGAAGTACCTTAGTTCGAACTTACCTGTGGTCCAGATGCGGCGCGCAGGCTCCCCCATTGACTCCGCCTACTCCACTCGTCGAGCTGGATTACCAGCGTCGATGACGGAGCACTTCCTGGTTCGATTTATCGCGTCTAGACAAGACGCGATAAATCGAACCCAGAACATCGATCCCGCGCCTCCGACGTGACGGGTAAGTATAGACATACCCTAAGTCTTCAGTTGGCTAAAGAAAGAGGCTCTCCACCCCCCAAGGACATACCTGAGAGAGACTGAACAAAGGACAAAGACAATAGGGGGTGTGAGCGACTGCTGGACCCAGGCTAGAAGTTTTACAGCCTGTGAAAGGAAGAAAACTGGAGCGGGTGAGGTTTTTATATCTGTGTTAAGTTTGAGTAGACATAGACGTGCGTGTTTTATTTTATTTTACTTAGTAATTCACTTTGTTCTGTCTGTCACTACTTGGAATCACTTAAATCCTACTTTGTGTACTTATTAAAATCACTTTTTACTTATTAAGTTTCCTGGAGTACGAGTTGGTACCGGGAGGGAGGGGGGGACAGCTGTGCATATCTTTCTATCTTTGAAATAGAAGGTGAACTATTTATGAGTTTACCCTGTATAAGCTTTATACAGTGTAAAACGGATTTATTAAGGGTTTGAACCTCATTGGGAGTTGGGAACCTGGGTGTCAAAGGCAAGAGCGCTTCCAGGAGCCTTACAGTTGTTAGGGGATGTGGTTCGGACCTGGGTCTGTGTGTGCAGCAGATCAGCGGATCTGGCTCGAAACAGACAGGATTCTGGAGTCCCAAGCTGGAAAGGGCAGGAAAGCAGGGGCAGAAGTACCCTTGGCACACCAGGTGGCAGCACCAAGGGGGTTTCTGTGATCCCAACTCATCACACCCAGCTCTCTTTTTTGGTATCTTAAAATTTCCTCATTGTGTTTCTCCCCCTTCTCTTCGGTGGTAGCTATTTAGCAAAGACATACCAGCCCCACATTTCCAAAAGATTGCACCTCTTCTCCCCATATTACCTCTTTTCCTGTTCTCTTTTGCTGCTTACCTTTCCATAACTAAATTACCATTCTCCATTCCCTCACTAATTTACATTGTGTCTCTCAGCCATTATACATACTAACTGGCAAGTCAGCTGACATGAATGCTACAGCCAATTCATTATTCTTCTCTTTAACAGAGATTGAGAGTTAGCTGCAAAGCCACACTTGCATGAACTTCAATGGGACTACATATGTGCTTCAATTTAAGCACATGCTTTGCTGTATTGGAGCCTACAGTATTATTATTCTATAAAATTCAAGAGTTTGGAAGTATTGAATTAACAGTATGGATTTTTAATGATATTCTGTCCTTAAGTGACCAAAGGAATATATCAGGCTATTTTAAACAATAAAGTAGGTAAAGCTAGTAAAACCATGGAGTCCCAACTATTTTATTTTATTGTATGTTTGCCATTGAGAAAGATAATCTCAAAGAAGGAAAAGTTTATCTAAAAAGGGAGACAATGGAGATAGGAACAAAATATATTTACGAATTTTGGCTACTCTTGGGTGGCAAGTAACATGGAATAGGAAGAACTTTGTAAAAGTAATTCATGTGGGGAAGAAGGTTCATCTTAATGATGTTTTACTTGATAGAACAGTTATATGTTGTGTATGTCATTCCAATTGTGTATGTCTTTTTGAAACTGAGTGGCTAAAGAGCGAAAATGTAAATTAAAAGGTGCAAAGAATTTTTAGCTACACAGACTCCACAGTATTGAAAATTCAAGTGAAAGCACAGGAAGAAGAACAAACGGATGGAATTTTCCAAACCACTTAAGTGATGTAGTAGCATAAGCACTACGGGGAGAGGGGGAGAAATCAATTGAATTTGTGCTACCAAGTCAATTAAGGTTTTTTGAAAAATTCCACCCACTGTCAGTAACGGGCTAAGACAGAGTATTTTTAATCAATTAGGAAACCAGCAAATTCTCCAAAAATATTACTCGGTTTCAACATATTGGGCAGGAATACAATGGGGCTAATTATAGAAAGAAAGATGTCATCGTAAAATGCAATATCCATGACTTTAGACTGGTAATGCCGTTTGAGACAAATTCTCTGAGCAAGAGGTTCCAGTCAACATCATTTTGAGGACTCAACCTATTTCAGTTTTATAACTACCTTTGTCCCCTGGATGCTCCAAATAAACTATGTTCTCCTTCACAGCAATGAAAGGCTCCATGTAGGAGTAAAAACAGAATTTCTTATGCCAGTCACACTCCCCAAAAGTGTAATCAACATGACAGAGCTAATCAATGACAATAGTGTTGAGATTGTTGAACAGGCACTTCCACAGAGATCATTCCAGGTTTATAAAGAATTCTGGGCTGCAAATAATTCATTACCCCTTTTATTAACTAATTAGATATTAACAGAGAACTGCTGATTAGAATGTACTAATATCATATCATATATTTTCTCTCTTGACTTTGTCACTGAGGTCACTGTGAAACCCCAAACAGAAAAGGATAGAGGGGAGACAGTGGATGGGTACAGCTATATAAAGAAGCCTTTCATTAACCTTGCTGACCCACCATAATTTCTAATGTCAGAAGCTAATCAAGGACTCACTGACATCATCAATGGATGGGGAGAAGAGATCTCCCGTGGGACTAATCTTTGCTTACAGGATGAAATATATATTTATACCACCAGGAGGTTACTTCTATTCTGCAAACAAGTAACGGGTTGTTGCCTTTTTGAAAAAATACTGTTGAAATACATGTTTCTACTGTTGAAGTGAATGATTTATTTTACCAATAAAAATGTTTGTTTACATGACAGATATATGACTGTATTATTAGTCAAAAGGACAGTCAGTCCTTAGTAGTCTCCTCATGTAGAATTTTCAAAACTTGCCCAGCTGTGATGTTTGATCACTAACTCAGAAAAACAAAATGTAAGTTACAATCTTCTTCCTGCTAATTTTAATTACAAGGTTATTTCTAACTCTCACTGGTTTCAATCATAAGAGAAAATGGGCATTTAAATGTTGATGTTACAGCTTGCTGGTGGTAGAACCTTACATTTCCTTTAGCACCTTTATCCCGAAAGATCCCCAAATGCTTTACAAACAATATCAGTCTCTTTAGCCAGAAATGACATATAGCCAGTTCCTGGGAGGTATATAGCAACTGATTTAACAGTGCACAGTTATGCCACATAGTTTAGGAGAGGATGAAGAATACCCTATCCAAGTAAAACTGCACATAGACAGAGTATAATTATAAGGGCTAGAATTTGGCCAGGATAGTCAGGTAAATATACCTCATCTTGAAAAAGGTGCTATGGGCTTTTTAGTGAAAGTAAGTGTTCAGATGTGAGGTTTATGATTCATGCAAGGGATGACACTTCCAACAGCATTGTGCTCTCAACACCTTGTTGGGAAGGAAGAGTGCCACCTGCTGAATCAATATCACTGATCCCTGTAGTACCCGGAGCCCTGTTTGACATATGATGTAATGAGATCACAGCCCACAGTGTTATAGCTGCAGGGGTATTTCCAGTATATGGTGTGCAGGGAGTTGGCTACAGAACTCATCAATATTGATAGAAGGCACATGGAAATATCACCATGTATCAGGATTACTATACCCATCTACAGCCTACAATGGAAAGTAAAGGGAGATGTTTTGTATAAATCTCTCATGGAAATATATTTTATTAATACAATTAGTCAACTTATTTTTGCAGCCTTTCTGAAGTATATTGTAATTGTATTTATTTAACAAGAAGTCTGGTTATTTGGAAAGACAAAAGGAAAATACCCTCTCCAACTGTGCTAATGATATATATCACCTCTTTGTGAGAATATAAACATTTTGTTTTCACTTATTATGGTATCCTCAAGACTACTTCAGGACTCTGTTACTCAGACATGAAGCAATCACTCTAACAAACTAAAATAAAACAAGTACTGCATGTCATCATTATCCTAAAAGCTGATGTATTTTCTCTGTATGGGCCTGATTTTGCAAAAAGCTGAACACCCTGCCACTACTAGAGAGAAATCATGTAAAATGCCTTTATCAACATTCTATCATAAATGACACATAAAACATGTCAAAAGCATTAAAAACAACTAGACATCACAATGTTGCACATAAAGAGATAAATAAGTAAATAAATCCAATATGGATCATTAATGTATCACCATCAGCAATTTCAACAAAGACATTTTTAATATTCCCGATTAACTGAAATGTATCCAAATTGTCAATCAATGTATACAAGGTACAATCAATATGCAGCCTGCCCATGATCAAAATGTGGAAAAACCTGAGTACATTGTACCCCTTCACACTAGGGCAGCAGGGTAGATAAAATGATTTTTCAGTTCTGTGGTTGAAACCAAAAAAAATTAATTCAGTTTTGGTTGACCTCAAAACAACCATTTTTGGTTTTTATGTTTTTCCTGAAGTGAAGAACCAAAAAAGTTTGCTTGGGTCAAAGATATGGTTCTAAATGGTCAAGTCCAACAGCCTTGTACCACACTCATATGGAGAAGGTATACAGGCAGCACAGAGGGTTCCTTCGGTCCTGAGGTGGAACCTGCTGCAAGGGATTATGTCATCCATTTAAAGTATTCAAGAGATTTACAGTACAATTTTATATGACTCCTAAACAATGTGCTGGTCTTGGGGTGATCAGTTAAGGGAGGAATAAAATTTGCTCACACGTGTACACAGTCTCCCATTAGTCCATTGCATTATTCCTGAGATTGTATGTTCTTTTCCACATAGAAACAATTCTCTTCTCATCTATTCCTAGTTCCCCTGAAGTTTATCTCCAAGAATTGCTGCTTCAAGCTCAAATTGTGGAAGATCCTGATCCCAGTTTTGTGGGATTTTTTCATGTTGAGAATGGGATTCGGTCTACCCTCTAATTTTTATTTTCTTGGTATTACATTCAAATAAATTAAACTGTTTGTTAGGAAACTGTGCTCTGAGTCTTGTGCTAAAAAAATCACCACCAGAAGCAAAAGGATCTCCAATTTCACAATGAACTGAAGATCTGAGAGTCTAAAATGTGAGCGTTAGTCGGTCATATTGTGAGCCAGTAGTTGCTCCAAGTCTATGGTAATGCTGGCATTGATTTTCACTTATAATTGTTTCCTGCTTAAACAGCCCCATGGAGAGAAACTCTCACATCCCTTCATTACACACAACTTATCATGGCATTAAATTTGCTTAAATTGTCCTCTAGTGCTGCCATACTGCTGACCCGCAAGTCTGTAAACAAATACATTTGTTCTCTATATATTTATAGTTTGTCTTCTAAACTGTGAGAAAATGAGCCTAGAATCTTTGTATTTTAATTGTACCATCAAAGCCTGTTGAGAATACGATAAAGTAACCAGAAGTTAAATTATCAATAAGAGTAATTTATTTTGCATTTTTATTTTAAAGAATACTTATGAGAATTGTGATAAATTAGCAATGACAAACTACTTCTTGCAGGCTGATTTTGTGTGGAGAGTTTAATTAAACACTGCAGCTGTTTATCTCTATGGTGATTAAATTTTCATATGTAAATTACATGTATTAAGATCAAGATACTTATGTAAATGTCACTTGCCTTAATGTTTTGTGTTACTGTTATTAACATCTAACCATCAGCTTGTAATCTTCTTGTATTGCATTCTATTGCCATGCACTACATGACTAAAGTAAGTAGATTTAGATCTTAATAACAAACAATTTTTTTTAAAAAAACTACAGCATAGTGTGCAATTGAGATGCAAATAGATAAAAGCTGAAAATAAACTGCCAAATAGAAGCTGTCGTATATTTCAGAATCTCATTGGTTAAAGCTTCATCTATGACACTCCACCCTCCTGTCTAGCAACAAATATTTCAATAGAACATACCCCAAGTTCCAGAATTTTCAGATTCAGAGGGTCAAGTGGGATCTTAGATGCATGTGTGATACTGCCATAGAAATCAATGCAAGTACAAGCTACGCATTCTGGGATCAACAATTCTCTCATATCAGGGATCAAATACTTCACTTAGACTATCTATTCATTTACCTTGCATCAATTCAGGATATAGTTTTAACAGAAGTCTATAGAAACTCTATTAGCTCCTGGTCTAATCTTGCCCTGACTACTTTGAGTGATAATTACAGTCAATTCCTGTAATCCCTAAACCCTCCTATAGAGCAAAATATGCCATCATAATATTATATGGAATGTATTTTCTGTAACCTAATGTGATCTATCTATGCTAATCAGAAAATATCTTCTTAAAATTAGAATGTTTTTCCTACACCCATCCTTAAAATTAAAAAATCTGGTTGAGCAATTAAAAGAATAAGAACAACGATTTCACCTTTTGCAATTTTGTCTAAATCTGCCAATGTTTGGTCTTTTTCTTAAAGCCCCAACTCCTGAAGTTGTGAGAATCTGTTTTCATTTTGAAAAAAGCAAATTTCTAACCCCATGCTGTCAGAGAAAAGCTAGAAAATGTGACCCAAGTAAGACCTAAATGCTCAGAAAGCAAAATAAAAATGATCCCCAAATTAAGATTTTTTTTTAAAAATCACCTCAGGATTTTTAAAACCAATCTCATGATTCCTGAAAGCTTGATTCATGATTTTGATCACTTGGGGTTGGCAATATTGTCACAGTGAATTATTTTCCTGGTATGTTCAGATGCAAGTCCTGGAATATAGTTATATTTCAGATACAAGAACTCTCTAAACAAAGGAAAATAATAGCATTCCTAGATAGAGAAAACAAAACACAAGCTCCATTCTTATCTATCCCCAAAAGTGAGCAAATAAATCAAAAGTGTTCCTTTAGAAACACCAATTACCCTGAAATTCTGGATTTTACAACTGGACAGAAAATGGGAAAAATACTGAAATTTGTCAAACTTACTTGATAAGCCTACTGAGTTTCCATATCTGTCCTCCACTTCCTCCCACCACCACTATTACTTTTATAAGAGGATGAGGATGCTTTGACAGTCAAGGCAAGCAGTTATCTGAAGAGTAGAGGGATATCTCTTTTGAAGATCTGCCATCAGTGGAAGTTATTAGAGAGAGGGCAAGATTCTACTATGAAAATATAAAACTCTAATATAGGAGACACTTTTCATTAAGTCACTTGGTTTTGGAGTCTACTTTGATATGCTCAGATGGTAGTGAAGCAAAATTAGAATTTTGTGAAATGAGATTAAGAAACCAAATTAAAGAAGGAAGTCATCGATGCACTGAGAATGAGATTAAAACCATTTAAGATTAAATGAATTTTGAAATGTATGAGCTCAGAAACTAGTTTGGTTTTTTATCATAGACAGAAGCCTTTTTTATACTTATATATAACCATGAGGGAAGTACACTGTTCTCAAAAGATCCAGCATCATTTCAGAAATCAGCTCCAAGGGCAGAAGAAATCCTTTAAAGATACCCAAAAAAACATTATGGATCCTCTGATAGGGATATTTAAGGCGATAAACATTGTCAAGGGGTTCAGATTAGTTCAGTAACTCTCTTTACTGATGATGGACAGCTGAGCTTTGAAGAATCATAGAAGATTAGGGTTGGAAGGGACCTCAGGAAGTCATCTAGTCCAACCACCTGCTCAAAGTATGACCAATCCCCAATTAATATTTCCAGCCAGGGCTTTGTCAAACCTGACCTTAAAAACCTCTAAGGAAGGAGATTCTACCACCTCCCTAGGTAACCCATTCCAGTGCTTCACCACCCTCAATCTCCCTCACTGCAACTTGAGACCATTACTCCTTGTTCTGTCATCTCGTACCACTGAGAACAGTCTAGATCCATCCTCTTTGGAATCCCCTTTCAGGTAGTTGAAAGCAGCTATCCAATCCCCCCCTCATTCTTCTCTTCTGCAGACTAAATAATCCCAGTTCCCTCAACATCTCCTCATAAATCATGTGCTCAATCATTTTTGTTGCCCTCTGCTGGACTCTTTCCAATTTTTCCACATCCTTCTTGTAGTGTGCGGCCCCAAACTGGACACAGTACTTCAGATGAGGCGTCACAATGCCGAATAGAGGGGAATGATCACATCACTCGATCTGCTGGCAATGCTTCTACTTATACAGCCCTCACTTACTTGACAGAATAAGAAAAAAATACTAGTACTGATCTGTAACTGGTAACTGTTCCTCAATATCAATAACTCTGCCCAGTAATGGTAGGTGTCACCCACCCTTTTAAGATGCAAAACTGGGCTTTTCTCAGCCACTCTGACATGTAAATTCATTTCTACCTCCCTTTTACCTTAGGATCTTGAACTATGCCCCAACATAGTGGGATTAATCCAATTGAGTCTGTCAAAACTTCTTGTCCAAAAGTAAAAACATAAAATGTGGCTCCCTCCAACCCAGTCTGTGACCATAGCATCTGGAGGGGCTTCACTGAGAATGATTATTCAGGGCAAACTGCAAGGAATAGGCCAGACAAACCCCAAAACTGATGGTTTATTCCATAATCAGATTTCACCAAGCCAGTAACCAAACAGCTTCTGTAACACCGTACTGGTTACTAAGAAAACCAAATACAGTCCCCATTAAGCAATCCAGACTTTGGCTCCCACCCAGACAACCAAGTCTAATATAGCGAGGGTTACTAAAAACCTTATTTACTATATATAAAGTTCTATTAGACACATTAGCCACCAGGACAATTAATATTTCAGATCTTACCCAAATACAGGTTTACAGCCAATCCTTATTAACTAAATCTCTAAGATTAAGAAAAAAGAAGAAAGAGTTGATACGGTTTAAAGATCAATATACATACAGATATGAATACAAGTTCTTTGGTCAATTTCATAGCAAAGATGGGGAGACTGCTGATTTGTAAAAATCCTTCTGGAATCAGTTTAAAAGGTTATAATCCAATAGGCAGTCCCATGTGCAGAGTTTGTTCAAATTCTTCCATTAAAATTGCAGGGTTAATCCAGAGTAGACCTGGAGACCTCAATCTTGTGGCCTTAGACTTTCCCTGTAAAAGTTTAAGCAGATCTGAAATAGCAAGGATCAGGCCCAAAACTTTCTTTATAGCTTGAAGACAGTTGTGGTCACAGCAGGCCTTCTTTGGCTGAGAAATAGGTAATGCATACTGTTGCTTTGAAGCTAATTTCGGTTTCCTAGGCATACACAGGTAGCTAGTTGCATTCATTAGCATGAGGAAATTAATCATTCAAACAGATTACCATAGTTTTACTATGTGAGGTTAGAAATTTCAAAGAGAAATGAAGCCAATTACATTATTATCCCACAAGTCCCATCTAAATGAAAATATCCCCTTTTGTTCTCTGAATCAATCGAACACAGTAATGAAACGTTATAGACAGGAGCAGAAGTTTAGTATCTACAAGTTAATTAGAACACATTGTTAAATTTTTTAACAAGATAATATATAGGTAAACAGAGACAAATACAGTTAGTATCTATTCTTGATTCTCTAACACAAGCCTACATATCCAGGATTTTAGTACTTAACATGGCTTTGATAACCTACAAGGAATAGCCTTGTTTCCATTTCAATACTCTTCTAATATGTCCTAAAGGATTGCCTTCAGGTCACCTAGCCTGCTGGTTGCTTAACACTCTCTGGCTCAGCGTCACAGAGTCTCACATTAAAATGTCAGAAAATGGTTTATTCCAGCCACTCCTTACTGCCTCTGCTTGATCCTTACCAGAAACCCCTTGCACTCTGCTATATCTATATCTTCTATATCTAGAAGCCCCTTCTAATCCTCCGTAGGTTCTTTTGGTTTTGCTAGACTAAATGCAGCTGCTTAGGCTCTTAGTGAAAGCCTAGACAGGGGAAGGAGAGCACCTATTTCCATCCAGGCCGCCTTAATCTGCCAGACTGCATGAAAGGATGCATATATTTGGGTAACAGCCAAACTCCTGGGTGTATATATTTGGGTAACTTCTGCAAGAAATTTGGTAGACTAAAAAAGCGTCAGAGTATTAGGAAGTCAAATATATTCCACAAGGTGATTCATAAATCTTTACTACTTTACATCATCCCAGAAAGGCGTGATACAAGCAGCAAGCAAGCTTCAGTTGCATTACCTGTCAAGATCTGACAATGTTTTTACTGCCATCATAAACCTTTTTGTCTGGACCACCTCAAAGAAGAGTTATGCAAAGAGCAAAGTCAATCTTACTTTTGGAAGAAAGTGTATACAGCCAATGTAAATGTTTGTTTCCACTATCATTCTTTCCTACAGAAAAGTCACTACCGTAGAAAAAGAAGGCTTCCGACTTCTATACATAACCACATCTCTCTTAGCAGATTAGTCCTCTGTTGAACTGACATCCGTTTTTATAAAGTTCTGTATGCTGTAATAGTTATTCTAAAATCTTTGGCATACTGTTTCTGTAGGTAATCTTCTCAACAACACTTGATGTCATTTCATAGCAGTTTTGCAATATGACACCATTAGTGAAAACTAATTGTGATAGTGGTTTCGCAGTGTGGAACGCAAGGCCAGGTCCTGAGCAACCTCCACATGGACGTCCATGAATGTGGAGGCCATTCCGGCACCTCGCAGCGAGATGTGGAGACCACAAGCTCATTTCACGTAGCCATCTACACAGATATCTGATTCACTTCAATGGGACTCTTTGGGGAGCAAGCTCAGTATAAGTAAGGATGTCAGAGTCTGGTCCTCTCTGGGTAAATTGATGAATCCTATGAGGCCTCTCTTAAGTGTTTGCATAATCTCAATTTATTGTGATAACAATCACCATGATATAAAAACTGGACTATTGTATCATAAAATGACAGAAACAAGAGGACCAGGCTAAATGTAAGAGGGAAAGCTTGTACTTCCACACACAAACTGCAGTAATCATCAATAATCAGAGAAAGTAAGAATTACTGAATGTTTTATGGGAGTTTTGTAAATTACTGCATTACCCTAAAGATTGCCTGAGAGTCTCAGTGGCTCTTTAACACAGATAGATAATGATGAAGTTCACCAACAGACATTTTTCTTCAAAAAGAAAGCCTTGTTCTATGTTTAAGTTTAGTTTACCATTAAACTCCTTTTATTCATCACCTTGCTGTCTATTGAAAATACAACCCTAAGTAATATCCATAGTTAGTTTACTTAGCAGTAGATCCAGTACAATTACAGGAGTCAATTAGAATCATTAAAATAACAAAACACAACACCATTTATATTATATATCTACATTTAATAGCAGAACCCAACAGTGCATCTGATTCATGATTATGTTGTATTATTTTAATGCCTTTTCTGGCTTACCAAATTAAATACTGATGGATTGTCCTCTCAGGATGGGTTGGTAGATTGCATTATATTTATATGGATCCTAAAAACGAAACTATAGTGCAGAACTATAAACAACTTCTTGTTGCTGTTGAACTGTAAAATAACTTGCAGTTCATTCTCTCTGCTGGTTTGATACTCACTTTATAAAATCTTGAAAGTGCAGTTCCCCTGCAAAAAGCAACTAAGCAGGCACGGTGCCACTTCTTATCAAAGATTTTGTATCAAATCCGCTTATGGCCCTGATCCTGTAAACTGATCCATGTGGGTAAACCCCTGCACCCATGTGGAACCACAGATCATAGAGGATCAATCCACATGGAGTTCTCATTGCAAAATCAGAGCCTTAGTTTACAAGCACCAAGAAGATTCTCCTCTGCCTCTAGAAGTGCTTGCATAACCCCCCGAAGACTCTTTTGGTTGTAATATGTGTATCTGAGGCATATATTGATTTTTAGTATCTTTATCACTGCTGATAATTTATGAGAATGTAAGGTCCTAGGTTTACTTTTGATACCAGATTCAGTCAGTAGCGTAGCCGGGGGGGGAACAGGGGGAGCGGCCGCTCCCCCTGTGAGGAGAAGCGGCGCTAAGGCGCCGCCCGAGCCTGGCTGCGGGAGCCGGGCTCAGGGGGCGCTTTAAAGGGCCAGTGGCTCCTCGCAGTGGCGGGGAGGGCGCTTCCAAAGGCCAGAGGCTCCTGCCGCTGCGGGAGCCCCCGGACCTTTAAAGCGCCCCCCACCCCCCGAGCCCCACTGCCGGAGCCGGGCTCGGGTGGGGATTTAAAAGGCCCGGGGGCTCTGCAGTGGCTGGAGCCCCGGGCCCTTTAAAGCGCTGCCGGGTGAGTACAGGGGGAGCAGGGAGGCGCCTTTTTATAGCGCCGCTCCCCCTGTGCTCTAAACCTGGCTATGCCACTGGATTCAGGTCTGCAGGACTTGGAATTAGAAGAAATATTTTTAAGCTTGTAAATTGAGTAGATTTGATGTGGGGTCAATTAAAGAAATATGGAAATCCACAAAGGCATTTCTGCAGTTACTTTTCTGAACAGATGGCACTTTAAGGGCACTTTAAGGGCAAAATGTTTGATAATATTTTCCTATTTTGAATCAATTTAATCACCATAAGACTTTCAAAATCACTGGCAACATGAACATACCAAGTTTACTGGTATAACTAAAACAAGCAGAGTGATATGCAGACTTTTGAACAAGTGGCATAAACTGTATAAGCAAAAAGACATACCCCTTTAAAGATCACCAAACCACCTCATTCAGATGACAGCTTTCAGAACCATATAACCACCTCCATTCTTCTATTCTCTCTCCATGTTCAGATGTCTCAGACATCAACAGGAGTTCTGTATGTACAAGGAGATAATATCAGAATAAGTAATCCACCTTGCAGATCTGAAAATATAATAGTCCCCTTAAAATTGGAAACAAAAAAAATTAAACAAAAACTTCAGCATCCAAAGTCAGTTATCTATCAGAAAAAAAAAAGTGACCTACGCTGGCCAAAAATTAGATTTCAGTTCACTTTTCTATGTATTACATAATGGTTAGAGCTAGACCAATTTTTTTCAGATGAATAGTCTCTTTGCTGAAAAAATGAAGTCTCAGGTCAACCACAAATTCTCAAAATTCACCAATTAATTTTAGAAAAAAAAAATAAAAAAATTTCAGGCTAGATTCACAAGGGGACTCAAACAAAACTACTGGAGAAGGAAGTGGTGGTTCCCCCTAATACCTTATAACCTTGTGATTAGAGAATTCTCCTGGAATATTTGAAACCCAGGTAGAAATCCTCACTCAGATTCAGAGCAGGGTCTTCCACATAGCAGGAGAATGCCCTAACCACTGGAGTATACGGTATTCTGGTGTAGTGTAGATCTCTCCAATTGAAGCGGTCACAGTTTGTATAAATAATTAAATATTCATCAGAGCAGGGATTGGAACCCAAGCATTCCCCCTCCCAGGTGAGTGCCCTAACCGCCAGGTTTTAGAGTCATTCTCTCTCTCTGGCCCAGTGGTATATTTGTGTTCACAATAGGGACTTTACCAGAAAATCTATTTTTTTAAACCGACACATATCCCTAATCAAAATAGCTATACCAATACTAAACTAGTGTGCAGCATAAGCCTTATACCTTAGTCCTCTCTGCCCAGAAAGTTATTTCACCCTCTCTTATACCCTGGTTGCAACTGACAAGATTCACCCACTAGAATGACTCATTGGTAATTACTCAAGAAATTTGTGCATGCTATAGGCACAAGCACCTGACATCAGAATGAGTCAATAGAAAGTTCTTCATCCCTATGCTAGGTCCCAGAGTCGGATATCCTGTGACAAGGACAGAGTTGATGAGCTTTAATATAATTTTATTCAAGAATATAACATTGATTTTAAATCTTCTATCCACTCCTCCACAAGCAACTTATAAACATTTTACATATGAAAATGCCAAGTCCGCAAACGTTAGGATCGGACATATAACAAAACCATATCTTAAGGCTTATGCTGTTGTCACTTTGGGTTAATTTCTTGGCCACATGGCATGCAAATACATGGCATCCACTGTAGTTAATAGGACTCTCGTGTGCACTAGAGGACAGAATTTGCCCTCTTCTTCTCACTTCTCATGCAACAAATACAAAACCATAGAAACTAAACCCTTCTCTTGTAAAAGTTGCCTTTTCCCCCAATATTTTCCTTGTGTCCTGTTATCTAGGGATTTTTAATTAAATAATTTCACAGCATATTGTCCATGGTTAATATGAAACTGAGCTTTACTAATTTAGTCTTCATATGTCTAGTACCATTCTTTCTTGCTTTATTACCCATCTACAAATACATATAGTATGTGACCTCTTCTTCTCTCTTCTAAAGCTCATGGTAGTCTCCAAGGTTATTACAAGTCAAAGGAACCAAGTTCAGATCATTAGCGAACCACTTGGCTAACTTTTAAGTTGATTTCATTATGCACTTTTGAAAATGACTTGATTTGCCATCACTATTTATAAATATGGGGAAAGAATAATAGTGCTTTCATTTAATATGTGACAAATTTAAATAAGATGTGAATTAGTATTTTTTTTTTAATACCATGGTTGTTAAAACTGGAATAAATGTCAAACACTGCTTCCTTTGTTGTTCCAAGTTCTTAAAACATTCCAGCAAAAACAAATCAGCCCTGATCCAACTTCCATTGAAGGAGCATGATTGGGTCCTGTTATCTACAAATCTATGGTAAACATGACAAATTCTGCCTTGATCTTGAAGCCCTTTCTCCCCATTTAAGATTTCTAAATATATTTTCTAGGATGGAGTGACCTATTTTGAGGGATTGCATTTGCTTGTTCATATTTAATACTATCTGTATCTTTTCAATCCCCTCTTTAATCATAATCACTGTTCGAAACCTGTATATATGCTCTGTGGCTTTGTCTTTACTACAAATGTGTGTCATGTTAAAATATGACTGTGAGGAGCGGAGCTGAGCTACTAACACGATGCTGACTATGACTTTGCACTCAGTATAGAGAAGGACAAGTCATATTTCAGCATTTGTGTCTGCTGGTCATATTAGGACCAGCATACATACATACACATATTTTTATTATATACACACACACTATATATATATATATATATAGCAACTCATGTAATGACACCTGTAATGACACCTTTAGTTAAGGTTGCCCAACACTTTCCATTGCAAGACCCTGCTTTCAATTGTGTGCAACTTTGGCTGATGTTTTCTATACTGGGTGTCTGTCTGAGGCTGAATTTATTTCAATTAATTTATTTTAGTGAATGTTAAGCAGTTTAGCTGCTTCCAAGACAAGATTAGGGGAAATCATTGCTTTTCTTGTGTCAGAAATTTTGTTTGACAACAATAAAATGTTCTAGTGCCACCATACTATGGCACAGGGTATTTCAATTTGGCTGAGGATTTCTCTGGTCACAGAGGTGTGCCTTTTTCTGTTCCTTGGTAAATTTAAGCAAATCTGATTAAGTTATATGACTGAAAAATTGCAGTTTGCACATGCTAAGAAGAGGTTTGGCAGATAAATTCTCCAAAGATACTATTTGCACTGAACATGCTCCAGCCCGCACTGCAGGGGCTGAGCGGAGCTTTCCCAGCAATTGTTCTTCCCAGTAGATGGAGGACACTGTGGCAACAGGTACAGAGACTGAGAGCAAGGAGCCTGTCTCTCCTATGCTCTCAGTGCCCCCCTCCCCACCCTACTTCCCATCAGCACCCAGGCAAGTATGGAGGAGAAGGAGCCTGAATTATGTACAGAGATGAAGAGAAAGGAGCACATGGGGTGGGCCAAGGACATTAGCGGATGTGTGTGGAAGAAGCCAGTGTGAAGAGAAGCAGAGGGGAAGTGAGAAGGAGTCAGTGGGGATGGATGAGAGCAGAGGAGGCCAGAGACAGGACAGGCACAGGGGTAGAATGTCCTCAAACCACTAGAGGTCATTCCCTGCAGAACATGGTATTTAACCCAGAAATCATGAGTCTCTGCATTCTGTGCTGAGAGCAAAGAGCTGTGAAAACGGATTACAAATTGTGTCTTATCCTTCCCTAGTAGTGACCTCAAATAGAGGATAACAGTCTACTACCGCTACCAGTAACTCGGATAGCTCAAGTAGTATCAGCGTGTGCTGTGGATCTAAAGATCTGAACCCTGCTGAATTTCAGATCAGTCTGCTTTTACATGATGTAATTTCTTTTTTAAGTGAAAACTCAGAATTTCTATTATGGAAAAATGAGTATGTGATTATGTAATTAAGAACTATATCATAATGCACATGCCCACTGCACTTCCAAACTTCTGAGTGTTTGACTTTGTAATCTTAATGTTCTTTAATGTAGGATTTATATGTGTATATATGCAATATATAAATAGATCAAGAGGTATAGTTATATTTACAGTATTGTGAAGTAATTTTGAGCATCACTGCACAATGAGCAGAGATTTTTGTTGGGTTGACCACAATGATGTCAGTGTGTTGAAAACCTAGAAATATGTAAAGGTGGTTTAACGGATTCTTTTCAATGTTCTTTACACCTTGCTGTTACATTGCCTATGCACCTAGCTTTATCAGGTCTCCCTCCAAAATTCCTTTCTAGTCTGTCTTGACCAGTGTTTCCCCTGGGTTGTGTGTTTGTGCAGTCTGCTGGCAGGCACTGTATGCAGTTCTGTCACTTCCTTATAGCAGAGCTTCTGTCTACCGAGCTCTGCAGCTACCCCTTCACCCAGCAGCTTCCGTTTTCCCCAAATCTGTTGTGACCAGAATTCCCCTTCTTCCCAGCACTTTGCAGAGGAGAAAGTGAGGGGCTGCAGGTTTACCCTTCCTTCGGACACTGCTATCACCACTGTTTTGGCAGACATGGGAGGGGAAGATGATTTAGGGTCTTCCTTTCTCCTGTTTTTCACACTCCTTCCTTCTGTTCCTCTCCCCATTTCTTTCCCCCTTTCTTGTTTTAATCTCTTTCCCCACACACACACAGTGATAATGAAGGAGCCTGTGTGTGGGATGGGGAGAGGGAGTTATAACCACTGTGGGGAGCTGGTATGGAATGCATAAGTCAATGGAAAGGGAGGAGAGAGCAACTGAATGGAGGAGAAGACAAAATAAGAGAGACTATAGAAAAAAGGCAAGAGAGTATGTAATGTTCATTGGTCTGGAATTGTCAGTATACCTCTAGCACTCTCTCTAGAGATAAGTATGCCATTTACAACTCTCCCATTCTTTAGCACGGAGAAGCTGATTTCAATGAGATTGCTTATTTTTGTCAGCTACTTCAAAACTTTGAATTCTGTAAGCATTCTTGGCTCAATACCATCTAATCCTAGGGATTATTGCTCTTCGGTTCCAGAACCTCTTCTTTTGCCAACTGTATCTGATAGAATATTCTCAGTCAGGTATCTCCCCCACTTAATCCTCTGGTGGTGAAGATTAACATAAATAAGTTATTTTGTTTCCCTGAAATGTCCTTATGCTCCTTACTTGCTCCCTATCTTGTTAGCCTAAGAGACTCACCGATTCTCCCTGCCTCTGATATACTTAAAGAAGTTCTTGTTTTATGGTTTTATGCTTTCCTGTTTCTCTCTCAACTTCTACCTTATATGTATCTGCCATAGTTTATGCTTCTTTCTCTTTAGCCATATCCTTCAGGATACCTGTTTGGCTTGAATAACCTCTTGAAAATTTCCATTTAATACTTTATTTACCCCCAACTCTTGCCATACTATTTTCTTTCTATTCTATATAGGTTTTTATACTGCAATCATCACTATAATATCTGGCTGCCTCCCAGGAGTGCATTAAGCAACATCACTACACATCTGTTACATATTTGTTCTCTCATTCTCTCCCCATAGAGAGAAGTTTGTGAAGTGGAGTCTCTTCTTTGAGTATTGTGTGTCTTTGTTCATTTTTTTAATATAAATATCCTCATGCTATGTGTTTGTTAGAGAAAAAAGACCAAGGAAACGTGCCTTGCACTTGTAGAAGAAAATGGTGAGGTCTGTGGTGGTCCTTAGTTCCTGGTGGATTTTATTTCACAGTTTCTGACCATCCCTGTAAAATTCAATCTCTGCACAGATGAGATTTACTCATTGTTGAGAGTTCCATTGAACCAGAGGAGCATAGCTGTGAACCACCACCTCAGTCTCAGAGATTTAGTCAATTGTTTAGATATCCTAGGCCCAGATCATGAAGATAAGGGCTGAGTCCTTGAACTTGATTTGAAAGCCACTGTACAGGGTAGCAGAGATGCATGACAGTTTCAGTAGCTTGTGTTGCTGAGGAGACACACTGCATTGTTCTTCACATAGGACAATCTAATTAGTCCAGAAGGCTTTGTGCTCAGGTATATTGCATTGCCATATTCCAGCTGAGGGATGATGAAGGCATGAATAACTGAGGCAAGATCTTCATCCACCAGAATGGGATGAAGTTTCCTAGCTAAGTGGAGATGATAGAAAGTGTTACTCATACATGCTGCTATGTGGGAGCTCAATGTCTGCAAGAGTACTCCTAGACTATGGACTGAATTGATTAATTGTGGATGTGTATCTTCAACCAACAGAGACTGCACCATATCTACAAGCTCTTTAAAATACTTTCCTCTGCCCACCAGCATCGCCTCTGTCTTGATCAGATTCAGATTCAGCCACTTGTCCCTCATCTAAGAGCTGATCTCATCCAAATACTGGGCTACCCTGATGGTAGTCGTGTGGTCTTATGTGATAAAAAATAGGTAGAACTGTGTATTATCTGTATATTACTGGCACTTGAGTCCATGACGTATGACCAGTTCATCTAGTGGTTGCATGTAGGTGTTGAAACATACCAGAGAAAAAATTGATCCATGTGGAACTTCACAAGTGAGTGGTCTAGTGGTCTTTGCTCTTTAGGGGTATGCAAAGCTTCTTTGACTCCATTATGATTGCTAAAAATAGGTTCTCTGTGTTAAGGTTCTGAGGATTTTAATTTCCTCATTTTTGACTTTAGGTTCTTTTTGAATAGCTTCAGTGTTGTCTTTATAATCCCCCTCTCAATAAATTTTAGTTTCACAAGGTTAGTTTTAATACAAATACTCCACAAGGATACTGAACTTAATTTGGGTTCACTATTAAGTATGTCTAATTAAGATGGCCACTCTAAATTTTAAAAAAGTACTGCTGTATTGTAGTGAAAATAACTGAATTATACTAATATTTGTCCACAGCTAACAGCAGACAGTGTCTGGGGAATCATAATAAATCTACCAGTTCAAAAGTTAAACAGAGTTGCCTTAATGCTGGATTCCTTTTCAGCTGCTGGCTAGCAAGTCTTCAGAAGATGTAAAATATAACAAGCTATACTTTTACCACCACAAGTTGTCTGGTCTACTGAATATTCCTTGAAGGGCTCAAACTTCAGTTTTTCAGTTAGTAGCATAACAAAATGCTGTATAATCCTGTGAAAGCAACAGACACCATTCACACTTCTTACCCAATAGTATGAGGGAGTTGTCATTATGCACTTTAGCAGAAAAAATATTTTACAATTGAGATACGTGAAAAAGTTTACACTAGGGGGAACCCGAGTATGAGATTTTTCAGAAGCACTCACTGTTATCTCAAGGGAGCTCCTAGTGATGTCAATGTGAGTTTTATTACTGACTTCAGCAGGAGCAGAGTTTAGCCAAGACTGAACACTTTTGAAAACAATGTCTAAGGCAAGCACTTAAGCAGTACAGATGGGTGAATAATGGATTTTTAAGTTCGCTGGCAATTCTGAAAGGTTTTAAAAAGTCATTTCAGGTTGAACTGAAAATGCAACTTTACAAATTTTTTGGTGAATTGAAAAGCTGAGAAAAGTTATTTTGTTCAAGCTTAAATAAAATATTGTTTTGATTTCAAGCATTTTAATTTGTTTTAAATAAAATTTAAAGGACCGTTCAAAACAAAAAGCGATATCAAATTTTTAAAAAATCAAAATGTTTCATTTCAAGAAAGTCAGAGCAAACCACTGATTTTTTTGGAATTATGTTTATGTTTTTTTCCAAATGAAATA
This sequence comes from Chelydra serpentina, assembly GCA_037349315.1. Classification (NCBI taxonomy): domain Eukaryota; kingdom Metazoa; phylum Chordata; order Testudines; family Chelydridae; genus Chelydra; species Chelydra serpentina. The sequence continues at coordinate 21,389,199 of JBAIAC010000019.1, forward strand.
ATTTGGTAAAATTAATATGAATTTGTAAAATCCTTTTTTGTCACAAAATCTGCATTTTTCACCCAATAAGGCGTTGGTCAAATATTTCACCCAGGTCTATAGCGCCTGTGCGTAAATTTAGTCATGTGCCTAAGTGCTGACCTCAATTTGGATGCTTTCCTGAATTTCACAAAAAGTGTGAAAATATTTTCAGCACATTTGTCAGCACTTTGTTTCTTAGAACTCTGGTCCGCTAAATGTTTAAGGGATCCGTGAAAGACTTACACTGAAAAATGACCGAAAAGAATTCAACAGATAATAGATTTCTAAAGGGGTCTGCACTGCCATTCAAAACTTTTTAGGGGTCCGCAAATGAAAAAAAATTGAGAACCACTGTCATAAAATAACAAAATGACTAGCTTTTGTGAAAGTAAAGGACTTATAGAATCATAGAATCATAGAATCTCAGGGTTGGAAGGGACCTCAGGAGGTCATCTAGTCCAACCCCCTGCTCAAAGCAGGACCAACCCCAACTAGATCATCCCAGCCAGGGCTTTGTCAAGCCTGACCTTAAAAACCTCTAAGGAAGGAGATTCCACCACCTCCCTAGGTAACCCATTCCAGTGCTTCACCACCCTACTAGTGAAAAAGTTTTTCCTAATATCCAACCTAGTATTAACCAGAGTGAGATGTACTGCAAGCTTCCCCATACAGCTCTGCTAGTGCATGTCATTCCGGACCAGTAGCACCTTACCCTATTTTAATTAATAAGCTAATTATTCACAGATTTTTTTTTAATATACATTTTACATTTTAAATGATGTTTAGTTCATAAATAGCACTTCACAGGGTCACATTACCAAACTTAGGTGCCCAGCTATCAACATCACAGTAGTTCTTTTCTTTACATGAACACACAACCAGGTGCAAAGGATTCAATCTTTTTGTTTCAGTAAAACAGATCTGACGACAGACGTTTTGACGGTATTTTAAAAGACTGATCCTTCAGGTTTCCCAGTTGATGATTGATTCATCTCCAAGGAGCACAGGGTCTCCTCAATCCCATCACAGAGGAGATCTAATGGCCAAGAAAAATGAAACTTCCAAATAGGATTATCCACCAAAAACTGGGAATTAAGGTGTGAAAAGAATTCATGCTAAACTCTTTCAGCTAGCAGGACCCTGAGACACAAATCAACTACGCTAGTGGGGTGTTGAGAAAAATCATGTAAATACTAGTAGCTCGTGAAGCAAAATTCTGTTTCTCTTGGTCTTCCTATTCCACACAATTATTAAAAGTAAACAAGCAGATGATATCATTTATTGATCATCAGAATTGTCAAAGCTACTTTTACATTAGATTACTAAAGGAGTAATATTTATTTGGTGGAATAGGGAATTTGAGAAAGCAAGACCTATCCACACTACTGCTATGCTTAGTATCTTGGAACAATAATTATTAGTTGATATTAGTTGTACAATAGTGTACTTTGAGCTTGAATGTGTACTACAGGAATACATTAACATGCTACTGTTTATTGTTATATTGGAAGGATGTTACAACATGCAAGCAGGGAAAGAAAGAGATAAAGTGGGATGTTTGAACTGTGTTTGCATGTCAATACCAAGAATACTCTTCAAAGTTTACTGTTATTTCATGGAAGTGAAAGGGTCTAAACTTTTGAGAAGTGTGGGGAGGAAGAGATTTTGGAAACTGAATTTTTTTCTTAGCACTTTGCACTAAAAGTAGAAAAAGGAGCATGACTAACCTTATAACAACCTTATTAGCAATAAGATAATACTTTTACAGTACTAATAAAAGGATCTCTACTTATAGCTCTCAGTGTGTAGAAAGTTTTGTCATGCAGTATCATGTTGCTGAAGAGCATGTTTGGCATTATCCAGTAAATACAATGGATATTGAGACCAATTGATCACCGTCCTATTTAGGACAGCCTGTTACATATTTGAAGACTCTGATCAGATTCCTCACTAAGTTTTCTTTTCTCATTACTAAACATGCCCAGGTGTTTTTTGTTTGTTTTTGTTTTTCGTTTGTTTGGTTTTAGCCTTGTATCATAGGTCAGGTTCTCTAAACCTTTTATCATTTCTGTCGCTCTTCTCTGGACTCTCTCCAATTTTTTCAAGTCTTTCCTGAAGTGTGGCACCAAGCATTGGCCACAATCCTGCAGCTGAGGCCTCACCAGTAGCAAACAGAGGAAGGTAATTACCTCCTGTGTCTTATATATGACTCTCCATTAATACAGCCCAGAATATTAGACTTTTTTTCCTCAACTGTATCACCGTGTGCTAGTTAAAAACATGACAAAAAGAGGAAAAGGTGGAATGTTGACAAACGTTGCTCTGCATAACTAGATCAGAATTTGCTACATTGAGTATTTATAGTGGTACATTTAATATGTATTCACAATCACACCTGCAGTCAGATTAATGATGGAAGGAAATATGTTTTGAGTTTAAAAGTAAAATAATTTAAATATCTTATAGAATAAATATTGGTGGTGTATTAATAGCTAAGCATTCACAGTCCAATAATATTTTAAGGCAAATTTAATTTTAAACACTATGTAACTTCTGATCAGTGTACAGAAGCACATATTTTAATGAGGTTTATGCCACACTTTGTTTATTCTAGAGTACCTTCATTGGCTTCTAGTAATTCATTCCAGAAAGCAAACAGTGTCCATGATGAAAAGAGATGAAATAAAGCTTTAGCTATGATTAACAAGGCTATACAGCTGTGTTTGTTATGGAACTGCTCTGCCAATTTTTTTACCTACGTATTCTAGAAGCACAGTATGTATTAGAATATGGGGAATTTGTGGGTTGTGGGTAGTAATAGTCTCTTAAATAGAAAAAACACACATTATGACCATAAAAAATGAGCGGACATAATTTATTTCCCTTTCTGTCTTGTATATATCATTGCCTCAACCTCAAGCAGCAAAACTCTTAAAGACAGGTAAAATGCCCACTGAAATCAATGGAGAAGGAAATCAATATCTTTAGCTGAGATTATAAAGAAAAAATTAAATATCTGAGTCCAAAAATTGTAAATCTCATAGTCAGACTTTATTGAATGGTAAAAGGTGCAATATGCATCCCCAAAGGCAGTGTTTATATTTTAAACATTTAAATGTAATGACAGCCCAAAAATGTAGAGCCATTTATTTTAGTTCTTTTTCATCATGATACTGTAGTTGACTAATGTTTTGTGTTGAGGTTACTGCTTTTCATTAGGACCACAGATATTCCTGAAGCACTATATTAATAGCATGTTATTTTCTACTGAAAATGATCTAAGGGCCAGAAGACATATATAGAACCTCAGGAGTAATTTACATTAGACTAAAAAGCTTTTGTTGAAATGCTTGGCATTGTTTACCCTTGATGTACCCTAGACCTTCGTATAATACTTTCAATATTTTATTTGTTTTTGTTGCCTGGCTAAATTACTCCCATGTCCCTTGAAAACCACTAAACCAATAATGATTCTGAACATTCATTCTCCTACTAGTGAAGCTGCGCAGCAGCTTAATTTAGTGAAGTCATGCGCTGTGTTTTAACGGAAACTTTATCGACAGGTTTTCCTCTGCCTGTCAGGAACCATTGGTAGGTGGCATGGTCTGAATCTGCAAACACTCTAGTCAACAGCAGAAAAAAAAAAAAAAGTACAATGTTTCATATGCAGCAATGTGTCTCCCTCTCCCTCTCCCATCCTTCCAAATAGCAGAAGGAATAGTCCCTCTAAAACTTGTTGTTTGAACAAAATTAATTGCTATTATGATGATGAAGTAACAAAATTAATTATTTTCCCCTCTATGTTTGTATTTGATGGAAACCAAGAGATAAGTCTTATGTATTGTTACCACATGAGGGTGCTATCTCCTTAAAAATCCACATGCTTAGAAAATGACAAAATCAAATCTGGGATAACCGTCAGTTTCTGGTCCAGTATTGTAAACACACCGCAAAGCACACTCGGATAGTCAGATAAGATACAGAGATACATAGGTAGGAACTGCAAGGGTGGCTTTGGAGGACTGAAATCCACATTATGGGGAAAAAAACAATTTGCTGTGTTATTCCCAGTTAGGCTTAGTGAACTCAAAGAAAGCTGGTAGCAGATAATCACAGCTGTTAGGCACTGGAGCAGTATGATGATGCAGTGCCAAATAACAGAGAGTATGAGACAAAGCTAATAGCAACAGTGATAACACACACAGTTAAAAAAAAAAAGGAAAGGAAAGGAGATAAAGGACAGAATAATTCATAAATAATGAATTAGGATAGATAATATTTTTTTAATTCTAGATGTGGGAGAGATGTACAAGAACTACTGATGGACGCTTGGCCAGAGTCCAAGTCAAAGGCCATATCCAACCAACACTCATTTTGCAGAAATCCCATTGTCTTTGAGAAGAGATTCTCACATGTAAACAGTGGTGCTCTACAGTCCAAAAATCTTCTCCCAAGCATGAACTGAGCTCACTGTTCAGCCTCTCTGTGGTTAGTTCACAGAAAATAGTTGCCTGCTACTGCTGTTATGTAATGGCTTTAGTCCTTAAGATCTTGTGATAGAGATCTGTGCTGCTTAAGGTCCTGTGTTTAAACCCTGCTGCTGGCTCAAAATGGGGGTCACTACATGGAAGTCTTTAAAAAAATTGGTAACCAGCTTTTTTTTTTTTTGCCACAGACTCACAGCTCTTTAAGGGCTGACATGTCCGGGGACATCCCTGCTCAATTCCTACCCACAACCTCTCCCACATAATCCTTCCAAAGTTGCTTGCTAAGCACAATAGCTATTGGGACAGGGTTTTGGAATACTGTGTGGATACTGATACTTCCAGTCATGATTATTAAACCTCAATATATACTCTTAGCACCTTGTTTCAAATTGCTCCTGGCTACTAGGGACAGGACACCTGGAAGAAGAGTGGCTCCCTCCAAAAAAGAACAGACAATTCAGCTCCAGTCTCTCATATCAGGTTTCAGTTCATTCTTACTTGAGTATGGAAACCCAAGATGAGGGAATGTAATTTTTATGTTTTCTCATAAACTGTATCTCAATAAATGCTGGGTCAGCCTCAAGTCAGCCGGCTAGTGGACAGCTTGCGGTAACCCTAGACCTGCTGTAGGCTCCCTGTTTAGAAATGCTTCTTACAACTGAGAAATGACCTGCCATTTTCCAAAACAATCAGAGACCCTTTATAGTTTCCCCCAGACCACAAAGGCCAGTGATAGAATTTAGATTTTCAGATTTATCTTTGCAAGTAGAGGGGCTAAAAAACGCTTTAAAAAAAGAAAAATTAAAAAGAAAGAATGTCAATTATCTCCTATAGAGATCCCCAGAACGAAGGGAAGCCCCTCAGCTTTGTCATACCCCAAAAACCTGCTTTACCTTTAGACGGACGTGGGTAGCAACCATGTAATACCCTACACACCAATATACAAAAATCAGATTTCATTTGAATGATAGCACTGAATTATTTAATGCTTTTAACAAAATTGTTGCTTTTAAGCTTTAGTTGTATTTAAGCAGAAATTTCCCAATTGCCATAGTACTTCCCTAACCTCAGCATACTTCCCCTCACACCAAAATGAAGATGTCACCCTTCCATATTTCATTATTAAATAAATAGTAAAATGACTAGTTATTTTTGTGTTTAATCTACAGTTTTACAGAATAAAGTATGTATACGTACAAAAAAATGCATTAAAATGTTGCAAAGTCGAGCACTGGAAAGTTTCAAAATGCCAGAATCCAAGTTGCCAGTGAAAACTTAATTCTGCCTCATTCATCTAGTTTGTGTGCTGAATGAGGCAAGAGTCTATGGAAACAGTAGTATGAGATTATGTAATTAAAGACTATCATAGTATGTACTCATAAGGGGGACAAATTAAAGTTGCATGGACAACCTTAATATTGGTATTTCTTAACTTTCTAGTGCTTCACATTGCAATCTAAAAAACATATGTTAAATAACACTATTTTCAAGTAACTGACTATTTTGTAAAATAAAATTATATTATGAACAACTGTAACGACCCCCAATCACATATCAGCAGGATTTAAACTTGCCATCAGAACCACAGCCTGAACTCCAACCACTTGAGCTACAGGACTAACTGCATTACAGAGTCATAGTACTGAAGGCCAGAAGAGACCACCAATCAGGGCCGTCTCCAGGCACCAGCACGGAAAGCGCGTGCCTGGGGCGGCAAGCCGCGGGGGGCAGCAGTCAGGCTGCCTTCGGCGGCATTCTGAGGGAGGTCTGCCGGTTCCGTGGTTTCGGCGGCAATTCGGCGGCAGGGGCGGCGTGGCTCAGGACTGGCGGAGTGCACGCAGGAACGCCGCTGAATCCGTGGGACCTGGAACCGCCCACAGAAATGCCGCTGACGGCAGCTTGAGTGCCATGCTTGGGGCGGCGAAATGTATAGAGCCGGCCCTGCCACCAATTATCTAGTCTGACCTCCTATATATCAAAGGCCACCAACACCACCCAGCACCCCACAGTAAAGCCAACAACTGACATTAGAGCAAAGTATTACAGCCCTCCAAAAGACTAAATTATTGCATACCACAGGCAGGATAGGAGGGACAAAAGTGCACCAGTGCCCGAGGCCCCTGAAATGGTAGGATATTGATTAAGTGAGATATACCCAGATGAACCTGGCAAGCAACCCAGACATCACGCTGCAGAAAAAAAAGCCCATGGCCACTGCAGTTTGACCTGGGGGAAAATTCCTTCTCAAACACACACACACACGCACACACACACACACACACACACACCGCGATCGATCATTTAGACCCTAAGTATATGAGCAAGTACCAGCCAACCAAGCACCCGAGAGACTGGTCTATACCATCTCAGAGCACTGGCCCTCACCATCCAGGGTCTCTTCTCCAGCTGTGACCTTGTCCAGTGACTCAGAGGAAGGAGACAAAAAAAGAAACCTGGAATACACTGGGGTGGGGGGGGATCCCCTGCAGGTGACTGACTGAAGCCATGAAGCATGTGGATTTTAGGAACATCTGACAAGAACCAGAAGGGAGACTCAGGGCTGCGAAGCCCTGCCTCCCACTTTCACAAACAATCCCATCTACAATCCCACTCATACATTTGTCCAGCTTTCTCTTAAAACTAATTAAGTTGTTTCTTTTCCCTCAACTCCTATTGGGATACTGTTCCAGAATCTCACTCTTTTTATGGTTAGAAACATTCTTCTAATTTACAGCCTGAATTTGCTCATGGCCAATTTATACCGATTCTGTGCCAACATTGTTCTTTAGCTTCTTAAATAACTCTTCACCAGACCTGACATTTACCTCCTGACACATATTTAGAGAGAGCAATTACATCCCCTCTCCATCTTCATTTTGCTAACCTAAACACACTACGCTTCTTTAGTCTATTCTCATAAAATAGGCTCTCCATTCTTCTGAGAACCCTAGTAACCCTTCTCTGCACCTGTTCCAGATTGAATTCCTCTTTCTTGAACCCGAGCCCAAAATTGTACACTTTTTGATCAAAAACATCAAAAAATATTTTAGCAACAAAAAAAAAATCAATTTGATGAGATCTTGCCATTGCCTCATACAATGGCATTCATGTCTCTCTCTACTGGAAATGCCTTGCCTGATACAGCCTAGGATCACATTTGCCTTATTCGAGGTACATCACATTGACGGCTGAGTCATCCTGTGATTGACCACCCTCTCCTCTCCTGTCACTTGCATGCTTCCAACTGATTAGCCCCACAGTTTATAGCAGAAATTCTTATAAGCGCATGACCTTGCAGTTTGTAGTATTAATATTCATCCCACTGCTATTACTCCAGTCTTCAAGATCATCCAGTTCTTCCCATATAATATTCCAATCATCCTCTGTACTGGTGATGCCTTCCAACTTTGTATGATCAGCAAATTTTATTACCACACACCTACTTTTTTTTGCCAATGTCATTAATAAAAATATTGACTAAGATTGGTCCCAAGACTTATCCTTGAGAAAATCCACTAGTAACTTCCCTCCAGCCCTATAGTTCACCTTTCAGCACAAGCTGTTACCTTCACCCCTTTAGCCAGTTCCTTACCCGCTTTATGATTCTTGTACTAATCCCTTCTCTCTTCTCTAATTTAACTAATAATTTTGAACCTGGTAGTGTGTCAAAAGCTTTACTGAAGTCCATGTATATTAGATCAACTGCATTTCCGTTACCTAAAAATCAGGTTAGTCTGGCATGGTTTACCTTTGGAAACCCATTCTGCATTACATCCCCTTTTCCATCTACCTCCGTGAATTAAATTATTTTTTCCTACACGATTTGTTGTAAAGCCTTTCATTTTACTGGGATCAGACTAAGAGGTCCAATTCCCTGGACCACTTTTCCCCCCTTTCTTAAACACAGGTAAAACATTGGCTATTCTCCAGCCATATGGTGCAACCCCTGAATAGGTAGATTTATTAAAAATCCTTGCTACCAGAGTAGCTATCTTGTGCCAGTTCTTTCAGTGTTCTGGGATGGGGCCCGGATGGTTTCTATCCCAATTTAAGCACATTAAGCTCTACGTTTTTCTTCCATTTCAGACGTGGTCCTTTCCAGTCCTATATATTCATTTCCGTCAGCCATCCTGCCTTCATGACCATGCCCTATATTATCATCCCTACTGGAAACTGAAGCAAAGTATTCATTTGGGTTGGGGGCCATACTTAGGTTCTCTTTTATCACCTCCCCATGCACAGTGCAGAGTGGCCCAATATCATCCATATTTATTCTCTTTTTATTTATATAATTTTTAAAAAATATTTTTCTTTCCTTGGCAAGATCTAATTGAGCTGGACTTTTAGCAGTCTTTCACAGCACTTCTTCCTTGGGGGCTGTCCCAGCTGTAAGCTGTAAGGCTCTGTAGTAAACCTCCCCTTATGCACAGATGAACTGTCTCCTTTTCTTCCCCCTCCAGGCCTGGCTATGACTGCAGGTACAGCAGGGCAGGGCTGACTGGGCCCATAGGCTCACTTTACCCCGTCTTTGCTGGCTTAAGGTTTCTTTGCTTCATCACAGTAGGTTATAAAGAAAAGATACTTTTGGAAAAAAACATGTATATTAAATATGAATTTTGCCCAGATTCTTCTGGAAACATTAAAGGAGGAAGATGTTCCTTCTAATTTAAGAGCTAATCTGCAAACGTTACTCGATATCAACTACACATACCCTCATGTGACCTGCAAACACTAAGATAGAATGAGAACGCACAATATTCTCGACCTAAAGTTAAGCCATTGGCCTTTTTCGGTTTACCTAAAATCAATCCTCAGCATAAATTTATCACACTAACAAAAACAGACCTTATTTGTGCCTTCCTACTTTCTGTTACAGCTTTAATAACTTCAATTGTTATTTCTATACACATGCTTAACAAATAGATTATATTTTATTGAAAAACATTCACCCTCCAAGATCTGGTCAGGGGGTCAATGGTTAACTAGTGGAAATGATTAAAGGAAAACTTTCACTAAAATAGGTGAAGTAGTACTGGGATTCAGGAAGAAAGATCACAAAAAATGGTGACACATTTATCTGGGGACACATCAGAAAATAGAAGAAAGATGCAAAATTAAATTGAAACTACAGCAAGCAAGAACACAGACACAGCAACTCCATGAGGAATATATTGTGAAGAACAAAGAAGCCAAAAAAGAGTGCAAGGAAACCCTTTTTAGACAAAATGGTGACAGATGGATAGACCACTGTAGCACAAAGTGACATGAAGACACCGTACATTATTAGACAGTTGTCAAAAAGAAAAACAAATACCAACTAATTCAAGACAACAAAAGCAACTTAACAACAAAGACATCAGAACAATTAAATATATGGAGGCAGTACTTTGTCAACTACTGAATGGTGAGCTAGTGGCCAGTCCATTCTCTCTGATCTACCAATTTCCCCAGCCTTGCCTGCCTGTTTTTCATCCAATAACTAGACATGGTACAAGCTCCCTTAACTCATCTGCAATCCGTGTCCACATCCAAGTCACTCTCAATTGTTATTCAACTGTTCACAATCTAGCTGAAATGCACACATTATATATCTAAATTGCATATATATTGTATATAGTTCATCTTCCCTAACGTCTAGATCTCTTTTCTGATAGTGAGAGCTCCTCAGACAGCAGGAACATATTCAGTGGTTGAAATGTACATAACAGACAGTGAACATCAATAATAATACTGCACACAGACAATAGCCACTCTCTAAGCATTCATTTATTAGAGAAAGATGTGGTGTGGAATTAATTTACTTGTATTTTACACGCTATACATCAGTGCTTAACCCTTTGAAAACAGGGTTGCCTAACATGAAGATACAACTGTCGTCACTATCACATGCCGCTTTCGTTTATTTTGCCTTTGTAGAGCATAGAATTTAATCCTTGAGCAAAGTATAAGTGAGTGAAAAACCCTACTCTATTTCATACACTTATAGAATATCAAAAATTTCTTAGTGGATGCTTCCATTCATCTACATTTGCCTGGCAATAAATTAAAGATGCCCACACAATTTTCTATTAACAATTACACATGCATAATTGCAATTATGGTTTCACCCACACACTCTTCACCCAGTATTGCATAGTGCCAAATTAGTCACATATATGCATGCGTTTTAAAACATATGATAGAATGCTTTCACTGTATGATTGAAATGAACGATTAAAAAGAAACCTATTAGGATCATCTAATCCAGGGGTCTCAAACACACGGCCCGCAGGCCACATGCGGCCCGCGGAGTTATTTCCTGCGGCCTGCCATAGGCGCCAACTCCAATGGCAGCCAAGCTCCAAACATTACTGAATGTTTATATTTTATTAAAACCCCTCTTTGCATTACAGTTTTTAAAAAGTTAATACATTGACTTTTAATAGAATACTATATTACTCGTCATTTTTTTCATTGTTGACTATACTTTTGTATCATTGTATGAAAAGGTTTCAGTGATGCGGCCCTCGGACCAATTTACTAGTTTTCATGTGGCCCTCGTGGTGATTTGAGTTTCAGATCCCTGATCCAATCCATGCTCCTGCAAGGGCAGGACTGTACTCTGAAATTTATTTTTTTAGTACTTTGTCCTGTCTTGTTTAAACTGTCTTAGTCTAACTAATCTCTCTGTCAGAAATCTTTTCCCAATTTCATCTTGTTACTGTAGTTGTACCTTCTCCATCCCTCCAGCCCACTAGGTCTTAGACATTTAGGCCCTAATTTTCAGAAACATGTGCCTAACATTAGGGTCCTAGGCCCATATCTGGGTGCCTATTTTCAAAACTACTGAATACTCAGTAGCTCCCACTGAAATCCAAGTTAAGCACATTTGATGTTCAGGCCGGTAGTTTCGGGGCCTAAGTATAGATTTAGGAGCCAGACTTTAGGCACACATTTTTGAATTCCCTGACCTAACACAAGACCTTTATATAATTAACACATCCATAGTTATGAGAGATCCAGAGAAAAATAGGAATATACAAAAAGCTCTCATGCACTATTGCCATAATTTTTTTAAAGCGAATCAGCACACACACACACACACACACACACACACACACACATCATAAGAGTGGCTTAAAAATTATGAAGTTGTAAAAAATAATAAGTGTGAGGTTCTTTTTATTTCCCTTTCAGTTTTTGAACCATTAGGGTACACTAAAGATAAATTTTTAACCTTCTGTGTGTGTGAGGACTAGATTTTTTTTTATAAATGAAAAGGAAATTCTCAAAAAATAATATAAATCTAGAAGCATGGGATTATTCAACACAGAGAGAGAGAGAGAGAGAGAGATGCAATTTATTTATTTATTTGGCAATGCTACTCATGTTTCAGGGTTTAACCCAACATTAACTCAGAAGGTTATAAGAAACTTCTCCTATGATCAGGCTATTCAATAACTGTCAACTAAAAAGTTTCTTGAACCATCCACTAGCGGCCTCTCTGAGAAGGTCTGATAATGACTGAAGTCAATGGGAGTCTTGTTATGCATTTCATTGGGCACAGGACGAGAGCGAGAGTAAGAATATTTGACTAGATAGACTCCTGGTTTGATCCACTACTGTTCATACTTTCAAATAATTTTCTATTGAAGTGTATTGTTCAATTACCTAGTCCATTGTAGGAATAGATTCTATAGTTTATCATTATTTTTATATATATATATATATATATATATATATATATATATATATATATATATATATATATATATATATATATATATATATATATATATATATATATATATATGTGTGTGTGTGTGTGTGTGTGTTATTTCATCTATTAAAATCGAAAGGTGGCAAGAACATCAAGGAAAAAGAACATTTCAAATACAGAACATTATTTTGATCTGATTTTAAGTAGGGAAAAATACAAATTTGTGGTATCCTTTTTTAGCAGTGGTGCCAAATTTTACACTGATACCTACGCGTAAATGAGACACCACAATGTTGTTGTAACAAGAGTGTGAGCACTTAAGTGCCAACAGCAAAAGGATTTGCTGACATTCCCTGACAGTTAAATCAAAACTGAGTGGTTCCATAATAATAATAATAAAAATGTAAAAACCCAAATTCCTCAGATTATACTGAAGACAGAAATAATTCTGCTGGCTTTACTGTTTCCATGGGCTAGCAGAATTTACACAGATTTAACATCAATCCACCAGAAACCAAAATAATACTTAGGGAAATAAATAGTAACAAAATTTGAAATATATGAAGTATTGCAGTCCAAAAGGAAATGTAATTACAGTCAGTGATTTCATATCCAATTCTTAATAAAAAGATATATCTTGGGATTTCTGCATATTTTATATAGAAAATATTTCAGCCTGCATTCTGAGAAGCTGCATTTCAATCTAAAAAACTTTTTTTTAGTTCTACTCAGACACTACACAGGAAAAGAAGGTGTGGGGCCAAATTATCTGCTCTTGTAAACTGGCACATCTCCATTGCTTTTAGTGAAGCCCTGCCAGTGTATACTGGCAAAGAATTTGACTCATAGATTTTAATCCACAATATAAACAAGTCAGTTGACAGCAAGGCTAAAACTTAAGGCATTTTTTTGCAAGATACGTAAGGAAATTGGATATTAGCTTGTTTCACGTGACACTAGGAGTGGGGAATAGAGAATCTGAAGATTCAATAATATGCATAATAAGGGAACTATTTAAAATGGAAATACTAATATGCATGATAAAATGGCTCAATAAGTCCTAAAACATGAAAGCAAATCATTAATTTGTCCTGCAATCACACAGTACAGTGAAATTTGAAGACCATCTCTTCTATAGAGCCAGTGTGTTCCAGGGAATAGGGCAAGAGTCAGAAAACCTGAGTTCTATTCTTAACTCTGCTCTCATCCTGCTGTGTGACCTTGGGCAAGTCACTTCATCTCTCTCTATCTTCTCTACCTAGACAGTGAAATCATTGTTTTTGAACAGTGCTATGCACAATAGGCATTACTGTAAGATAAGTAAATAATAAGCCCTTATCTTAAGCATCTCTTAAAGCATCCCCAAGTTTTTCAGTATATTATTGCTTGACTTTCAGTTAAAAGTTACTTTTATTACACAACCAATTTCTGCTGGTCCTGTAGGCAAACACTTAAGACATTTAGGTTTATTTTATGGCTTCAATTAATTTCCCTCAGAATATATTGGTTAAAACGTTAAAAAAAAACACAAAAAAAACAAAACACAGATGCCCTGAATCACACATTTCTAATTCAATTCATTTAGTATATCAAAAACCAATCTTTTCCCGGTAATTTCAATATATCAAATGTCACAGAAAGGCCGAGTGACAGATTGCTGGGTTTCATTCAGAACAGTCAGCCTACTAAAATGTGTTCACTGTTAGGATTTCGTTCTACAATGTACTCTAAAATATTTAGTTGTGCAGGCATCCTCTGCGATCACATTTTTTTTCTTTTACATTCCAAAGAAACAAGCTGAAGTAACAAATTGGGCTCCAGCATATGCCATGGGTGGGTTACACATGTGGTATGACACATGGATTTTAGACTCCGGTCCAGATTTCACACCCTCTACGCAAAGGTCTATTGCAGCCTATGTACTGTCCAAAACCACAAGACATCTGGATTGTAATGTCATGGAATGTCCTGCTTTGACTGCGGGTTACCATGGACACATGTTGTGCGTAGATACTAATGAGAATAAGGGAAACTAAGAAACAACCTATGAAAAACAGAGCACCCCAGTATTTATGGGGTGCAGAAATACAGATAAGGAAGAGGGTTGAAACCCTCAGGCATATGTATAAGGTGTTAGGCCTGGTCAGAACAATATAAAACAAGTTCCCAGGTTGAGTAGAAGTGGAAAGACCCCAAGGGAAGACCCACCAGAAACCCCAGCAGGAACCACCTCTCTGTTGATGATAGTCTGTTGACAGATCCATCAGAGCCTAGCGTATCTTTGAGGATGTGAGTATGAACACAGTCTTAGTCATTGAATTGTAAGATTTATATATGCATGGGTAATTGTAATTTTACTTATTGCTTTAATAAAACTAGTAATACAGATAAGACTTTGCACTTGTGAATGTGTCTGTGGTCACTATCCTTTGTCTTCGTGAATTCCTGGAGTCTCCAAATTTGAGAAAAACACCACAGTTGATTTTCACTCGGTTAAGTTTGAACCTGTAGCAACAGGAGCTGAACTCTGATTAATACAAAAATCACTAAATTAAATTTAAATAAAAAAGGCTACCTCTGAAAATGATTTCATGATCTTGCAGTGTTCCATAATTAAATGATACTGTGCAACATACTGCACAGTTAATTATTTTACTACCTCCATTTGGTGTTTCATGAGTATTTACTTTTCCTACTCCCAAGCATATAGCTTTAGCATTGTTATAGTTGCTGAATTCCAGGCATAAGAGTGGGTGAGCTATCTGAATAGATAATCTTTTCAATTGTTAGACAGCAATTGACTGAAACTGGGGGGAAAGTTATTATGTTGTCAAGTCTTTGATATGTCATTGGTTGAGAAAAACAGTTTCTATTCGTCGTCTCCCATGCCTACCAGATATTCATTGAAGGCAGCTTCTTACCAGAATGACATTTGATGCCCATTATTGATGTAAATGGTAACCTTTATATTCCTGAACAACACACTAACAATTCTTACTGTAAAAGTTATGCATCTACTGCACCTGCTGTGCTGAACAGTTTATTCCCATAGCGACAACAAACACTCAGATATGCCCATGGGGTCATACATATTCAGCTATACACACACTAATATTTTTAATTTTATAAAGCACCTGCATGGAATTTAACAAATAAAATTGACCTCTCTGTTTATCAAGGACACACCAATCTAATGTATATACAACAGTGAAGGGGATAACAAGCAAAAATGAGGAAGTGATAGCGAAGGACAATCAAAAGATCTGGTGTTTTTTAAAAACAACACAAGTTACTTTGGTATTAAAAACTTTTTAAAAGTAAATATTAAAATGAGAGAATGTGAAAGGCAAGGTGCATGATAACCGCTTGTCTCAACACTAACCATATGCCGGAATCTATGGAGACCAGTGAGCACCAAATTATGTCCCTTAAAATTCTACTTAGCATGTGTCTATGTTTTAGACTTTAGTAGCAGCAGTACTAATAAAAAATAATATATGGAGATATGCCTATTTCATAGAACTGGAAGGACCTTGAAAAGTCATCGAGTCCAGTCCCCTGCCTTCACTAGCAGGACCAAGTACTGTCCCCTGACAGATTTTTGCCCTAGATCCCTAAATGGCCCCCTCAAGGATTGAACTCACAACACGGGGTTTAGCAGGCCAATACTCAAACTGAGCTATCCCTCCCCAGCTATCCTGACTACAACGTCTTGTCTATCACAGTCTGTCAGCATGGCCTGGTAACACAATGGGACTTAAATTACTTAAGCATCATGTAATTACTCCAGCTCCAGAAGCAGCCCATGCAGGGGAAGAGGAAATTCTGTTACTCCTCAGCCTGGCCAGGACTAGTAGCTGGAGCCTGGTAGGAGCCCCCGACCAGGGCATGCCCAGTCCAGCCGCTCCCCGGCTTCAAGCCCAGTGCTCGGGAGTTAAATGGGCCTTGGGCTGGCTGTGTGTGTGGCGGGGACGGACAGAGCGAGGCAGGGACCGCGGGGCAGGGACCGCGGGGCAGGGACCGCGGGGCAGGGACCGCGGGGCAGGGACCGCGGGGCAGGGACCGCGGGGCAGGGACCGCGGGGCAGGGACCGCGGGGCAGGGACCGCGGGCCTGCCCTCCCCAAAAAGTGATGGCTCCCCCCCGCCCCATAGCATACCACCCTCACTTCTCTGCTGCTGGTGGTGCTGCCTTCACAGCTAGGTGCCTGGCCAGCAGCCACCATTTTCCAACTGCCCAGCTCTGAAGACAGTGCAGAAGTAAGGATGGCAATACTGTCACACACACACACACACCGCCTCCTACAATAGCCAGATTTGACAGGGGAGATGAGAGGTCACAGTCTGTCACGCGTTTTTCATGGCCATGAATTTGATAGGGCGCTACTTATATAATAAAAACTCAGATGCATTTTGGACATCAGTTGCTTAGTGTTGAATGTTTACCACGTAAGCATGACATCATCACCATGGGAGGATTGTTAATTCCCCATGAAGCAGAAGCAATAAGAGCCAGGGCTGGCCTTACCATGAGGCAAACTGAGGCAGCCGTCTCAAATGCCAGACTATGGGGGGATGCCACTAGGACCCGGAGTGTAGAAAATGGTGTCCGCTGCTAGTTCATATGTATTCTCTCTGCTCTAGATGCAGAGAGATGGTGGAGTGCTGTGCTGGAGGAAGGAGGGCACAAGAGACATAACAGGCAGGCAGGAGAAAAGGTAGAGGGAATAACAGAAAGCAACAGGAGCTGCAGGGAGAGAGAGGAGGAGGAGCCTCTTGTGTACCTCTCTAGCACCCCTGGGAGCCTGGACTGATTAACACCAGCTTCTCAGGGAGCTTCCTGTTTCCTGCTGCTTCCCTGAACCCACTTGAGAACAAGCAGTCAACTGAAGTAGTAAGAGCCAGTTAGGCCCTTAAGACTCTGATATCTTCCCTCACTCAGGCCCTGCTACCAGCCTGCTTATTTGTCCCCTTCAATTGAGTGCTGAGAGCCACTATAGCTGACACAGAACAGCAGTCATGAGTGAAAGAAGAAAACGCCCCTCTGGGTCAGCATTCAGAAAAAGAAAAGGCAAAGGAATCTTTTCTATCTAAGCAGGAAGGAGCTCTCCTGAGATACAGAGACACATGTTCATGGTGAGTCTTCTGGCCCCAGTGAGGATGTGAATGGTGAAGAGATGTCTGATCTTCCAGTTAATCAGAGTGCAGGTGACCTGGCAGCTACTGCAGCATCCATATCTCCATCTCAAATGAATGTAACCATGCACATTCCTGAATAAAAAAGTGTAGATCAGAGAAGAGTGTGGTGGAGGCGCAAGAAATAGCTGCTGCTGTGTTTAGTTCCTTAAGTCTAGATGATCCAGGACTGTGGACCCACTTGAGCAGTAGCCTGAGGGACTTCCTTGTACTGCATGGGCCACAGCAAGTGAAAAACTTCATGTTCCCCAAAGACAATGAAAATAGAAGTTTCCATCCAACACATTACTTGCGTGAAATCCCCAATGGTGACAAAGTGGAGACGCCATGGCTTATGTACTCAAAAATCCAGAATGTTGCATACTGTTGTTGCTGCAAACTCTTCCAGTCTAATGTTCCAGCCACATTGGGTTCTACAGGAACAAAGGACTGGAAAAATCTAGCTAGAAATTTGGCATGCCATGAGAAGGCAGCAAATCAACAGAGAGCATTCCATAGGTGGAAAGAGCTTTAGATGAGACTAAGGTTAGAGGCCACCATAGATGATCAGCATCAAGAGAAGATTGCATCAGAGTCTTTTTACTGGCAAAGTGTCCTGAAAAGGCTCATTGCCATTGTGAGAATGCTTGCTACCCAAAACCTAGCACTGCATGACACTTCAGATCAGCTGTATGTGCCAAACAATGGGAAAACTTCCTTAAAATTGTGGAGCTGATGGCTGAGTTTGATGCTGTACTCCAGGAGCATCTAAGAAGAGTCACCATCCAAGAAATGTACACACACCACTACCTTGGAAAAACAATTCAAAATGAGATCATACAGTTACCGGCAACAAAGTCAAACAGAAGATTGTGGCAGATCTGAAGTCAGCAAGATATTACTGTGTTATTCTGGACTGCACACCTGACAGCCATACGGAACAAATGACTTTAATGGTGCATTTTGTAACAACAGCAGAACCTAGTGAAAATATCCCTGCAATGGTGACTGTCAGAGAGCATTTTCTAGAATTTATTGACATTGATGATACTACAGGAGCTGGTATGACAAATGTGTTTCTTAAAAAGCTGGAAGATACGGGAATTGCGATAGATGACACGAGAGGTCAGATAATGGTGCCAACATGGGAGGAAAGAACAGAGGAGTGCAGACACAGATCCAAGAGTTAAACCCTCGAGCTTTTTTTTTTGTCCCATGCAGTTCTCATTCATTGAACTTAGTTGTCAGTGATGCAGCATCAGCTTCTAGTGAGGCTGCTGAATTTTTTAATGTAATTCAAAGCATCTATGTATTTTTCTCTGCATCAACTCATCGATGGCAAATTTTGAAGCAACATCTGGGAACATCCTCTCTAACACTGAAACCACTGAGTGCCACAGGATGGGAAAGTCGAGTGGAGGTGATAAAGCCTATCAAACATCAAATTGGGAAGATAGATGATGCCATAGTTGCCATTATGGAGGATAATGTTATGACAGGAACTGTTCGTGGGAGAACAGTGGCAGAGGGAAATGGAATCACCAGAAACATACATAACTTCACATTTCTGTTTGGCTTAGTGTTGTGGCATGACATACTGTTTGAAATAAATGTTGCAAGCAAAAGACTCCAAGGTGTTGACCTTGATATATCTGGAGCAATGGAACAACTTGACAAAGCAAAGTCAGACCTACAGTCTTACCAGTCAGATGGGGGATTTCAAAACGTTCTGAAGAGTGCACAGAAGTCACTGAAGCTATTTTCCCACCCATTCAAGAATACAAGAGTCACTGAAGAAGATGACATTTTGATTACGAGGCATGGGATAATCCCATAAGAGACCCCAAACAACAATTCAACGTTGAATTCTTTAACCAGGTGCTAGATTGTGCAATACAGTCAGTTGAAGACCGTTTCATGCAGCTCAGGGAACACAGCAGTATATTTGGGATGTTGTATGATATTCCAAAACTCTTCACTATACCTGAAGAAGACCTACACCAGCAATGCAGCGCATGAGAGACAGTGTTGACACATGATGACATGCGCAATATTGATGCGAGTGATTTAGGTGATGAACTGAAAGCCCTTTCAAGATACATTTCAGCAGGATCAACTCCAAAGGCTGTTCTGGAATATATGTGCACAAATAAGATGACCACTCTCTTTCCAAATGCTTTTGTTGCTCTGCACATACTTCTAACACTTCCTGTAACAGTTGCCAGTGGAGAACGCAGCTTCTCCAAGCTGAAACTAATAAAAACACATCTACACTCCACAATGACACAGGAGAGGCTGGTCGGCCTTGCAACTATCTCAATAGAGCATGAGCTGGCCCAGACTGTGGATCTTCAGGAAGCAGTTCAAATCTTTGCAACCAAGAAGGCATGGAAAGCACCACTTTGATTATTCAAACAGATAAAAATGCCAGGGTTTACTATGCAGACAAGAAAAGTTACATTTGCTGTTCAGGTGTTTGAAAGTGAAGTGTTACTTAAAATTCTTGAACAAGGCATTTTAAGTTTAGTTCTACTCCTCTCATGGTACTGATCTGCTACCTATCCCAATAAAGGAGAACAGGAAGAAGGCAGAATTGAGACCTTTCAAAGTTTTGGCTCAAGCGAAGGGGTATGGGGGTGTCATTTGAGTTCCCCGCCTCAGGTGCCAAAATGTTGTGGACCGGCCCTAGTAAGAGCCGATTACATTTTAAGTAATGAACAGTCTGATTTTATTCACATGTATGTCCTTTGGGAAACGGAATCAGGGGATGGAGGGAAATAGAAAAAAAATATTAAATGGGGTGGGGGTGTAACATTTTCACAGCGCCTAAGTCCTTTGGGAGCTTAAATCCCTTTAGAAACAATTCTTCCTGCATTTTAACAGAATATTTTCCAAGAGATGCAGCAGCTTGAAGTCCATATTAAATATTTTGCAGCTCTTTTCTGTGGGTACAAAGAACTGAAGTTCTAAGTCTATGAAAAACCTTTTGTTCATTAAACAAACCTTAAGGGGGAAGTATAAATTAAAAGTGTTATATATTCAGTGTCATCAAATCAGCTAAAAACACGTTTTGTACCACTCCATGAAATAAACTCTTTTTATAGTACCTTTTCTGTAAACATTGCCTCGTGTACATAATAAAATTAATCACACAAGTAACACCAGCTCTGGAGCCAATAGCTAACAAAAAGTTCCATAGAAACAGTAAAATAAAATTCCAAACAGTAAGATTCTCATAAATGGAAAGATGGGCAATAGGTACACTTTCAGTCTGTAGAGCAGAAAAAGTGTTGTATGTAATCACTCAATAAGGGGTGGGGGTGAGGGTGGAGGAGGTACATTGTTTTACAACAGCAGACTGCCACTGGGGCAGATACTGGAAACAGTTTCCCTCAGTCTTCCTACCCTCATAGGGTAATCTTTCAATTAGTATTATAGGTCTCTCCTCCTTGCAGCATTGGCAGCTGCACTGTGGAGCAGACAGGAGACTAATGTCCAGACGTATCAGGAAGTGGTTTACTCATACAAGTTGGTTAACATGGAAGCAAATTGAAACTGGAACCCATGTGGCTGCACTGGGAAAACAAATAGGTAGTCGGCCTCCATCCAGGTTGACTCCCGGGCAGTGTAAGCTAGACTAAGTGCCAGACAATCCATCTTTAAGTTAGAGGGAATATGTGGGACAGCTTAACTATAACAACACTGACCTCCATCCACATGGGCAGTGACATGTCTGAGTCAACGATTCAGCCCCATGCTGTTAACTCTAAGAGGACCCCTAGGACACTTGACACAAGCTACAGCACAACTAACATGAGTGAGGAACTTCTGTATTTGGACACAGAGCATGTTAAAGTCATGAGATAGGGAATACACAATATTAAACACAACCAAAACTTCTAATATGAACAAGGCTTTTGTGTTTCAGTTCACTTGCTAAACGCTACAAGGTGAGCCACTGTGTTCTCTTCCATGAAGACTTCATATTTGTTCTTTTCCTTAGTCTGAAACAGAGGTAATCTAAACTGAAAATAAATTCTTCTCTCTATGTATAGGAAAAGCCTAACATCTCCTACTTTCCAGGTCACCATACTCCATCCAGGGAGAGAACAGAGTCCTCACTGGGGCAGCAAAATGTAGGTGGAAGATCACCTGACAACCCTGGAGTTTTACAGCAGCTGATCTCAAACAGCTTGTAGTGGAACATAAAAAGCAATACAACTTGCAAGTTATACACCATGGACTTTTAATATCGGAGGAACATTTTTGAACTACCGCACTGTTTGGAAAGGTTTGCTTTGCTCCTACTCAATCAGGGAAATGATTCTTTTTCATTGTAAGGAAACTGGGATTCCCCTCCCCCGCCCCACTGAAGTTTATGTAAAAGTGTATCCGGCAGATTAGCCTACAAAGAAATGTAAAACAACCCACTTTCTGGCTGTTGCAGGAGGAACTTATTGACTTTCATCAAAAGAAACAGACAGCAATAGGGAGCCAAACAAACAATCTTGGGACCAAGGAGACATGTTTCCATGATTATGTTTAAGCAAACTCCTGGATATGCTCTAATCGGTATCCAATGGGCACAGAGCCTATGGCACTTGTTTCAGTAGGAATATACATATGAATTTAGGAACTGTCATCCCAACAATAATAATCTAGTTCATTGTAACACCGAAGAATTTTTTTCCCCACAGTAATGTGTATCTATTAAGAAGCATGGGCTCAAGATCAAACCACAGCATCACCACATTAAATGGCAATAAAGATCAAAATAAAGTGACTGGTAGACACAAAATGAGACATACTGAAAAAATAAATTTAATGCAAAACCAAAAAAGTCCCACAGGGCACTCAAAGAGGTCAAATAATATTCTATAATTACTTCACACAAATATCTACCCTGGGAAATTAAATTAAGTAAGCTCAAGACTATTCGAGTCATTCTGTAACTTTCATAAGTAAGTTTTTGGAAGCCCTTTGGACCGGGGGGGGGGGGGGCTTAAATCAAACTGAGAAATGATACAGCAACAAACTTTCCTGATTTTTTCCCTTCCCTAAAAATAACCCACCAAAAAATATGAGATATTATATATCTGCTTTTTTGTCCTATTGGGCCCTGATCTTTGAAACCTTTGCACAAAAGGAACTTTGTACACTTGAATAGCATCATTGACTTCAATAGAATTGCTAATGTGCATATGGTTATTTACATGTTTGCTAGATCAGGGCAAGGATAGGTCTTATTCTGTGTCTGTGAAACGCCTAGCCCATTTTGGACCCTACAAGTGGAGAAACATAATTTTAGATGCACAGAGAACTATTTAAGCTTCCTGACAGTATTTAGAAACTTTATAAACACCAAAATAGTCTTGATATCTAACACTAAGCCAAGCTACATATATATCTCTGATCTACTGGAGTAAAACAAGGAGAAAGTGGGATCCTCAACCAATACCAGAATCTTTTTTTCCCCCATGTTTGAAAACATTTGATTGTTAATGTGACTAATTTTCTAAAAGTGGATAAGCTGAGTATTGATATTCTTTTAACATTCACAGCAACTAGCTGATAGGCAAGGCTTGCATATATAATATTGCATATACACCTCTACTCCAATATAATGCGATCCGATACAACACAAATTCAGATATAACACGGTAAAGCAGCGCTCTGGGGGGCAGGGCTGTGTGCTCCAGCTGATCAGCAGAAGTTCGATATAACGGGGTAAGATTTTTTGGCTCCCGAGGACAGCGTTGTATGGAGGTAGCGGTGTACTACTGTGCCAGGCACCTCAATTCTATAACGGTATCGACACGTAGATAATAGAGAAAAGTAACAAAGATCAAAAAGCATCTGGATGGACGGACTTGAGAGAACTGTAAACCTATAGCTTGAATAAGTGACTGAAGAGAGAGAGGGTGTTTGCGGTGTTGTATGTGTAACCCCTTTGGGGTTTAGAGAGCATGGCCCCTTTAAATCTTTTTCCTAAGGGAGGGGGAGCAGCGAGAAAAAGGAGGGACATTCCATGGGTCTGGAGCTGGAGAGAGAGAAATGCGGCAGCCTGCAGGCCCTCGGAGGAGAAGCAGAGAGAACCTGCCTGAAGCCCGAGAAGGACAGGGCGGCTGATCGGGGACACCCCAGGACAGGAGCCAGGAGGAGCACTGTGCCAGGGGGGAATTGCCTGAGAAGGACAGGCTGGAGCTGGACCCAGTACCTGTATCACTTCTGCCCAGAGCTGCATGGGGGCTCTGAGTACTGGGGCTTGTGACTCTGCATTGGGAATAAGGAGGGAGGCTGTAGCTAGTTAAGTGGGGAGGTGGTCGCTCTGTGTGGCTTTGCAGAGAGCGGCAGAAGAGGGCACTGGAGGGGTTTGTTGGGGAAAGTTAATTGGCGCTGAAGACGACCAGGAGCACCCAAGACTCACCACTGGACTGGAACTTTGCTCAGGACTCCTGCACTCTGTGTGCAGACACATTGCTCAGTGTCTGCCCTTTCGGCCTGTGCTACCACTGGGCCTGTGGTGCCTTGGTTTGGATGCAACCCCGTTTTACTGCTCCCCCTATATTTCCCCTTGTTGTTTTTCCTTCTCTCATCCCTCTGTAAATAAATATTTCCCTTTCTTATATCCATTGGACTTTTCCTGTGGGTGTGTGTTCACTCTGGGGGGTTTGGAACAGGTGCCCCTAGGGTGGAAGGGATTTTTCCTGCTGCATTCCTGTGCGCGCTCTCTCTTGGCCAGAGCTGCCTGCAGAGCAGACTCCATCTTGGCCACGAGGACGCTAAAGTTACATATGTATATTACCTCACCTGCCTTGCCTCTCAAAAGAGATATGGTGGTTATTTATCTAACAAGACTAAACACCAAAGAGAGGGCGGTCAAGACAGATAAAAGTAACACATTTTTGATGCAACCAAACAAAACCTTTTGAATTTTATCATCACTGCATAGGAATTTTAGCATTGCTCTATCACATGACTGATTTATAAATCCCAACATTTAAATAGCACCTAAATAATTCAATGTGCAACTCCTACATGTACATTTTAATTTGAACTTCTAATTTATGAAAATATGTATAGGTTTCTATATCTTTCCTGCCCACAGTTCTGTACTGTGGTGTTATCCAACTAATAAATTAGACTCCAATTGTACCCTCCAGAACAATACATGGAGAAGTCCCGCCACATCTGTCTCTGGCCCAATGTGCCCTTAACCCTGCCATCCCGGAATTTACAGAGGACAACCTGCAGGTCAGGAGACATGCACATGGGAAAGAGGTCCTAGGGACACACCCTGTCCCTCTTCAAACCCGGCAGGGAAACTGCAGGAAAGTTAATACAGATTCATGGATGTGCTGACTTTTCTGCAAGCACTTCCATGCTAGGGGACCCATTAACAGGAAAGCCATTTGCCAGGGAGAACAGAGCCTTTGTACCATTCACCTTATCCTTCTACATAGCTCAATGAATGTGGGTTCTAGGTGTTGAACTCCCTGTTAACTCAGACCCCTTACCTGAAACAACTTCAGAAACCTCTTCAAGAGGAATCCTGCAGTTCTCCCTCCCTCCAGGTAGCCTCCACTGTGTTTTTCTGAAGGATAGGGCATGTTGGGCCTCAAAGCCCTGGCTGGGATGATCTAGTTGGGGTTGGTCCTGCTTTGAGCAGGGGGTTGGACTAGATGACCTCCTGAGGTCCCTTCCAACCCTGAGATTCTATGATTCTATGATTTATTCAATTCGAATTCTCTAACACTATCTTGTGGCATTCCATGCATGATCCAGCTGAGAGGAATTCTATGTTTGAAAATTAATTCTTTGCTGAAGGAGAACCTATTCATGTAACCACTTAATTCCAGAAGGCAGATCTGCAGAGAAAACGCTCAAAATAAAGATTTTAAAATTACCTTGTAGTGGTTAAAATTTACTGTCTGGTTTTCAGCAGAGAAAATTTTTGTAATCATTTTGAAGAGTGTACATTTATAAATCATCAGAAAAGCAAGTTTTTCAGCAAGGAATTCTCTCATATGTTGCATTAAATGAATCCACAGTCAGTTCTCTCAGTATCCTTTATTCATTGAGTTATGAAATAAGAACTCTTCAGACAATAAAAACAAAAATTCCCTTTTTGGTAATACTTCATGAGTACTTCTTGTACACACAACAAGGGAAAAACAAATCAAGGACTGGAGAAGGGTTGACCAGATTTCTAACATGAAAAACTAGAATAATCATCACAAGGGGTAGAGGAAGGGCATGGAGGTGGTAGGCTTAATAGGGGTACATGGAATGGCGAATGAGGAAAGTGTCCTGTCCTTCCTCTTCACCTGCTCACTTAGAAATGCTAGTCTTTCATCATCATCCTGTGAACTTGACTTCGCAAGTGGGAAAAGGCTTGTTTGATAACTCATGGGTCAAGACTCACTGAGACCCTCAGACGTTATGTGAGGGGGAAGGGCCTGGGTAGGATTGCAACATGTAACACACACCTGGAGGAACATGTGTAGGGCCCTACCAAATTAAACAGCCATGAAAAATGTGTCACAGGCTGTGAAATCTGGTCTTGTGTGTGCTTTTACCCTACACTATATAGATTTAATGGGGGAGACCAGAGTTTTTCAAACTGGGAGTCCTGACCCAAAAGGGAGTTGCGGGGAGTCACAAGATTATCTTAGAGATGTTGCGGTATTGCCACCCTTCTGCGCTGCCTTCAGAGCCAAGTGACCATAGAGCAGCAGGTGTTGGCCGGGTGCCCAGCTTTGAAAGCAACACCCCAGCAGCAGCAGCACAGACGTAAGGGTGGCAATACCATACCGTGCACCCTTACTTCTGCACTGCTGCCTTCAGAGCTGGGTGCTTGGAGAGTGGCGGCTGCTGACTGAGGGACCAGTTCTGCAGGCAGTAGTGCAGAAGTAAGGATGGCATGGCATGGGATGGTGGCAATACCATACCATCCCATGCCATCCTTACTTCTGCGCTGCTGCTGGCAGCGGCTCTGCCTTCAGAGCTGTGCTCCCAGCCTGCAGCCACCACTCTCCAGCTGCTCAGCTCTGAAGGCAGCACCGCCGCCTGCAGAAGTGAGGGTAGCAGTACCACAACCCCCCCTTACAATAACCTTGTGACACTCCCTCCCTCCACCTCCAACTCCTTTTTGGGTCAAGGCTCCTACAATTACAACACCGTGGAATTTCAGATTTAAATAGCTTAAATCATTAAATTTACTATTTTAAAAATCCTATGACCGTGAAATTGACCAAAATGGACTGTGAGTTTGGTAGAGCCCCAAACATGTGGTTCTTGAAGTAAACATGCCCAGGCCATCAACAGCCCCCAGTCAGATGGCCAGCATTTCCTTCCAGTAGCCAGCTTACAAAACATCAACTTTTGTAAAACCCACAGGGACAGGTCCTGAACAGAACACATGCACTCTGTGCCGGGCCATATGGTCTACGAGATATGAATGCCTATATTTTCTGTTCACTGTTGCTGACACTTATCCTTTTTTCTGACTTTATTTTCCATAACAATCCAGACTGACTTGCCCAAACATTGATGAAAGGATCATAAAAATATTAAGGGGGAGGGGAAACCATAACAATCTATGCATAAACTGTCACATATAAACCCATAGCTTTAGATAATATTAGGCCCTATCTACACTAGCACTTATGTCGGCAACATTTTTGTCGCTCAGGGTTGTGAAAACACTCCTTCCTCCCTCCCAAATGACATGTTTTACCGGCATAAGCGCTCGTGTGCACAGCTCTATGTCAGCAGGAGACACTCTTCCACCGACATAGCTACTGCCGCTCGTTGAGCTGGTTTTATGATGTCAACGGGAGAGCTCTCTCTCATCGGCATAACATGGCTATACAAGCGCTCTGATAGTGCCACAGCTGTATCGGTACAGCTGTGCCACTGTAACCTTGTAAGCATAGACATTGCCTTAGAGATGGTGGACCTCTCCATGATCTATCATCACATCTTGTCTCTTAACTTCTTCTCTACTCAGACTAGACCATGTTCAATATCAGACCTTGATTATAATTTCCCAGAAATGGGACAGCCCCATAAAATATACCATCATGCATCCTCTTATGACCACATATATTTCAACATGGACTGAA
The DNA here is from genome assembly GCA_037349315.1 of Chelydra serpentina. Classification (NCBI taxonomy): domain Eukaryota; kingdom Metazoa; phylum Chordata; order Testudines; family Chelydridae; genus Chelydra; species Chelydra serpentina. The sequence continues at coordinate 21,416,706 of JBAIAC010000019.1, forward strand.
TACACGTACAGTACAGCGACTGTTCAGCTAATTTGCTCCTCTATATTACAGCTCCAGTACCAGTGTTCTATTGAAGGAGTCTGTGGTCCCTCAGGCATCTCTCTTATATCCATTGCTACTCAATATTGTAAATTAACAAGTTGAAAATGAGAGCTGAGACTTTGATAATAAAATGTACAGAAAAGAAAGCCGCAAGGGATTGTAAAAAAAACCTCGTAGGACAGGATTAAACTATAGCACGATCTTGCGAAAATGGAGAAATGGACTGAAATCAATGAAATTAGAAAAAATAAAGAAATGAAAAGTGGATCGTATAGGAAGGATTAATCAAATTCACGAATACAGAACCAGGGAATATGGCTAGCAAGCAATACAGCAGAGAAGGATCTGGGCCATAGGGGGTGACAGTTTGAAGACTCTATTATTTGCATTACAGTAGCACATAGGAGCCTTAGATATGGACCAGGACCCCACTGTGCAAGGTGCTGTACAAGCACAGGGCAAAAACACAGTAGGTACGTATATAGGCTCTCAACTCTACAGCCTCCGAGTGCCTCACATTAAGGACCCATGGGTTCCCAGGCAGCCCCCTCACCCTGGCTGCCATTGGGGAGTTCACTCAGAATTACTCAAAATGAGGGGTTAGCAGAACTCTGACCCCTCCCACAGGTAATGCCCATGAAAATCCTGATTACAGGACTTGGACCCTGGCTCTGACCACCTCACGCCAGCCAGTAGGTCAGACCATCCATGTCCTGGTCCTAACAGCTTGCTCAGACCCACTAACCCACTGGAGGGATAGGCTCGGTCAGGCATGGATCAGCAGAGTTCCTCGGGGTGCTGGCATCACAGCACCCCAACCTTGGCGGACAACCAAGTGACGCAGGCACAGGCTACACATTTTGTTGCTGAAAACCAGATATTGCAGGAGCAAGTGCTCCAACTTTGCACCCAACCAGCTCCTGTCATCCCCTGCCAAAGCGCTTTAACAGGGATCAAAGGTTTTGAGGTTTCATGAATCAAAGCCACCTCCAGTTCTTGTGTTGCCCACAGACATATTCCTCCAGTGCAGGCAGGGTAAGCCTATAGTCAGCCTCCTGACTGGGGAATCATAGAGTTGAAGGAGTGGAAGGGACCTCAAGAGGTCATCAAGTCCAGTCCCCTGCACTCAACGCAGGTCTAAGTATTATCTAGACCATTCCTGACAAGTGTTTGTCTAACCTGCTCCTAAAAACCTGCAGTGATGGAGATTCCAAAACCTCCTTAGGCAATTTATTCCAGTGCTTAAACACCCTAACAGTTAGGAAGTGTCCTACCTAAATGTCCCTTGCTGCAATTTAAACCCATTGCTTCTTGTCCTATCTTCAGAGGTTAGAGAGAACAATGTTTCTGCCTCCCCCTTGTAACAACCTGTTAAGCGCTTGAAAACTGTTATGTCCCCTCAGTTTTCTCTTCTCCGGACTAAACAAACCCAGTTTTTTTAATCTTCCCTCATAGGTCACATTTTCTAGACCTATTTTTGTTGCTCTTCTGTGAATTTCCTCCAATCTGTCCACATCTTTCCCAAAAAGCACTAAACAGGGCCTGCTTTTTGGCTTGAGACTCACAGTTCAGTGTTATCTAACTGGGGCACCCCCCAGCAAGCAGTGTCAACCATCTTTGGTTGTCCTAATGGTGCCCACAGAACAAAAGCTGCCCTGTGTAAGCTTCAGCAAGATCAAGGTACAATACCTATTATGCTGCACATTTCGGCCTGGAATGGGGTGGAACAACTATACCAGTTCTGGTGGGGCCTACAAGAAGAAATAAAGGATGGGCTAGCCCACATCAAGACCCCAGCAGACCTGGATGCTTTTATTGGATTTCACCATCCAGATCGACAGTCAATTGTGGGAATAGCAAGAGGAGAAAAGTGGAATGATACAGCCATGGCCCCCATTATTGAACCCAGCCCCTCAAGGGGAGCTGACACAGGTAGACATGATCTGCCGGCAACTCACACCTGAGGAAAAGGAGCAACGTTGACATTTCAACCTGTGTTTTTACTGTGGGGAGCTGCCACCTCTGGCTGCCCCACACAAAGCCCAGCCTGAAGGGGGCTTGGAAATGAGCCAGCCCACGCCCAGTAAAAGGGACCAGCCTTGGTGCCCTGTCAAAGTGTACACGCAAGTCCCAAACACAGTCCAGGCTGGAATGCATGCCAATACCTGGCAAGCAACACTACACCCACAAGTTCTAGGCAAGTTAAACGTACCGGGGCATCCCCAACAAATTCTCTCACACTGGGAATTCATCACCTCAGGTGCCGCAGTTAACTTAATCGATGTGGATGTAGATCAAATCCTGCAGATTCCCCTACAGCCAAAATCCACCACAGAAACCATTCCCTGGGAGGCCACCGTCCAAGGCTATCAGGAGACATTGAAATTCAATGTCACCCAGAATCAAAGGAAAGTGTGGGGAGCAGATATCTCCTGGCTGGTCTCCCATAACCCACAGATCCAGTGGCAGGAACTGAAGGTTGGCTTCCCCTGTGAGTTCTTCCAGCAGTACTGCTGGAGCCTAGGGGGTGGGAAGTACATAAAATTGACCATTCCCTGTTGCAAACTTATCCACAAACTTTTTTTCATCCAGCCTCAAAAGTGGCTATTTGTATATGGTACAGCTTTTCCAGTTCCTTAAACAAAGGTGAATTAACACAAGACAATTTGGAATTAGTATCTGCTGTGCTTGTGACCTGCAACACAAAGTTTTGAAATCACCAGGGGACTGAAAGTACTCAGGAAGCAGACTGGTCAGGGAAAAAGACAGAGCACTTTTATCCATTGCAAAAGCAGCCAAGCTCTGACCAAGTCTTCTCAGTCTTCTGGACACATTTACAAGGAGCATGTTCAAGGGCTTAACAGATATTACCATGGTCACCCCACATTAATATTACATCCCCTCATTAGCATAAGTACTCCCATACTAGTCAAATGATACCCCTCCTTACATGCTCCATGCAAAAGATGAACATTTAGACCAGGACTAGGAGAAGAGTAACTGATGTTCAGGAAGCAGACACTGAATCTTCATAAACAAGTCTTTACTCTATATAGAAATCTGTGGTAGATAGATATTGTCATGACAACTCAAATTGTCTTGAAGTGTTAGTTTTGTTGTCTTTTCTTAAATTAATTTAAAAGGGATATCTACATTCTTTCATTCCTATATCATAACCTTCTGGACAGTAATAGCCTGTCATAGAGGTGGACTATATTACTATATAAAGCCAGGTCCAGATAACTTTTGCACAGTAATTTTGTATGGCTTACTATCTCATGTCAGTCATGTATTTAGTACATAATTTATTCCACATCTTTCTGGTTATAACTTCTCCACCCACTTCTGCCTCACTCACTCATCAGACCAGTTTCCACACATCCAAAAGTCTTTGAACTCCTTTTCAAGTAGCCTGAGAAATCACAATGTCAGTCCGTGAAATAGTGCATGAATAAGTCATTTCCTGCTTCAGATACACTTCTGAGTACATGATCCAAGAGACTTTCAAGAACTATTTGAAAAGTGCTCACTGATAGTCTGAGTTTTTACATCAATCCTGAAATGGCATTTCAAATCACTCTGTTTTCATAAATGCTCCTAGAGAATTTTAAAAGCAGATTTGTCAGTTTCAAGAGCTTTACTTTTAATTACAAGTCTTTAAAATTTGGTTTTCACCTTTCTGCATCAGCTAGGAACAGTATAAAAAGCCCACACATGCTCTTGCATGTCTGTTATACATTCAATAGGCCATACCAGTGCTACTTCAAATAAGATATTTGTCCCCTCATGTCCACACACATTGGAGTGGTGAATTTTGTGTACATCTCAATTATTTGTCAAACTCCCTCGGCATTCTGCAACTTTGAAACTATGACCAGTGAGATTCTGCTAGATGTTAATAACTATCTCCTGCAGTGCCCATAAACAGCAATGTAAAAGTTACTAGCTAATCAATCAGATACAAAGAAATTTAACTACTATCCAGCGATTACTCATTGATAAGTGAAGAGTGGTAGTGTTCTCCAGTGGTTAGAGCAGGGATCATGACTCAGGATTTCTGGGTTCTATTCCTGCCTGCCCCAGTGACTCAGTGGGTGACCTTTGGAAGGGAAAATACAGCAGGATCTAGCAAAAAGAAGGGAGAGCGTATTCAAAGATGACACCAAGGCTGCAAGCCAGATGAATTTGCAAAACAGTGCAACTAAGGAAGGTTTTGGGAGGAATGATAAAATTAATGTGGCAAAAGATGAGTTTAAGTTGGCAGTAGGCTATCCAGAACAAGCCATCAGAGAGATGATCTAGGATGCAAATTGGATAAAAAGGCACAAGGTCCAACAGTAAGAGTAACACCAACTCTGTTATTCATGTTATTCCAAGAACTACACTGTGAGGAAAGGTAACTCCAACTTCATGGAGAGGCAGGCATGGTGCTATCCAGGTTCCCCTTTACTTTTGGCAGCATGGTACTCTGAGGTACCATCATGCCATGGGCCACCTCCACATGAACTTGTGCCACATTCCACCAAAGACAGCATTTTGCTGGAATGATACAAGTTCAGAAGAAAAATTGTTTATCTGGCTCTGTCAAAGCAATCTCAGAAGTGTCTTTTTGGGCGTATGCAATGATTTGCACAGATTTCAACAGAGCTAATGACATCAGCTCTGTTGCGAGATTTACACTGGAGAAAAGCGTCTTGGGGCATGTCCAATCATAGTTACACAATACATTGTGGAGGCATGCTCCTTAGCATGGAAACAAACAAAAACATTCTAATTTAATCAAGTCCAACAGCCTGAAAGCTGAAAAGGGAGAAAAAGAAAAGCTTCTCTCCCCTGAAAATGAGATACATTAAAAAACAAAGTGTTCATTATCATTTCACATTCTGTCTGTGCCTCCTATTGGCAAAAGCAACTATGCTAAAAAGAGTTAGTACGGAAGTCTTTCTATAACAAATTAGATATTAATTTCCAACTGGTTTAAATATTGATTTGACAGCCAGAAGGAAATCTTCAATGACAGTCAAGGCAACAAACATCCTTCTATCCTCACTTGTACTAGAATAGCTTATTATTAATACTTGTAATTATATTTCCCCTAGATTTTCCCCATTAACAAGCGGATACATATTAGAATGAGTGAAGAAAAGCCCCAAAAGGAAAGCAGAACAAAGACATTAGTGAAAGCCCTTCACTCTTGCCAGTGCCAACTCTGCATAACTGAAGATCTGAGATTCTGGAAGTGTGAGGAGAGGACAGAATATTGAGGTGGGTAGGAAGCGGGTGCTCTGCGCAGCATGCTTCCCTCTGAAAGCCACAGAAATATCACAAAAAAAGTAATACAAAATAATTCTACTAGAAGCAGCATAAAATTACACTCACCTTTTTACCCAGAGGTGTGGTGGGATCGGAGCTTCCTTTCCCCGGGGAACCCTGGGAATAATGTAGTCTACACGTAGTAACTTTGCCTGTTTGACAGCAACCCTAACCTCTCCCACAAGGGAAGAGTTCATTTAAAACATTACAAAAAGAGAAATGCACTTAATTTTCTGTCCCTACTGTCCTGGCTGGTGGGGGGGAAGGGAGAGAAGAGATTGGGGAAGGAGCCCCTACCTCACCAGAGTACAATATAACTATGTGACTCAAGGCTCCTAACTTAAGATCTGATCTTGCAAAAAAAAAAAAAATTCATCAAATGTACAGCACAGACTGCTGCATCTTCACAGAGGCCCTTTGACTTCAATGGTATATCCAGATGGAATCAATTGCAGGACCTTATCCAGTACAAATTAGCCTTTATTACCAATTCCATGTACCATTCAGAGGTACATGGAAAGAAAAGGCCCTTTTATAAAAGGAGAATACTAAAAGGAAGAAAAATGTTTAGAACAGATATTTCAATTGTATTATAGTTCTTATATCAGAATGGCAAGCTCTTGGAAACTCTTTCAGTTAAGCCTGGCAAACTCTTCAAAATCCTTCAGATCCCTTGTTTCAGGTTTCATCTGACTGAATCTGTAAGTTATACATTTTCATGTAAAAAGAGGTTTTTTACTTTGAAAATCTACATAATTAAAAACTGTACCATCTTCTGATAAAGTTTTAAGTGACAGCTTTGCAGCAAACTGCCTCCCACACAGAAGCAATTTGTAAAAGCCTTTCAGAGTTTTGCATAACTGAAGAATTTTAGTAGCTTTCTATTGGGTCTAAAATGCCTCTTAAAAAGTGGCTGGCATCCCATGCCAGATTGGATATGGTTGGTGGGGACTGCAACAATTAGTATACTTAAATTCATTTAAATACCAATAAATGGCTATTCACTCACAAAGCATCTAATATAAATATATAATTTAAATTGTTATTACTTCTGTATTTAGCAAAGCTTTAGAACAAATTTTATACTCAAAGACTAACTCAATCCCAGTTCTCCCACCTTATACAAGTATTTGCCATCACCTTCAATGGGATTTACTTTTTCCATTAAAGTACAGCCCATGTGTATGTAATCCTATCAGAAATGAAACAGGAAGCAAAAGCTCATGCAAACAGTTAAATTCTTCCTTGGTTAAAAATGGAATCAAATCAGGACCTCATATCTAAACTCCTTCAAGTTACAAGTGTTTAATTTGAATCCCTGGATCTAAACAAACCCCAGGATTTCTGGATGTAAGTAGTAAGAGACCTAATTTTCCAGAGCCAGTTTGAACACAGCCTGTTTCCTGGGAGAATCCTAGCTCTGAATGGACAAGAACTTGAAACCCTAACCTAATCAGAATACAGCTATCAAAAAGAACAGGAGCACTTTTGGCACTTTAGAGACTAACAAATTTATTTGAGCATAAGCTTTCATGGGCTACAATCCACTTCATCAGAAGCATAGAATGGAACATATAGTAAGAAGATATTTATACATACAGAGAAACATGAAAAGGTGGAAGTACACATACCAACTGTAAGAGGCTAATTAATTAAGAGGAACTATTACACTGCTCTCCAGCCAAAATGCTTCTGAAATAAATGTAGTCAAACTTTACTAATTCTGGGTCACTGAGAACGAAAATGATGCTTAAAATTGTTGATTGGCTCTAGTTTTCAAGACATGCTATTGGGTCAGTCTATACGACCCTTGACTTGGGAATGGCGGAGGATAAGTGAGTTATAAAGGGAAGGGATCTCAATTTAAACTAGAAATGACTAAAATACATCTTTGACTGGATCTATGAATAAATCTATGACTGGGTTTGGACAGTACTTGCTTTTTAGGCAAAACAATGAATGATGCAATCTGAAGCTGGTATTGCATCATACATGATATGAATTGCATCATGTTATTCCTAGAAGTCATGGATGATGCAATCATAACAAAGCTTACATCACTCTGCTGAACAAATTGCCCTATATCAGCTCTAGAAATCATACAGTGTCGTGCTCTCTTATTTGTCAGTGTTTGATCATCATTTTGTCAGTGTTTGATCATCAGTGTTTGATGCAAAGGGACACATTTCTGTTTAGCCAAAGTGAGCAGAGATGCCTCGTACTTGTGTGAACAGTGCAGATAACTTCTGCTATGTTTGTGGTGAAGTGACTTTTGCATCACAAAAGCGCAGTATAACCATTATGGTTAAGAAAGCCTATCACCTTTATTTTGGCTGCAAAATTGGAGATCAGGACAAGAGGTGGGCCCCACACATGCTGCAAACACTTGTGCAATAAATCTTTGCCAGTGGTTGAACAGGAAAAGGAAAATCTATGCCTTTTGCAGTGCCAATGATTTGGAGAGAGCCAACAGATCATACCAGCAATTGTTACTTCTGCATGGTGCCTCCAGTTGGGAAAGGTGTGTCAAAGAAGAAAAAGTGGACTGTGCATTATCCAAAAACATTCCATCAGCTATACGCCCAGTACCCCACAGAGAAGGACTGCCGGTTCCTGATGCATCAGAATCACTCTCACTTGAGTCAGACGAGGAAGAGGAAGAGGATGAAACTTCTGGTCCTGAACCATCAATGTCACAGGACCCACATTTTCTCCCATCCTCCTCCTCTGAACCACACCTGATAACACAAGGTGAACTGAATGACCTTGTCAGGGATTTGGAACTACCCAAGAGTAAGGCAGAGCTTTTGGGCTCCAGACTACAGCAGTGGAATCTCCTGGCAGGTGATGTTAGGGTTTCCATGTTCCATGACTGTCAAAAGGATCTTGTCCCATTCTTCTTCTTGGAAGGTGATCTTGTAGCCTGCAACAACATCGATGGTGTGATGGCAGCCCTCAACATCGTTCACGATCCACATGCGTGGAGACTGTTCATTGATTCATCGAAGACGAGTCTTAAAGCTGTTTTACTGCATAATGGCAATGTTTTGCCATCAATTCCAGTTGGTCATGCAGTCCATATGAAGGAAACCTATGACAACATGAAACAACTTTTGAGGTGCATAAACTATGACCAACATCAGTGGCAGCTTTGTGGCGATTTGAAGGTTGTTGCTCTCTTGCTTGGTCTGCAGACTGGATACACAAAGTACTGCTGTTTTCTCTGCGAATGGGATAGTTGTGCAAGAGATTCCCACTACATCAAGAAAGATTGGCCACTCCGACAGTCATTGGAGCCTGGGAGGAAAAGTGGTCAGCATCCACCACTTGTTGAATGAGGAAGATTTTGTTACCACCCTTACACATCAAGCTGGGTCTGATGAAGAACTTTGTCAAGGCCATTGACAAAACACAAGCAGCTTTCAAGTACCTCAGTGGAAAATTTCCACGGTTAAGTGAAGCTAAGATAAAGGAAGGTGTCTTTGTTGGTCCTCAGAATCCTGCAGATTCGTGAACTTCTTCGAGATGATGCATTTGACCATGCACTGCGTGGCAAGGAAAAAAAGGCATGGAAAGCCTTCCAGTTAGTGGCAATAAATTTTCTCGGAAACAACAAGGCAGACAACTACAGGTTGTTGGTGGAAAACCTCCTCAAGGCATACAAAAGCCTTGGTTGCAACATGTCACTAAAGATACACTTTTTGCACTCTCATCTAGATTTTTTTCTACCCAACTGCGGAGCAGTGAGCGATGAGCATGGCGAGCGATTTCACCAGGACATTGCAACAATGGAGAAACGCTATCAGGGCAAATGGAGCCCATCAATGCTTGCAGACTATTGCTGAACAGTGACAAGAGATGCTCCATTTAATGAATACAAGAGACAAGCCAAGAAGCTCCGAGTAGACACTGAATAGGACTAAACTATGTACATAACTAGTGTTTTGCCTTTTGTTTCATAATAAATTTTATTTATATAACCCCTTTGCTGATTTTTGAAGTGTTACTATTTCACCTGTCCTGTTTATGTATCATGTAAAGCAACCACAAACACATGAAAAGACCTAGGTTTACAATTTATGATTAAAACTCTACTATCTACACAATATACATAGACATAAAATGTAAAAACTTAAATATCTTAGAAACAGTAGCCAATCAGTTGTTTTAATTGTCATATTTGAATTCAGCACATCAAAATACATACTAAATAGCACATTTTATCTCTGAAGCAGATGACTTCTCAAAAATTGTAGACCAGTGTTATCAGCAGGGGGAAAAAAAACTTTTGAAGAGATAATCAAGATGGCCCATTTCGGACAGTTGACACAAAGGTGCGAGGATACTTAACTAGGGGAAATAGATTCAATTAGTGTAATGACCGAGCTACTCCCAGTCTCTGTTCAAACCTACATTAATGGTATCTAGTTTGCATATTAATTCAAGTTCAGCAGTTTCTCGTTGGAGTCTGTTTTTGAAGCTATTCTGTTGCAAAATTGCCACCTTTAAGTCTGTCACTGAGTGATTAGAGAGGTTGAAGTGATCTCCTATTGGTCTTTGAATGTTATGATTCCTGATGTCAGATTTGTGTCCATTTATTCTTTTGCATAGAGACTGTCCGGTTTGGCCAAGGTACATGGCAGAGGGGCATTGCTGGCACATGATGGCATATATCACATTGGTAGATGTGCAGGTGAATGAGCCCCTGATGGCATGGCTGATGTGATTAGGTCCTATGATGGTGTCACTTGAATAGATATGTGGACAGAGTTGGCATCAGGCTTTGTTGCAAGGATAGGTTCCTGGGTTAGTGTTTTTATTGTATGGTGTGTGGTTGCTGGTGAGTATTTGCTTCAGGTTGGGGGGCTGTCTGTAAGCGAGGACAGGTCTGTCTCCCAAGATCTGTGAGAGTGAGGGATCATCTTTTAGGATAGGTTGTAGATCTTTGATGATGCGCTGGAGAGGTTTTAGTTGGGGGCTGAAGGTGACAGCTAATGGAGTTCTGTTATTTTCTTTGTTGGGCCTGTCCTGTAGTAGGTGACTTCTGGGTACTCTTCTGGTCTCTTTCAATCTGTTTTTTCACTTCAGCAGGTGGATACTGTAGTTTTAAGAATGCTTGATAGAGATCTTGTAGGTGTTTGTCTCTGTCTGAGGGATTGGAGCAAATGCGGTTGTATCTTAGAGCTTGGCTATAGACAATGGATAGTGTGGTGTGTCCTGGATGGAAGCTGGAGGCATGTAAGTATAGCGTTCAGTAGGTTTCCAGTATAGGGTGGTGTTTATGTGACCATGGCTTATTAGCACAGTAGTGTTTAGGAAATGAACCGCTTGTGTGGACTGCTCTAGGCTGATGTTGATGGTGGGATGGGCCATCTTGATTATCACTTCAAAAGTTTTTTCCCCTGATGATAATAGTTTCTCTCAGTTAATTAGCCGCTTACAGTTGGTATGGGTACTTCAACCTTTTCATGTTTCTCTGCATGTATAAATATCTTCTTACTATATGTTCTATTCTATGCATCCAATGAAGTGGACTGTAGCCCACAAAAGCTTATGCTGAAATAAATTTGTTAGTCTCTAAGGTGCCACAAGTACTCCTGTTATTTTTGCTGACACAGACTAACACAGATGCTACTCTGAAACAGATATCAAAGTTACCCTCTTCAGTCCATCTTACACTTTTAAATTTAAGGTGAACTACACATATACATGTAATTGACTCACAATGGGGAAAAAAACTAAAGGAGCATTGGTCAAATTTTGCCCATAATTCAGGTTTTGTAAAACAATAAAATTTTATTATTGTTTTTCAATTCAAATTGAACTAGTTGTTGTTTTAACCAAATGACCATTCTCCTGTGGTATCTGCTATCCAAACACTGCAGCACTGCTCAAGGAAGTCAAGGAACGTGTGGGCCCCTTGCTGAATGAGGGAGGGAACCTTGTGACAGAGGATGTGGAGAAAGCTAGTGTACTCAATGCTTTTTTTGCCTCTGTCTTCACAGACAAGGGCAGCTCCCAGATGGCTGCACTCCGCAGCACGGTATGGGGAGGAGGTGACCAGCCCTCTGTGGAGAAAGAAGTAGTTCGGGACTATTTAGAAAAGCTGGACAAACACAAGTCCATGGGGCCGGATGCACTGCATCCGAGGGTGCTAAAGGAGTTGGCCGATGTGATTGCAGAGCCATTGGCCATTATCTTTGACAAATCATGGCAATCGGGGGAGGTCTCGGATGACTGGAAAAAAGCGAATGTAGTGCCCATCTTTAAAAAAGGGAAGAAGGAAGATCCAGGGAACTACAGGCCAGTCAGTCTCACCTCAATCCCTGGAAAAATCATGGAACAGGTCCTCAAGGAATCAATTTTGAACCACTTAAAGGAGGGGAAAGTGATCAGAAACAGTCAGCATGGATTCACCAAGGGCAAGTCATGCCTGACTAACCTAATTGCCTTCTATGATGAGATAACTGGCTCTGTGGATGAGGGGAAAGCAGTGGATGTGCTATTTCTTGACTTTAGCAAAGCTTTTGATACAGTCTCGCACAGCGTTCTTGCCAGCAAGTTAAAGAAGTATGGGCTGGATGAATGGACGGTAAGGTGGATAGAAAACTGGCTGGATGGTCGTGCTCAACGGGTAGTGATCAATGGCTCCATGTCTAGTTGGCAGCCGGTATCAAGTGGAGTGCCCCAAGGGTCGGTGCTGGGGCCGGTTTTGTTCAATATCTTCATCAACGACCTGGAGGATGGTGTGGACTGCACCCTTAGCAAGTTTGCAGATGACACTAAACTGGGAGGAGTGGTTGATACGCTGGAGGGTAGGGATAGGATACAGAGGGACCTAGACAAATTAGAGGATTGGGCCAAAAGAAATCTGATGAGGTTCAACAAGGACAAGTGCAGAGTCCTGCACTTAGGACGGAAGAATCCCATGCACTGCTACAGACTAGGGACCGAATGGCTGGGCAGCAGTTCTGCAGAAAAGGACCTAGGGGTTACAGTGGACGAAAAGCTGAATATGAGTCAGTGTGCCCTTGTTGCCAAGAAGGCTAACAGCATTTTGGGCTGTATAAGTAGGGGCATTTCCAGCAGATCGAGGGACGTGATTATTCCCCTCTATTCGGCACTGGTGAGGCCTCATTTGGAGTACTGTGTCCAGTTTTGGGCCCCACACTACAAGAAGGATGTGGATAAATTGGAAAGAGTCCAACGGAGGGCAACAAAAATGATTAGGGGGCTGGAGCACATGACTTAGGAGAGGCTGAGGGAACTGAGATTGTTTAGCCTGCAGAAGAGAAGAGTGAGGGGGGATTTGTTAGCTGCTTTCAACTACCTAAAAGGGGGTTCCAAAGAGGATGGATCTAGACTGTTCTCAGTGGTAGAAGATGACAGAACAAGGAGTAATGGTCTCAAGTTGCAGAGGGGGAGGTTTAGGTTGGATATTAGGAAAAACTTTTTCACTAGTAGGGTGGTGAAGCACTGGAATGGGTTACCTAGGGAGGTGGTGGAGTCTCCTTCCTTGGAGGTTTTTAAGGTCAGGCTTGACAAAGCCCTGGCTGGGATGATCTAGTTGGGGTTGGTCCTGCTTTGAGCAGGGGGTTGGACTAGATGACCTCCTGAGGTCCCTTCCAACCCTGAGATTCTATGATTCTATGATTCAAGGACAAGAGAAGCCAAAAGTGAAATTGATTAGAAAGAAAAAATAAAGCTCACTAATTTACTGTCAATCCCTATGGCAAAAAAGCCAAACAACAAGTAACCAAATATTATAAAGAGTGAAAACCTAATACTCTAAAAAATTCTTTCCATTTTAACAGAAGGTGTTATTAGTAAACTAGTTAAAGGAAACTTTTGTTTTAAAAGATTATACTTAACTATTTTGAGTTTAGACAAAGTGTATTCTGAGGCTCCTATCAAATTTCACATGCATGCAAATGATCTTGAAAGTTACTTTTAATTTACTATGTGTTTTCCTTATTCAACAAGGACAAGCTAAAATAACTGGAGAAAAAGAAAGATTTTCACACTTTTAATTAGGTGAGAGTCACTATTATGACTAAAAACCAAGTCAGAAACAGAGCTCCGTCATTATTGTCTATACTCACTATATTCCGCTTCACACTTTTTGTGATGAAGAAGCAAAACATAGTAAATTAAGTCTGAATTCCATGGAGGTGACAGTCATGATAATGACACAAAGGCAAGTTAGAAAAAAGAACACTGCAATCACTTTATACTGAACTAAGACTATGGGGCCTCTTGGGTTATTTTTCTGACCTCAAGAATTGAAGTCATTTTGCAATTTTGTACAGAACAAGCATTTCCAAAACTATTTTAATAAGTGCCTAACCAAAATATATAGCAGAATTGTTCATCTTGTGTGTGGATGAGGTTTTTTGGTTTGTTTGGGGGTTTTGTTTGTTATAATTCCCCTCTGAAGCAGGGAAGCTTTCAAACTGTTTGCATACCATACCATGCTTGCAGTCTAAATGTTTGCATTAAGTATAGTATCTGGTAGCAGCCTGAATAATGGGGTAGAAATGTTCAGGATAGCAACTACAGGGCACTGATAGCAGGTATATGGAATGGCTTGCGTTTTACAGACAGACTTTTTTCTTCTTCAATTGATGTGTTGTCGAATGAATCATAAAACGTGCACGTTTTAATTTAAAATCAGGAGTATGTTGGATAAAAGATTTTTTTTAAAGGAACTTCTCAGTTTAGGAGTAGTTTGTTCTTCCTAGGGAAAGGTAATTCATATGAAGTGTATGTGAAATTGTTTTATTATGTAATGCAGAGGTGGTGTATGACATAACAGTTTCAAACATATGTTGAAAGTATGTTTGAAACTGTGTCATACACCATCTCTGAGTTACATAATATAATATACTTTGGATGGTTGCTTGCAAATGGAGTGGCTGTTTAACATGGCCAGAGCGACAGGAAGCCACTACTTACCTTCAGTCTCATCCTGACAGTCTGGAGCTTTCTGTAATAGGAAGGAAAGAATAGAGGCAAAGGCCTCTTATACCAGGAATGAAAGCAGTAGGAGAAGGTGGGGTAGTAACTGGGTGGCCAATTTATTTCAGATGTTGCTTGTGATTAGTAAAACCACATTCACTGTTTGAACCAAAGAAATACAAAAGTGGGGATCTGCTCTTTTTACAGCCTTTGGAACCATAGCTACTGATTGCAAGGAAAAATATCGAGTTGCAGCTATGTGGTTGCTCTGCAAATGAAAGAATGGAATGTTAGTGTAGGCTTGATCATGCCAATACCTATTAAGTCATTAAGCACACCCACTGTCAACTAGATGTTTGGAGAAGCTAGAACAGATTTCCTCTGAACTGAGGCCTAGATTCACAAAGGTACTTAGGTGTTGTGATGCTCAGCATCACAACACTAACTTTGTGGCAAAAATCATAGGAGCAACATTGCAATTCACAAAGCCCGATTTAGACAGCTGGGCTCCCTATACAATGCATGGGAGAGAGAGGTACCTTAGAATGCCATCCACAGAAGCAGCATGCAAGGTAGGGAGCCGCCCAAGATAGCCAATGGAAGATACAGATGAAAAGAGTGTGTGCTAAGCCCCACCCCACTCTCAGAAATAGGCACCTAAGTCCAGGCTAGCATGGAGCTGCCTTTCTCTGCGAGCAATTCTCAGCTATGAACTCTTTCTAGGAGTTAGATACCCAAGACTTTTTGTTGGTAAGAACACAAGATGAGGGGGGTGACCTCCCTCATAACTTCTAGGCCAGGGGGGTTGAGTACTCATCTGGGATGTGAGTGACCTCCCTTCAACTTCCTCTCCACCTGATGAGAAGGGATTTGAAGAGGGTTCTGCCATCTTTCTGGTGAGTGCCCTATTTACTGGGCTATGGGATATTCTGATGTGGGTCACGTTCAATGTCTCCTTTTGAAGCTGTTCCACTATAGATTAAATAAAGAACAATTGGGCCCTAAAGAGAGCACACGAAGCATGAGAATGACTTATAGCCTGGTGATTAGAGCATTCACGCAGGATGAGAGACTCCAGGTCCAGTCCTCCTGCTCTAATGACTCTTTAATTATGCTGTAGTTCAAAGAGGAATTTAGAGAAGTTCTATGGCCTGTGTTATGGGGAAGTTCAAACTAGATGATCACAATCGTCCTTTTGGACCTTGGAATCTGTGTGTCCCCTGTCATCGAGTGTGCCCCTTGTGTCCTAGCAACCCCCCTGTACCACCCTTTTGTCCACAGCCTTAGCATCCTCCAGGTGCCCCCGCCCCATCACCTAATATGTCCCCTTATGTGATCTCTATCTCCCTGTGTACTCGCTACTATGTCTGAGAAGAGGCCTGGAGTGGGTGGGAGAATTGAGTCAACATTTTACATTAGCACACACTATAGGAACAACCAGGCTGGACAAGCAGCTTTGCCACTTCCTCTGCATTCCCTCCACTTGTCTCTTAGGCGGTCCATAGCAGATAAGCTAAGCCAAAGAGGGGGAAGCATAGGTAGTCTTGGGCCTCCAACCTGCTCCCCACAGCACAAGATCCTAGTGAGGAGAAGCTAATTTTTTTTAAACTGCTTTGCCAGCTGCCTATGTCTCTGGCAGAGACTGTACATTCCCACAGCATTCAAACTGGCTGGCAAGGTGAGGGAGTAAATGGTATTCTCTTCTGATGCTGCATCTGGCACATTATCAGTAGTAGATTAATAATAATAGCAGCAATAAAAGTCAGCTGTCCAGTCCATCCAGGACAGACATTAGGCACTGCTGGAGGTCAGATAGGAGCAAACAGAAGCCTGGGTCTAGCAGTGAGATCTAGGCTAGCCATTTTACTACCCATGTGGTCATTCACAGCAGAAATAACTCCTTAATCCTTTATTTTTCTATTTTGAGACATTTTTCTCTGTATACATTTAAATATTTTTATAATCCTTCCTTTACTGTTCAATGAGAACCCCTAACCGCTCCCCTCAGCAGTGTGATTATAGATCACTTCATTCTTACCACTTTTCTAAAGCCAAAAATAAGATGGGGGGATTATATTTGATCAAATTTTCAAAAGTAATACATGAAACAAGATGTCAACAGCGAGATCATCCCTTCCTATGGAAAACCCAAGATGACAGAAAACTGGGTGAGGTTCCCTTGACAGAGTTTCCTCTGAGTTCTGGTGGTGGGAGATGCAACCCCACCAAGTCATTCCCCAGGGATCCTGATTGGTTTCCTGCTTAGGAAGTGGGGCTCAGAGCAGTGGGGTATTACTTTGGTGTTTTGCAACAGGGGGGCATAACAGTCACTTGGCCCCATTATCTACAACAACAAACTGCCATTTGCAGCTCCCAGTGGCTTAACACTCAATTGGAGTTGCAGCACCCGAGCACTTTGGGAGTCCCAAGTAGGGGCAACATTTTCAGAATTCCTACATCACCAGCTCAGCTTTGAATATTCCACATCCAAAACTGAGCACTCATTCTCAAATGTGCATCCAAATCACTGCCTTTGACAGTTCTCCTGATGGCCTGGCGGCACTTCAAGGAGTGATATATTTATGTCATCCCATACCCAAGGACAGTGGTGCGGTAGGTAGCCATCTGTGAATTCTGTACCCATTCAGTCCTGTACTAATGATAGAGCAGACAACTTAGAAAGCTATGTTTCATTGCACATGATGAATGCAATGAGCTCTTATTACAAGATATTGTTTTGTTAAAATTTTTGCCTAGTAGCCATCTCTCAAACTTTTCAGTTAAGCCACCCATGTTATTCTCAGCATCAATAAAAATTTGAATCTTGTATCTTTTCATCAGAGACACATCAAAATCTAAATTAGTTTATGTTCGTTTTCTTCGACAAAATTCCTACCTTTCAAATTTTACCAACATACTTTTGTTTTAAACAGTCATTGTGAAGTCATCATTATTCTTCACTACTATGTTAGAAGTTTGAAATCATTTTCCGCCTATAGACTCTCCTCCCCTCTTTTCCATTCATCAAACATTGCTATTTCAGTGTTTTAAATAAAGATAACATGGCTCTAAGGGACTGGAGCCTAAAACCACTGCAAGTGCAGAGGTAAGGTTTTTCAGGTGCACTTTCATTTTAATACATTCAAATGGGGGTGAATTTCTTTTAAATTTAATCTTCACTCTGAATTTCCTTGGTTTCCGGCCTAGATTTTCAGAAGTGACTAGTCATTTGAGGTGCTTTAATGTTTTGGTGTCCCCATTGAGACACTTCAAAGGGGCCTGATTTTCAGAGAGAAAGAACTCAGCTCTTTTTGAAAATCAGGCTCTACAAGTTATTTCAAAGTAGAGGCACTCAAAACCTCTAATAACTTTTGAAATTCTAGGCCTTTGTGCAGCGGTGTCCAATAGAAATTTGATGCTAGCCACACTTGTGGTTTTGAATTTTTCTTATTAGCCACATTATAAAAAAGCCACATGCATTAGTCACAATTCAGTAGCCTATTAGCCACATGTGGCTAGTGGCGAACGTATTGGACATCACTGCCCTAGTGCTTAGGGTTGTTGTTGATTTGATAACTACGACATTCTTGGATTTTCTACTCTTAAATTACTCATATAGACCCCATCCCTGGAAAAACTTTCACACACATTTAAATGGGTTTCCATGAGTAGTCCCTATTCATGGTACGAAGTCCTATAAAACCTTAGATTTCCTCTGATTTCAATGGAAGCTGGATTGATCCTTTAACTCTGAACAACAGGAAGTACAGGTGGAGCCCTGGGAGTCATTCTGACTCAATCACAATTCCTTCCTAGCATGGTTACGAGGGGAGCTGCTCTTTAGATTCCTTGTAGTCCCTCTTGAATGCACCTCTTAGGTGACAGGCCTGACTCCTTGATCCTCATAATGCGGTGGTTCTCAACTGTGGTCCACCGCTTCTTCAAGGAAAGCCCCTGGCACGTCAAGCCAGTTTGTTTACCTGCCGCAGCGGCAAGTTCAGCCGGTCACGGGTCCCACTGGCCGCGGTTCACCTCTCCAGGCCAATGGGGGCTGCAGGACATGGCGCGGGCCGAGGGATGTGCTGTCTACCACGTCCCACAGCCCCCATTGGCCTGGAGCGGCGAACCACGGCCAGTGGGAGCCGTGACTGGCTGAACCTGCCGCCACGGCAGGTAAACCGGCCCAGCGCACCAAGGGCTGTCCCTGAAGAAGCGGTGGACCACAGTTGAGAACCACCGCCATAATGTGAGGTTGCAACCACTCGGACTAGATCTCTTGGCTGTAATTCCTGCGGTTCCCAACCATGTTAAGACGACAGGCTCAACTATGTTTGGCACCTGTAAACCTTTTCACTCCATGGATCTGCGACCAGTGAGGTGGTTAAAACAACTCAGGCAGACTCTTCAAAACAAAACATTATTTATTCATTCACCCACCCAAAGGTGCAGAGGAAAAGATTAAAACAACAAAAAGAGTCCTATATGCATATTTCCCCTTACCTGCACCTTAATCTTTCTTTGCTAGCATGTGTAAGCTCCCCTTAGCCCAGGTAACCCTTGTCAATATTACCCAGAACTTCCTTGTTCCCCACACTCCCATCTTGAGCCTTGCCCTAGAAAGCGTTTACCTCTCTTCGAACATCCAGCCAGAACTGCTGCCCAGAACATGGCTCCTCTCCACCCACTTACTCCCTTAGTAAGACAACATGTTTCAGAAGTTAGGTGCACTGGACTGAGAGTAAGGAGACCTGACTTCTGTTCCTGGTTCTGCCACTGACCTGCTGTGTGACCCTAAGCAAGTCACTTCACCTCTGTGTACCTCCGTTTCCCTTCCCAAATTTCTCTGTCTTTGTGTGATTTTCAAAAGCACTTACGTGACTTCAGATTACAAATCCCCCTCACTTTCCATAGGACATGTGCTCCTAAAAGCTTTTGAAAAAATTCCCACCCCTTGTTTACTTAGTTTGCACGTTCCTGTTGTAATATAAATAATTAGACAAAAAACAAGAGCAGTATAAGAAATAACTGTGACATGGGCAATAACATTCACAAAATATGCAGATATAAGCGTGCCCCTCTTTTTATTTCTGTTGCTACACAACTTTTTAAAAAAAAAGTTATTAAATCAGGTATGTAAAAAAGGGATTTTTTTTCAGCATCATAAACACTGTCTATCCTAGTTGTCAGTCAACTGTTAGATAACTTCAAGTAAAAATTGTTGATTATGTAACATCTCAGCACATTTTCTCCTTCATAGTAATTTTCCATCCTATTAGTTTTTATTTCACAAGTCCATATAGAACTCGTCTGCAGACACTATTTATCTTTTCCACACTGGTATCGTTTAGAGTTTATAAAAGTGCAAAGTGATATAAATTCTTAATAACTATATTAATTTGTCACTTGTCTGAAAACTGCATGTGAGGTGGGTTGGCAGACTCTGTTCTACCTAGGTCTTTTGTTTTAATTGAACTAGTTTTTCCCTAGGAAAGCTTGTTTATGTTGACTTTCCAGTAGTAAAATTACATTTCTTAGGTTAATTAATTTAATTTATTTTGCCTGAGACTGAATATACTTTGGGGAAAATATTCAGAAGTTAGCACTCTTTCTCAAGAAAAATAAAACCCTTAGTGCATGAAACCAAAGATAAGCCTTTAGCAAAGATTTGGGGGACTATTTGGCTTGTGGGGGGATTATTAACAGGGATATTGAGCCTTTCATCTCTACAGAGCCAGCTTCAAGGGACTTGCAAAATCGACAGCCACTGTGGAGTGCCCATCCACAACAGTTATAGGGCAAGCCATAAACATAGATAGCTGGATTCTGATCTCTCACCAGTATAAATCAGGAGGAACTCCACTGCTATAAACTAATCTGAGATGAGAATCTGGCCTACCTGGTATGTGAATAGAAAAGTCAATAAGTGGTACAAGTGAAAGCACCTGATTAGAGCCAAAATTCAGCCCTGTAGTAAGCAGATGTTAACTCCCATTTAATTCAGTGGAAGTTGTACTCACTCCAGAGCTATGTTTTACCCCTGCAAGTATTGTTGGGAAGGACTATAAATTACAGCATTGGGGGATGTTGCTTTATCTTAAATATTCCTGCTAAGAAAGTTCCCTGCTTGTATCACCACAAATTAGGCTTAGAGGAACTTGAGTCCTTATATACCCTTTTCAGCCTGCCAAGCATGTTCCCTGTTCTTGCAACCCCCCTGCTTCCATCCCACATCCTAACAAAACAAAACAAATATTTATATATCAAATCACACTATTTTGGACACCCACACAAACCAAATTAGGTTTATGCTGCTTACACCATTTGCTAATCATTTTACATTTTACAACTAATTTACACCACCTCCGAATTTTGCCCAGTGAATACATCGTCGTCATCATACAGGGCTAGATTTGCGATAGCACAAGTGAGCACAACTCCCAGTGATATTAATTGAGTTGCATCTGCCTAGGCTAGTGGTGAATTAAAGCCATTGGATTTATATTTATGAATTAAAATGTTTATGTGCAACGTCCACTGCATTTAAGGGGCCACATTCTCACCCCAGCGCCAGCTGCTGTGCTACTGAGGCAGTGCCAAAACTCCACAAAAGCATATAAAAAGCTTTCCTATAGAGATATTGGCAGATTCTCTCCGACAGAGAGGAATCTTTGGATGGTGCAGTGCTGGCTCTGTCAGCCACTCTGCCATTCCCTCAGTACATAAGTGACACACTAGAAGCAGTATAGGAAAGAGCATACTAGAGGTGGGGCTGAGAAGCGTACATAGCACTCCATCAGATCCTTGGCCAGTGCTGTGGTCCCAAGATGATTGCTGCACACAACATAATTTAGAGCAGTCATTTTGGTCCCCAGCACAAAATCAGGGAAGCAGAGGACCATCTTTCCTCTCCTCCCTCACAGCTGAAGCTCTGGCCCAAAGCTTTCAATGAATTAATTCAAAACTATTAAAGAAAAAACAGACCATTTGTGGCACCTTTGCCATTTATGCTGTTCTGTACATTGGCTACGTTTCACAGTTTCTGATGTTTCACAGCATTTTCACTAGTCCCACTCATATACTGCAGCCTTGAAAAGAATTGTTTTGGAAATTGTTACCTAGGGAGATATAGCCATTTACTCTTAGAACACTGCTGAGTTCGGTCAAAGACCAAAGTTGTGTGTGCAGAATATCACTTGAGATTTAGAAGGAGAAAAGCTTCAAAGTAGTTGCATTTACAAACTTTAAAAACCATTGATACGCAGTAGCACCTTTGTAAATCTTCACTAACAATAGTTAGAAAATGTAGCAGTTTAGGGAATACACATCCACAGGCACCGCTGACATCCAGTTAGACCAACTCAATTTTGCAGGATGACTCTCAGAAACCTCTCTTACAGGTACTTTGGAGTAGTGTCTCCATCCTGTCTATATCATCAGAGCAGCTCCTCAAATCTAAATGCAACAACATGACAGGTGATGCATAAAATAAATGATAGCAAGGCTATTCAAAGGCTTAGTCTGCTTGAAATAATAATAAAGTAAAGAAGGAAGAGGTGACTTATGTCTGGGCTTGCTATTATTTAAGATATTTAGCTAAGTGTCCATGTTACACTCTTATATTGATAAGAGCTTTGACTAGCAGAACAAGCCCTTAAGGGCTCCAGAAATGAAAGAATGGACTGCAGTTGAAATTCACCCCTTAAGTCATCCAAACAGGGTTTAAGTGGTTCACAGGCTTTTGCTGGCCCTCTTCTCTTAAGAGTGAAGTTCAGCCACATGCAGTGTTTGCTAGTTAGTCTCTACTCCCTTTGGTGATTGGCTGGTTTGTTCTGCCACAGAGCAAGTATGCCTGTAGGCTCTTTCTAAAAGAAAATATTTTCAAATCCCCAGCAATCCAAACTAACCCACTGAGTCCAATTTAGAAACCCGGTATCACAGATACCTTCAATCTGGATTTGAGTTCTGTATTTAGCAAACAGATACCAAAATGGATATTTGAGCACCTCAGGATGATTTGAGCTGCCACCGACAGAAATGGCCACTCAAACCTCGGTCATCAAGATTAATTTTTCAATCTTGTTTATATATACTACCAATAAAGGTACTTCAGACAAAGTTTTTCCTGGATCAAGACTGCAGGATCAGGCCCATATAGGATGCTCCCATAAATTATGGTGGTTCCAGAGCATTAACTTCTAATAGGAAAAAACCTTCCTGAATTTTAGGGCACCAAGTACAGACCAATCTGTTTGAAATCATTAAATTCACATTCATTATATTAGTCAGCATTCATAAAATGTCAACATGCTGGCCAAAAGGCATTTTTCAAAACATGTTCCAGAAATAACAAGTGGAGTTGTTTAATAAATATGTGAAAGAAAATTTGGGGTTGTTTGTTTAAGGGCTATTTCAATTAAGTCCCAAAGAGACACCAGAAAATGACTGGGATACAATTGTGAATTACATGAAGGACTCCCTCTGATGCAGAAACATCAGGACAACTGTGGTTTTACTTCTGGGCAATGTTTTGAAAAGGCCTCTTGGACAAAACGTTGACATTTTGTGAATCCTGCCCAATTGAATGTTTTATCTCACAAACTGTAGGCTGGCTTACATTTTAGAGTTCAATAACAACTGGGTCATTTTTTCTATTTATTTTGTAAGCGAATTTAATGCTTAAGGAAAGGTACCAGATTGAAAGCCCTGAAAAAGTCATTCATTTATCCACAGAATAGATCAAGGATATGAATCCCAGCTCTGCAGCCTCCAAAGTGCATATGTGGACCTAACACTGGAAAGGAGTCCACTCAAACCAGTGAGATCTCAGCTCCAAATCCTTGCTGTTGCTATTGGCATCTGCTAAACCTACAGCCTCCCTCCACAAGGAGCTGCTGATGGCACTGCTAAGAACCAGGCCAGTGTCTCCTCTTCCGTCGATCACAGCTGCTATTAAAGACGGCATCATTGGACTGGCCCCCTTCACCTGGCTTAACACAGGGAATGAAGATGACACAGGCTCATGCAGTAGGTAGGATAACAGTGGGGATGGGAGGAAAAGAGTAAAAACCTAAGTTAAAAGAGGAGAAAGGGAGAAACAAAGACAAGCAAAGAAAAGAAACAGGGAGAGAGAGGCACAAATGGAAAGGAGTAGAGGAGGAGAGACCAAACACAAATGGGGGATGGCATGAGAGGCAAATAGACACATATACATTGGGTGGCAGTTTTGGGGAGAAAAACCATGAGGGTGGAAGTGGATGATAGAAGTCAAGTCTTTATTGATTGAAAGAGGAAAAAGAAATAAAAAGGGAACTGGAAGAAAGAAAGACATCATTACAAAATTGGGGAGGAGGGAGACCCAGCAGCAGAAAACTGACAGGAGAGGAGGGAGATATAGATGCTGTGGGACTCAGAGCAATAACTGGTAAAACAGGGTAGAAAATTCCATAAATGGGTTTGCACTGGGAGTAAGCAGGAAAAGGGGTGGGCTATAGGGCAAACACAGTTTTCCCCCTCCAAGAATCTTACAGGATGATACCCCCTTTCCCTTCCATTAATTCCCAGTACCTGGTCTCTGCTTTTCCCTGGTGCTAGGGTACTGCTTCCTGCAGTTGAGGTTTGCAGTGCTCTCCTGAGTGATCTGTGGTGAGCTGATAGGAGCTACCAACAGAGGGAAAAGCTGCCTCCTTCTTCACCACTTCCCCCAAGAACAGCCACTCCCAGGACCAGAGCCAGGAGCCACCAGTCCCTCTAAAATATCACCAACCCCAAATGTTCAAAAATTGTAAGCCATGAGATTGGCTTGAGACATCATGATTTTTTCAAGCCAAACAACAACTTTGAATTGGTCTTCTAGTTTTTGAGCTGTTAGGAAAAAGCTTGAAAATATGAACACCTATCACATGAGGGCTAGAGACTTCCTTTGCTTTAAAATGAAGGTTGAGATTCTCTGTAATATGGTTCCAAGGATTGAAGCTTTAAACAAAACATTAAATACTGTGAGCCTCATGAGAAAAAAAAAAATCACATGAGTTGGAAACACTGGAGTCTCTGCCACATGCCAGAAGAAAAGGAATTGTAATTCAGCCTTGTCCAAGGTCCAGGGAAGTACTTTGGAGACTGGGCTGAGGACTAAGGAACCACAAAATTAGGAAGGACATGCAGCATGGCTGAGACAAAGTTATTGAGCCCTGCTGTGAGGTAGAAAGGCAATGGGGACCAGGATACAAAAATCATGTTCAGTGTCTGAACATGCTTCAATCAGGTGTTCAGCTGTATGAACATTTTTTGTATATGTAATTACTGGCTTGAAAAATCAGGCTCTTTTTTTGTTTTAAATAGCTGCACAAACAGAGATGGCTTTCTTGTAGTTTAAGGATATTTAGATTCCAGAAGACATTTATCAAACAATCATTATAAGTTAAAAGTAGGTCAAATGTGGGGCACAAATCTGCTGATTATCCCTTCCAGCCTCTCAGACTTTTTCCCCTAGTATTTAAAAAGGAAAACCCATAGAAGTTTATTTGAGACTATTTCTGTTTTAATAAGATACTATTTGATCTTTATTATACATGTCTTTATCTTTGGCAGAAGCCCAGTGCTTTCCACTTGCGTATTTAGCACATTATTAATAATCAGTAATAAGTAGTTATCAGGTTATAACTCAAGGATTGAACCCTGTCAATGTTATATCTGTACCATATCATGAAAGAGAAGTACTAACCCTAGTTATTTTTCTACCTGCTCTGGGAAGAAGTGGCACCTAAGGCTATGTCTACATTATTTATACCACTTTGATAGATTAAATCTTAACCACAATGATGAGCTTTTAAAGACAAGCCTGTAAATGTTTGAGGATTCCACAGGTGCTCTTCTGAGTGCAAACAAAGGCTTCTTTTTGTAGTTTGAAAACAAAATTAAAATGTAAGAGTACTGCAAGCTATAGTTTCTGCTTAAAACAAATCCTTGACTGGACATGTTGGGTGTATTTGTTTTTTACTGACATATTTCTGGAGCTCAGCAGAATAACATGCATAGATGGAAAGGTTTCTGTGATCCAACTATACTTAAACTAATATCTCTGATGTCCTGGTTTTCCACCAGTGAGACAATATCCTTGAAGACATAGGTCCTGATGCTTCAAATATGTACATGAGACTACTCGTATGCTTGAAGTTCAGCACATGCCTAAGTGTTTGTAGGATTGGGACTTTAATCTGTAAAATTCCTCTAAATAGAAAATGTTTTTAAAAAGGTGTTTCATTCTGTCCTGCAGGTTTACATTCTCCTTGTCTATTAATTCCAGAGGAGTTGCCACCCAGTTACACCTACCCAGAATTTGGCCCATTACATTTTGTACTGTAGAGAATGTTCCCAATTTAAAATTTATCAGATATGTAAAAAGGAAGAAAGATCATTCAAATTTCCCTTTCACCTAAATAAAAAAATTGATAGCTAAAACCTGTAAAAGTACTGGTAATTCATTCTACAGTATTATATTCACAAACAAAAAATTTAGTTTAACATAAGTTATGGTTGCTCTCATAAATAAACTAAACCATAAAAAATTAGGAAATACAAATTTAAGGATTATGCAGAGTCAAGCATGCTCAAATTAGGAAAGGCCAGAATGAATGTTGTCCCTACAACGTTAATTCAGCCCCCTTGTGTGTATTCATTCTGACACAGTCTATAATACCACGATTCAGTTTTTTAAAAAAAATTCACATACACACAGGACCTCTGGTTCAATCAGTGCATAGAATTAATTCTGGGGATGAATCAGGAATGTGTATTAAATAAGTCTGTTGTAGCCCTGCCTCATTTTTTGCAGAAGTTGTATGATTTGTCTTGAATGAGCTAGGGGACTTTCAGGAAGATAAAGAATGGTCTTGTGGCTATGGCCAAAACCAGGAGACTTGGATTCTATCCCTGCCTCTGCCACCGAGTTCTTATGTGATGCTGGGCAATTCACTTACACTTGCACCAAATGTTTACACTTCTTCATGTAATTAAAGGCTGTATCATAATGCATACACACAAGGCAGCTGAATTAAGGATGCATGGACAATGTTCATCCTGGCATTTCTAAGTTGAGAGTACTTGACTTTACAACCTTTTAATCCTTAACTTTGTATTTCCTATTTTTAAATGTTTTAGGCGGGGTTTCCCAAAATATTTGTAATGGTTTAGTTTATTCATAACAGCCATGTTCATCTAATGCTAGATGTTTTTTGTTTGTGAATTTCCTTAGGTGTTTAGTAAATAGAAAATCTTTCCTGTGTGTTATTAAATAATAAAGCACTTACACTTTTATTGTATTCAGTGTGCCTTTTATTGCCATTGTTATCTTTGTGACAGCTCCATATTTCACCATTCAGTGACATGTTGACCAATATATTTGATTAAATTAAATTGTATTTAATCAAAACATTTTTATTGCCACCTCAATTTTACTGCAACTTCTAAGTGACATTTTTATTTAATTGTTTAACAGAAAACTGATTAGGGGATTACCCACTCTTCTTAAAGGTAAATATTCTAAAAGATATAGCCCCAGTCTGTAAGAAGCAGATAAACTATATACCTAAAAGTGAGCTGGAATTGTGGGTCATATTTTCATGTAACCCTGTTTGAAGACAGACAGCAGTCTGGAAAGAAACAGTGTAACTAACCTCAGGACAAATCCAAAGGAGCACAGCCAGAGCTGATCCAAACCCCAGTCTGATTTCACTGCAGCTCTTCCTGGGACCCTTATTTGTAATAAGGTCATCGTCATCTGAGGTAAATTAGTTATCAGGCAGCTGTTGCCATGACAACCAGGGCAATAGTGACTCTCCCCAAATATGCAAATGAATAGGAGGGAGGGAGGGCTGAGTGGCTGATTATCTCTGATGTCACAATGTTGCTGCTCAGGCAGCAGTGGGGAGCAGAAAATGTGGGGAGTGGGGAGAGGGAAGGTGAGACACTGAGGTACAGATCCTGTAAGACAGAACATTCTGATACAGCCTTAACCATGGTCTCACTATTGTCAGGCCATAGCTATATGTACCTACCATTCCAAATCACTTCCAGATGTAACAAAAAAATCATGATTAACAACATAACATACAACATAGTTCTACTAGCAACATGACATCAACCAATGTTCTTTACAATGAATCGCAGGAAATGCATATTGTCTTTATCATATCATGCTGAAAGTCTGAGTGTTAAAGATCATCATCATCAGTAATGAAAGAACCCCAAGGGGTGTGGAGCTTTAGTCATTATCCATATAAAAGTTAGGGTACTGATAAGGCATTGATCTGTGTTTAGCTGACCTCTTTGTCTAGGAACATCACAAGATCCTCACTACCTGTGAGATCTCATGTTTCCTGCTTCTGGTAATTCTATTTCCAGACCAAAGCTGAACCAGGATATGGAAGTGTCACAGTTCAGGGCAACTGCACCTGTGTTCCCCCTCTATGGTCCAGCAAGGAAATCAACTCTTGGGCTTTCAGCTCCACAGGCATCACTTTTCTGGGGTGGAGACTCATGACCCTCCCTCTCCTGATCGGGGTATTTCAGATACTGCATAGTATATGCTGTGAATTCCCCAGCAAGTCAAAGTGCCTCAGCAGGCTTGCTTTGCCTTCCTTCCCCAGAAGCTATAAACAGCATAATTGCCCACAGTTAACTTACCACACAGCTTTTCCTAAGCAAGCACATTTATTCTGAAGATAAAGGCATTACAAAGAAAACATATTACAACAATAAAAGAACCTACATGTGTGTTAATAAGCTTACCAGAGATCACCTCCCCCCACCTGCACTAGGGCTCTGGTCAACGTCAGTCCTTCCAACTCTTCCCTAAGGATTGGGGCCCTCCCTTTGGACAGAAGGTCCTGTCTATTTGCCTGATTGGAAAGAAGACCCCGAGTCAGTTTAATATTGTGATTAAAGCTTCTGAAGATTCCCCTAATTGCTGGAGATCACCATCACACCAAATACTGTCCATCATATTTTAATGATATACATCCCTGTGGCAGCATTAGTCACTGGTGAAGAGTCACCTACAGATGCCAAGGCTCTTACACTGTATCTATGAACCAAATTAAATCAGTTAATAAGAAATCCCAGGACAGTTCATAGGTGGCCAAAAAAAAAATATATATCAAAATTATAAATGAAGTGCTGACAAAGAATTACTTTACAAAAGGTCCTGATCTCGGATTATGAAGTTAATAGAAAAATAAAAAATGAATCACCCCGAATACTGATTTATTAAGATCTACTTGTTAAATTGCAATTCTGTGCTGACACTATTTCTATGTATCAGAGGTGTCAGTCAGAGTGGCGTAAAATGGTTATTATATATAATTATTCAGTGTAATTAGTAAGAATGCAACTCCTTGCAATTTCTTACTCGTTACTATAATTTTCAACAAAATGGAATAGTTTAATCTAATGAACAGAGTTTTCTTAGAATGAACTTTTCTCAAAGTTATGAACTTTTTCAGAGGAGCTCCATCAATTTGCTAACCGTTCAGGGGAAAAATCACTGCCAACAACAAAAATACTAAGCACTTAAACAATAGATCTCAACACCATACAAAAACAGGCAATCATCATTATCCCTATTTTATCATCAGAGAGGGAAAAAAGTGACTTCCGCAAGATCACACAAGTCAGTGGCAGAGTAGGGGAATAGAATGTAGGTTTCCTGTTTCTAATCCAGTGCCCTATTTACTGGGTGGGATTGCTTCTCCTAAAATATTCTATTCTCAAAAAGCATAATCCATAAGGCCCTATTTCATTCATGATATTGTGGAAATTTCAGACCCCATAATATTAGGCTTCCACTGCAATTTTGATTTTAATTAGCTTACTTTGCACAGTTCACAATTTTGCATACATGTTGAGGTTTGCAACATACCCTTCTCCCCCGCACCCCCATTAGTACTTCCCTGCTTAACTACGGTAGCTTTGGCAATATTTCTTCAATTTATCATGAGCATTCAAACTTGAATGAACTCATCTGATCTCACTATACTTATATGTTGCTAGGAGCTAAACAGTTGTTTGCATACAGTACAATTGCTTAAATTCATGGAAGTAATGGTGAACCCTGCTAAAGACTCAAAAACTTCAGAAAATATCAGTGCTTTAGAATGCAAAGCAGTATCCCAAGCAGCTGCATGCTGACAGTGGAAAGTTGTTTTGTACAACCTGCAATGTCAAGTTAGACCAAACACTTAAGTTGAGTGTTAATATTCATTTAAATTCTGATCAGCATCATCATGCCAAACGCAAAGAGACAAATCTGACATCAAAAGCAAAACGTTACACAATGTCATATCTATGTTTAATTGCAGTGCGGAGAGTTGTGACACTCAAAATTTGGCATACTTTGAACTTGGTGAGGCATTTTCAAGTGCAAATATACCAATGGAGAAACCAGATAATCCAGTTTTAAAAGGTGTACATTCAGAAACAAATTCCAAACACAGGTGCTCTTTCTTCTGCTAACAAGCTTCACCAAGATTACTTACCCAAAGTGTTTGAAGTACACAGAAAAGAACTGAGTGTATGAAGGTAGCTGATTCTGTATGCATTGTGTTTGATGAGTCAATAGATGACAAAGATAATTATGTATTGCATATCATTGCTGTACCCCAAATGAGTGGCTCGGAAAAGCTACAATCATTTATTTTGGACCGTCCTGTTCTTAACCTGGTAAATTATTCAATTATGTTACAAGCGGTCATGAATTACCTGATCAATTTTGATATAGACTTTAATAAGGTGTCCAGGATAGTGACAGACAATGCAATATACTATACTTGAGCATATAATCAGGTTCTACGGGGGCTAGTTCCTAATTTGGTTTGTGTAACTTGCAATGTGTATATTGTAAGAAGTGGTACGTTCATTTTTCTAAAATTGATAAATTCATTGCTGCAATGAAGAAAATGTTTAAACACTGACCAGTTCACAAACTGTGTTTCAAGGCTTTCTTTGCAGAAAAGAAAAAACGGCAGCTTAATCCTGACCAATTGCCTGTGTGTCCAGAACCAATAGTGACAAGATCGAATTCATGATTTGAAGTAGTTCTTTCCACACTAAGCATGTAAGTGACTAACGTGAGTTCATTGCAAGCGAAATGAAGATTTCACCCAATACTCAATAATGGAAAGATCGATCTTGCTTTTAAATGACATGAATTTGCCACTTGGCAGAGGAGTTCATTGCTCAGAATACCAAACCATTCATGAAAACCATTAAATCTTTTAAAATGTGTTCTGTTTCTATCCATCAATCGTACAACACTGTAATGGATTTGATACACTGGGCAGAGAAAAGCACAAAGAAAAGCACAGCAAAGATGCAAAGCGAAATATGTTTTTACAAGGACTGGTCAAAAAAAAACAGACAAACTGAAGGAATACTACTGCAACACTGGGGAGAGTGTTGCTAGACCAGCTTGACGAAGACCAAGGTTTACCAAGCCCAGACTATTATTTATTAAAGCAGTTTGGGTATTTGATGTGAAACAAGTGAATACATTATCAAAACAGGCACTCCATCTGGAGGCAATCCCTATGTTTGACCGTGAAGCTAAAGCACAGCTTGCCCCTTAATTCATATTCACTTGCAAAAAAATGTGTAAGTGATCTTGGAGAGTTTTGGAATTCACCTGCAGTTCTATAAGGTTTTCCAGAGGTAGAGACAGCAAAGCGATCACTATCAGTGCCACTGACTTGAAGGTAAATATTGTCCCCAAATGTGAAATAGTTGTGAAAATGTGAAAAGAAACTGCACCATCTGCTCCAGAAACTCCCTGGAAAAGCACAAGAACAAATTTGTACAGACACGTGCCAAGAACCCCGACCAGGTGCATTCTGTCTGCTACCCAAGATCCATAAACCTGGAAATCCTGGACGCCCCATCATCTCAGGCATTAGCACCCTAACAGCAGGATTGTCTGGCTATGTAGACTCTCTCCTCAGGCCCTATGCTACCAGCACTCCCAGCTATCTTCACGACACCACTGACTTCCTGAGGAAACTACAATCCATCGGTGATCTTCCAGACAACACCATCCTGGCCACTATGGATGTAGAAGCCCTCTACACTAACATTCCACACAATGATGGACTACAAGCTGTCAGGAACAGTATCCCCAATACTACCACGGCTAACCTGGTGGCCGAACTTTGTGATTTTGTCCTCACCCACAACTATTTCACATTTGGGGACAATATTTACCTTCAAGTCAGTGGCACTGCTATGGGTACCCGCATGGCCCCACAGTATGTCAACATTTTTATGGCTGACTTAGAACAACGCTTCCTCAGCTCTCGTCGCCTAACACCCCTACTCTACTTGCGCTACATTGATGATATCTTCATCATTTGGACCCATGGAAAAGAAGCCCTTGAGGAATTCCACCATGATTTCAACAATTTCCATCCCACCATCAACCTCAGCCTAGACCAGTCCACACAAGCGGTCCATTTCCTAGTCACCACTGTGCTAATAAGTGATGGTCACATAACCACCACCCTATACCGGAAACCTACTGACCGCTATACTTACCTACATGCTTCCAGCTTCCATCCTGGACACACCACACGATCCATTGTTTACAGCCAAGCTCTAAGATACAACCGCATTTGCTCCAATCCCTCAGACAGAGACAAACACCTACAAGATCTCTATCAAGCATTCTTACAACTACAATACCCACCTGCTGAAGTGAAAAAACAGATTGACAGGGCCAAAAGAGTACCCAGGAGTCACCTACTACAAGACAGGCCGAAAAAAGAAAATAACAGAACACCACTAGCTGTCACCTTTAGCCCCCAACTAAAACCTCTCCAGCGCATCATCAAAGATCTACAACCTATCCTAAAAGATGATCCCTCACTCTCACAGATCTTGGAGAACAGACCAATCCTTGCTTACAGACAGCCCCCCAACCTGAAGCAAATACTCACCAGCAACCACACACCATACAACAAAAACACTAACCCAGGAACCTATCCTTGCAACAAAGCCCGATGCCAACTCTGTCCACATATCGATTCAAGTGATACCATCACAGGGCCTAATCACATCCGCCACGCCATCAGGGGCTCATTCACCTGCACATCTACCAATGTGATATATGCCATCATGTGCCAGCAATGCCCCTCTGCCATGTACATTGGCCAAACCGGACAGTCTCTACGCAAAAGAATAAATGGACATAAATCTGACATCAGGAATCATAACATTCAAAAACCAGTAGGAGAACACTTCAACCTCCCTAATCACTCAGTGACAGACTTGAGGGTAGCAGTGTTGCGACAGATTAACTCCAAAAGCAGACTTCAAAGAGAAACTGTTGAACTCGAATTGATATGCAAACTAGGTTGCATTGCCTCCGGATTAAATAAGGACTTGGAATGGCTCGGCCATTACGTTAATTGAATCTATTTCCCTTAAGTTAACGATCCTCATTCACACCTGTGTGACCATCTTGTTTATTACTTCAAAGGTTTTTCTTCCCCTGCTGTTATGGTTCCTCTCAACTAATTAGCCTCTTAAGGTTGGTCTGTGGACCTCGACCTTATCATGTTTCTCTGACTGTATAAATATCTGTCTACTGTATGTTTCATTCCATGCATCCGATGAAGTGGGTACTAACCCACGAAAGCTTATGCTGAAATAAATGTGTTAGTCTCTAAGATGCTACAAGTTTTTTTTTCTTAGGGTACGTCTATACTTACGCGTCCGGTCGGAGGCGCGGGATCGATGTTCTGGGTTCAATTTATCGCGTCTTGTCTAGAAGCGATAAATCGAAACAGGAAGTGCTCCGCCGTCGACGCTGGTAATCCAGCTCGACGAACGGAGTAGGCGGAGTCAACGGGGGAGCCTGCGCGCCGCGTGTGGACCCCGGGTAAGTGCTTTTTCATTCGAACTAAGATAGTTCGACTTCAGCTACGTTATTCACGTAGCTGAAGTCGCGTATCTTAGTTCGAATTTCGGGGCTAGTGTAGACCAGCCCTTATTTTCGTTTTGCTGACACAGACTAACACGGCTACTACACTGAAACCAATAATCTGTGAATATCTCTTTCCAAAAGGGAAGTCTTCAGAAAGTGAATAGCAAGAAGCACTGAAAGAGCACAGGAAATATTCTTGGAGTTAGTGACACAAGCCAGAAGTCTCTCTTACGACATTTTTCTTGCTTCTGAAAATGAAGATTTTTTTTTTTAAATCAGTCATGATCTATTGGAACACTCCACAGAGTATTCTTTAAATCGGCTTTTGCTTAGTGGTTTCATTGAAACAAGGTGACCACAAAAATCATTCAAAATGTACAGTGTGAAAGATTTAAGGTACAGTGAATAGGTTTAAAGGGTATTAAGTTTAACTCAGCTAACAGTTGCCTGAGGCCTTGTAAACATTGAGAAACTTTTAAACCAACTCTTGAACAGTCTGAAGATGAAACACTCACCTTAGAACCTACAGCATTGAAAAATGGTTCTGGATTTCTCTTGCCAAAGCTCAAGTAGTTCTTTAACACCAGTTTTTAACAGGAAAATATCCTTTACTATATTAGGTTTCTTATTAAGGGTAGTTATTGTCCCTCTCAACTCATTTCATTTCTTAGTCTTAGACTCTTTTCATCCCTCCCAAATTTAGAGGCAAACAAGAATTAAAAGATTAAGTATAATTGTATGTCACCTTCAAAGTTGATATAGGGTTTAAAATATTCTGGCACAAATTCTCTGCTGGCATAATAATTTTTTTAGTTATTATTTAATTTTTAAAGGGAAAAGATTTTAGTTCCATTGAAACCAGTGGATGTTTAACAGAGTAAAAATCAGAAAGGGCTTTGTATTCTAATCACTTTAGCCTGAGGATGATCAGGGATGTCTCTGCCTTTCTGTAACAAGGAGCAAAAGGCCCATAATTCACTCTAGAAAAAAAAAAAAAAAAAACTTTTATAGCTCTCTTCAGGGCAATGGTATTTTAAAAGTGTGCTTTCTGAAAGAGTCTTGTTCTTTTCAAACTCCCCGGGGAATTCATATACATATTTTTAGAAAGGTAAATTGGAATTTAATAAATATTTTGAAAAAAAAATCTGTTTTCTTGTTTTCATATGGCAGGGGGAAAAAAAAGGGAAATATGCCATTAATTGCAGATGTTTCTAATTTTGAGGTATCCAAAAATGAGGCTCCCAAAATTATTCAGTCCATGAATATTTGGACCAACAAGTACTTAGGATTCTCCTATAGATAGCTGAAGAAGTTATCCCTATACAGGAAGAGAGAAATTAATGTTATCTGTGTCAAATTTGTTATTAAGATCTGCTAACTCAATTTAGTAACAGCAGATATTAATTATTATGCTGTTACAATGCATTACAACACTGATTTGAATTAGGAGTAGGCCCTAAGAATTGGGGAATCCATGCATACTGCAATTTTGAAAAGTGTAAGCACTCCAAACTAAATCTAGGGAAATGTAGGTCCACAGTCAGAATCCTCAGGATCTCAAAGTGCTATATGAACATTATAGTGAATTAGCAGTGAAACATCCTTTAAATGTGCCCATTTGACAGATGGCTAAACTGTATAAAAAGGTTGTGATATGTCTAATGATATTAGGGCTGCCATTGGCTCAGTGTATGTCCAGTTCATACAGACAGTTTTTTTAAAGCTATTGCTATCCTAAGCATCTTGTCATGTTTTTCTTATTTTCAGGACTCCCTCATTTACCCTATAGTTTGATATTTGTGGTGTTGTTGTAGATGTGTTTGTCCCAGGATATCAGAGAGCCAAGATGGTTAAGGTAATATCTTTCATTGGATCAATTTCTGCTGGTGAAAAAGACAAGCTTTCAAGATTACACAAAGTTCCTCTTCAGATCTGGGAAAGGTGCTCAGAAGATAAATACAAGGTGGTAAAGATTGTTCAGCATAAGGAGTTAACACATTTGATGAGAGACCATTCAAGGTGAAGTGGGAAATTATCACCTCTGCAGTAGGAGGACAAAGGAGGGTTAGTGGGTTATAGATGGTTGTAATGAGCCATAAATCCACTGTTTTTATTAAGTTCATGATTTGTAGTGTCTAGCAAAGTTATTAATTTAAACTCCCAGGCTCATCTTTTGAAGGTGTTGTGCAGGTTTCCTTTGAGGATGAGAAGTCATATAGGGAGTGATCATTTCATGAAAAGTGTTCTCTCCCAGGTGATGGTGTTTTTGTTTATCATTTGTGTGTGTGAATTCATAGTGATTGGTTTCACCGACATAGTTGTTATTGGGGCATTTAGTGCACAGGATGAGGTATACCACATGTTCCAATAGGCAGCTGTAGGACCCACAGATCTTAAAAGATGTGTTGTGGGGGGTAATGATAAATGTAACAGGGAGATCTGTCTTCAGGTTTTGCATCTGTTGTTATGGCAGCATCTGGTGCCACTTTAAGTTAGGTGGTCCTGGTGTGTGGAGAGCTTGTTTCTGATGAAGAACATGGCGAAGCTGGGAAGTTGTTTGAAGGCCAGAAAAGGAGGGCCAGGAAAGATTTCTTTTAGGATGTGGTCTCTATTGAGTATGGGTTGTAATTGTTTTATGATACCCCTTATGGGTTCCATTGTGGGGTGGTAGAGGACAACTAAGGGTTTGCGGTCCCACACATGCTTATCACACCATATGGTGTACCTCAACTGCCCCAACAAAACCTATGTTTGGAAAATGAGACAAATCACTACAACCAAAAGGAAAAAAACAACTATCACCTGTGGGTTAACACATTTGACAAAATGATCACTCCATATCGGACATCTCAGACCGTGTCCCTAAAGGAAACCTGTACAACACCTACAAAAGATAATCCTGGGAGTTTGCATTTATAACTTTTCTAGACACTAAAAATCATGGACTCAAAGACACTGGATTTATGGCAAATTAGAACAATCTGTAATCCCACTAAACTGCCTTTATCCAGTTTATACGGTGACTGCGGAGGTGTTAGCTGCCCCCTTCACCTAGAATGGTCCCTTGAAACGTGTTAAATCCCTATGCTAAACAAACTGTTCCACTTTGTATTTAGCTGTATAACACACGGAGAGCAAGTCTACACTACACAATTAGGCTGATTTAAATTATGTTGCTGTGCCGCCACCACAGTAATTAAATCAGTATTTCATGTCCACACTAGCTCCCTCTGTCAGCACTACGCATCCTCACAGGAACACTTGCACTGATTTAACTGTCAGCCGGCCCCGGGGCTCCCACTGTCAGCCGGCCCCGGGGGCTGACAGTTGGAACAGTCTCATGTAAGCAATGGAACGTCTACACGGATGTTGTGTCGACCTAACTACATCAAACTAAGCACCACACTGCTGGCGGAAGTAGAATTATTAAGTTGGTGTAGTTGGTGACTTACGTCAGTGGGAGCAACATTCTAGTGTAGATGCTTACAGAGTTAGGTCAATGTAAGTCAGCTTACATCAATCTAACTCCAATATAGACCAGGCCCGACTATTTTTCCCATACCTGAAGAAAAGCTCTTTGTAGTCTTGAAAGCTTGTCTTTTTCACCAACAGAAGTTGGTCCAGTGAAAAACATTACCTCACCCACCTTGTCTGTGGTTTGATGGCAAATTAGTTTTGTTATCTACCTGTATTACATACAAGGTCCTCAGGGAAGGGCCCATGTCTATTATTTTTGTACAGGACATTTTGCAATGTTGACTCTCAATAACGTAGACTAAGGACTTCAGGACTAGGTCTCTGCTGTTTAGGAGACTGCCTTGGGCAGATTGAGTAACATGAAACAATGTCACAGCAGAGATTGCATTATGGAGGCCTTTTCTGGAAAAGGAGACACGTGAATTATATACAGTATAGAGTTGAAGCTATTGAGGCATGTAAAAAGAGGTGAACCAGAGTCATGCAAAGGGGAAGAAAGATAAGTTGGGCACTTACACTTTGAATTAATTGGAGGGGAGAAAGACAGAGTGATAGAGGAGTAGGTTACAATAATAGAGGCGGAAGCTATCCAAAACATGCGCTAGAGTTTCAGCAGAGGAGAAAATGGGACTTATTTTGGAGATGAGCTAGAGAAAAACATCTCAGAATTAGAGGATAACTGGATTTGAAGAGAGAAGGGCAAAGAGAAATCAGCAGCACATCACCATTAGAGTATCAGAATCGGTTAGATACTTAGGTCTCAGTGTAAGCCAAGATACATTTTATTTTCTTCATTTTTAATGGGCTAATTCCCAAGTCTTAACCTGGTCCTTCAAAGATTTGGATGATGAATTCATTTAGAAACCAGGATCTTTTTAGGGAAAGATTCCAGAATGTACTCAGATGCAGGAATCTGGTTTAGAAAATCTGATCTGGTTTGTTTTGTCTAGGTCCCTCCTTTAATTTAAGTCAACTTTCTAGATATTTCAAAGGATGTTTTTTCTGTTAGAGGATTCTCAAGACTTTATTGTTTGCTACTGAGAAAGAACTAGATGATAAAGGATTAATGCAAGTGAGATGACAGGTAAATTCATTTTGACAGGTTGATGACATGGTTTTAAATATTTAGAGCACTGAGAATTTGTGAAAAGAAAAACAATGTGGAACTGGCTTTTGCATGATAATACAACACTGCTTCTCTTTATGTTTCTAAGCTGCATCCAAATTACACAGGACTGTTAAAAATGCTACATTTCAAGTTACTCATCGTGTCAGTATCAGCTTTGAAAAATGCATCCTTTTTCTATTTTGTTTTTCCTCTTTCACTAGTGTAATCAATAAAAAAGTCATGGCTATCAATCTCTAAACTATGTAGCAATATTTTATTTTGCTGAAAGACTCACAAGATGAATTATAATCATTACACTGCATGATAGTGTTACTGTAAATTCAGATCACTCATAAGCTGCTAACAGGATAAAGCAGGAGTGTTTGATTCTTATTAATTTCTGCAAATGTAAATATCAAAGATATTCACCAGTCCTTGACATCCTACCAATATAAAATGTAAAACTTTCCCAAACATCTGAAATTGTATTTCACTATTAAATGTTATTGAACTTATAAGCATTTTTTTAAATTTCAGTTTAATGTTGAAATGTTTGGAGATTTAGTTATTAGTAATGTTAGCTGAATGTTAAAAATCTGATGTATTTATTTGCCTGCTGTCCAAGTACATCAGCAGGTACCACAATGCCAAGTTCACTGTCATATGAGTGCTTAGTCACCTTATGCTTAGAACCTATCTGAAGAATGTTATTGATATACAATTATGCATATAATGCAAAAAAAAAGTCAACTCAATGACATCAAATTGTGATGCAGGATATGAAGGTTAGCAAGCTATCAAGGGCTCATATTGAATGAGTATGGATGGCTGTATCTGCAAGCAGAGTAGCACAGCTTTGCTATTTCTGATGGCTTCTATCTCAGGTCCAGATTTTTAAAGGTATTTAGGTACCTAACTCCTATGATTTCAATGGTGTCTAAATACCTTTGAGAATCTGGGCCTAAATCCCATCTATCTAGGTCTAAAAGCACCCATCTCTTGCACTGTGTAGCAGCCGGCATGAAATTAGACATGCACACATGGATTTAGGGAAAGGCCATTAGAGAAGATCAAAAACATCAAAACACCATGCCAAGGAACATAGTTCAATACTGACATTTGGAGATGGGAACTAGAACTGATGGTTGAAGAATTCTTTGTTAGAATGTGGAGAGGAAATTAGCAGCCAGGACTGGTTGTCAAAGAAACTGGAAAATACATCTCTAGGCATATTCACCTAGAGGTGCTGGCTGAGCAGGCTTGGCCATAAAGAAACTAAGAATGGAAGTAGGAGGAAATGGGGGAAACTTATAACAAACTGCATTGTGTCCCTCTTTATTCCACTCAATTAAGATATCAAGCTACATTTGGGTGCAAAACAGTACAGGGCTTGCATAATTGGGCTCAGGGCCTCTAGGTGCTACTGCAGTACAAATAACTATTTTTAATAATACAATGATAGTAATCACAGAGGTGATGTGTCACTTGGTCTATATTGCATACTTCTCAGGGAAAATGTAGGAAACAGTGTGGAACAAGACTAAATGTGAGGGTTCCAACATGGAGTATCAGTAAGGAAATTGCATATCATTTTTTGCCTACAGCCGTATTAAACAGCATTTTCTATAAAACTTAGGAACAATTTAAATCCAGGGTAACTCCACTGAAGGTAATGGATCACCCTGGATTTATGCCAATGGCAGAGAGAAGAATTATTTAGTAAACATTTGTGAAGTTATTTGAGATCCTTAGAAAAAAATAAAATCTCAGTGTAACCTTCATTGTGGAGTCACTACTGACATCTCCATAATACTAAAGAAATGTACTCTTTTCTACAAAGATAGCTGCACGTAATTAAGTGTATAATTACTACTCAAGCATTTATGGAGTACCATAAATGTACATAAACATGGTTAGCTAAAATAACTAATTTGTGAACATTTTTCATTATTCACCATCATTGAGGCAACTACTACATCTTTGTAAAACTTTGTTGAATCTTGAAAGTTTAATTAATTTCAGACACAAAAGTCTGTTCATGCAAAAGTTTGTCCTTCTTTATCATTGCTCTTGAGTTTCAAAAGATTTAGTTAATTCAATCAGAGAGCAGAAACATTTGCTGTCTGCTCATGATAAGAACATAAGAATGGCCATACTGGGTCAGACCAAAAGTCCATCCAGCCCAGTATCCTGTCTACTGACAGTGGTCAATGCCAGCTGCCCCAAAGGGAGTGAACCTAACAGGTAAGGATCAAGTGATCTCTCTCCTGCCATCCATCTCCACCCTTTGACAAACAGAGGCTAGGGACACCATTCCTTACCCATCCTGGCTAATAGCCATTAATTGACTTAACTAGATAAATTCATGGAGGTTCTCTTTTAAACCCTGTTCTAGTTCTAGCCTTCACAACCTCCTCAGGCAAGGCATTCCA
Organism: Chelydra serpentina; assembly: GCA_037349315.1. Taxonomy (NCBI): domain Eukaryota; kingdom Metazoa; phylum Chordata; order Testudines; family Chelydridae; genus Chelydra; species Chelydra serpentina. The sequence continues at coordinate 21,457,003 of JBAIAC010000019.1, forward strand.
CAGGTTGACTGTGCGCTGTGTGAAGAAGAACTTCCTTTTATTTGTGTTAAACCTTCTGCCCATTAATTTCATTTGGTGGCCCCTAGTTCTTCTATTATGGGAACAAGTAAATAACTTTTCCTTATTCATTTTCTCCACACCACTCATGATTTTATATACCTCTATCATATCCCCCCTTAGTCTCCTCTTTTCCAAGCTGAAAAGTCCTAGCCTCTTTACTCTCTCCTCATATGGGATCCGTTCCAAACCCCTAATCAAACAATTGGAATAATCAAAGCAAATAGTTAGAAAACAACTCAGACTGAAAGTTACTAATGCCAGTTATTCCATAATAACTTAAATAAATGAGCAGAAAATATACTGGTTTTTGAATGATTCACAAAGGAAAGAGGGGCTAAAATTTCATCAGAAATATTCGATCAAACCAAATAGTTTGAGCAACTTTGTGTAAACAAATATAAATTAAACATGAATGATCCCATTATAACGTAAATGCGTAAGGGAGCAGAAACAAAGCTGCTGTAGGTGCTGGGGTGAAATGTTCGCCCCATCAAAGTCAATACAAGCTTTGTCATTCAATTCAAATGAAACCAGGATTTCACCCCTTAACTTTACATTTCTTGAATTTAAAAGATTAAATTTTGAGCCTAATCTATCAAGTGTTCCTTTAAAACAACTGATTTAATGCATTTAATAGTTGTTTTTGTTTGCAATATATATATATATATAGTTCTGAGATCATTTTGAGGATGTCTTCAGTTACGTTTACTCTGAGGATCTTCAAATGTCTATGTAACACCTCCTAGTCAAAAGGATAAGAATACAGCACTAGTTGCTTGAAATATTTTGAAAATATCAGGCTAAGAACTAAATGTTCTTCAAATTTAAGTGTCCTGGAGTGAAAATTAAACTACTGACATTTTAAAATCCTAGTAGGGTAGATTCTACATAAAAGCACTAAGGCAATGACATCCAGTTAAGCATGCAGGCTGTGAGTCTTCTTTATTATAACCTGCTATAGTTAGTCAAAAATGTCAAATTTTGCAGTACAATAAACAGAATTTTAAGAATTGGAATAGCATACTTTTATACAAGAGAAATGCTCTGAACATGTACATTCAAAATACACAAAGGTATGGTTTTGCCTCAGCAGTTTAAAACAAACTTTCCCCAATTTCTAAAGACGTTTTTTCCTCAATACGTATTTGTATCCCACCCACACCAGTAACAATCCATTTAGAAAAAGCTATAAATCTAAATACACCCCCTATCTGGTTCTACATGCAACTCAAGGAACAGTGATGATTTAGAAAGATATAAATGCCTTTTGCCCTATCTCTGGGACTACTCCACCAGCTGTATTTTTTGCATAATTTCCAGTCAGCTGCAATGATCTTGCTGTCTATCCCTAGGGTAGGGTTAGAGGTGGGCAGCAGAGCATTCTTTGTAGAAAACTCCTCAGGACTGGAATTCACTCACTTTTAAAGGGCTGGAGACAAGCTTTGGTCTTTGTTTAAATAAAAATAATTTTGGACAGACATTTGTCAACGCTGACATTTTCTTAAAATTGGCTAGTAGCCACACCACTACTGACTTCAATGGAAATCAGGAATCTCACTACCTTTGAAGATCTGGGCCAAAGCTCAGTAATAAATGTTGGAGGGGTTGGGTGCTAAAACAACCTTATATGATAAGAGATTACAATTTGTTGTAGCAATTATTCAACTATTTATTCAAAGTGGGTGGGGGGAAAAGATCGTTTGATTTTAATGTATAGGGAGAAAGTTCTTAGTATGAACAGCTGTCCACTAGTTATGCTCTTTGAGCAGGTACATCTGCTCAGAAAGTTTTCTGATGGATCCATTTTATAAGTGACAAGTAAATAAGTTAACTAACCCTAATATGAAGACACTATCTGAAGGAATGTCTCCCCTAGCCCCAGGAAGGACTAACACCACACTAAACAAGCTCTTTCTTCAGGGCTCAGTTTATTCTTTAAACACAATATAACAATTCAACATAACTTCCACATATAAACCTATTCATTTCAGCTGATCCAGAGACCTTCTTCAAACCCTTAATCAGTCTCAGCTGGTAGGTACCTGACCAGCCACAGGTAAGGCTAGTCTAACTCCCCTTGAAAGGGGCTGATCACCCTGAGGTATTTGTTAAGGCAGTAGTGATACAGAGTTTGAATATTAAACTAAGAATGGACAAAATTTTGGTTCCAGTTATTCTAGTAGAAGGATCCTAAAGAAGAGCACAGGACACACTGGGCCACTGTGTTCTCCCATATGATTAATAGGCAAATTAACCATCACTGATAACCCTCAACATTCTGAAATGTTCCTGGCTAGTCCTTTTAGGGAAAGAATCTTAATATGCAGAGTAGCAGCCAACCCTTCTACACTCTCCCTGTGGTGGTCAAAATAGTGTTATATGAAAAATGAGCATGTCAGAGGATAATTAACCTCTTGATTTTTATGCAGTCCAAAAAACCTTGCAAGGAAGTCCTGAAGTGTGGAATCTGGTCAGGATAAAACCGTACGTGCATTGACAAAAAAATGGGTAAGAGGTCTCAAAAGGACAGATTTGTTCGGCAGATTTCAGATGTATTTGCAGCCTTTTGTAGTTCAATTTTTATTTTGTTTATCATGGTTTGAATTGGTTCTAGGTGTGGGAGATGAAAGAAGACACTGTAGAAGAAAAACTTCTTAGTGCTGAATAGTTTAATAGTATTTGATTATCTCTATTGATGTATAGAAAGACATTTTGTGTCTTTGTACCTCTTATAGAAGATGTCATTGTGGGAGGCAGAGAGGTCAGGAGGAACAACTCAGGAGCTGGGAACCAGGATGTAATGAGTTCAACTCATAGTTCTTCCACTGACTCAATGTATGACCTTGAGCAACTCACTGCACCTACCTGCCTCACTATCTGAAACCTAGGGATAACATTTACTAACATACATCACATGGGCCTTGTATAGATTAAGTACTTCGTTTTTGTACACTGCTTTTTTGCATTTTGTACACTGTTTTACTGCATTTTTGTACACTGAACAGTGACATTATTAATTAGGTGCTCAGATATTGTGGTAATGAATGCTATAGAAACACTTAAATAGATGCCTTAGTATTTGAGGTATTTACTGCAGTCAAATGTTGAAAATGACACTGTGATTTTCTGATTTAGTGTCTACAGTTCAACTGATCAAAAGCTAGGCTAAGAACTTCAATGTTCAGGGTGAATGCTCAGGTCTCATGTTCCTGTTCAGACCCACCTCTAGATTCCAGCCTACCTGGACTCCTTTCAGGAGAATAAAGGAATATATTCCCATTCAAAGTTAATCAGATAATAGCTGCTAAGATATTATCTTAATCAGTTTTGCTTTTGTGTTTAGATATCAGCCCTCTATTTGCAAGGATTTAACAGCAAATAAACTACCAGACCTGCACAGAAAACATATTTTGATCTGTAAATGCCATCCTTTAATAAAAAAAACAAAAAAAACACACCCTACTTTTATAGGCTTATTTTCATGGTGACAGTTTCATTGCATTTCTTGTGTTGTAAACCATGTAAAGCTCAGCAATAAAATGTCTGCAATCTGTAGAAGTAATAGCAGACATGTCTCATAAACAAGATAAGTTGTTTCTTGCCAATATTGCTACACTTCATAAATATAAACTCAAGTCTGTTTTGTGTTTTCTAGATCAGTAGCAGAGTTTTATTTTAATTAAACACAACATATAAAATATTCACTTATGAAGCAAACATCATAGTTTTAAAAAACAACATTATATTAAAATTAAATTATAGTGCTTTTGCCATAAACCTCTTGCACAAAAGAACCATTTTGAATTTTAAGTGGATTGATACACTTCAAGTGTCCATCAATAAAAAACGTATTAGGAACATTGCAACAGTCCTACGAATAAATGAACTATTTGTATTTCCTGATAATGTAAGTGCTTCTGTGAACTCATTCCAATTTCCAAACACTAAACATTTCAGCCGTGGCTGTAATTAGGAAACTATGACATCCAGAGTAAAAAGGGGGATGCTGCCAGTTTTTTTACAACAAAGCGTCTAAGTGTTTCATTCCATAAATGACATAATTTGTCTTATTATATTAATCTTGTACTAGATAGAGCCAAGTGATGGTGGTTCTCTCCTGAAATAATTTCATTTTTGAAATCCACACATCTGAGTTTAGTTTACACAGGCCTCCAGAATGTGACTACGATATGCATCATTATGACCCAGTTCAATAAAACTACGACTACTATTTATGGCTTCAGTCCAGCATAAACTCAGAGAAATTATCTTCCAGAGTTTAGCATGGAATATGAACACATGTATTGATACATGGACTCTCAGCCTGCTACACAGATTCTTGATCAATACGAGGACAAAAAAGCAGCTTTAGGATTGTCATTAAACAGGGAGATGGGAAAATATTCACAAACAATATTGTTTTGTGGATTAAACATAGAATTAGTCTCCAGAAACTCCTGACTTCTAATTTCTGTTGTGCCTACTGATTTCTTGTGTGGTCATAGGCTAGACAGTTAACTCTACTGTGTCTCAGTTTCCTCATTTGTAAAATGAGGATAATCATGGCTTACTCAAGGTGAGGCTTAACATTTGTACAGCACGCTGACGACGTAAGTCACTATTTAAGTGCTATGTATTATATTAACTTGTTTAGCAATGCATATGTCTAAATAAAGTTCACTACAATTGCCTGGGCTATTGGGAGCTATATTTGAAATCCTATTCAGGCAAACCACCCACTTAAAAGATGCTACCGACCACTATTAGCTAGAGTGGTTAAAAATGTCTTGATCTTTTTTCCCCCCCCCAATGAAAAACGGGGGGAAATAGCCCAAAATGTCCCTATATTTTACCTGTATCTACTACTAAAACATCAGGGACTGGGAGAACTCCAGGATGCCAAGGTTGGACATAAAAAATAGCGTGAAGCATGGATCTCCTGAGATCTGCATGGATCTTGGGTGGTCATTAAAAGGCAATAGACCAGTGCAGGGTTCCTAGTGTTTAGTCTCTGCCAACATTGCTCAAATGGCTGGCCCTAGGATCCCTCTAAAACACAGATCTCCAGCATGGTGAAAAAGCCATGTTAAAATAATACCACCTCTAATTGGACTTCTCTGACTGTGCAAAACAAATGGACAGCCAGTTCTGAAGCTGCCCTTAATTGCACTGAGAGCCAGATGGGACCCTGGCCAACCCCTGGTTCAAGGTGTGTGTGTAAAGGTGGTATAAAGCCACCTTTGCCCCCTTTCTCCAGTGCTACAACATTTGCATCTCAGCTGGGCTGGAGGATCCAGCCTTCTGTCTAAATTATTTGCCCTTTGAAGTCTTCAGGTGTTTGGTGGGAGGGACAATGCATGCCCCACACTTTGCCCTCCCCGGTTCAAAGGGCAGTAGAACTCAGTTTCCCCATCCCTAATTTTGTATTACTTTAGGAGTTTCTTCTGTTTTTTGTTATTTTTGCAAACAAACTTCTCACTGGTTAGAACATTAATCAGGACCCACACTAAACAACCAAATACAAAACTGTTTGCTATATAATCAGAAGTTTTCAATACTATATCATACCCTTTTTAAATCAGAAGCATTAATACCTATGATGAATTTCATGCTTCTACAAGTTTTCTGCACACCTAGCCAACCTGAAAAGCATCCTAGACATCTTTTCATGCTCCAGTTTGTTCCATTTTACCCTTTTCAGGACATTTTTGCCCTCAGATTTGACGTGGGAGATAAATAGATTTATCCCAAATGAGTGAATAAACCAAGCAATACACCTAGGACAAGCATATTAAAATTTGAGGAATCAGGTAGGTGGCTTCTTTGAATTGCTTTGGAAACCCTACAGAATGAGGTCCCGGGGAGAGTCAAACCCAAAGGGTATCCTCATTATTACAGCTTCAGGGGGAAAAGGATGGGGGACACGCAAGCAGCCAGAGCCACTGGGGATACACAGAGTCTCAGAGTAGATAGCCCTGGTATCCCATGAAGCTCTGGGCTCCTGAAGGCTTGGGGTGGGGCTCATGAACTATTCTGCTGGTGGCAAATCAAATCTGGCTACCAATAGAATGAATAGGGAGAAATTCCCCAAAAGGGAACTTCAAGTGAAGTTTCCTTCCCCAGAGCCCTCTTCTGCAGGATTCTTCATGGAAAAGGATGATCTAGGCCTGTGAATTTTAGCCTTTCTGGTGACAGGTGATTCTCATGCTTAGGTTAAAATCACCAAACCAAGATCAACAATGAAGGCAGAAAGGTCATTTTCACATTCTATGACCTGAGGGCAGGTAGCGCAGCTGTTCCAGGTACTTATTTAGTTCAAGAAAGTGGTTGTACTGCAGGAAAGTTCAGAGTGCGCTCCTTCCAAAGGCTTATCTGATATTTAACTATTATATAACCACAAAATAAGAAGACCATGAGGAGAGACTTCAGGGCTATAAAGAGGATGAAAGATCTCCACAAATAGCTGATGATTAATCTATTTGGGGAGATCTTTCATTCTCTTAATAGCTTTAAATCTTAATATTCCCAGATTCCCTTTACAGGAGTAATGCTCTCAGCACATTTTATCTTCACAACTGCTATTTTCCTCCAATTAGTACTCTCAAAATCTCATAACAAATGCTTCCAATAAGCAGACACAAATGCTGCTTTGGCATCCAGTTGCTGTGTAGGTGTATGTCTGCATTGTTTTATCAAATCCAAATTAATTCAAATCAGGCTAATAAACAAAACTTGCGCACAACCTCTGGTTCTGTACTACAGTCTTCTTCTTGCTCACTTGTTTACGGTTCCCCAGATTTCCTGCTTGTCTAATCTCCTTCACCTGCACAGACCACTAGAATATACCCACAGTTTCAAAAAGAGGAAAATTTCCTGAGATATGGTTTCTGCAGATTGGTTTTGCTTCCTTGCAAGTAGGGTATTTTTGTTTTAAAAAAAAATGCAATAGCAACAGGGCAGCTGTGTTAAAGGGGGGGAACTAAACATGAGTTATCATAAATTGAAAAACGTAAAACTTTCCATCTCAGCTGCTTCTTCTACTCCATATTGATTAATTTCTCTCTCTCTTCACAACAGAAATCATATGGCCACTTTAATAGGTTTCAGAGATTTATAAAGAAGTACATCAGGAGTATCTCACTTGAAGCCAATGAAGTTACACTGGTACATAGCTAGTTCAAACAAGACCAGAATAAGAACCAGTGTAGAACAGTGTTTTTAAAGCTTCCAGGCTGAGAGAGCATTTGTGAAGTATAAATCCTGCTCTAGGCTACTGCTTGTTCATCTAGGGGCAGATTCAGCCTTGGCATGAATGGTTGCAACTCAACTAACTTCACTAGAGTTGTACCTGTTACTCCAGAGCTGAATAAAGAAATCAGTAAAAAAAAAAAAAATGTATCTTCATTCCAATTCTATACATTATTCACCGCTATTAATGTAAGAGAACGGCTCTTCGAGGTGGAGCATCTATGATGGACAGCTACATTCCTGAAGTGTGTTCCAAAGTACCTGCTATGCAGCTTCACTTACAGCCAGGTAGCCACAGAAGTGACTAAATAAAATGTCCTTATTAATGAGCACATGTAGCACTTAAGCAAGTACCCCACCTAAAATGCTGACATAGAGCTTCCATTGTCATAGTCTCTATGTTCCCTTCCATTTCTTTTTAGAATGCATCTTTCTCTCCAAATATTTTCCAAAAGGCCAGGTTCTCACAATCAAACTCTGGGAGGCTCAAATTTCTTCATGCAGATTTTAGTACCCAGTCAACAAAGAGTTCAGTACACTCCAGAACTCTATATTGTTTCCTATGAACCTGAGTTAACAGAAGCCTGTCAAAAACAGATTATTTAAAGTTATCACACAACTATTTCCCAGAAAAGTACATCGCAAAGTTAAGACTGTACCCAAGGAATTAGAGAAATATTTATTTTATTACACTTCAGATAAATTCTGATACTAAGCTAGGTTTCCTTTCCAGTATTTACCTGCCACAGAAAACTATTGATGGTCTGAGATTGCGAGATAACAGAGTTGTAAAATCTGCCACCTCAATCTCTTATGTAGTCCAGAAGCAGTAAAATCACCAGATGGATTTCTATTTGGTATGCTTAAAACTTGAACGAGATTTCTCAAAAATAAAGTATAAGCCATGCAGACACTGAAAGACCTGTCACTTCCTTTTGCACTTCACTGATCTATAATTGGATCCTGTTTTTTTTCTCTCTCTCTCTCTTTTCTTTTAATTTGTGAAAACTTGGTGCTCATACAGATGAGGGACTAATAGTTTGGCTAACCCAGGCATAGTATTAGCACATACCATGCTTCACCAATTTGCCTCAGTTGTAACAGCATTCTTGCTGGTATGTAGGCCTCTCAAGCAGAGAATGCTCAGGCTATCAGATTCCATTTTGTGATATAAGTCAATGTCTATAAGGAAGTGGTCATTAAAACTTATTTTCAGTTGAGAAGCAAGATAAAATTTCAACCCAACTGGCTCCAGGAGAAAAGCTAATGCATTACAATGTAAAGCTATGGAAAGGTATCAGGGGTTTAGGTTCAGCTCTGTTTTCATACCACATAGGGTGACCAGATGTCCTGATTTTATAGGGACAGTCCCAATTTTGGGGGCTTTTTCTTATGTAGGCACCTATTACTCCCCACCCCTGTCCCGATTTTTTACACTTGCTGTCTGGTCACCCTAATACCACACCACTTCTTGTTGGGAACCAACACCTTCTCTGATAAAGCTAGAACAAAATGTTGGGTTTTTTAAAATCAAGGATTTTTACTTATTTGGTTTGAAAGGAAAGCCCAAGACACATCATGCACTGTTTAGTATGGTTCTGTTCTGCAAAACAATTACCTGCTGCTGAGTTTTTCTACACACCAATAAATTTTCATTCTCAGATTTCCACTCTTTTCAGTGCAATTCCTTTTAACCAGAAAGGTCTGCCTCTGGACTGGCCAGGGTTGTTTTTTTTATAAGTAGTGTTACATGCAATAAATGTTGGGAAAATATATAAGAAATGACTCACAAAGGAGTAGTACAGAATAACCTAGTGCTAGATTCACAAAGGTACTTAGGCATTGCAGCACTCAGCATTGCAATGCCTAGCTCCTAGGTACCCTGCTCCCTAGCTGAGTTCTCAGCCCCAAGCTAGGTGCCCAGGCTCCCCATGTATTCATTAGGGAGAGATAGGCACCTAAGAAAGGGATTCACAGAAGCTAGCATGCTGAGCAGGGAACCACCTAAACTAGTCAGGAGTGAAATGCAGAAGAAAGGAGCAGGGGTTAGGTCCCATCCCGTAAAGGTGTATAGCCATCTAACTCCCATTAATCTGGGCCTCTAGGCATCTGACTGACAGGCTGGAGGGAGGCCCTATCTCTGCTTGGGGTACACAGCTGTGAATACTTCCCAGGACTTAGGTACCCAATCCAGGTCAGCCCTTCCTCTCTCTGGTTTTCTGTAAGAGAGACCACAACCTACTATAGCCAGCACCTCCTAGTAGGTGGGAGATGCAGATTAAACCCCCTGCTCCAATACATATTTAATTATTTATGCAAAGTGGAAAAGCTCCAACAGAAGAGATAGAAACACCCCCTCATCCCCTCCCCGAATACCCAAGTTTGGTGGTTAGGGCCCTGATAGGGAGGTGAAAGGCCTGGGGTTCAAGTACATACTCCAGAGAAGGGATTTGAATTGGGGTCTTCCACATCCCAGTGAGTGCCCTAATCACTGGATTGTTTAGTGTTCTGAAGGGTTTCTCACACACAAGTCCCCCAAAATTTCCAATCTGCTTGCCTCTGGCTGTCTTTTGTCCAGGGCCCAATCCAGTAAGCATGCTCTGAGAACACCTCCAGGATCAAGCCCCTCTGAGGAGATAGGTAGATGAATGCCTACTGTGAGCATCCCAGTGAGGCTTTGGCTTTAACAAGGGTTCTGGGCAGCTCGCTAGCTGTTGTGTACCTTCAGGACAAAGTCAGCTTTGCACATGCCCACCAACAGAAACTTGAACACTAGAGGGTTAGGCAGCAGCTGAATGGTGCTGTTGAAAATACCAGTGGCACCTAAGTGTTGGACTTAGGCACCTTTGAGAATCTATCCTCTAGAAAGAAATATCACTTGAATGATCTAATAACGGTCCAGGTGCGATGTTTTCCTGAGTGGCATATACTCTTCTTCCTGCAGCAAAATTCCAATTGACTTCCATAGGGCCAGAATTTCACCAGTGGTCTTTAAAACAAAACAAACAAACAATCTAAATAATTTATTGCCCTCACTGTAGATCTTGACATTTTCTTTTTTGGCCTGTTTAAGTCTATTGAATAAAAATATATTTAGGATATTTCTATCTATGTGAATTTATATACTCCGCATCGCCATGTGATATACATTTCAAGGCATAATGGAAGTCCTATTGAAAAGTAGCAGCACATCCACAGTAGCCACTGCTCAGAGTTCCACATTATTTTCACACAATACTAAGTGCAGTTGCACTATATTATAGATGCAGCACATGATCCCAATTGTAATTTTAAAAACTGGAGTTATGTTTCCTCTACAACTGCTATAAGATATAAATCAAAGTTGCTACATATAAATATAAGATGCTGCGATATAGCTCCTATAAACAATATTGCAGCCCTAAGCCATTTTAACACCTTAATTATATAAGTTTGAAATAGATGGTTACAATGGAAGTGCTTCACTGTCTTAAGTCTTGTATTCAACCCTCGTGCTATTGTGCTTATGCTGACAATCAAACTGGAACAAGTTACCCTGTTTTAGTGATGATTATTTATCTTGAATGGCTGTGAGCTACATTTATGCCAAAGTGAAAGAACTACTTTTCTAAATAACAACAATTAAATTAACTTGGGTATTTTGATTAGCATCGTGACAGCCCTGAGCTGTTTATTTTAGAATCAAACAACGTTTTTGCTCAATATCTTTATAATAATGATTTCAGTAAGTCAGCACTTACGTAGTTCTTTGCAACTTCACAGGACTGTACAAACATTAATGAATTAATCTTCATAACATAACCAGAAAGTCAAGAAGTAAGTGTTACTATCCTGTTTTATAGATAGAAACACAGACAGTAAGCCGAAAGCCTAGCTCTGAGCCAAACTGGGTATGTCAACACTGAAAAAAAATAAAAATAAAAAAGGTAGTGTGTTCTCAACTGAGGTTAGCTAACCTGTGTGTACTAACTTGGATTAAAATAGTGAAGACACAGCAGCTTGGCTTTTGATTTGCATTAACCAGTTTGAGTGGCTAGTCTATAGGGAATCCTGGTGTTGAACTAAAGCTGAGATAAAAGCTGAGTTGCTGTTTTTTCACTGCTATTTTAATCCAAGTTAGCGAACATGGGTTAGATAACCTGAATTAAACCACACCTTTTGGCAGTATAGACACATCCACATGAGTCAGTAGCAGAATTCAGATCAGAAATGACTTCAATGGGACTTGAACATATGCTGAAACAAGGTCAGAACCAAAAGTGGTGAAAGCAGCAGAATCAGGCCTCTTGACATCACTGAGAATATTTGCTTCAGCAAGGTGAGGAGGATTTGGTTTTTTTACTTTTGCAAACCATAAAAAACATTTTTTTCGGTATATATTAGAAGTTTTTGCCAAGATAAATGCTTTTCAAATATGATAAATATTGAACTGTCTAGGTAAATTACCAAATAAACACTGGGGGGAAAATAAAGATGTCTCAAATAGAGGGATCAGAACTAACTCTATAGTTTTATAAAATGGTTTCATATTATATATATATATATACACATACATACACACATATATACACACACGCGTGCACGCCTATGTATAGGCTAACTGAATCCAATCCTTATGCTCATGTCACTTAATAGGTACTCAACAGAAGAGAATAAAACCATTTTACAGAGCTAGCTACTAGAAACAGTTCTCCCACACACGTAACATCGCAGGCTCAGGGTCTAACATGGGTATTTTTCTGGTGAACTGAAGTCTCCATTAAGCAGCCTTTTCACTTATTTTCCAAAGTTAAAATATTTACTTCCAGCAATTCTAAATAGCCAGAGGTCTAAATATAGCAAATCTCAATTTGAAAAAAAATCACAGCTAAAGCTAACACACTCTGCACCAGTCTGCGCAACAGCTGTGGATTCAAATGTGCTGAAAAGTAGAACATTTTGTCTCTTTTCATTTATCAAACATTCAATTACAAATACATAGTCGTCTGTTTAGGAAGAGCTGAAAATCTGTTAAAATTATTTAATAATTCTGCTCATTTAAATCACAGTTCTCCAGGCTTTTAAATCCCAAAGTGAAACATTATATTTCCAAATTCTTAGGCATCTTCGATTTTAAGGTACATTTTTTTTCAGGGCAAGTGACTCCACTGATTTGCCCGCTTAAGTATTTTTAAAAAAAGAACAGGGCAGCAAGGTAAGGATATGTGGAATGCAAAGAGTGACAGTTTTGATTGAGTTAAAGTGTCCAATCCAGCTAACTGATAAATCTTTCAATTCATTAAGCTCACAGGAAATTTGGGAGAGAAATTGAATACAATTGGCTCTGTACAACAACTGCAATGGATTGGGGTGACAGAGATTGAGGCATTTGTATCTCTCTAGTGTCAATGTAGAGGGGGTTGTTTTACTGTCTTGCTGCCTAAGATCATTGTCAGTGGAGAGAATCATAACTGAAACATTGGCTATATTAACTTTAAATCCAAACGATGTGCCATAATTATCTGTTAGCTCCAGATGTTTCAGAAAGAAAAAAAACCCAACAACTCATTTTCTGAATAAGATGAAGCTCATAATAAGTTTTGTCTCTAAACCAGTCAAAGTGCAATGGTCAGTACTGGCAAAGTCAAGAGGCATTTTACTGCCCTAGGAGTCATCAGTTTACAGGATTAGTTCTGTACCAATCATATGTTATAAAATAGGAAATGAAAGTCATTGTGATACAACATCACCACAAGATCACTGTCCTCTGCTTTGAAAATAAATGCTTCCGCTACATCTTGACATTTATTTTCTTTAAATGCTTCAGGTATTATCTGAGCAGTCATGCAGTATCAAAAGATAATTATTGTGGCATGCTCTTCCATCAGTATCTGTTAAATGAATTTCAGTTTTGTGACTCCTACAGTTTAATTTCACATGGTCACATGATTTTGAGGCCTCTTCCCAAATATAAAGGTAAAATCAGATCCTTTAAACTAAAATGTAGCGGACTACAATAATCAAAGATATGAGCACTAGAGTTCAAGGGAATACAGTCTGTCAGAGTGGTACACCAAGTGGGGGGGAGGGGGGCAATGAGTCTACATCCTAATTGTAATATCTTGCCCATTTGCTAATGAATCTAATCTGTTTGGGATGTTGCCTAGTATTTAAAGAATACATAGCATAGGCTTCCAACAAATGACTGTAGATTTTCATGTGACAAACAGAAGATTTTTTCTCATTGCACATGGGGGAAAAAGACGACACACATGTATATGAATAAGGTGATTTGAAACAGTTCCCCCAAAGGTAAAGATGCACCCATGCCATGAAGTTCAGCTCTAGATGTGTACTGAAGTTCAGAGACGGCTAAACTGGGGGTTTTGGTTTAGGCCTATTTCTGCCACACTTATGCCTCTGATTTTTGTCAAGCACCAAGACAATGGGAGCTATGAGTGTTCAGCCCAAATCCTCAGAGCATGCCAACCACCTGTTACCTGCCAGCCTTCACATCAGATGAGCTGAAGGCAGGCCACTGATAGGAGCTGAGAGGTCCCTACCCCCCCCCCCAAAAGACACACAGGAGCACAGTAGGGTGAGAGTGAAAGATATTGAGCATGAGAAAGTGATGGTTACAGCTGCTAGGGCATGGGCTACCTAGGAACCTACGCGAAGTCAACCGCTTGACTCCAGGAAAGTGTTCATGGCTGAGAATCCTGAGCAGTCAGGTGCACCACTATCCATTTGCACCAGGTCAGCCTCACTTCACATTTCCCTGCCTCTTTCCTCAGCCTTTCACTCCTTGCTACTCAGTAGCCAGCTTCCGCAAATTGCTTCCTTAGGCACCTAAATCTACTCATGCATTATATGGGGAGCTTAGGTACCTACCATGGAGCTGAAAATTCCACTGGGCGGTGGGCTGCCTATGGGTTAGGTGCTGCAAAAGTGAACAGAACAATGCGTAAGTACTTTTAGTGAACTGAACCTCACTTCTTCTAAAAAAGCAGGCCACACCTGTACGAAAGAAACATATCATTTTGGGTAAATATAAACTGTCAATCTGACGAGATGCATTTGTTTTCTGTAGCAAAAGCTGTGCTGCTTTTATTTTTTTCCCAGGGTACTGTTTGAAACATTTATAAAATCTTTTATTTTTTCTTTCTTCCCAAGCAGACCCTCCAGACATCTGGAAGTGTTTAAAAGAAAAGCAATAGCAACATGCTTTTGTTTTCCACAATGCATAGAATTCATATTCTCGTATTAGTGTATAGTCTTACTTAGCAGCTAGAGCTGAAATTTGAGTTCACTGCAATGCCCGTACTAATTGCCTTGAATAATTCAAATTTTACCACTCTCAAGGGCACAACTGGAGCCAGACTGTTCTAAGCCATATTTGTTACTTTGGAGCCGACCAAATAAGTACACTTCATGCGGTAGAGCATGCTGAGCTCAAGTTACACAATTTTGTTAGTTTTAAATTCAGACAAGTGAAGAAATCAGAGTAGATTGGCTTGTCAAGGAATCCTACCAGAAAAAAAAAAAAAACACCACACAACAAGGCAAATTTTACTTTCAAAGCAGCAGGAATACTTCAAAATTAGTGTGTAACACAGAAGACTGTATTTTGCTAAACAAAATTAGATATGCCTTAGCTGTCTGCTCTCTCTATTTTTGGCTCAAGAGAGAGAAATTCTGAAGCTCCTGATTATTTGAAATAGGTGCTGAAGACAAGGAGGGAAGGAAATTAGATTTTTATTTTTTTTTAAATCGTACAAAAGTGTCTTGCCTGTGTAATAACATTGAGCCTGGCTGTCACTCTGAAGACATATTAGCTCATTTAGGTAATTAGTGTGAGCAGCATGTTTGCCTACTTATTCCATTCAATTATAGGGTGCTCACTTTGTCATTACTAGAGTATCTTAATGTGACTTGTAATTAGTGTAATTACAATCCAATGTTAATTATATGTGCCACTTAGACATAATTTTATATAGTAATGGTTTCTATTCTCAATAACCTTATTATGTTGTTTATTCAAACAGGAATATAATCTTCTTTCATGCATCAAATATGGAGATTACAAAAAGTACTGATTGTCATTTTTGTAGTTATGACTGGGGAATCTTTGCAGTAGCAAAATCATATTTGGAACAATCAACTAATGTGAAAACTGAATTACAACAGACACTGATTTTTAGTAGAGACAAGCTGAATTAACAAAAATAATTTGCACAATAGGCAGATTAAGATAGTTAGATGGTTAGTGAATTCTGTGTAGAGACTAATGTCCATTAAGTTAACAGGAGAATGGAGCAGGAGTCTCCAACCAAAGGTGTACAAAGTACTTTGTTTTATCCCTCTATATCTCTTTCTCATTATTGTTTCTTTTACTCCCCATGCAGAACAACTTTCCAAAATAATATCCAGTGAGTAAAATCTTTTCAGCGGAGAGGACACCTTTAACCACAGCACTCATCATATTGGTAGGTTCTTTAGGCTTTTTTCTGTGCTTCAATACGTCACAGCCAGAGTTCCAACAGCACTCTATGAGACAGGAAATCCTGGTCCATGTTTTCTGCTGAGAACCTGAGCGGGACTTCAACTCAGATCCCTCCTCTCAGAGGTTGAAGGATCATTTTCATCTGCTCATGGGGCCTCAGAGCAATAATCCCAAAACAGTCAGCAACTCTGATTTTAACTTATTTAAACTTTGATCAACTTAACATGAAAATAAAGAATCAGTGAAAATAAAACAAATTTTAAAATATTCATATTGGAGTATGAGGTTATAAGCAACCTAACTCTATAAGCAGAAGCACTCTTTAGTGTTACCAATTAGTTTTAAGGACAATCTTACATCCCAGGTTAAGCCATGTTCTTTTGTCTGGCCATCCGTTGCTGCATCACCCTTCCCAAATTAGATCTCCTCTTTGTCAGTGAGCACTCTCTCTCTTAGGCTACTTGGATGCTGAGATGTGAACCTTCCTTTATCAGTCTAGCCATCAAGCCGTCTTTTGCATCAGCACAAGAGCAATAGTTTTTGTTTCACTTCAGTACCTTGAAATAAGTTTATCACTTTCTACACTCTGGCAGAAAAATTATTGTATCCCATACTGAAGGAACATGAACACTTCTACACAGGTATTTTTTATTTTCTCATAAGTACTTCAAAGGACCTTTTTGGTATGTCATTTCAGCTATTACCTATTAGCTCTCTGTCTGCATGCACATGCACTCACACACACACACACACACACACACACAGGGCTGTAAGCAAAAGACTCCTCCTTCCTTAGATCACTTTGAAAATGAAGCTTTTTCCACTATCCTCCTCAGCATCATTAGTTTCTTCCAGACTTCATCTCTGAAATGTCTTTATATTTATTGTTATGAAATATGATTTATTTTTCATACCAAATCTGTCACAGTATATAATCAGTGACTCTGGTAATTGCTACTTTTAAAACAGATAGCAGCAGCTTAATTTCTCTTTCTTCTCACAGATTCAATGATAATTACATTGTGACCCAAAAGGGAACACGAGAAGCCAATGTTTCTTCTTTCTACAGTTCCCTATGAAGGTTTATGAATTCAGAATTTGATAGTTTCAAAGTTTAAAGACCACGTGGTTTTGTTTTAACAAAATTGCTCCTATGCCCGTGAAGGGAAAAGCTATGACTATATTTGAAGGTATCTCAAATATTAGCAATTCTCTAAATCAAAACATTTCTTTTAGAATTTATCTGGTGTAGTCCGAATATTCCTTGTTTTACTTGTACTTTAGGACTAAGTCATAAATATTCTAAATATAACATATGGTTATGAAATGGCTTTTATTGTCCTCTTACTACCCTATAAATTAAAATAGAATTCTTGCCTAAACAGTGATTTCTTACTGGCTGGCTGTTCAGTCATGTTCATGTCAACAACGCCAAGTAAATGGACAGGCCTGCCTATTTTTCTTATTTTATTTGTAAATTCCATTTCCAAATAGGAGGCAGAGCACTGCTAGGAGATTATTGCAATTCTCAGACGGTAACAGTCACACAGGCTTCAGCCCTGTGCCTCATAATACCACTTGAGGTGTGCTGTAATCACCTAGAAATGCTCTGCCTGTTGTGTTTTATTGCTTCATAAATACAAGCAGTAGGGGCATCTTTGGAATGGGTATTCAAACCAGTCCTATTTATTAAATATTAACTAGCAGCTATTCTAACTCTTTTGCTTTACTTAGGATTATTCAGTCTGTGTAAAAAGATAAAGCAAAAGAACAGCTTCACCATGTAAGAAACTGAGTTGCCTTGTACAGCTCTTCCAATTGTGTCCTGCCATATTAAACCAGTGCAAAGCCCTGCTTGATGTTCTCAATTATTTCTCTACCTTTTGGTCCTTTTATAAAGCAGCGCTGTCAGATGCTATAGTTCTAAATATATTTAGAATATTTATGACTTAGTCCTAAAGTACTGTACTGAGGGTGGAAGGGAAAAGAGGTGCTCTATGCCATCTTTCAACACACACAGAGTCTTGGGGCTGATTGGGAGTCTGTTCAGGCCCCAGCATAATTTAGAAAAATACTGGGCTATTCTAAGTCACACCAATAGTAACACCTCTTCGGGGCTGCGCTACTCTCCCAGGCTCACTGAAGTACAGTCACCTTCTGCTCCAACACGCCTCCGACAGTAGGGAGGGAGAGGTCAAGGGTGGACAGAAACGAGCCAACTATGTCAGATTCATAGGCGTGCATACAGGGTGTGCCGGGTGTGCCCAGGAACACCCTAATGCAGGGGTGCGCAAGCTAGTCCTGCCCAGCCCGCCTGAGCTCCCGGCCAGGGAGGCTCACCCGGCCCCACCCCCGGCCTTGTCCCCACCTTCCCCCATCCCCCAAGCGCCTCAGCACGCAGCATCCAGAAGCGGCCCTGGACAGCGCTGCAGTAGCGTGGCTCCGGCGGGACCTGAGCTCCTGCCGCTTGGAGCCGCATGGTAAGGGGACGGGGCTGCGAGCTCCGGCGAGCCGAGCGGCAGGAGCTCAGGTCCTGCCGGAGCCACGTCACTGCAGCGCTGTCCCGGGCCGCTCCTGGACGCGACGTGCTGAGGCTCCAGGAGAGCGGGGAAGGCGGGGGTAAGCAGCATGGTAAGGGGGCCAGGGGGGTTGGATAAGGGGCAGGGAGTCCTGGGGACAGTCAGAGGACAGAGAGCAGGGGACAGAGAGCAGGGGAGGGGGGGTTGGATGGGGCAGAGGTTCTGGTGGGGGGGGAGGGCCTTCATACAATTTTGGAAGCTACCTGGCCCTTCATACAATTTTGGAAGCTCGATGTGGCCCTCAGGCCAAAAAGTTTACCCATGCCTGCCCTAATGTCTCAACAACAAAAAAAGTGGCTTTGCATTTTAATGTAATCGCATGATACGCTCTATATAGAAAGCCCATGTTCACTCGCAGCATGCGTCCCCACTACTGCGGCGCCGCATTACCATTGGTCCGCCCCTCCCCTCCAACTACTATTCTAGAAAATTCTTTGACTTATATAAGTGGCTGCATCAGGCGTGCCCAGCACAGTGTCTACAGTGTTTGTAATCTTTATCGCATGTACTCTACTGAAATAGCATAACAAGCCCGTGGCTTTACATTTTAATTCAATCGTATGATCGGTTCGTTGTTAAGATAAGAAAAGGAGCAGACAAGCTGTTCATGTGAAAGAGCCTTTTCAAAACTAGCACATGAAAAACAAACTAAGAAGTATAATGTCCCAACAGCGCCTCGACTCACTCATGATTTTGTACATTGAACAAGAATTGGCTTCGTCAGTTAATTACAATGATGTGATTGAGGAATTTAAGTCTATAACACCTGGTGGGCGATGTCTCATTCTCTAGGACAGGAAGATAAAGAAACCTTAATCTGTTTTGGTCAATTTGACTTAGCTCATTATCTGGTTAAAGGTAAGATCATGAAAATTGACTGTATCTTTGTATATGCCTGATTATCACTACAGCAAAAATTTGGTATTTTGTGTGTCTCATTTTTTAAGTAAAGTTTAGTTGTTAATTTTAAAAAAGTTATGTTTAGTTAAGTTTTAGTTTCTTTAGTTTGTTTGATGAATAAAAATAATGTCCTTTATGATTGAGTATTCAATAAATTTTCGCCTTTAAAAATAAATAAATAAATACATAAATAAAATTCCCTGCGTGCACACCCTAATGAAATGTGCTGTGCATGCCTATGGTCAGATTACGCCACCTACTTGAAAGGAATCCTCAACAGCCACATTAGGGCAGATTTCCATCTGCTTTACATTCTGAAGAACTAGCTGTGATTCTGTCCTTCCATCTAACCTGGAATACTGTAATTCAACTGTATTGAAGCTGAATGTAAAAATAACACGAAGGCTCCAGCTTGTGCAAACATGGCTGCCTGCTTTCACCATTGCTTACGACTCAGAACACTTCACCCCAATGCTCCAGTCCCTTTCCCAGTCTGCAACTGCAGCCAGCACCAAGCCTGGGCTCTGATCTTCAAAGTCATTGTTGGTTCAAGTCACAGCTACATAAGAGACTGCTTCACTATGTACCGCCAAGCCTGTCGCATCCTTTGGGACAACGGAGACAGCAAAGCCCAAGAAGAAGCATATGAAAGCCAGAGAGGAAGTATTCTCAAATTGGGAATCTAACACCACAGGCACCCAAATATTACAGTAATGGGCACCAGAGAGATCAAAGGGTGATCAGTAAAGAACCACCTAGCACACAGCTACAGCTGTGCTGCTTGGCTGAAGAGAAATGTGCAGAAAACAAGAGAAGAAAGCTGAGCATTATCATTAGGCGGTGAAGAGGACCTGCCAAAGCAGCTGCATTCTGAGTGCTGAATTCCTTTGCTTCTCCTGTGGCTTCATAACAACCATAATGTCAAGTGAGAACAAGTGATAAATTAGATCAATTACTATATTGCAGACATGCAAGTCACATTAATGCTGAGTAAATACAGCTCAATTTAAATTTTGATTATAGACAACTTTTTTCTCTGTCATTTAAACATTACACTATAGTTAATACTTTATCTGGTTAAGTGCAATTTAATTTTTTTTCTGTAGAGAGTTGGATATTATTCAAAATGTACAATATGTCTCAATATTTTCTTGCTTTTTTTTTTTTTTTTTAACTCCATGCTTTCCATGACCACAAATCTAGGACAGAATGTTTTCTTTTTACATTAGACATAAGGTTTCTAGCAGCTAGAATCATTCCAATAACACTTTTAAAGCTCAGTAAAACTTTTATTTCTTGGTGGCTAAGATTCTTAATGTGACCAATATAGCTTCCATAGCGTTTTAAGCTATGAAGAGCTGACATAGGAAAAATCAATAAATTAACCAGGATTTGTATGTGTTGCATTCCATTATCTGTATTATTTGCAGTTGCTTTGGGTCCAAGAAGCAAATTTTCAGATTTGAATCCGGATTTTCCCAAAGTTGTCCACAGTACTATGGCTTTTGTTAAAGCCTGTTACTAACTGTACATCCCTTCTGGAATCAATCTCATTAATGGATCATTCAAAAAATGGCTGAAGGAATTTCAATTAAATTTTCTTTTTTTTTTTTTTTTTTTTTTTTAAGTATTTTTTTTAAAGTTGCAAGCATAAGAAAACAGGATTAAAATCAAAGCTCTGATGGAACCAGCACAACCACACATTTGTATGCATGTGCATCTGGAATCTGAACAACTTCTTTTGGCATCCTTTCTCTAATGCAGCTCACAGCAACATGTGGGGGAGGTTTGTAAATATTTCTTCTATCATTTAATGGTTATTATTAACTGTTGACACAGCACAGCGATAATTTTTTTCCCTACTGGAATTGTTACATTACAGTCTCAGCATGTATTTTTTCCCTGATCATTTTTTGATAACTGATTAAGAAGAAAAAGTATTTCTGTGCACATTAAAGACTGAAATATTGCAGACTTTGGCACCAGCTACCATAAAGCACACACAGACCAGGATATTATTTGGACTCAGGGTTCTACACTATGAGGTGGATTACAGTAGCATTATTAGGGAAAAAAAAAAAATATATATATATATATATATTTTTTTTTACAAGCAATGTCAGGAATATACATGTGAATAAGAAACAAAACCATTGAGAATGTCTCGATTTGTGCCACGTCTGCATTTGTGCTTTATGTACAGTGCACACTTATTTCAAAACGTTCTGTGCTTTGACTGGATTACCAGTGCTAGATATTTTTCATTTTATCGTGTTCCAGTAATGGGGAATGATTGCTAAATCTTTTGGAAAAGAAGATCTGTTTTAATCTTAGTTGTCAGTTCCAATACTTTAAGATTACACAGATCTATAGAACGGATTGGGCAATGGTAAACATTAGTCATTCTCCTCTTGAACATATCACATCAACACAAATTTTCCTCTTTCAAACTGTTTTTGAGATGGCTTTTCTCTCCTTTGTTTATGCCATCAGTAGACCGTGCAGTAGTGCAAAAGTAGTATATACAAATATGCATTCAAAAGTGAGTGTCAGTTGGTCCATGTTCACAAACATCCATATTTGCTTATCTCGAGTACTGGAGTTTTACTAGCACAAATACTCATCAAAGGGGATCTTTTTTAGTTTGAATGCTCAAATATTCTCACATGATACACTCCTCAACCATGGGGTTGAGTAAGGCAGTACTGAGGAAAGCTGCTCTCCCCAAACCTACCTCCTTCGATCTGTGGAGCACACATTCTACCCTGCAGAGATGTTTTTGGGCAATCAAGCAAAGGAAGAAGAGTTGCTTTTGTGTACCCAAACAGATGTCTGCAGGTCCTGGCTTGTCTCTACTCATTACTGGATAGGAGTGGACAGCACTGTATTTTCACTTATGTGCATTTTGTTTTGATCTCCAGGGATTCACAGCCTCCTGAGCTTTGCTCTGAATTTCAAATTTAAGCAAGCCAAAACCTCAAAGCATAACTACTGAATTTCACCAAGTTTCACAGTGATACTATAAGAAAACATGGCTTTCACTTAATTCAGTGCAAAAACATCAATTAGACCTGCTTCACTTCAAAAGGTTTGCTAAGCAACAAACACTTTTCAGTGAACACGTCTGAGCTTGTAAGGAGGCAAGGCTGGGGTTTTGCAGTGAAGATTAAGCATTGCTCTAGTGACAATGAGTTAGATCTTCAAAGACATAAGTGGCATTCAGGTGCCTAATGCCAGTTGATATTCAATAGCAGAGAAGTATCTAAATGGTATTTATGTCTTTGAAAATCTACCACAATGTCCAGACTTAAGTTACATAAGTAGATGGGGAATTAACATGGTTACAAAAACTAAAGAGTCCCTACCATGCTTACTTAGTAGTTAGTTTTCACACTGATATTTTGACTGTTTAAAGACATTCTTATGTTTCAGAATCCCATTGGGGTTCTTTATGAATAAACAGCGTGGAAAAATGTGTATAATTTAATATAACTTTCAGCAATAAAGTGTCAGAGTGGGTCTCAGCAAAATTTATTCAGGCACCTTGTCCTTAACAAGAGTTTAATATTTTAAAACAATGAGGAGAGGTGGTATTGAATATGATTTTCCATTTTATATATAAAGATTTAGCCCAAAGTAACATGAAGAGTCTGAGATACTAAGATTTTGGCATCTGTGTCCTTTAGGTTGGCTGTGCTTTTCATAATTTGACAACCAGCCTAACATTTTTTTTAATTCACTGAGTATTACTTTCAGCACCTCAAAACCCATTGTCTAAATTAATGTGATTAACACCTCAAGTGCCAAGAACTAGGGTGTTCACAAGGACTTGGCCATTTTAAAAGTGCCACTGTTGACTGTTTGGTGTTTCAATTCCCCCCACCCCCCCCCATATCCCATGATGAAACTCTAAGGACTTCCCCCCACCACTTTTGTCTACTATAATCGTCAACTCTTTCGTAGCCATGATATATCATCTCTTCTCACAGCTGAAGGGTGGGACACATTGAACCTTCATCAGCCAGAGGGCTTACAGTTATCCTACAGAAGACCCCATCTGCAGGCCCTATTCTTTTCTAGAAGGGCTCTCAGCCACTGTCCCCCTAAGAAGAAAGAGACTAAAAGTTGAAGACACTGTGAGAAAATTCATCACTGGCCTAAGTGGGTGTGTTTCCATTGACTTGAATGGCATTGCAACTGTGAATTTGACCCACTTGAATTTTGTGGAACATACAACACAAATGTATAGACACAGGCTTTCCCAGATACAGTACACTCACAGGACAAACAATTCTAGAATGCAAGTAGTGCAACATACATCCTACACTAACTTAAACCTAGAGTTTACCTTGACCAGACAATGTTAGAGCTACAACTTGCCTTATTTACACTAGGATTTTAACACGTTAGTTAACATGGGTTAGCTAACACTGGTAAAAAAAAAATGGAGGTTACTTACCTGTAACTCGGGGTTCTTTGAGATGTGTGGTCCCTAACAGTTTGGAGCACAAGAAAAACAACTGAGCAGGCACGAACCAACAGACACCACTTGCTAAAAATCTCTGATCTCAGGCTCATGATACTCATGTGGACCCATGTGTGCTATACACATAAGCACCAGCACTTGAAGATGAATATGGCCAGAGTGGCAGCAGTGCTTCTCCAGACCCTGTGCAGCTGTATTTTGAAGGAGTCCATTCCTCCAACAGTATTCTTACCATCTAGTCCACCCATTTAAACTGCACACTGGGAAGATAATTTGGCCATTTCCCCTTTTCCCCCTATTTGGCTGAATGAGTGGAAAAAGCTTGCCTAGAAATAATGTTTTGTTTGCCTGAAACCCAGCAGCAGAATATCTAAACTCTAAGTGCCAGCACAATGCACTTTGTAAGTGTTCAGTTCCATCTTTCCAGCTGGGAGACTAACAAATTAGCAGCCATACAGCTGTAATGATTTGCTAGCAGCATGCTTCACATTCTACACAGGTGATCAGAATTAGTGCGATGAGTGATGGGCCATAGTGACATCCTAATTAGACTTGAGTGGGTGGAATGTAAACCCTAGAGCAAGAGCCTAACTGAAGCTCAGTGGGCAGAATCTCTCTCAGATATTGAGAATATTTCAGAACAGTATTAAAAAAAAAGAAGCCCAAACAGGAAGAGATGTGCTGCTTTTGCCATTTTCCTAATTTGTCTAATTCTTTTTCATAGCCCACCCACCATCCTGTTGCTGTCACCTCTATTGATGTCACAGAGAACAAAATGTTCATATCCAGACCTGCTTTCAGGTGTTTTCAACCTCCCCTGTTTTGAGCTTGGGATCCAAGCAGAAAACTGAAATACCTGAAGTGACACATTGACTTCACTTTCCTCATTACTGGAATTAAGCTTCTGTGTGTTTATAACAACCCACAGACCTAGCATGTACCACCAAAAAATGAGCAGCATTATCACAAGAGATACATGGGATATAATCTATAGCACCCACATAACAATTCTAAAAAATTATACTCCTCCTAATCTTACCTGAAGGCCTCAGAGCAAGACAAAAATATACCTGCTACAAACTAGCAGTTCAGTCTTCCTGCTCTGTCATCATAAAGGACTTTTCACACTCCAAACACTCTTCAATAATTACTTGCAGATTGGCTGCAGCTACCCAATATTCTCAGAATAATAACCATTACTTAATTAAATTATAATATAAATGTTAAGGTGTAGCTCATATAGATCCTGAACCCACAAGTACATCCACACAGATCTTGTGGCTACCGATGCAGTTACAGGTTCAAAGCTATAATGACTAACAAGAAGTTTGCATTTTCTAGTGGGCCTGCACAATTTTAATGCTTCTCTCTATCCAAATACTAGCCCTGTTCCCGCTATGAGCTCTGCATGGGCAGACTTCAGTGCCTGGCGCAGAATAGGGCTCTCAACTGATTTCTTTCTACCCAGCTCACCTACTTGCAGCCCTATTGACTGGTTTATAGCAGTTTATGTTTACAAGGCAATTTTCACAAGGAAAAAGGATAGAAACTTATTACTTAATTGAAAACTGAGATTCGCCTTTACATTTCTAGTCCCTCAAAATCAGGGGGACCTCAGCAATGAAGTCCAATGGTGGCAGCCAAATTTACCAATATTGATGGTGGTGATTAGGAGAAAGGGTTTGGATGAAGGCCTGTCTGTACTGTATACTGTATTTCTTTTAGAAATTATTGCATCTCATATAGGTACCAGTTACTGTGTAACATCCTAAAGATGAACCCAAACCAAAAACTTGGATATAAGGGTAAGAAGGGTAATCAGTATCTGAACACAGATCCAGGTCTGATCTTTACCACTGTTCTCTGGGGAAGCTGATCTAAGCATCCCCCCAAATGTTGGGGTGTTTGAAACCTAGATCTGATTTTGCAAGGTGGGCCAGTCTCCAGAATACATCAGCCATACAATGTGATCATATCCATAATGGAGCTGGTGACTGTTGAAAATATTTTCATGCAAACTCACATTTCAATAGTTATTCAATAGACCATGGATAATGACTAGTTCTGAACTAATTTATGTTCATCTCATAGCTTGTTATTGAAAATACCTGAAATAAAGAGCAGCCGTGGAACAGAACAAGTCTAAGGAAAATTCAGATTAAGTAACTGCACGGGACCAATGCAAAATGACATCCAGACATGCCAAATCACCTATTTTAGAACACATGTGAGGCAGAGTTACATTGTCTTGCTTAGGGGGATTTGTCCAGCTTGTAATGACAATCCTCCAGACTAGAGTTTGGGTTTTATCCCAAAAGTGTCATGCAGAATATACAGGAGAAAAAGGAGCTTGCAGAAGGGAGGAAAAAAACGAAGAAAATGTGATTTAAAAAAAAAGAAAAAGCGGAGCAGGGAATTTTTTCTAAGGCCCATTCACTAACAAAGGTAGAAAAATAAACAACGTCACGGAGGTATTATGTTTTAAAAGGATTGAAACATTTTACTGGAGCTATTTTCCACCTCCTGTAAAGCCAGGTGGCTTAGTTGTTACTATATATCCACCCATACAAAGAAGCATAAAAATTACATACAGTTTTCTATATCTTCAAATGTCACAATCTGAAGTCTGATACCTTGGGCCTTTCCAGGCCTACACAAGTGAGTGCCGGGTCTCCAGGGCCGGTGCAAGAAAGTTTCGCGCCCTAGGCGAAACTTCCTTGCACCAGCCCTGTGCCCTCCCCCCCAGCTAATGCTGCCCCCCCCCACGGCAACCAGCTCCACATACCCCCCTGCAGTGGCGGCTCAGCCCCACGGGCCGCAGCAGCCTCCCCACCAGCCCGCGGGCCACGGCAAGCTCGGCTCCCCGCCTGCCCGCGGGCCGCAGCGGGCTCGGCTTCCCGCGCCCCGCAGCGTCCCCCCACCCGCACCCCCCGTGGCTCCCCACCCACGCCCCCCGTGGTGGCCAGCCCCCCCGCCCATGGCAGCTCACCTCCACCAGTGGCATTGGCAGCAGTTCATGGGAAGCTGCATTCTGGGCGGTGTTTTGAATCGCTGCCGGGAGTCTCCGCTCCCCACATCCTGGCGCTCTAGGCAACCGCTTAGGGTCGCCTAGTGGGAGCACCAGCCCTGCGAGTCTCATAGGAAAGCTGGGAATGTCCTCATAGCCAGTGGTCAAAAATTCCTGCAGCTAGCTCAATGGGGCAAACAGATATCAGACTTCTTAGGTTAAAAAAAAAAAAAAAAAACACAAACTGACCTTGCTCAGGATCAATGGCCATTCTGGGTTTCAGAAGATGTTGCTTTGGGTAGAGACATATAACAGGCTTAGGAAAAGCATTATGCTAATATTAGGTAGAATATTTCTTTCTCCTTTCCTCTATCTCAGTTTATCTTTCTGTTTGGATACAGACCAGAGTTTAGTCTTTTCAGGACTTTGTATTACACAGAGTTAAATCTCAGAGAACAAAGGTAACTCATCTCTAAAGGAAAAGTGTGTATTAAATCGCAATCTCTTTTTCTCTCCCTCTGGCTTCAAGACTGAGTTTGATAAGTTTATGGAGGGGTCGGTATGATGGGATAGCCTAATTTTGGCAATTAGTTGCTCTTTGACTATTAGCGGTAAATATGCCCAATGGCCTGTGATGGGATGTTAGATGCAGTGGGATCTGAGTTACTACAGAGAATTCTTTCCTGGATGTCTGGCTGGTGAGTCTTGCCCACATTCTCAGGGTTTAGCTGATTCCTTCCCGACCCCAAATATGGCAATTTTCCTCCAGGGCAGATTGGCAGAGGCCCTGGGGATTTTTCACCTTCCTCTGCAGCTTGGAGCATTGCTGGAGGATTCTCTGCACCTTGAAGTCTTTAAACCATGATTTGAGGACTTCAATAGCTCAGACATAGGTTAGGGGTTTATTACAGGAGTGGGTGGGTGAGATTCTGTGGCCTGCGTTGTGCAGGAGGTCAGACTAGATGATCATAATCGTCCCTTCTGACCTTAAAGACTATGACTCTAAGTCTGTAGGCACACAAAGTACCCAAAAGAAAAACAGGAGTTATGTATCTTCCCCACTGTTTCTTCCCTCACTTACACCACTACATGCTGCAATGCAAGCATCTGGGTTACAAACAAAAAATATTTCTGTGGCAGATTATTTCTTTTTTTTTTTAATTGTAAATTTTTGAAGCTGCTCGGCAGTTTGAATATTAGAATAAGCCTCAGGATAAATGGATTAGTAGGCAGAGTATACAGGAGATGGTCAAAGGTGCTCAATAAATCCATTTATCACATGGCTTTGCCAAGTGTCACATGAATACCTTCATAAATGGCAATGATATTTTTGCAATATTTTTTGTCACAAAAACATTATATGATTCTACAATTTATTATGCACATCTGACTGACTCATTTGCCCTCTGCCAACTAATCTTTCTCTCCAAGATTATTTCTAGCATTTTAAACCATCTGAGCAGCTTCAAGCAGCTGCCATGTTTTTAAATCAATCTGTCACAGAAATGTTTCTTTACCCCCAACATATTTAATCTTCCCCCAAACCGTGCATTTGTGCAAGACCCAGGACTGGAAATCTTTTGTCCAGGTGAACTTGTGAAAAGTGGTGAACTTACGTTCAACATTTCCTGCACCTGCAAGACCAAAAGTAGGAGTTTTATACCACGGAAAGAGAAGAGATTCCTGGGTTTTCAAAGAGTTGCACTGCAAAAGGTTTTAGCCTTGGAAACTCTCCAGCTATCAGACCTTAATAGTCTGATTATTTATGTATAAGAAAAGCTATTTTAGTGGCTTTCGAGGATCTGTGACATCGCTTTCTGTTTACAGATTAGTACATAAAATCTGATTTTGCAAATTTTTCACATAGCAATAACTGCTATCCTCAACTTCCCTCCTCCTTTCCCTCTACTTGTTTGGTATAATCAGTTGATGTATCCTATTTTAATTTGAGCTTTGATGCTGCAAGGAGATTAAGTGCAGAACTGAGACCTTAGATTGTAAACTCTTTGGGTCAGGAGCCGTTTTATTCTGTGCTTCGGCAGCACCTAGGACAAAAGGGCCCCAATCTGTTCAGTGGCTCCTGGATGTTACTGCAGTACACAGTACACATAAATGAATAATAATTTGCAGAAGTTTTTATGACTTCTTGTGAAGATTGTGCATTTGGACACATGCTACATAAGACACCTGGCTCTACAGGTGGAGAGAGACAAAAATTAGTACCAATGTGTTTAAAAAACCTCAAATGTTTATAAGAATAATTTTACATCGTTTGTGATATATATATCCCACATAATGGTTTGATATGATATAAAGTTTTTCTTGGCACTTATTGGGATAAGATGAGCGAGAGCGAATGCCTGCTGGTATAGTACAAAACAGTTATGAGAGAGGGATGCAGTATGGCACACACCTGCAATTATATCAGAAGTATCACAATACTAGAGGTGCAGGGGGAAGGGGTTAGTTTAAAGGGGTCCTATACATTTAGGATTTTTGCCTTTAATCTTGTGAAGGTTTGCCCTTAACCAAAATGGCGGAGTGCCTACACCTGGGGAATAATCCCAGAGCCAGCTCAAGGGATCTGCCAGCTCAGGAATACAGGCACTGAGAGGAATAAGGGCCATAAGAGAATGGGAGGAGATTAATTCACACTGATAGCCAAATGGTAGCATTGCATGTTCTAAGAGTCCGTATCCTCAGAAGGATTGTTATTTAATTTGTAATCAGCTTAATCAATTCCCATAATAAAATGCATACAGTAATAAGTGAAATCTTTGCTTGAGGAAGGGACTTTGCAGATTTTCTTAAGGCATCATTGGTGGGGGAGGGAGGAATGAGTTTCCCATGTTTGTGCTATGCTACCATTTCAAATAAACAAGATACAAAGTATTCCAGTAGGGAGCAGGGTTAGGTAAGTTTCCCTGGATCTGGTACAGATGTTATTTAGATTCAGAGTTTCTATTATTGAAATATCTGTGATTACTTGTATTCAGGAAAAAATTATATTGAAAATAAAGGCATAACAGCTCCTGAACCCAACAATTTACTAGCTAAGGCTTCAATTCCGCAAGTTGGTCCGCTAGTAAGATTAGAGCTCAAATTAAGACAAACTATGATGGGCTGGGCAATGAGGGAAACCTCGCAAGACAATACTGAAAGGGGGATCAAGATGACTTTATTTCATTATTATTATTATTGGTGTTCACTTAATGTTCTTCATGATAGCAGAGATGCAGGCAGCCCTGAGTAGGGAAGGTGCACCAGCAATAAACTGGTTCCAGCCTCCAGCATGAAAAACTAAAAAAGGAAGCGAGTCACACAGGTCATGTGACAAATTCTAAATCCAGTCTCTCTCTGGTTGGAATCAGAGATGAGCCCAAGACACACAAGTCATATTTGGGTTCAGATCTAGGTTTGGAACTACCTCCAGAGTTTAAGGATGTTCAGATTCAAAGGCCCATTTCAAGACCATGGCTACGTGGAATGTGTCCATAGGACTTAAAAATCTCCCTCTAACCCAAACCATCATATCATCATGTGTACTCTCAAATAATTAGAAACAAGATGTTTTCCGAATTACTATCTGGAAAAAATGATTTTTGCAGTATCGCTAATATTTGAGCTAACTTTGGGACTAAGAGTCAGACTGCAGGAGACTTGGATTCTTGTCTTGGCTCTGCCATAGACTTTCTGGGAGCCCTGAGGTGAATCACTTAATCGCTCTAAAGCTCAGTTTTCCCAGCTGTAAAATAAAGTTAATACTGAATTTACCTATGTCACAGAGATGCTGTTAGGAGTAATTCAATATTTTTATACCACTTGCTCTTTTCACCTGTAAGATGATATGGAAGTCTTAAACATTATAAAGACATCCACATCACTGCCTGACACTCCCCTGAAATATCTGACCTGTTTATAGGTATCTATGGTATTGGCAGGGCACGATGTTTATATCCCTTCTATATGTACTCTCTAAACCAGATGGCACTTCTGGAAATGTCATTGGACACGCATAGAACTCTTTTTTGTGGGGAAGGGAGAAGGGGACAGTACTTCTGTGTAATGTGAATAAAAGATTGCAGATTGTCATAATAAAATATTTTCCATGACCCTCTAAACACCTCTACAGTCAGATACCCCCTTACAGTATTAATTATATTTAAATAGTCTGTTACATTTATAAAATGCAGAGATTGTTTTGTTTTTTATCAAATCCTGAATTGCTGCATATCCTGTTTTCTAATAAAAAAAATAGTTTGTCTTATCTGAATCTGCTCCTGCAAAATGCATCTCTAGGTACATAGACTTTTCATGCAAGCATTTCTTCTTAAGGTAGTATACCAATTGCACACTGCTCTGAATTAGAAACTTCATTTTCAAAGCAGAGTGTAAAGCTACCTTTAGAAATATTAAATATACTAAAGGAGATACAAACTGATAGCTCTGCTCTTGATAAACAGAGCTATGGACAGAAGAATAGTTTCTATTTCATTGCAGTAATAAATCACTTTTCCTGACCTGAGTTAGTAATGAGATTTTTAATCATGTGGATTGAACATATCCTCCAGTTAATAATAAAAGTATAACCTCCTTTCTATCTTTAATAAAAGATTTGTACATTGCTCAAATGATTAGTATTACATTTTTAAAGAACCTGAGATTGATGCATTTCAATTCTCCTTCCCATTTTTCTATGCTTTTATAATTCAAAGGTAATATAGGCTATAGTTAATAATTCATAAGGTAATTTTAAGGCTTTTATTTAGAAACCTCTTGCCTATTGACTTTGGAATGTGCCATAAAAGTATTCAGGTATTCATATCTTAGCAATTTGCAGCTCTGTGCAAATGAAACCCCCATATTTCAACAAATCAGGATTTGTGCTATGGAATCAGAACACATCATTTCAACCTTTAAAAGATATAGGAGATAAATAACTTTAAAAAGACCATTTGAACTAACATGGTTTTCTCTCTCCTAACAATTTTAGATGCACTTTATATTTTTCTTGTCCTCCTTGTTTTTGGACTATATTTGGGATAAAGAGATATTCTTTTGCTTGTCTAGGAGACAAAAGGTCCTGGCTGCAAATCTTTGAAAAGTAAACTCAATTGAGCCAGCAATGCATTCTTAAAGTGTATTATGAGGTTCAGGCAAGGAATTACAGTCTGCCAAAGTACTGGGTTTTGCTTTCCAAAACCAGATTTTCATACACCCTTAAAAATGGATTTGTCCCAGGTCAAAATGATACCATTGTCTACCAGCTAACAGAATACAAGTGGATTTTACTTCATTCATTTATTAAAAATGTGAATGAGTTGAATATTCTGTAGAAATGCCAGACTCTCAGTCTTTGGGACTGAGGAATTATATCCACAGTACAAATGTAGCATATGAAGCAGCAGTATATGCTTCCCCACAGTACCCACTAATGTGCCTCAAACACTCACCAAAGGCTCTTACGTAAATTAAGGTGTCATGGGATAAGAGGGAAGATCCCTTCATGGATTGAGAACTGGTTAAAAAACAGGGAACAAGGGTAGGAATAAATGGTACATTTTCAGAATGGAGAGGGGTAATTAGTGGTGTTCCCCAAGGGTCAGTCCCAGAACCAATTCTATTCAACTTATTCATAAATGATCTGGAGAAAGGGGTAAACAGTGAGGTGGCAAAGTTTTCAGATGATACTAAACTGCTCAAGATAGTTAAGACCAAAGCAGACTGTGAAGAACTTCAAAAAGATCTCACAAAACTAAATGTAATGTGGATAAATGTAAAGTAATGCACATTGGAAAAAATAACCCCAACTATGCATACAATATGATGGTGGCTAATTTAGCTACAACAAATCAGGAAAAAGATCTTGGAGTCATCATGGATAGTTCTCTGAAGACGTCCACGCAGTGTGCAGCAGCAGTCAGAAAAGCAAACAGGATGTTAGGAATCATTGAGAAAGGGATAGAGAATATTGCCCTTATATAAATCCATGGTATGCCCACATCTTGAATACTGCGTACAGATGTGGTCTCCTCATCTCAAAAAAGATAAAGATATACTGGCATTAGAAAAGGTTCAGAGAAGGGCAACTAAACTGAGTAGGTATTTGGAATGAGGAGAGATTAAAGAGGCCAGGACTTTTCAGCTTAGAAAAGAGGAGACTGAGAGGGGGATATGATAGAGGTATTTAAAATTATGAGTGGTGTAGAGAAAGTGAATAAGGAAAAGTTATTTACTTGTTCCCATAATATAAAAACTAGGGGCCACCAAA
This sequence comes from Chelydra serpentina, assembly GCA_037349315.1. NCBI lineage: Eukaryota > Metazoa > Chordata > Testudines > Chelydridae > Chelydra > Chelydra serpentina. The sequence continues at coordinate 21,490,036 of JBAIAC010000019.1, forward strand.
TGAAATTAATGGGCAGCAGGTTTAACACAAATAAAAGGAAGTTCTTCTTCAACACAGCGCACAGTCAACCTGTGGAACTCCTTGTCTGAGGAGGTTGTGAAGGCTAGAACTAGAACAGGGTTTAAAAGAGAACTAGATAAATTCATGGAGGTTAAGTCCATTAATGGCTATTAGCCAGGATGGGTAAGGAATGGTGTCCCTAGCCTCTATTTGTCAAAGGGTGGAGATGGATGGCGGGAGAGAGATCACTTGATCCTTACCTGTTAGGTTCACTCCCTCTGGGGCACCTGGCATTGGCCACTGTCGGTAGACAGGATACCCAGCCGGATGGACCTTTGGTCTGACCGGTATGGCCATTCTTATGTTCTAGGTGTGGAACAACCACTTATGCATGGAATTAATTGGTAGCAGAGCTGATTAAAGATTTTTAATCAAAACACTTTTTGACTGAAATGTTCAGGTTTACAAAGAAAAATGGAAACAGAAAACTGCATTTTTTTTCTTTTGGTAAAAGATTTGTGTTTTTAGTAAAATATTTGGTTTTGAAAGTTCAAATCCCTCCCCCCCGCCCTGCCGCCGCCCCAAACCCAACAATTTTCACTTAAAACAATTTTTGAAGACCAACATTTTTGGAGGTTTGTTTTTTCATAAAAAAGTGACTCTGGAAATTTTGATTTTTTTTTTAATTCCCAAGGAAAAACATTAGCATTTTTCAGTCAATTTTAAACCACAAAGGCACCAACTTCACTTACAAAAGAATAAAATGAGGATAATATTTAATGCTGAACAACATGAGTTTATAGAAAATAGAACTTGTCTAACCTGATATCTTTTTCTAATGAGATTACAGATTTGATTTATAAAATGTAATAGTGATAAAGTAATATACTTAGATTTCTGTAAGGCATTTGACTTGGTATAGCAAGATATTTTTATTAAAGAACTAGAACAATACAAAACTAATACCGCACACATTAAATGGATTAAAAACCGGCTAACCAACAGGTCTCAATGGGCCACTTCATCTTGAATAGCCCCTTGAAATACATTAACTACTTATGCTAAACTATCTATTCTACCTTGTATCTAGCTGTGACACTGAGTAAGTTTCCCAGACCAGAAGAAGAGTTCTGTGTAAGCACAAAGGCTTGTCTCTCTCACCCAAAGAAGTTACTACAATAAAAGATATTACCTCACCCACCTTCAGTCTCAAAATGTAACTGTAAATAGGTAATCAAAGATAATACTAAATCCTGTCTTGAGTGCAGGGGACTGGATTAGATGACCTCTTGAGGTCCCTTCCGGTTCTATGATTGAGTGGGTGTGTTGCTAGTCAGGTCCCACAGGGATTGTTCTTGCCCTATACTATTTAACATTTTTGTCAATAACCTAGAAGAAAGCAGAAAATCATTACTGATAAAATTTGCAGATGACTCAAAAATTGGGGAAGTGGTAAGTAATGAAGAGGACTGGTCACTGATCTGGATCACTTGGCAAGCAGGGCACAAGGAAACAATGTGTTTTAATGTGGCCAAATGTAAAGTTATACATCTAGGAACAAAGAACACAGGTGTTGCTAACAGGATGAAAAAGTCATGGTGGCGCTCATGGTGGATAATCAGTTGAACATAAACGTTAAGGGCAACACTTGGGCCAAAGGGGCTAATTCAATCCTTGGATGTATAAACAAGGTAATTTTAGAGCAGGAGTAGAGAGGCTGTATTACCTATGTGTCTGGCACTGGTACAACCACTGCTGGAATGCTGTGATCAGCGCTGGTGTCAACAATTCAAGAAGGCTGTTGATAAACTGGAGAGGGTTCAGAGAAGGGCCAGGAGAATGATTAAAGGGTCAGAAAACATGCTTTGATAAATTAAATAATTTGAACTCTGAGTCTAACAAAGAGAAGGTTAACACAAGTGGCTCACAGTCTATAAGTATCTACATGGGGAACAAAAGAATTGATAATAGGCTCTTCAGCCTAGCAGACAAAGGTATAACATGATCCAATGGCTAGAAGTTGAAGCTCGACAAAGTCAGACTGGAAATAAGGTACACATTTTTAACAGTGCAGGTAATTAACCATTGGAACAACGTACGAAGGGCTGAGGTGGATTCTCCATCAATGGCAATGTTTAAAATAAAATTTGATGTTTTCTTTCTAAAAGATATGATCTAATGCAAACAGGAATCCATTCAGGGAAGTTCTATGACCTGTGATATGCAGGGAGTCAGATTAGATGATCACAGTGGCCCGTTATACCTTTGTAATCTATGAACTAATAATGTCTAGGTTGTGACATATTTGGCTATGGTGATCGTCATTTAAGAATGAATAAAATATTTGTACATTATTTGGAACCCTCAAGTTTTGTACAACTTCAGCCTGTGTAATAGCAAGATTTTACAACTCCCTCCCCAGTCCCCTTATTGTTTATTGCTCACTGGTTGAGTGTCATGTTCAATTAGAGTAGACTGGGAGTTCTTCAGACCAGAGTGTTTCACATCTTCCTATGTGTTTGTATAATGCTTAGACACTGGAGCCGCAAACTTGAGTGGAGCTTTTGGGTGCTGCCACAACATATATAAATGGTAAAAAGAACAGGATTACTTGTGGCACTTTAGAGACTAACACATTTATTTCAGCATAAGCTTTCGTGGGTTAGAACCCACTTCATCAGACTCATGGAATGGAACATACAGTAAACAGATATTTATACATTCAGAGAAACATGAAAAGGTGGAAGTACCTATACCAACTTTAAGAGGCTAATTAATTAAGAGGAACTATATCAGCAAGGGGGAAAAAAAACTTTTGAAGTGATAATCAAGATGGCCCACTGCAGACAGTTGACACAAAGGTGTGAGTGAGGATTGTTAACTAAGGGAAATAGATTCAATTAACGTAATGACCAAGCCATTCCCAGTCTCTGTTCAACCCTGAGTTGATGGTATCTAGTTTGCATATTAATTCAAGTTCAACAGCTTCTCGTTGAAGTCTGTTTTTGAAGTTTTTCTGTTGCAAAATTGCCACCTTTAAGTCTGTCACTGAGTGATTAGAGAGGTTGAAATGTTCTCCTACTGGTTTGTGAATGTTATGATTCCTGATGTCACATTTGTGTCCATTTATTCTTTTGCATAGAGACTGTCGGTTTGGCCAATGTACATGGCAGAGGGGCATTGCTGGCATGTGATGGCATATATCACATTGGTAGATGTGCAGGTGAATGAGCCCCTGATGGCGTGGCTGAGGTGATTAGGTCCTATGATGGTGTCACTTGAATAGATATGTGGCCAGAGCTGGCATCGGGCTTTGTTGCAAGGATAGGTTCCTGGGTTAGTATTTTTGTTGTATGGTTGCTGATGAGTATTTGCTTCAGGTTGGGGGGCTGTCTGTAAGTGAGGACAGGTCTGTCTCCCAAGATCGGTGAGAGTGAGGGATCATCTTTCAGGATAGGTTGTAGATCTTTGATGATGCGCTGGAGAGGTTTTAGTTGGGGGCTAAAGGTGACGGCTAATGGCGTTCTGTTATTTTCTTTGTTGGGCCTGTCCTGTAGTAGGTGACTCCTGGCTCTGTCAATCTGTTTTTTCACTTCAGCAGGTGGGTATTGTAGTTTTAAGAATGCTTGATAGAGATCTTGTAGGTGTTTGTCTCTGTCTGAGGGATTGGAGCAAATGCAGTGTAGCTTAGAGCTTGGCTGTAAAGAATGGATCGTGAGAAAAGAAAAACTATTAGTAGTTAATTATTTTATAGCTAATTAAGTAATTTTAGCAGAGAGCTATTAATAATCATCATCATTTGTCATTATAGGCAGGGCTGGTAGCATCGCCTTCTATTAGAACTGCGCAACACTTCCCATTATAAGACCTTGTGCTTCAGTTGCTTATAATGAGTTCACCTTGATGATCATACGTAAATGAAGACTTGATCAGAAAATAGATTTGAAAACTTTAACAAAAAATATTTTTTTTGTTTCCGTCTATGTTTTCCATAGCAAATTTTAACTTTTGGGACAAAATATCAAAAATAGAAATATTTCAGGTAAAAATTGACATATTTCAATTCAAAATGGAGCCACAGTTCCTCATAGGAGTTGTAGTTCAGGTGCCACATGCTCCCATTCTTTTTTTTAATTATGATTAGGGGTGGGATCTCTGGCCAGATTACTTCTCCCTTCATATACCACTTTCTCCCCTCCTGATGGGTGAGGGTGTGTCATAGGAGCCCCTGGCCACCATGCATCATGGCAGCTGTTGGCCGCAAAAGAAGACACTTTTCACAAACCATGTTTAATCGAAAACCCAATTCCCTTGAAAAAACAGTTTCAACTGCGAATTTCCAACCAGCCCTACATACAATGTAATATGATAAATATCTTAATGTAAATATAAGGGGATAAATCATGACCCCAAGATCCATGTGCACAGGAGACCCTGCATGTGCACCTCCTCCCCTTTCACGAAAGGGGTTTCTGCTACCCTAGAGACAGCATCCCACCTTTCTTCAATAGGGCTTTCCATAAGATTACAATCTATATGGAGGAGAGGACAGGGACTGGGCAGGTTGTGGGAAGCCCCGAATGGGAGGTGGCAGTTGAGCTGAGATGGGTGGCATACCATCCTTCCCTTTTCTTTGGTGGTGGTGAAGCATTGTCTTTTAAAAAAATAAATCTCTGAGGAAGCCAAAGCTTGGGGGAGCTCCTGGTATTATAGTCCATTGGAGTTAGGGACCATGGTGGGGTAGGCATGTGAGGTAGGCACTGAACAGGGGCCTCTGTGCAGATAGCCCCTAATTTAACACCCAACCCCACTCCTCTTGTGGAATGATCAGGGAGGAACTCCACAAGGGCACCATCACTGAGATTTCCTCCTTCCTGGCCTCTTCCTGTGAATTATCCTAGCAGGAGGGCAATACAATTCAAAAGTATTATGCAAAACATAACAACTTAAACCTGACTATTCAAAGCAGAACACCGCCTGCTTAGTGAAGAGTGTGACTGTGTAGCAGTGACGGGCTTAATTAGTTACTGTTTGATAACCTTTCGAAGGTGCAAAACTCTATATAAGTGCTAAATGTTATCTTCGTCATCCCAGTTAAATAAGTGAAGCCAAATCCCTGCACTGACTTGAAATGAAGTAATAAGACTTTAAAATCAGCACTGTCTTGCACTGGCTGTCAGCAAACGGGAATTTTGGTGCTGGTGTGACATGTTCTCTTTTCTTAGTTTGCATCAACAGTCAGGCAGCTGGGCTCTTTACCAGACTAAAGTTGAGCCAAAAAGCTTGTCAGGCAGCCCAAGGAACTGAGCTTCAGAAGACAATCAATCAAAAGGCAAAAGTATTAATCAAATGTTCTGAATACGCCTGTGTTACTAATTCATTATCTTAGGAGCACTTGGTAGAAGCCCAGAAGAAATGTTAAGAATATTGTTTTGTTTGTTTACATCACTACTTAAGGGAAGGTCAGATGACATCCACACTTCTAACTTCTGATTTAACGTCACTTTTGTGGTAAGAAAATACACTTGGTATTGTTTCCCCCAAGAGCAGGGGTGGCCAACCTGTGGCTCCAGAACCACATGTGACTCTTCAGAAGTTAGTATGCAGCTCCTTGTATAGGCACCGACTCCGGGGCTGGAGCTACAGGCGCCAACTTTCCAGTATGCCAGGAGGTGCTCACTGCTCAACCCCAGGCTCTGCCACAGGCCCTGCCCCCACTCCACCCCTTCCCGCCCCCTCCCCTGAGCCTGCAGTGCCCTCGCTCCTCTTCCCACCCCGCCCCCACCCCCCAGAGCCTCCTACACGCCATAAAACAGCTGATGGGGAGGGAAGGGGAGGCGGTGATTGGCGGGGCTGCTGGTGGGTGGGAGGCACTGGGAGCAGGGTGGGAGCTGATGGGGGGCTGCTGATGTATTACTGTAGCACTTTGGCAGGGTACATTGGTAAATTCTGGCTCCTTCTCAGGCTCAGATTGGCCATCCCTGCTATAGAAAGTAGCTACCTGCCTAACACATGGTGTATTGCCAGACACATATAACACTAGTGCATTAGGATCTCCCCTGCCTGAATCAACCAGAATTTCTCCTTAGGGATCCCAGTGCTATATTTGTACCATACTAACTGCAGGAATGTGCCTTAAAGGCACAATCTAGCCCCAATCATAGAGGTTTTATGAAAGAGCTATACTCCCACTCCCCTTTCTGACACTGCACTTTCTTTGTGTTTTTGAGCCAATCCCTTACCTTTTCTGTTGTCAGTTTCTTCAAAATAGGTGTATTGTTTATTCATCTATGTGGGTCTTTGAATGTTAATAAATTAGTGCTTTTAACATGCTACTAAGTAGGCACTGTCTGCTTTACATGTCAAAAAATATCAGTATTATAACAAAACAGTAGGAAATTGTACAACAGGTAACCATAAAGTGTGTTGGGGTTATGTCCCTGTACTTCTGCACATCTACTTTTAATTCTGGGTCAAGGCCTGTGTCATTGCATGTGTTTGTAAGGCACGGAGTGCAATGGAACCCCAATCCTGATTGTGATCTGAGCACCCAGAATAAATGTAAATATTAAATACGAAAATACGTTAGTATGGAGATCTTCTGATCTTGTCCAGTACAGATTCTCTGTTCAGCATTTTCAAATTGGACTGGGTACATCCAGGAAAAAGGCACTATATATTGCACAGCTCTCAACAACTATTAGCAAGATGGAAATGTATAGTGACAAATTTGCAAGCTGCAAATGTACAGTCATGAAATTCAATAGCCTCACAGCTGCACACTTGTAACTTGTGAATTCAGAAAAATGTATGAATTGGCACCAGGTTTCTGGCAGACTATCATTTTACAGATGACACTAACGTCTGGCAGCTTGGTGTCCAACCTTACCCTCGTTTTTTTCCCTATGCTGGAGATCACTAGCTCTGTTTCCAGTAGTTCTCACAGTGTCTGCTGTTTGCTTGCCTGACTTTGTTTCACCGCATTGTGTTGTAATTTGCAATGGCTCTGTACTCTGTTTCATTGGGTCTGCTTGACTTTAACTGAAGTTGGACTGTATCTGCTTTGCACAAGTATTTGCCTCTCTCTCTTATCTGCTCAGTGTATTCAAAGTACCTTTTGTTGGGACTATCCTAGTTTTCCTCTTTTATTTATAAAATGTATATCGATGCAAAATGACCATTACAGGTAAGTAGTTGGTGTACCTGAGTCTCTTGGTATATAATCTACATATTTCCAGATTGTTTCATAGATGGGGAAGGAAACATTCTTTAAAATGTAGTATCACTGTGTTATAACCAAAAATAACTTTACACAACTTGCAGTAATGTCATGCTAGAGTGAGGAATGCCAAAAAATGGCCAGGCTCCCTCAGTTTCCTAATGACATAGGACACCTGCCACAAACTTTATGTATTACTAACCGAAAACAAATATAATTACACACACAACAATTATTTTAAAAGAACATTAGAGTTCCCAAGTCAATCATTCAAAACTTATGAAATACCAGAATTAAGGTTAGCCGAGGAGTTAGGTTTAGGAATTCATCTTTTCCTTCTTTCTTTCCCCCTGTGGACAGCAGGTCTATTATTAATTATCATTATTATTGAGGAGGGGGATAAGACTGTGATCTTACAGACAGGCATATTCTGAAAATGTTAAACACAGGGAACGCAGCGAACATGCGCTAAGGGAGACATTGTGAATGGTCCCATAAACAAAAGAGCATGTAACAACTTGCCCCTCTTCGTGAAACTCCTCCTGTTGAGTGGTAGGCTGGAACTTCACTATGCCTTATAGGCAAGATGCCCTTTAAGGAAACTGTAAGCTGAGGGAAAGGTGAGAAGAATGTAAAGCAAGATCAGACACTCAGGTCAAAGAAAACAGAGCTGATGAAGGGAGTAGTGCCAGGGTACAATGTACAAGGGTCGTGTGTGTTGGTGATATGCATGTAACAAATGGCAGTCATTTATCACATAGGTCCACAATGCATCATAAACCGATTTCCTCATCTGCCCTCTGCCTATTAGCCCGGGGATACTTCCAACATTTAAAAATTCTGAGCAGTTTTGAACAACTATTACTTTTTTAAAGATATACCAGAGAATGGTCTCTTCCTTCCCCTGCAAGTTTACACGGGCCTGAGACCCAGGACAGATTACACTGACTGTTGTATTTGTGACAGGTGTAAAATCTAATATCTTCTGACCCTACAAGTTAGAAAAGGGAGCTTTAAACACTCACCACTACTGGAATAAAAAAAAAAAAAAAAAAAAAAGAGAGACTGAGAATCTCAGCTTTCCACTTTGTATTTAGCTGTGACACTCTCAGTACCTTTCCCAGACCTGAAGAAGACCTCTGTGTAAGTTTGAAAGCTTGTCTCTCTCACCAACAGAAGTTGGTCCAGTTAAGAAAATCGTAAGTTTCTAGCCCCCATGATTGAGAGAAAAGGTTGAAAATGTGAAGTGAGTCACCTAAAGGATCAGACTCCAGAATGCAAATTAAACTAACACAAATTTTGTTGTTTTTTTTAAAGTCACGATCTCATGATTTTTGACCTATTGATGTTGGTAATACTGAATCTCCTCTCTTCCTCCATTCTACTTTGGGGAATGGATTTCCACAGCTGCAATGTTTGCTCAGCACTCTCACTGCAGTCTCAGCTGTCTCAGGCAGTACAGGGAGACACTGCATGTCTTGAACCACAGCATGCATAGAAGCAGTCAATAGACTGTATTTGCTAATATAATATATCCAAAACAAATATATCTGAATAAATAGGTGAAATTGTATTGGATTTAGTTTTAAAGTATCAGTCTCTGGTTGCATTGCTAAAAATATCTGACTTTCTTTAAGAAAGTCAGCACATCAGATCCCATTTCAGAGTAGAGAGGAAGGCCAAATAGCTAGAATACAGGAACCAAAAAGGAAAGGAAATAAATGTGGGGTAATCACTGAACAATGTAAGGGAAACATTTACTTCTTGTGGCTGCTGATGCTGTGCCCAGCAGTATCTAAAATGGAACAATTTTTAAATTTCAGAAATAATCTTCTGTACTTCAGGTTTTAGGTCCAGCATTCTCTGTATCTATATTTCTAGATGCTTGTTCAGATAAAGCCTGAACAGTAACAATTTGTTATGTGAGCCGTGACAGTCTCTTTCTCCAGCTATTAGCTGATTCTAATCTCACTTATGTCAGTTTTACATTGATGCAACTCCACTGATTTCAATGAAGTTGTTTTCACTTTATACCAGCTTAAGAGTTAGATCATGCAACTGCATTTGCCAGGGTGCACCCATAAGTGAGATCAGAATCAGGCTGTCAGTCTTTAGTCAATAAACAGGCATGGCTTACTACATTAAATCAATGTATTATTTCCTGTGTAGACTACCACCTGTAAGAATTAATGTTCAAAAATCTCCTACCTATAGAGTACTTATACTTTTAGCATGTAGTTAGTATGCTGGAAAAAATACAATATTGTACGTTATTGACATTTTAGAAAATGTTAAATATAATACTAAACTGCAGCTCTCTGTAGGGATTTTGAATTTGAAAAGAGCCCACAGATGTGAAGTCCTCTTTAAGCCCTGGACATTTTTGGGGCTGGATGTTCAAAAGTGCTCAGCACCAAGTAGTTCCTGTCGTTTCCACTTCAATTTAGGCAACTAAATGACTGCTGAGTTCTTTTAAAAATCTGACCACTTATTTAAATGCCTAAATAGGAGCTGCTAGTTGCTTAGAAAATCTGCCCGCATTCTTTTTTAATAGACAAATGCTGGAATCATGCACAATACTAATAGTACTCTTGATAGTTGTATTTATATATCACTGTTCCAGCCCCTTACCTCAGCTTTTGGGATGCTGTGCAATAGAATCAAAGCAAATACATATAACAACTTAATAAAAATGTGTCCTATCCACTTCACATATAAACATAGACAAACAAATAAAACGAATACAATTTTTAAAGAGGCAATGTGATCATTAAACAAGCTCCTTTTAGGGGGAAAAATACCTATAGGGTTCTTAATTATTTGTTTGGTTTTTTGCTGTGTTGGTGGTGGATTGCTTGTTTGTTTTGTGCTTGTATGTTCTTGTTGTGTGGTGGTGTTGGTTGTTGTTTTGTTTTCCTGTTTGTTAAGAAATGGGGAAGGGATGAAAGAAGATGGATCTCCTGGACTTCCTGAATCACAATCTCCCTCCTGGTCTCCCTGTTTTTCCACAGTACACCAACATAACCATACCACCAGACACACTGGGGCTCTGAAGCCTTGACTTAGTAACTGCTTTCCACCCATCTACATGAGTTGGATATGTAGCAGCTCTGCGGAGTCTGCCTCCTCCCATACACAGGCGGTGGTGGTACAGCGCACTGATGGAAGGGACTAAGGGGTAACCTTACATCTCCTCTACTCCCTTGCACCAGTGCTCATAACAGGTCATGATCTGGAGTGAAAATGTGTCAGAACAATAATTATTGTTAATTGAAACTATTTAGAATGTAACCATGTTATTTCTTTAAAGTTTCAGAGAACCCTAATGTACAGTAAAGCTCCTTATCTTCCTTCTGGTGCTTTATGGTACTATAGAGATAATAAATTCTTAAAGAAAAGTAACTATTCATGTGCAGAAAATGTAAAAAAAAAAAGTAGAACACTTGAGGCAAGTATGTATTATAAATATACAAAAATAAAACTCATGGCCACCTCACAAACAACATATAAACCAGGTGTTTACTTTAAAAAGGGATTACATTTCCAAGCTGAGAACAGTTTATTCCTAACTTATTGCTTAAAAGAATATAAATGTAGACACATCAGGTTTTTTGTTGTTGTTTTTTGTTGTTGTTGTTTTTTAAGAAACATTGCACAATCTACATAGTCAAACAGGACTGTCAGCAAAAGAAGTATTCACTGGTTTATAATTACATGTTTATTACTCTTGTTTTATTTATTCTAAAAGGTTAAACTCCCATCTGCCCTTCAAACTTCACACATCACTCTTAGAAAACCATACACAGAGAACGTGTAGTAAAAGTTGATTTACCTATAACTTGGCAGAGCCACAACAAAGAACAGAATGTAAAGAATGAGTTCTTTTGGCAGAAAGAGACTTCTCTAGAAACAGTAGCCTCAGCCTTTCTGAAACAATGGAGTTTTTTTTCCCAAACTGAATCTCATGCATTTCTAAATTGCCCAGCGTTTTAATGACTTTTCATACAGCTAAGAAGAACCGTTTCAAAGCAAATCCAAATACAGATTGGCGGGGTAGAGGGAAAGAGTTCTCTGGTGACTGATTTCTGTGAAAAAAGCATGCGATCAGAGCATGGCTGTTTCAACATTACTTGAAATCTGCACAAACAATAACTGGTTTTCATGTGACATGTAGAAACCTGTTGAATTCAGAACACATTCAACATCCCTCTAGGCAGTAAGCGATGGACGGATTCGTTTCAACCTGCCTTTATAGTTCACTTTTTGAAAACATACTGAGGTGATGTCATATTTTAGTTTAAAACTAAGTTTTTCCAAATGAAACAATTCAGTTATGTTAAATACATCCTTTGGACGGAGGATATTTTTAAAAAATAGTGCACTAATTTGCACTGTTTTGTGCTTCATATTTCTGTAACTCCTGATTTTTAATTGTTTTTACTGTAGTACATGCTGTTGTACAGGCTACGGTCTTGAAAAGTATGAAAACCTAAGAGTCAACATTTTGATTTTCTCTCCAGAAATCTATTCTCATGAAAGCCTTTCACAAACCACAAATTCAAAAATCAAAACTGCTCCAAGTTGTAATATATCACTGGTCTACAATTTTTGAGACGTCATCTGCTTCAGAGATAAAATGTGCTATTTAGTATGTATTTTCATGTGCTGAATTCAAATACGACAATTAAAACAACTGATTGGCTACTGTTTCTAAGATATTTAAGTTTTTACATTTTATGTCTCTGTATATTGTGTAGATAGTAGAGTTTTAATCATAAATTGTAAACCTAGGTCTTTTCATGTGTTTGTGGTTGCTTTACATGATACTATTTCACCTGTCCTGTTTATGTAACACTTTAAAAATCAGCAAAGGGGTTATATAAATAAAATTGATTATGAAACAAAAGGCAAAAAACTATTATGTACATAGTTTAGTCCTATTCAGTGTCTACTCGGCGCTTCTTGGCTTGTCTCTTGTATTCATTAAATGGAGCATGTCTTGTCACTGTCCAGCAATAGTCTGCAAGCATTGATGGGCTCCATTTGCCCTGATAGCGTTTCTCCATTGTTGCAATGTCCTGGTGAAATCGCTCGCCGTGCTCGTCGCTCACTGCTCCGCAGTTCGGCGGAAAAAAATCTAGATGAGAGTGCAAAAAATGTATCTTTAGTGACATGTTGCAACCAAGGCTTTTGTATGCCTTGAGGAGGTTTTCCACCAACAACCTGTAGTTGTCTGCCTTGTTGTTTCCGAGAAAATTTATTGCCACTAACTGGAAGGCTTTCCATGCCTTTTTTTCCTTGCCACGCAGTGCATGGTCAAATGCATCATCTCGAAGAAGTTCACGAATCTCAGGACCAACAAAAAGACACCTTCCTTTATCTTAGCTTCACTTAACCTTGGAAATTTTCCACAGAGGTACTTGAAAGCTGCTTGTGTTTTGTCAATGGCCTTGACAAAGTTCTTCATCAGACCCAGCTTGATATGTAAGGGTGGTAATAAAATCTTCCTTGATTCAACAAGTGGTGGATGCTGAACACTTTTCCTCCCAGGCTCCAATGACTGTCGGAGTGGCCAATCTTTCTTGATGTAGTGGGAATCTCTTGCACGACTATCCCATTCGCAGAGAAAACAGCAGTACTTTGTGTATCCAGTCTGCAGACCAAGCAAGAGAGCAACAACCTTCAAATGGCCACAAAGCTGCCACTGATGTTGGTCATAGTTTATGCACCTCAAAAGTTGTTTCATGTTGTCATAGGTTTCCTTCATATGGACTGCATGACCAACTGGAATTGATGGCAAAATATTCCAAGGTCATTCAGTTCACCTTGTGTTATGAGGTGTGGTTCAGAGGAGGAGGATGGGAGAAAATGTGGGTTCTGTGACATTGATGGTTCAGGACCAGAAGTTTCATCCTCTTCCTCGTCTGACTCAAGTGAGAATGATTCTGGTGCATCAGGAACCGGCAGTCCTTCTCCGTGGGGTACTGGGCGTATAGCTGATGGAATGTTTGGATAATGCACAGTCCACTTTTTCTTCTTTGACACACCTTTCCCAACTGGAGGCACCATGCAGAAGTAACAATTGCTGGTATGATCTGTTGGCTCTCTCCAAATCATTGGCACTGCAAAAGGCATAGATTTCCTTTTCCTGTTCAACCACTGGCGAAGATTTGTTGCACAAGTGTTGCAGCATATGTGTGGGGCCCACCTCTTGTCCTGATCTCCAATTTTGCAGCCAAAAGAAAGGTGATAGGCTTTCTTAACCATAGTGGTTATACTGCGCTTTTGTGATGCAAAAGTCACTTCACCACAAACATAGCAGAAGTTATCTGCACTGTTCACACAAGTACGAGGCATCTCTGCTCACTTTGGCTAAACAGAAATGTGTCCCTTTGCAAAATCAAACACTGTCAAATAAGAGAGCACGACACTGTATGATTTCTAGAGCTGATATAGGGCAATTTGTTCAGCAGAGTGATGTAAGCTTCGTTATGATTGCATCATCCATGACTTCTAGGAATAACATGATGCAATTCATATCATGTATGATGCAATACCAGCTTCAGATTGCATCATTCATTGTTTTGCCTAAAAAGCAAGTACTGTCCAAACCCAGTCATAGATTTATTCATAGATCCAGTCAAAGATGTATTTTAGTCATTTCTAGTTTAAATTGAGATCCCTTCCCTTTATAACTCACTTATCCTCCGCCATTCCCAAGTCAAGGGTCGTATAGACTGACCCAATAGCATGTCTTGAAAACTAGAGCCAATCAACAATTTTAAGCATCATTTTCATTCTCAGTGACCCAGAATTAGTAAAGTTTGACTACATTTATTTCAGAAGCATTTTGGCTGTAGAGCCGTGTCTGTATCCTACTTAATTTCTATCAAGTTATGATATTCACAGATTAACCATAGAAGACCCATAGTCCCAAAAAATTATCAGTGAGATTCTGTTAAGCACCTCTTAGAGATGCAGTACAGAGTTTGCAGTCAAGGGACAGCAAAGGGGTAAGGTGACTTTAAGCCATCTTTGCGCCCTCCCAATTCTGGGCTGCTCCGGGGGCTGGAGAAGCCCCCAGTAAGTTATGGAAAAGTGCTCTGGCTCCACTCTCAACATGTCCCTGCTGCCCCCTAGTCCCACTTCCTATGCCAGGGCTTCCAGAGAGGCCCTCGGAAGGCAGCCTGCAGCAGTCGTCCTCAGTTACTGTGCTGGGAAGATTATCCTCTGGCTGCATCCAGGGCTTTTTGAGCATTTTACCACTCCAGCCCTTTTACCTGGCATAAAGGAGCTGGAGCAGGGTGGCAATCTTACCCCATGAGTCCTGAAGTGGTCCTTCTTTCTCAGTAATTCAGCAGATATTTAGCAGGGCTATGGATACCTTTTGTGGTCACTGTTCCAGTTGCACGTGTGCAGGCCATAGAAAGCTGAGTAGAAGTGAGGAAAAACTTCAGGTCTCCTCCTGATCCTTTGAAACCCTGAATCAGAAATGCCTAAATCTGTCCCCCCATAACCAAATAATGAATTTATAAACCTGTAGTCACCTGAATCAGAAGATAAACAGATAGTCCTCTCCCTCTGTGGATGGACGGTCAACTACATGTAATTAGTGGGGAAAATATGGCAAACTTCTGTCTTGCCCAACTAATTAAAAAAAAAGACATTAAGCCCAAAAGTGTAATAAATGAAAAAACTTACTATGTACACCTGATGCTGGCAGTGTATTCGTTTGCTTCTCATCATTTAGTCCAAAAGTTCAACCTCTTCTGACTGCTTTGAAACTAAACATGGCTACCCACATTCTTTAGAATAGGAAATTATTTCCAACACACTTAAATTTATAAGCGCGAAAAGAAATATATTTTTTGCAATAGTCCATGAGCTAGGAAGATGGATTATTAAACCTGAAGACAGCACCATGAAATGCAAAGGTTTTTAATTATTTATACAGTAATACCTTCTTTGGGTGTGTATCCATGATTAAACTGTGCTGCAGTGTTTGCCTCGGGTTGGCATTCTAGGCAAGATGTCACACTTACCCTAGTAAATAAATTAAAATAATTTTAATTCAATAAAATAAACTAAGTTGGAACATTGTTAGCCAAATGGGAAAGGGCAAGATAAAAAGTAGGTTTTTCCCTATATTTTGAATTAGAATTAAATTGTTTTCAAAACCTATTTAATTAAATTAGCTATTTTGAATCTGTAGGAAATACTCCACATTTAGGCTCAAATTTTCAGAAATCCCTAAGTGATTTAGGATTCACAATTTATTGACTTGTGATGAGACAGGATCCTACATACCTAAATCACTTTTTAAAAAGTGAAACTTGGCTCTTAAGTCACTTAGGAGTGCGGAGGGGGGCGTATTATTATTTAGATTTTAAAATGATAAAGAGATAGCTATCCAAGGCACTAGTCATCTTAGCGCCTTCATTAATTTATACAATATAATAAAATCCCAGAAGCATGGAAGTAAATATTCCAATAGGAATGACAGCCAAACACCTACAGAAACCTCTTTCTACCCATTCATCACTGTGGGAAGTATTTCCTCAGCTCTCTTCAAAAGCTCTCTAAAAACAATTATCTTGCAGTTTATCTGTAATATCTCCAAATTTGGGCTATTTCAGGCTTAGAGGGGAGCAAGTTCTAGAGTCTCAGAGCCCTCGCAGAGACCATCCCCACAGCTGCCCTCTCTCTTATATAAGATGTCCTGGTCAATATGTGAGCTGCTGATTTCTACACAAGTTTCAGTGTCAGAATGATTTTAAGATGTAGCCCAACAGAGAGTATATTGCAAGATGCTAGGTACATATTTGGGGTAGCTGGCTCCTCCTGCCACCTGCACCAGCATGGCTACACTCTATTTTTAGCATGCTAGCTTGATCAGAGCTGGTGTTGATTTGTCTCCTCAAGCTGGAATTTACCACTGCAGCTCAAAGTGTACACATACCCTCAGAGAGAAAACAACATTGCCAATGAAGAGCAGCCCCATCCACTCCCTCTATGGTCCATCAGTGAACAAGCAACACCTTATATCAAAGACAGTTGAAGGATCTAATAATGAGTCTGGACCCTGGTCATCATCCATCTACAAGAGCAGTTCATTGACCAGCATGAGCAATCCAATCCCCGTACCAAAGCCTGGTCTCTACTCAGATTGACAATGGGGAAGGAGATCAGAAACACCTGGATAAAGAGTTCCCTCACACAATGTTCTCTACAATCTTGATCAAGAAAGAAAGATGCTATACTGGTCAATAACTGTATCAGAAAGTTTGAAAATGTTGTTGGAAAATTTTATCTTTAGTTTTGAAAGTGCAAAGTATTATGCTAATCCTAAAAGGTATAAGTAAAGCCAATTACATTTTAGGCTTAAAACTGCGGCATTTTCCCTCTAAATTATAGACTTCGTGGAATAAATCTTTTCTTGTTTATCTAAATTCAGACATTACTATTTAGATTTGTTTCAACTCCTCAGCTGTGAGGCCATGTTGTTTGGTCACCCGGCAACTGACATGATGCCCTTTTCTGAATCTGTTCTAATTAATTCAGAATCCAGAATAGCTAAACCCAGACTAGACCTCTGCAGACTTCAAAGTACATTCACTGAACACAAACTAGGCCCTGAACCTGCAATTGCATACATGTGGGCAAATTCCTGCTCCCACACAGACCTCCATTGATTTCAGCAGGCCTTTGGATGGGCACAGGAGTAAGTACGGATGAATGTCATGATCAGGGCATAGGTGTGCACAGATGTTAATCACCATTGATTTGTATGGAGTGGATGCCCATGTCCGTTGCCTGATAAGTACAGCACTAAGATATGTTCCGATTCTTCATGAGAAAATATTCCCAAATTGGATTTGTTAGTAATGCTTTAAATCCAACATTGGTAAAATCCGACCAAGTGGAGCAAAAATTAGTTTTTTATTATAATCCTGAAATATATTCTTGCCATGCATTAAGTAAATAAAGACGAGTTTGGCTTTTGTGTGACTGAGATCTAAATTAGTTTATGGATGATGTTCCTTAACAATGTGTTCAATCTTTTGCTCCATTTTATCTTAATGAATACTTAACCTCTTGGAAATAGGTTTCTGCCTGAGAGATTAAAGACAAGGTATTAAAGCTTCTGAAAGAGAAAAACAGTGGAAAGAAAATGTCCTTGCTTAGGTAGTTGTACATCCCTCGAACACAACAACTTACTTTTTAGCGTGAAGTCTATGAAGTTTTCAGCTGTGCTGGAGAAAAAAAACATTTGCTACTGAATTCAATTAAAAACTAATTTGTAATTAAGATTTAATATTGATGAGTTTACACTTTTGCTTTAATAAATGCTGTTGCTATCCACAGCAAATTCTATGTAGATAAGCCACTGAACTGAAAATGTACCATACTTTCTTCAAATTCCAAATGGGTTTGCTTCTCAACACTTCTAACAAACTAGGGTTTCATTTCTAAATGCACAATATTGGAGATTTTTTAAAATAAAACATGAATATGTTAAATTAAGTAGTAACTAAACATTGCTATTGTCCATGGACAGACCCCAGCCTGCACTCTCAATACAGCATGCACATACTAACTTGGTGCTCAAAACTCACCGCCTTCCCAGGATTAATTTCTGAAAGAGACTTCAATCATTTATATGCTGGCTGGAGTTGATGAGTCAGCAGAAATTACTCTGGATTTCTGTGCATTGTTCTGGTACCTGAAAATATGGTGACACAACAGAAAAGCCCAGCGTCCCTATACAAGGTCCTAGATCCCGCTGCCACTCCCTTAAACTACCCGTACAGTTAAGTCCCAGTCCCATTACTTCCCCAGCCTAGAAATCCACAGTGTCCCTTGTGGACAGAACATCCACAAATACATGAAGGTGACGGTACTGTGGAAGCAGCACTCTCCCCACTTCCATATGGGAAGGGGATCATATGCTAAGTTATTTTATTTATTTCTATATTTGCAAAAGATCCACATGTGAACAACAACATGTAATTTAGTTGGGGATTGGTCCTGCTTTGAGCAGGGGGTTGGACTAGATGACTTCCTGAGGTCCCTTCCAATCCTGATATTCAATGATTCTAACAAAGTGAACAACCAAACCCCAAATAACCAACAACAAAACCCCCCCACAGCATTTTAGGAATCTCAGCTATCATGTGAAATTAATGACTTTACTATAAGTAATTTGTATATAGCTCCAGCCTTTCTGATTTAGATAATTTACAGTAATAAAGCTTGTGCAATACCAGGTTTCTGTAGAACAAAGGTTAATCGGAGTCTAAAATGTTGCTTCTAATGAGGTGTAGTTGGGAAGTATACTGATTTCAGAGATGGTAAATGCCTGCATATTATTGATCTCTTACAACTTCTTTACAATGTCTTTAAACACTGAGAATATATTTTGTACTTTGAGTTTTGAAGGAAGTGGTAAGAGCAGGAAAAAATAAGTGAGGTTTGAGCTGTTTGAAAGTCCAAGTAGGAACAAAGGAAACTGATATTCCTCCACATCATGTTTCTGAGCCATGATTTTCATATTAATTCCTATTTGTCATGCAGCTGAGAACTGCCTCAAGACAGCCATATTTTCCTCATGCAAAATATTTCCCTTATGTTGTCCTAGATGCTGTATTACAAATAGGGGTGGCAGGTCATGGTGATTACCAGAACATACAAAGGCCAACTAAGTAGCAGTTTTCAGACACTGAACAAAATCAGAACAGTACTGCTAACCTCGATCATTCAAAAAATCCTTGCCCCAAAATCTTGAGATTGGTTTAAAACCAATGCATTTGGTGTTCCTTTTTATGTGCCTCCTGGATTTTAACATTTCAAGGTTTTCAAGCTTATCTCTACCACCAACAGGGCTGAAACCTTCCTTATGCTTTTAAATGAAAGCTGAGATTTTGCTGATTTCAGATCCCTGGGCTTTAAAAAAAATCATAATATATGGTAAAGTTACAAGAATTTGCAACACAGAGAACAATGCTTTTAGAAACAAACTAAACTCAAACAAGACAATGGAGGAAACAGCAAAGGAGGGAAAACAACAAGAGAGCAGAGGAATGACAACCTCCAACACTAAAGGGTAATACTAAGGTCAGAGCTAGAGCTGGTCAGAAGTTTTCCAATGAACATTTTTCTGCCAAAAAATACCAGTTTGTCAAAATTGACACATTCTATGAGATATGTCAATTTTGACATCAAACTTCTAGCAAACTTTTCCGATGAAAACCTGCCTCATTTCCTGCCAGCTGGCCCACCTGCCTCCTGCTTCTCAACAGCCTGCTTGGTGGTGAGGCTGGGAGTTGCAACTTCCAGGGCCGGTGCAAGGACGTTTCGCGCCCTAGGCGAAACGTCCTTGCACCAGCCCTGCGCCCCCCCCCACTGCCCAGATAACACTGCCCCCCGTGGCAGCCAATCCACCCCCCTCAGCAATCCACCCCCCTGCACACACACCCAGCTAACACTGCCCCCACTCAGCTAACACCGCCTCCCCCGGCAGCTCAGCCCCCCGCCCGGCAGCCTCCCCCTGCCTGCAGCGCCACCCTGGCTCCTGGCAGCCACGGCCAGCTGTCCCCAACCCCCAGCTCCCAGCTCAGCTGCGGAGCCGGGCGGCAGCCGTGGCCAGGCGCCCCCTGGAGCCGGGCGGCAGTCACAGCCAGGCGCCCCCTGGAGCCCAGCTGAGCTGCGGAGCCGGGAGGCAGGCAGCAGCTGCGCCCCCTGGCTCCTGGCTCAGCCGCAGAGCTGGGCAGTGGGCGGCAGCCGTGGCTAGGTGTCCCCCGCTCAGCTGCGGAGCCAGGAGGCGGGCAACAGTCATGGCCAGCCGCTCGCCCCCCGCCCCAGCTGCCGGCACCCTAGGCGACCGCCTAGGGTCGCCTAGTGAGCATGCCGGCCCTGGCAACTTCCCAGCCTCTACACCTGGGGACAATCTTGGGAGCTGGAGTGCCCCACGCCCTGTTGCATGAGCTGTCCAACTCCCCAGACAGCGGGCTCCCTGAGCATCCAGGGGGAGCAAGCCAACAAATTCCATTTTGCTTCTCCCCCCAAATTTTTTTTCAGTCTTCCCCTCCCATTAATATTTGTGTCTAAGCTTTGGAACAAAAGTTTTTTCAAAACTTTTGCAGAAGGGAAGGACTGTTTCCCCCACAGCTCTAGTCAGAGTAGAAAGTCTAAAAACCATGGCTCTAGACCATCCTAAGTTCATTAGTTTCACCCAGGGCTTGGAATCAGCTGGAAGGACCCAAAGGGTAGACTTGATATGTCAAAATCTGTGTTTGTTGACTTTCAGAGTACATGGCAAGGTTTATTCATTTTCTCAGGCTTTTGGAAATAGGAGGGTTTGGGAGAAGTTAACTACTGATATAATCATACAAATCATAATTTTTGTTTATGTTTTTATCCAGTTATCTGTGCATGTGCTTACAGCACAGAAAGCATACATTAAATATATTTAAATAAATAATTTATTACGTAAAGCACTCTCCAGAAATAGTAAAAGTGTGTACAATAATGCAGCTCTGTGTTCACTGTAATGAACAAATGTTAAAAAAAAAATTGAGAAAAGGAGTGCAGTGCTGCCTTTCAAATAGGATGTATAATATTAAAAAGTCTAAACTTTCCCAGTTTCTATTTTGCAAATTATTTGAGCCAAGCACACTGTCTACTGCTATGAATGGTTACTTTGTAGTATAATGGATTTGCATGGTGAAATCATAATACCCTGGGCATTTGGATCTGTATTATACTCTAAAAATGAAAGCCAACTCCCTCAATCCATTACATTTTTGGACTGGAATTTGATCTATTAAGTTCTATAGCTTTCTCCTGGTAGGAACTGATCTGCAATCAACAACAACTTGCAGCTGTTCTGTACTGAAGAACAACCTGCACTTCGCATTGTAACCATCAGATGGTGCTTGAAACAGAAGATTGCAAGAAAGCAAACAACAATTGTATGTATTGTTTGGAACTGCAGCAAGTTGCTCCCTAAAGATTCAGACTCCAGCAAATGAATTCTTGTAGCTGGTCTCATCTTTAAAATCTGACCTGATTTCAGGAGATGAGCAGAGCACATCAATAAAATTAATACCCACTCATCCCCAAACATACATACACTTCTTTAAATAAACAACCAACATTTAAGCGCTCAGCCAGACTTCTACTCATCATCTCCTGCATCTCTGTTTGCTCGGTTCACATTGGATTTCCAGTAAGTTGTGAGTTACTGACTGAAATGTTGCTTAAAGCATCAGCTCTGATGTGGGTTTTCCAACAAAAGGCAGGTCAAATGGAGAGCCAGCATCAAAAGCACATTTCACACAAGGAAGGCATCAGCATCTGACAAGTCTTTCAAAATGAGAAGAATGAAGAACTAAAAAAAGAGCTTGCCTGCTATGGCAGTGAACAGGAGGCTGAGTGAGTGGTGATTTGCCCAAGGTAATGATTGGTTACTGTGGCTTACACTATTAGAGGTGGTCTCTATGCAGCTCATTATGGGCAATGTTTTTTATCACAGCAGCTGGGTGCTGAGGCAATTGGTGCTATAAAGTAATAATATAGCTATAATAAAATAGGGCTGATGTCTCCCTGAAGGAGCATAGTAGATGAAATGCCCTCCTAAATATGCCAGTTTACTTCTCCAAACTTTAGTTTCCCCCATTTGTAACACAGGCAATGATATATACTATGGGTAAAATTCAATAACCAACAAGATTTCAGATAACTGCAGCTACATCATGTTGCTAAGTGCTCCAGTAATACCTGTTTTATACATTTGAAAGCTGAACCTCAAAGTCTCAGTGACTTGCTGGGAGGTAGGGGAAACAGTACCATGAAGAGTATTGCAGGGTACAGCTCAAGCCCCCACTCCTTCAAAACATCAAATGTAAACTTCAGTGAGGCCAGGATAACACCAAATAAGTCAATGAAAACATTCCTATTGACTACAATGTGTCCAGGATTTCTCCCCTGTCATTTATCTTAAAGGCTCTTCACATCCTAGCTCGTTCCTATTTATCCATTTTTCTGGCTCACCACATTGTGGCCAACACCCTGCATTCTCCCAATGACGGCTGCCTCTCTTAAACCCTTCTTCCACGAGTTATTTCTACCATACTGCTCTTTATTCATGAAACCCTCTCCCCAGCTATATCTGCAAAACTCCTTTACTGTCCTCCCACAAGTCCTTCTGAATGCTCATTTCTACCACAGCTCACATGGACACTACTCAAGGACAATAGCGAGGTGGATGGCAGCTACCATAATCTCACCTGTTAAAGAAAAAAAGAAACAAAGCACATAGTCAATACAACCTTGAATTCCCTTTCTTATTACTCTTGTATCTCCTCCACCAGCCTTTTCTATCAGGAATTAAGTCCTGCAGCTAAACCTGGAACCAGGTAGCTCCACTTCCCTGGTGAACAACAACAGGGCTTGTAACTAAATCCCAGCTGGCTTTCAGCACAATCACCTGATTGGCCAGACCACCTGATTGGCTGGAGGAGCCAATAGCTATGCTCTTAACTCCATCAGCAGCATTTGGCTGACAGATGCTCAATGCTTATGCCTGCAGCTACGATTGTTCCTGTCTTGTTCCCAGTCCTGCTCTTGCCTTGCTCTAATTCTCCTTAGTTCCTGACTCCAGCTCCTACCACTAGGCCTGACCACCCTTGGCTCAATTCATGGCATTTCCATCATTGGTCACTCTCTTCTGTTTAGAATGGATTTTAAATTCTTAAAGGTAGGAACTGTCTCTTACTATAAGTGTATACAGCAACTATCAGAACCCTGATTGGGGCTTCTACCTGCCCCTGTAACATATATAATAAATGACAATTAACACAAGTGTAGCATAACTGCAAAATATTAGTAAGGACAGGCAGAAGACCAGGTTGGTTCTTTGGTTCTCTGTTGCTGGTTTTTCAAAATTCACAGGGGACTTTCCAAGGTTTTGTGACCAAACACCTACTGTAGATGAGAAATGTTTTTTGTGAATGGCAATGAAAGTGTAAAATGTCATGAAATTGCTTCAATTTCAAAGTTTCGAAAACTTGCAAAACTCATGAACAGAAAGTTCAAGGTTTGAGACGTTCATTGATCTTCTTTCTTTGAGACGAAAGAAAATGGCTGAGATGACAGAGAGCCCCTCTTTGTGACTAAAACAGCCAGTAATGCAAAGGCACACAGCATATTAACTTCTTTTAGTACTGTGCCAGAGTAATAAGTACTAGGATCCTGCCTACTGATGAAGTTATTTTGGCTAATTGAGGCCAGCAGACCAACTACCATAAATGTAGGTACTTGGATCCTGCACAGAGATGCAAAATTATTTCTGCTGACTTGGACCAGGGTAGTCTTTTTTTCTACCCTGGGATTGTAGCTATTGTCCCTCTCTGAGGGAGAGGGAATTGGGTCCAAGAAAAGGTATCAAACGGAGTGCCCTAGGGGGTCAGTCCATGGGCTGGTTTTGTTCAACATCTTCATTAATGATGTGGATGATGGGATGGATTGCACCCTCAGCAAGTTTGTGGATGACACTAAGATGGGAGGAGAAGTAGATATGCTGGAGGGTAGGGATAGGCTCCAAAGTTACCTAAACAAATTGAAGGATGGGGCCAAAATAAATCTGATGAGGTTCAATAAGGACAAGTGCAGAGTCCTGCACTTAGGACGGAAGAATTCCATGTACCGCTACAGGCTAGGGACCGACTGGCTAAGCGGCAGTTCTGCAGAAAAGGACCTGGGGATTACAGTGGATGAGAAGCTGGATGAGAGTCAAGAGTGTGCCCTTGTAGCCAGAAAGGCTAATGGCATATTGGGCTGCATTAGTAGGACCATTGCCAGGAGATTGAGGGAGGTGATTATTCCCCTCTATTCACACTGGTGAGGCCACATTTGGAGTAATGCATTCAGTTTTGGGGACCCCACTCGAAAAAGGATGTGGACAAACTGGAGAGAGTCCAGTGGAGGGCAAAGAAAATGATTAGGGGACTGGGGCAAATGATTTATGAGGAGAGGCTGAGGGAACTAGGCTTATTTAATCTGCAGAAGAGTGAGGGGGGATTTGATCACAGCCTTCAACTACCTGAAGGGGGTTCCAAAGAGGATGGAGCTAGGCTGTTCTCAGTGGTGGCAGATGACAGAACAAGGAGCAATGGTCTCAAGTTATAGTGGGGGAGGTCTAGGTTAGATATTAGGAAAAACTATTTCACTAGGAGGGTGGTGAAGCACTGGAATGGGTTACCTAGGGAATGTGGTGGAATCTCCATCCTTAGATGTTTTTAAGGCCTGGCTTGACAAAGCCCTGTCTGGAATGATTTAGTTGGGGTTGGTCCTGCTTTGAGGAGGGGGTTAGCTTAGACTAGAGGACCTCCTGAGATTTCTTCCAACCCTAATCTTCTATGATTGTATGAAAAGAAGGGTCTGCAGGGGGGGAAATGAAGCACAGTTAAACTGAGCCTGAAGTTTATATTTTGTTGTTGTTCATGTTAACAATAAAGAAACCCCAGGACGAGATTTGGCTTCTAATCCAATGCATGCTCAGTTGAGACAGTAAGGTGGGGCTCAGCCAATTCACACATACAAAGTAAGGTCGTATATAATCTTACACAAAGAGTAATAAACTGCAATTAGCATCCTTGCTTGGCTCTGTCTAGATAGTCTCATAAAGAGAGACCATCATTGCAAGAAGCAATCATTACTTTTAACTGCTATCACAGCAGAAGGCAGGATGGCTGAAGCTTGTAAGTATAGATGTAATGGTTGTTTATAAAAGCCTACCAGATAGTATAGGGCAGAGTGGCTCACAAGAAAATAAAATCTGAAATTTGAATATTCTGCTTAACACAGGAAGAAAATTGCTTCAAACCTTTGTAGACGCAGCAGGTGTTTATAAATCCCTTGACATGGATTGCACAGCTCTCTCACCTCTTTGCATGTGCCTTACATACCAGCAAGAGAGAAGGGGCAAAGTATAATAAAGGGATGCAAAAGATCAGTTTTGAAAACCTCTTTTCTTCCTTTTAGCCAGCAGATTTTACACAGATATTTCTTTCTACACACAGATATTTGTACAAAACTATCATTTAAGAAGCTCGCAAAATTGGCTTTTAATTAGGCCCATAAAAGTATAAAGGTCAGACTGACTAGGAATTGAAAATAGAGACAAAACTGAGAAAATATGCAAGCATTTTTCTTGCTTTTTGTCAAGCAGTGCAAAGACAATTAAGTTTCTTTTCTTCACCATACATATAATACTCAGAAGTGAAAGCTTAATTAACTTGTCAGAAACTGTGGCATCTCTTTTCTTGAGCTGCTGAACCCACCTTCCCAAAAGAGTTGAAGGAAAAATAAACTAAATGCTTCAGCTGAAGTACCTGATCATGCATGACATTCCTGTTCTATAATAGTTTGTCTGTCATTACCAGAGGCCTTTTTAATCCATCTGGATGAGCACACTTTTACCATTTGTCTGGAATGTCTCAACAGCAGAACTTCAATTGTTCTGTGACGACGGACACCTTTGTGATGCGGTCCGGTAATGACACAGCTCGCTAATTACAACATATAGCACTCATGTTTGTCAGACAAACTCAAAGTTCTATCTGGAGATCCTGGATCATGCTGGATTTCCATGTTAATGTATAGTCCTATGCTCCCCTGTGCTCTCAGGTGTCCTGGGAAGACTGCAACTCTGCAAGAAGAGGAACCCTGTCTGAGACATCTGGATCCCCATAGCAGGGGATTGAATAGGAGTGGGCAAATAGTGCTGAGATGCTGGGTGTGACACACGACCAGAAAGGGTTAAGCATCCTGCAGGATAAATTACTCAAATTCAACCCTTAAAGACATATAGGGAGATAATGTTTGTGTTTTTGTGTATTTACATATATATTAGTAGTGGTCAACGATGTAATCGAACAGCCCCTGTCTATGCTGTATTCTGTTAATTCAGAGATCAAAAGGACATCTTAGTATTTAAATGAACTGTAAACCTAGGATATCATTGTATTCATATCTCTTTAAAATGTATAGCAAATTATCTGCGAATGGTGGAAAAACAGGCAATTGCCTTATGTTAATCTGTGTGGATAATTACTGGCAATACGTAGGAAATGTGTCTATTGTTCGCTGAAAGACTCCGAGCTGTCAAAGGCCAGAAACTGTATAAAAAATGGCTTGGGTCCTGATCCTGTTTATCTCAGATCTGCTTGAGGTTTCATGCAGGGGCAGCTGAAGCCACAGGGACTGAGATCCCAGTTCTGACTGGCCGGCCCTGAATATAAACATTGGACTATAACCTATGGACTATTTCTGAAAGAACTCTTTGCAACTACAAAGCTCACCATCTCTGCTATGAATCTGAATCTCGAGCATGACTTATGTCTGAATGTATACTGATCTTTTAACCAATTCTCTCTCTTTTATTTTCTAATACATTTTAGTTTATTAGTTAATAAGAATTGGCTGTAAGTATCTATTTGGGGAAGATCTGAAATATTCATTAACCTGGGAGGTAATGTGTCCAATCCTTTGGGATTGGTAGAACTTTTTTATATGATGAATAAGATTTTCAGTAATCCTCATCATATTTGTCTTGGGTGTCTAGGTGGAGGCCTAAGGCTGGGTTGCTTTAAGGGAACTGTGTTGTTGGCTTCTGAGTAACCAGTAAGGTAATAAATAAAATGTTTTATGCTGTTTTGGTAATCTAAGTATTGGAATATCCACCAGTTTTGGGGATCGTCTGCCCCATTCTTTGCAGTTCACCCTAATTGAGTGACCTCAGTTGGCTTCCCTGGGACCGTGGTCATACTGGGCTATGACTGATTCTTAAGCCAGGTCTATACTTTAAATTTAGGTCAACCTAGCTAGGTGCTTCTACTGCATTAGTAATGACTCATCAATTTCTCATTAATAATGCAACATAGAACACAGCACATCAGCTATTTGCTTTGTAATTTAAAATCTATTAAGACATTTCTTTATGGAGCCTGTTGGGGGGGAGGGGAGATGAAAATTGTTTCTTCACAAATTAGAAAATCTTTTTGTGACACTATAAAGCCATGTTGTTGTTTTCTCCTCAATGCAGATCTAGTAATCTTCCAACACCATCATAGATTTTAGTGAGTCTTGGTGATTGAGTGACCATAATAGTGTGCTCAACAAATTTGAAGATTCTGTGAGTAATCCCAGGCTCGTGAAACTCTACTTAGTGTATCAGAGGGGTAGCCGTGTTAGTCTGGATCTGTAGAAGCGACAAAGGGTCCTGTGGCACCTTATAGACTAACAGACGTATTGGAGCATAAGCTTTCGTGGGTGAATACCCACTTCTTCGGATGCAAGCAGTGGAAATGTCCAGGGGCAGATATAAATGTGCAGGGAAGAGTCAGGCTAGAGATAACGAGGTTAGCTCAGTGAGGGAGGGTAAGGCCCTCTTCTAGCAGTTGAGGTGTGAACACCAAGGGAGGAGAAACTGCTTTTGTAGTTGGCTAGCCATTCATAGTCTTTGTTTAGTCCTGAGCTGATGGTGTCATACTTAGTGTATGCTCTTGAGAGATCCTATTCTCTTAACCCAAATTCATGACATGTTCTAATGTTTTACACATGTGACCAGTATCATTTCATGTTTTCTCTGCAATACAGAATAGTAACAGACAAGACACGATAAATCGATCTCAGAAGATCGATTACTCACGGCTGAAGCAGTGGGTAAGTATAGACGTACCCTCAGAGACCCAGCAATGAGAATATTTCAGAGCAATAATTCTTGAGATGGTATCCCTCCATCTACAAAAGCTTTATAACAGGGGATGTTCCTGTGGCATAGGCACCGGTTCTTCCATAAGTGTATGGTTCAGGCCAGGCCTTACGGAGACACTCCTTGGTTACTCTAGATAACACAGGCTAGGTATATCTGTTTATGAGCTGAAGACCTATGGAGGTCGGTCTGTGTCTCTTAGCTTTAATGTAAAAAAAAAATCCTTAAGTTCATTACGGCTGAGTCAGACAGTGATACAATATTGAGGAAGGGATGACTGCTTTTTATCTAGGCTGACTTCTAACTTTCATTATAGAAAAATCTTCAAGGAGGGGCAGCAATGTGACTATACACATATACCTATTGAAAGTGGAGACACTGACTTGTGACGCTCATAAAAAAGCCCTGGAAACTATGACCCTTACCCACTGCACTCAACTCCCATCCCGAATTATAGACATCCTGAAGTCCAGCACTCACTGCACAGCACTCCAAACAGGAAGCCCGAGTATGAAAGCAGGACATACCATACCCTGTGATTGAACCCTTCCCCACACCACCCACCACCCCCTTGCCCTTTCTGTCTCACAAGCAGTTGTGTTTCTTTTTAATACATGTATTTTCTCTGTAATAAATGGATTCTTTGGATGTGCAAACAGTCTTTATTATTGCATAAGGACAAAAGATACCTTAGCCCAGGAAAGAAACAGGCAACGCAAGTGAGCTGAGCAAACACAAATCAGCTTAGCAAAGACAGATAACTGATAACATTGGAACCACTTCACTTCAGGGTCGTGCAGGGCAGCACACATTACTGGTGGTTGTCAGCCTCAAATTTCTCCCTCAAGGCATCCCTAATCCTTGCAGCCCCACGCTGGGCCCCTGTAATAGCCCTGCTCTCTGGCTGTGCAAATTCAGCCTCCAGGTGTTGAACCTCTGAGGTCCACGCCTGAGTGAACATTTCACCCTTCCCTTCACAAATATTATGGAGGGTACAGCACGCAGATATAACCGTGGGGATGCTGTGTTCAGCCAAGTCCAGCTTCCCATATAGAGATTGCCAGCGGCCCTTCAAACGGCCAAAAGCACACTCCACAGTCATTCTGCACCAGCTCAACCTGTAGTTGAACCGTTCCTTGCTGGTGTCAAGGCTCCCTGTATAGGGTTTCATGAGCCACGGCATTAAAGGGTACGCGGGGTCTCCAAGGATCACGGTGGGCATTTCAATTTCCCCTACCGTGATCTTCCGGTCTGGGAAAAAAGTCCCGGACTGCATCTTCCGGAACAGGGCAGTGTTCCGAAAGATGCGTGCATCATGCACCTTTCCGGGCCAGCCTGCGTTGATGTCAATGAAACGCCCACGGTGATCCACAAGCGCCTGGAGAACCATGGAGAAATACCCCTTCCGATTAATGTACTCGGATGCTAGGTGGGGTGGTGCCAGAATAGGAATATGCGTCCCATCTATCGCCCCTCCGCAGTTAGGGAAACCCATTTGTTCAAAGCCAGCCACAATGTCCTGCACGTTACCCGGAGTCACGGTTCTTCTGAGCAGGATGCGATTAATGGCCTTGCAAACTTGCATCAGCACGATTCCAATGGTCGACTTTCCCACTCCAAACTGGTTCGCTACTGATCGATAGCAGTCCGGAGTTGCGAGCTTCCAGATTGCAATAGCCACCCACTTCTCCACCGTCAGGGCAGCTCTCAATCTCGTGTCCTTGCGCCGCAGGGCGGGGGCGAGCTCCTCACACAGTCCCATGAAAGTAGCTTTTCTCATCCGAAAGTTCTGCACCCACTGCTCGTCATCCCAGACTTGCATGACAATGTGATCCCACCACTCTGTGCTGGTTTCCCGAGCCTAAAAGCGGCGTTCCACGGTGCATAGCATGTCCGTGAATGCCACAAGCAAGTTAGTGTCGTACGCGTTTTGCGTGACAATTTCATCGTCGGACTCCTCGCTGTCACTGTGGATCTCAAGGAAGAGCTCGACTGCCAAACGTGACGTGCTGGCGAGACTCGTCAGTATTTTGCTCACCAGGTCGGGATCCATTTTCCCGCTGACCGAAACGGAGCACAGATCGCGCTACAAAGAAACTGTTGAAAGATGGTGCAAATTGTGGCCGGAAACACAGGGATTGCTGGGATGCGAAGTGATGCATCATGGGGCGTTGGGACAGGACCCAGAATGCACCATACCCCACGCCCCCTTCCCACAACCCACGGCGCCAGAACTGGAAGAGGTGTTCTGTGGGATACCTGCCCATAATGCACCTCTCCCAAAACCGCTGCAAGTGCCGCAAATGTAGCCACATTAGTGCTCATTACTGCGCTGGCGACTGCCAGTGTGGACAGGCTGCAGCGCTTTCCCTACTTAGCTGTACGAACACGGGTTTAACTAACAGCGCTGTACATCTGCAAGTGTAGCCAAGGCCAAGAGCTTCTAACTCACAAAATTCTTCTAGTAGAGGTAATAGGCATTAAAGCTATCTCTACACTGCAGCTTATGTCAGCATAACGTATGTCACTCATGGGTGTGAATAAACTATCGCTGAGTGACGTAATTTACATGTGTATAGCGTTATGTTGGCAGGAGAGCTTCTCCCACCAACTTAGCTTCTGCCACTTGCAGAAGGAGTCAATTGTGCCACTGCAGCGCTGTATGTGTAGACGTGCCCTAAGAATGCAGTCTTCATAGACAGGTGTAGAAGGGAACCCTTAGCCAATGGTTCAAAGGAAGGTTTCATAAGAAGACTGAGAACCAACTTTAAGTCCCACACAGAGGTAGGTTGTCTTATGTAAGGTAAAAGGCTTGATAATCCTTTGATGAATGCGGACGTGCTGAGGTGAACAAATACTGAACACCCGTCAGCTGAGGAATGGAACAGTGATAGCCACTAGATCAACTTTCATGGAACTCAGAGACCCAAGTTCTTCACACCCAAGAAATAATCCAACCTCATCTGGTAGGGGAGAGTCAGCAGGAGACAGGTGTTGTTGGGAACACCAGTGTTGGAACTTGTTCCACTTCTGAAGGTTTGTTTTCCAGATGACTCCTTTCTGCTATCAAGCAAAACTTTTTGCACTTCTTTTGAATAGGTGAGAGACATTGAGGTGCCACACTTGGAAATGTTGTGCTGTCAAGTTTGGGTGAAAGACTTTTCCCAAATCCTGGGTTAGGTTGGATATCATTGGTGACCAAAGTGCAAGATGAGAGAAATGGTTCGCATACTTGAGTCACCCTATTTTTCTCTGTCAAGGTAGTACAGTTAAGAAGAATTTAGGTTTGTCATGCTTGATCTTGTTTAGAACTCTGAGGAGCAATCACATCAGAGGATAGACATATAGCAGATTTCTCAAGCAAGAAATGAGGAAGTCCTCTCCAAGAGAATGATGGCCCAGACCTCTTGAGCAAAATTTTTATCACTTTCTATTGGAAGTAATGGTGAAGAGGACTACTTTTGGAGAATCCAAAATAAGGAATATCCCTTTGGAGTCACTGAATTCCCAGTCATGATCCTGGCAGATGCATCTACTCAAATTATCAACTATGGTGTTCTAGAGACCTGGTAATTACGAAGCCAAGATCTGTTGGGTTATGCCCCAGTTTGTGAGCTTTACTGATTCAGCAAAAAGGGAGAAGAAACTTTCTCCTCCCATGCAATTTGTATAGTACATCCTGGCTCTGTCAGTGATTATCTTGATGGATTGGCCTTTGATTCTAGGTAGGAAATGTTTGCAGGTGTAACTGATTGCTCTAAGCTCCAGTAGATTGACGTGGAAAGTGGATCCTTGAGTGGTCCATTGACCTTGAATGATATGACTTTGAAGATGAACTCCCCACCCAATGAGAGATCCATCTGTAATTATAGTTGTAGTGGGGGTTGGCAGAGTGAATGCAACTCCCATACACACTTTCACTGGATCCTCCCACCAATTAAGAGAGTCTAGAACTTCTTGAGGAATTGATACTAATTTTCCAAGACTGTGTTTGTTGGGAGTGTAAACAATTGCAGCCAAGCCTGGAAGCAACGAAGATGTAAGGTGGCAAGCAATATTACAAAGGCCCAGGATGCCATATGACCCAGTGTCTGCAAACACATTGTGGTTCTTGTCTGTGGTCTCATTTGAACCTGAGAAATGTGGTTCATCAGTATGATAAGCCTATCCAGGGGTAAAGGAAGCCCTGGATGTCTGGGTGTTTGGGGTGACTCCCAAAATTCTATATATTGGATTGGCATTAAATTTTCTCTGTTGAGATGAAATCCTAGCACATGGAATAAGATTAAGGGCTTCTTGACTGTGGAGTGAACTTCTCTGGCAGAGTGATCCTTGAGAAGTCAGTCATTGATGTAGGTGAAGGCCACCACAGAACCTTTGTAAGGACTCTGGGGGGCAGTAGAGAGTCTGGTGCAATCAATATTGGACATGATTCCAGCCAAATATGATGCATAGAAACTTCTCATGAGCTGGATGTATCATAACATAAAAGCACATGTTCTAGAGGTCAAGGGCTAAGATCCAATCCTCTGTAACTAGAGAAGCTATTGTAGCTGAGTGTGTCACCATCCTGAACTTCTGTGTTTTGAGGAAAGCATTTAACATCCTGAGATCTATAATTAGCCTCCATACACCCGTTCTTTTTGGGAACCAGAAAGTACTTGGAGTAGAACCCTTTTCCCTCTGTATTGGGTGGATACTGGCTCCTGTGTGAAGAAGGGATAGAACTTCTTGTTTCAGAAGATATTCATGAGATGGGTCTCTGAGAACGAATGGTGGGCTGGATGGAGTAGCCCAATGTTACAACCTCCAAAAGACACATGTGTCTAAAATAAGCTGTTCCCGGGATCTTTGAAAACAGGAGAGACGATCCCCAAAGACTGCGAGGGAAGGCACAGGAGAAAGCAGCTGTAGATGGGGATTGTGCAAGTTCTGTATCCTCACCCAAAGCATCAAACTGGATGCTTGCCCAACAAGAAGGTTGTGTTGTCACTGTGGTGAAAGTAATAGGCCTTTCCTTTTGGAACCTGGGCTTCTTTTTAGAAGGTTCTGATGGTCTATGCTAGACTTCAAACTGAACAGGGGTGAGATCTATGATGTCTAAGACCTGCTGCACTTCCTTTTATTCACATGGGTGTAAATACTGAGATTGAAGGGTGGCCCTTGAATTGCTTTAAAAGAGTGCAAGAGCTTGTCAGTGGACTCATTAAACAACTTGGATTTGTCAAAGGGGAGATTCTCAGTGGTGTTTTGGACCTCTCTCAGGATCACTGATCATTGCAACCAGGATATGTGATACATAATAATCACTATCAACACAGAGTACACTGCCATGTTGGCTGAGTCTAAGAAGGCTTGCAGCAAAATCCTTGCTAACAATTGACCCTGTCTGGTGATGGCTTGGAATGGCTCTCATTTTTTTGTGGAGGCAGGTCAATAAAGGAATTGAACTTTGCATAACTGGAGTAG
Organism: Chelydra serpentina; assembly: GCA_037349315.1. Lineage (NCBI taxonomy): Eukaryota > Metazoa > Chordata > Testudines > Chelydridae > Chelydra > Chelydra serpentina. The sequence continues at coordinate 21,523,497 of JBAIAC010000019.1, forward strand.
TTATATTTCGTGATTAGGACTTGATAATTGGCAATTCTAATGTAGCAATGCAGAAAAATAACTCTTGTGTTCAAACAAGGTGTTTGAGGCTGGATAAGTGAAAAGGAACTCTGTACCCTTTCCAGGAATGTAATAGTTATCGGCCCTTGTAACAAGATATATTCACTGCTGGAACACCTCCTTGTGGCTACTTCTGGGGATCAGCTCTTGCACGGCCCAACATCTCCTCCTTCAGTTACTCATCACATTGTCTCTCTCTCTCTCTGGACTCAGGGTGCTCCATTTTCATAACTCTGCCATCTGGCCAGGTCACTACACTTCTCCCCTACTGGATAGGCTGTCCATGTACTGTTTCAGGCAGTGTTCCTGGTCCAAGTCCAGGATCAATGCCACTTTCCCAGTGGCTAGTGAGGAACCTCCATCCACTCACTACTCTGGGTTCCAGCTCAAGGACCTGATATCAGCAGTCAATGTTTACACAATCTCTACCCTCACTGCTCTTTCCCTGGGCTTCTTCCAATTCTGCCTTCCTTGGGCTTTCTTCCTTGCAACTCCTCTGGGTGAATCCTTCCCACACAGCTAGGATACCAGGGATTTTGCTCACTACTGGGTTTTCTCCTACCCACGTCTCTTCCCAGAGAATGACTGCAGACTTTCTCCCTGCAGCCCCTTTCTGTTCTCAGCTTCATCCCTTTATAGAGGCTCAACCTACTCCCCAGCTGAGCTTCATCTTTCATTAGGCTTTATTGATCCCTGGCTCTCCTGCAGGTGCCACATTCAGGGTTAAATTGACCTACTTCAACCAACTCTGCCTTGTGTGGGGTGGACAACCCACCACAGCTCTTTCATCACAGCAGGTCAGGGGGTATGGTAGCTGGTTGCTAAATTGTTAAATTGTTCCAGCTGGTTCAAGTAGGGCCACATTTGTAGGTAAAGCTACTCTACCAGAGGAGACAGTATGAAGCATGTCAAATATTTTGTATTGAGTCTCATGTAACTCCCCCAGATGGATTTGGAGGAAATCTGCAATTATTTTCATGCGTTGCTGGAATTGCTTGACTTCATCTACATATGAGGGAGGAGATGACATCACTGCCTCATTGGGTGAGGAAGAAATGTAGCTTCCTCATTGCCCCTTTTCTCCTGTTCCTTGAAGGGTTCCTCCTGGGGGTGAGACTGACATGGAGGAGCTGGTGGGGTAGATGGTTCCTGTCTTTGACATTTCCTACAGTGTAACTAAGTGCTGTATAGAATTGCTCTTTATAGGTAGTGCACAACTCCCAAAATGACCATTTTAAATAGGGCCACATCGGAAAAGAAGGAGCACCCATGATAATTCATACCAGGAAGTGTGCAGGGGGGGTTGCCTTCCAACAAAAAAAGTGTCAGGAAAGACAGCTCTGGGCTGGTAACTGAGCAAGTCCTGGGCAAAGAGGCGGCTTCTTTGACTTCCAGCATGTAGTCCAGAGGATTCTATCCATTTGGATGGAGCACTGGGAGTACTGGAGAACATCTTGGTACCAGGGAATGGTGTGGTACTCTTGATAGGTGAGGCTCCAGTAATTTGTCTTTCCACTGAGACAAATGAGTTTTCGGAGTATCAAAAACTCCTCCGGGACTGGGTGTAGCTGTGAGGGAACCTGGTGGGACTTGGAGCGGAAAACAGTGGGACAGAGAATGACCTTCCCTTTTTTGATACTCACTCATGTTGTGGCATGGTCTTAGGCTCCATGATTAGTGGAAAGACCATAGATATAGTAGTTCAGACTGATCTCTATGCAGCAGTGACTTGACTGAATCTAGCACTGCAGCTGTGCTTGGAAGTGTGTGTGGGTGGCTTTGGTATCATGTGATGACCTTAAAGGTACATGGAGCCCCCTTAGATGACATGGAGAACTTTGAGCCCCGGCAATACTCTTTTTAGGATGCAATGTCTCCGAAGTGGCAGGTCTCTGAGGTGACCTAGCCCTCTCACGGCTGACTTCTCTCTGGGGGGTGGGGAATCTAGCGCACCTTCTTTTTAGAAGTCTTGTCTCCTCCTACAGTTCTCTCCCAAGTGGGCTGCAGAGGAAATTGATGGGGCACTCTTGTATCTCTGTTACGCTATGCAAAGGAAGTCTCTGGGCATAGAGCGCTTCATCACAAGTTTTATCTTCTGTCTTTCTAGACCTACTCCTAAACCCAATACAAATTAAATACCTAGATTGGCCATTGATGGCCCCTAAACAATGAAGACAGCTAGAATGGACATCAATAGCAGAAATAGACTCCCAACAAGTTATGCAATATTTAAATCCGGGGGATTTAGGTATATCCAAGAGGAGAAAAAATAAACTTATCCAGAATAGACGATAAGGTCCCTTCAGGAACTGGTAGGGGGAAAAGGGGAAAGGTGAGGGGAGAGACGACCCCTCCCCCCAAATTATGTACAGTCTGAGGAAAAACTATCAAAACTGCTCCCTAAAGAAAAATGTTCCACAAGCTAGCGAAACTAAGAAGTAGGCACCACAAGCTAGCGAAACTAAGAAGTAGGCACCACAAGCTAGCGAAACTAAGAAGCAGGCACCACAAGTCGCTCTGTCTCCATTTGTCTTTGCTACAATCCCAGGCGGTGATTTCCCCCTCCCCCCCCCCCCCCCCCCCCCCCCCCGCTCATGTACACATACTCAAGCTAGTGCTCAGCAGGCTACAGCAAGTATATGTGGCAGCGTATCTGCAGTAGCATGGGTAGTGGCAGCAGAGGCACAAGTTAGCTGTGCCGGTGGCTATGCTCTCAGCCCAGCTAGCGACCCATGTTACAGCAGCTACACTGCTATTTATACTTGCTCTAGCTGGATGAGAGAGTCACACCCCTGGTTCGGAGTGTAGACACAGCCTCCGGCTGAGGCAGTTGAGAAGGAATGGAGCATGGTTCGTCCAACACCGACTAGGTCACAAGGGGAGCTACGGTTCATGTGCTGACTGAACAGGCACTGTTACCAAAAGTCTCCCATCAAAGATGGCTGGGGCACATGTGCACCTGAAGTGGAGACCACCCCAGGACACTATTAAAAGAAGCTGTCTCCCAGTACCAGGTTTGGATTAGTACTGCCCGTGCTGTTATCAGGATCAGAGAGGCCTGTCTGGGTGATGAAATATGCATTGGCAGTCTGGGGAGAATACTTACTCCATCTGCTACACAGGCATAAGAAGGGCATTTCCCTCAATGCCCATGAGGAAGTGTGGCTTTTAAAGGTATAATACCTCCAGTCATCTCCATGGGGGAGGTGTGCCCACCCCTGGCCCTTCTGTGCTTTGGCCTCTCTCAACCGGCACAATTGAACTCTTAATTATTTGGCCATAGGTATAGGCAAAGCTATAAAAGAGACTGGTTTGGGACACAATTATAGCTCTAAAAAGCCTGGAAAACCACATCTGGCAAACCAGTGTGAGAGCCCAGGGAGTATTTTATTTAAAACAGAACACTCCAAAGGGTGGAGGGGTTAGAAAGAAAGGGGGTCTTAAATGTGTCTGAGCTTTCCTGTTGTGTGTGGGGCTCATAGTCTCTCTCCCAGACTGCTCTCACTTTCCGATAAAACAAATGAATCTCTAAATACCAATATATTGTATAAATGCTGGCAGTTTTCAGGCTGGCTTTCATCCCAAACATAACAGACAAATGCCAGTGCTAGTGAGGTCATGCACTTTTTCCAAACAAGCCTAGAGGTGTTTGTTCACCGCAGTTCAAATCTCTAGCAAGCATCTAGCTTTAGTGCTGGAAAAAAACAAACATACATTTTCTAACATTTTAGTTCTCCCAAAACTTCATAACCAAAGTAAACTTTAAATGAAGAAGGCAGTCATTCAAGGCTTGATATTTCAAATATGTGGCAGTAGGTTAATGGATCTCTCTTTTTTGGAGACCTGGCTAATTTGTATGTATTTTATTTATTACCATTGCACTTACCCCATTTGCAGCTATTTATGCATTTCACAGATGAGCTGAGCTTGATGATTTCTATTTACATACTGGGAGATATTTGTGCAAATAAGCACCACACAATTTGGCATAGTGGGTATGTTCTGCTTAGGAAAGAACATGTATTGAAAGAGAGGTTAGAATGCAGGGTACATATTAAGATGAATTGGCAAAGTTGTGTGACAATGCCTGTATGAACTTCTCTGATCAGTGCTGTTAGTCACTACCTTGAGCAATAAAACTCAATGAATTCATTCCCAAATGTATTTTAAATTGATTCTAGGCTTGTGATCTCCTACTTTACTTACATTGAAATATATATATATATATACACACACATTCCAAATAGATGCCTGTGTGTGCCCAGAGGTATAAAGCCTGTGTAGTGGTTTGTTGACAGAAATAATTGAAAAAGTTGTGCTAGAATTTTGAGTGTGCTTATTCTTTATTGATTTTTATAAAAGCAAAAGAAGAGGGAGATCTTTGCAAGATTACACCTGTTATTGAGCAAACAGTCTGAAAATTCAGGTTCTCTCACTGCAGTGTTATTGTCATTTTTCAAACTATATATTTTCAGATCAAAAATAAGACTGACGAAAACATTCAATACTTATTAACAAAATCAGGGCCTCATCAGCACATTATTTACACAAGTAAAACTCCCCACTGCAGTCAGTAGTTGAAGTCAGATGATATGTCATCAACACCAAGCTCACTTTTGGGAATTCTCCTCCATTACCACTAGTGAACAGATCACCATGTGATGTTCTGTTGGGGACAGACTCCATGAGGAAATCTCCAAGAAACAGGCCACAGGAGCAGTCCAAAACCCTAGTGTACACCCGGGGATCTGTGCGATGGCCCAGGTCATCCACATGGAAACACTGTATTTATGCAATAGTTCCTGCTCCCAGCATTTCACAAGTCCCTAGCAGCATGGCTCCACTACAGTAGCACTATCAGGGAATTTTCCTGGCCACAGCTTCCCCTGATGTGTTTGTGTGAGGGCAGCAGGGGAATGAGGCAAACAGGGATAAGAGAGTATGTGGGAAAAGATAACACTCCCCAACTATGTTACCTCTCCCAGAGAATTTCCACAGAGCTAAAAGAATAGCGTGTGCCTCAGTCTGCTGTCTTCTCACCCATCCCTCCCAGTCGCTGCCCCCGGGCACAATGTGGCCTCTGGATCTGCAAAGTGTCCTTCATGAGGTCTGGAGAAAGCAGGGCTGCCAGATGTCCAGTTTTCAACCAGAAAGTCCAGACGAAAAGGGAACCTCTGGCAGTGTCCAGTCGGCTAAAAGTCCAGTTACCGCAGTAACCAGCCTCTGCCATCACGGAGCAGGAAGTGCAATAACTGAGGCTGGAGCCTGGAGGAGCTGCTCTCTGCTCAGCCGCTCATGGAGAGAAGTGGCTGGCTGGCTCTCAGCCGCCTCCAGCTTCTCTGGCAAAGAGAGAATATCCCCGCTGTGTCCCGATTTCCCCACCCCTGCTCCTTGCTCTAGGAAGCAACATCACCCCCTCCCCTCTATGCCCCAATTGGGCAGGCAGGCATCCTCCGCGTCAGCAACTCCCAACCAGGCTCTGCAGATGGCAGGTAAGTCCCTGGTCAGGGGGGAGTGAGCAACGGGAGGAGAAGCGAGCAGGGTGTGGGGCCTGGGGAAGAGGGGGGACCAGGGGCAGGGTATCCAGTTTTCAGTAGTTAGAAAGTTGGCAACCCTAGGAGAAAGAGGGAGGGTAGAGTGGAGGCAGCTGTCTCCTCAGACCCTTTCAGGGGGGAAATGAGAAGTGTACCCATCTTGGGGGTTTATTAAAACAACAAAGCAGAGACTGAGAAAGGAATAAAAAACTTTAATAAAACAAACTGGAGAGCATCTCTGGTGAGCTGCTGCACATAGCCATGTGGTGTTCCCAACCCCCGCCTTCAGGGCACATCTCCAAATTGCCACAATCAGCACACTGTCCCATATGAGAAAGTGTCTCCAAATCAATCTTCCAGAAACATATCTCTACAGAAAGATCCACATACAGAGAGTCCGGGAGACAATCTGAGCAGACGAAGGGGGGTAATACCTTTTGAAAGATAAGTGTGAACTTGTAACCTTCTCCACCATAAAGTTAAAAAGAGATGGTTTAGGAGCTGGTACTAACTTAAACCAAAGTTCTTTTAAACTTATACCAATCAAGTTTGTAGAAAAATGTATTTTACTTCATAACTCAAATGAATCTGAATAATCTTTCATTCACTGCTGTTATTTTTTGTCCTGAATTACATTCTGTTCCAGGGGATGTGTTTATGGATCATGCAAAAACCTGTAATATAAAATTTCCAACCTTTCTTTTCTTGCATTGACATCAAAGGAAGGGCTCCAAAACAGCCAAACATCTGGGAATGTCTTTTGCAATGTTCTACCATTCTTTAACATATTCTTCAGTTTTGGATCATGTGGGTTACACATTTTGCCTTTCTGAATTAAGGGCCACAGCTGTGGTTAATTAGATCAGTAAAAAACTTGCAAAATCTCTTGGCAATTTCCTAAAACCGTTAGTGACTAATAATGAATGCTGATCTTGACCAGTTCCCTTGACACGTAGTGATTCATTAGAAGTAACCACAGAAGTGGAAATGCATAGTTTTGGACAGCAAATATATGTGTGAATTTGATTAAATTATTAGAAGTGATGACTGTAACTAAGTAGTCTGTTATACTAATAAGATGTTTGACATTGCCTCCCACAGAACTTGTTACAAAATATGTACCAGCCAGATATACAGTACTGCATATTGAGCTACTATCAGTGGAGATTTATGATACACATATTAATCGGCAGAGTTGAAGGAGTAAAATGATTTCCTGTGCCATGCCTTTCAATATTAACAAGCAAGTCTAATGTTCTACAGCTTTTGTACCTGCAGAGTCAGGGGAATCTAGAAGGGGATGGAATCTAGAAAGTACGCTTATTAAGTTTGCAGATGATACCAAACTGGGAGGGATTGCAACTGCTTTGGAAGATAGGGTCATAATTCAAAATGATCTGGACAAATTGGAGAAATGGTCAGAGGTAAACAGGATGAAGTTTAATAAGGACAAATGCAAAGTGCTCCACTTAGGTAGGAACAATCAGTTTCACACATACAGAATGGGAGGAGACTGTCTAGGAAGGAGTACGGCAGAAAGGGATCTAGGGGTTATAGTGGACCACAAGCTAACTATGAGTCAACAGTGTGATGCTGTTGCAAAAAAAGCAAACATGATTCTGGGCTGCATTAACAGGTGTGTTGTGAGCAAGACACGAGAAGTCATTCTTCCACTCTACTCTGCGCTGGTTAGGCCTCAACTGGAGTATTGTGTCCAGTTCTTGGCACCACATTTCAGGAAAGATGTGGAGAAATTGGAGAGAGTCCAGAGAAGAGCAACAAGAATGATTAAGGATCTAGAGAACATGACCTATGAAGGAAGGCTGAAGGAATTGGGTTTGTTTAGTTTGGAAAAGAGAAGACTGAGAGGGGACATGATAGCGGTCTTCAGGTATCTAAAAGGGTGTCATAAAGAAGAGGGAGAAAACTTGTTCATCTTAGCCTTTGATGAATGATAGAACAAGAAGCAATGGGTTTAAACTGCAGCAAGGGAGGTTTAGGTTGGACATTAGGAAAAAGTTCCTAACTGTCAGGGTGGTTAAACACTGGAATAAACTTCCCAGGGAGGTTGTGGAATCTCCATCTCTGGAGATATTTAAGAGTAGGTTAGATAAATGTCTATCAGGGATGGTCTAGACAGTAATTGGTCCTGCCATGAGGGCAGGGGGCTGGACTCGATGACCTCTCGAGGTCCCTTCCAGTCTTAGAATCTATGAATCTATGAAATGGCTATTCTGTCCTGAACAGTTGTAAAGCTCAAAGGTTTATACACACCTTCCTCTTCATTTACGTTCTGTTACCCTAGTATTTGTACTTTACCCTTCAAGGGTAAAGAAGTTAGAACTTTCCCACTTAACCTTCCTTTTTCAACACTTTGTTGACCTACGTTTTAAGTGTATACCAGGCTTCAATGCTATCATATAATGCTTCTGATCTCACAATGGCTTCCCTGATACATTACAGTGACATAAGTGGAAGAAGCAAAATGAGGAGTCTGATTAGAAAAGAGAGCTTGCATACAAATAAAGTCTTTGATAACTACCAACAAAGAGAAAGAACATACAAGAAAAAAAATGTAACACTGGGGGAAATAGAATTTAAATTTGCCAACAGGTCCTTCAAACATGTGTGTCTTTTAACTTATACACATTTTTAAAGAACTTGGACCTTAGAAAGTAGCAAATACTAATACATTCAAATCTTCCTCTGTTATCAAGTAATCATACATGAAAGAGAAAGGACAAGAACAAAAATAAATAAACATGTCCTGAACTCAAGTCCTCAATTTAGAGAGAGTCAAAGCTAAAACAAGTTCATCAAAGCAATGAAACCAAGTAAAACAGCCAGCTAGCATAGTGCAGATTCACATATTACTGTCATAAATGAAGCAAATTCAGTGTTGCAGACTCTTGCTACTTTTATCTCAAGTCTCACAGTGTTTTTATTAAAACCTTAGCTCCACAAGTTATGAGAATCTTGACTTTTTAATGTAAGTTTCTAGCCGTGATCACTTCAGAGAAAAGCTTGAAAACCCAGAAGGCAAATACAAATAACCCAAAAATATACTTTGGGAAAAAAATCAGGATTAAGTTAAAATCTCAATACATTTTCAAAACAGTTTTTTTTTTCTTTTTTCACTAAATTTCAACAGTTTTATAAATACTGTCAAGCCCTGTCAGTGTACAAGGCCACATGGCTCCCTCTTCTCCATGGGGAACTTTTTCAAAAGGTTTTCACAATCTGCTTCACTTTAACTATTGAAAACCTTTACGTGTTAGAGAGGAGTTTGTTTGTAATTTTACCATGCCAAGAAGTCAGAAGTAAAAAAACATTTAACAGATTCATAGATTTTTAAGGCCAGAGGAACCATTATGATCACTGACTTCCTGCATAACACAAGCCACATAATTTCACCCACTGATCCCTATATCAAGCCCAATAAGTTCTGGTTGAGCTAGGATATATATCATTTAGGAAGATATCCAGTTTTGAGTAAAAGACTGTGTGTGTCTCCATAGTGTCAGAAAAAATCTGTTTGAGTGAGATGCCTGTTTCAAAACTCATTACAAAGAAGAAGGAAAATAAAATTGCATCAACAAATAACAATGGTGCTTTTACATGCCCATAATTTTCAGGAGAGCCCATAAGCCTGTTTCCTTCCATGCAATTATGCCCATCTCTATTTCCCAGAAGGCCTTGCTAGACTCCAGGACAGCAGACATGGCCACCAAAAGGAACTATATTTCCCAGCTACCCTGTTCTTGGAAATCAGAGAGAGGGTGGCTGAGAAAGCCCGATCCCTCATAACTAAGGAAAGAGAGGAGTTCTCTAACCCACTTTACTCATAAAACTCTGGCTTTGGACCCTAATACCAGAGCTAACACCATGGACTTTAAAAAAAAAAGAAAAGCTACACACACCTATCAGCTTCCTTGATATCACATCCCCTGTCCTAGGTGTGTTTTTTACAAGAAAAAGGTGTATTGCAAAAGTACTGGCTTAGGAAGGTTCCTCTCATAAGCCTTTCAGAGCCTGTACATCCAATCACACTATCTTTCAATCTGTATGCTTTTGGGGGCAGGTACAGTCTTGGTTTCATATTTCCTATACAGCATTGATGGTAATAAACAAATTAATACTAATGATACAAAAAGCAAATGTTAATCCATTGCATCAGTGTCCACCAGGAAACATAATTACATCTACCTTCTAGGTCATGTTTATTGGACATAAAGATATTTGAATAGAAGAGAATGGTGTAACAGAACCAATCTCTCCTGCTTTGTACATGAACATCTATGTTTTGTCTTGGTGTTCATATTTGACAAAGTGCTCTGCTTTCCCATGGACTTTGCCTACCAGCAGGAGGCCATTATCCTATCACAATGTTCTGTTCCTCACATTATCTCCTAATTACTAAAGAGCATGTGCACAGCCAACCTGGGCAGAGCTATACTGTATAGCAAGAGATGAGAAACTTTTGGCCATATTTTAGAACACAGAAGTGCAAGTTAATAAGATTAATATTTCTGAACAGCATAAATTATATGAATAAATATGTCATTTATATTCAAGGCAAACTGATTGCACAATGCTTTTGAGGCACAAAACAATGCAGAGGAGAAACATTAATAGCTCATTATGTTCATTATTTGCAACTCTTAATGAAACAGTCAGCTTGAAGGAGGTTGCACAAGTCTACTTCAGAGCACAAAAAGGACTATACCAACAGTGTTCTAACTGAATCTCAAAAAGACTGTAATTGTGTTCTACTCTGTAGTCAGCCCCCATTCCATGTGGATACAGTTGGTTGTAGGTAATAAGATTACTCATGGGTTACTGCCTGCAGCCTCTAAAAGAGTGCCAAGAGTGAATATGCAACATGTTCTAGGGTAAATGAAGCTTAATGTGGTGCCAGCAGCATACAGTGCCATTGCCTGCAGTGTGTGAAAGGATTATATCCTGTTTTAACATACCATTTTATCCATGCCAGAAAATGGAAAGCAGTCTAAATCACTGAATAAGTATGCAAGTCACTAAATATAAATCTAAACTGGTTTCTACTGCTGTAAAAACAAGTTTCCCTAGAAATGCAGCTCTTAGCAACTTTTCAGATATGTCGAAATTGCAGTATGGCGGTGGGGGGGGGGGGGCGGGGAGTCTTATGTTTATGGCATATCCATGATTTCCAGATTAAATCTGCTCAATTTACAAGTAAAGAAATGTTTGGGGTTTTTTAAATGCCAATCACGCAAACTCATCCTTGAATCTGGAAGACAAGCTGCATTCTTTCTAAGTTGTCCATCATCAATAAAGATTGTGCAGCCAGAAATTAGTTAATAGTTCTGTTCACTCTGCATGAGTCAGAGCCGGTCTGCTCTTTGTGTAGCAAATTAGTCTCTAAAGCCCATATTTCAAGTTTAGATAGCAAAAATCTGGAATGAGTTTTCACTGCCACATCTAAGAGACTAATAGGTCTATGTGAAGCAGGAGTCTTTCTGTCCCCTTTTTTAAAAATAGGAACTGTGATAATAGACTTCCAGCCAGACAGAATCCATCCAATAGGATTAATGACATACATAATTAGCCAAGACTGGGGACTACCAAGTAAGATTCTTCTGAAAAAAGTTTAGCGGGGAAAACATCTTCTCTGGAGCTTCCCACACCCTCATCACTGTGCTAAAGTAAATGAAAGGACTTTCCTATCCTTTACTGAAGGCCAGAGTGTTAAATCATAAAGAGGATTTGTCATTGCATCACTTATGGTAGAATTACATTTTTAAAAATGTTTGGGGGCCAAAGACCTGGCCAAAATGTGTTATCCTGGCTTCATCATTAATATAGGGTTCCTCAGCTGGAGTATATCTACCAGAGGCCCAGGCCACCATCTTCCAAAATGTGGAAGAATTTTTAGCTGTAGCTGCTGCTTCAAAATCCTTTCACAAGAATTTAAGGTATTTTTGGTTTTTATGTTACAATAAACTTTTATATCTTCTGGCAACTACTACATTCTGAAGTAAATTAGAAGAGGGATTGCATTTTACTCTATTAGTTATACACGCCAGAGCAGACTTTTACTTCATGCAGTCTACATCATACCAAGTGTGCTTATCTTCAAAAGCATTTTTGGGATAATTAAAACCAAAATCTATTATCCAGAGACAAGTGGTTGTAAGGATTTTACAAGCCACTCATATGATTCACAAAACTTGAGAGGAATTCTCAAATTTAATAATTACCTCTGAGAAATCGAACATCAGAGTCCTCCAATCTCCTAGATTATTTTTCACAATGGCTGAGGTCCATTTTGGTCTTTTAGAGGGCTGGTCTACACTAGCCCTGAAGTTCGAAGTAAGATACGCGACTTCAGCTACGTAAATAACGTAGCTGAAGTCGAAGTATCTTATTTCGAACTTCAAAAGTACTCACCCCTGGTCCACACTGCGGTGCGCAGGCTCCCCCGTTGACTGTCCCTGCTCCGTTCGCAGAGCAGGATTACCAGTGTCGACGGGGGAGCACTTCCTGGTTCGATTTATCGCGTCTAGACAAGATGCGATAAATCGAACCCAGAAGATCGATCCAACGTGTCCGACAGAGCTGGTAAGTGTAGACTAGCCCTTTTAGAACCACATTGTTCCAAAGGGGTAATTATGGCATCTTCACCGATTGGAAATAAAACTCTTTCCAAAAAGGGAACATAATTCATAATTAAAGAGAGGTTGGTGGTCACTATCTGGGCAAGAAAATTTAGAGAAATCCCCAAAGAAGGGCCAATGAATTATAGGGAAAATAGAATCAATAATACTACCACCAGTCAGTGACATAGAGGTAAAATGTCTCTCTCTATCCCTTGCACTTCTTCCATTTACAGGTAATAGGGCCTTTAATTTTTGTCCAAATATGTTAACCACCTGGTCTCTAGAGTTTCAAGGGGGGGAAGTTCAAAAATCTGCTCAAATTTTTTTCCCTTATTCTGAGTTCTTCGGATGACCTGTTCAAGCATTAAAACCTCCCAAAATAATTAAATGAGACTTTGGGAATTGAATATCAGCCATATCCAGTTCCTGGTCAGGCACTCCCACAATGACTCAGAATAAAATAGGGGGGTTATGGGGGGTGGAATACATATTTAATACTAAAATTGGAGATCAGAAAAAAAAATAGCCTGAATGCCCTGACAATTTGATTTGAAAGATAAAATTTGGACTTTCAGGCATAAGGGAAACAAGATGACAAGTCCTCCTGATACCTAACCCCTTTTTGACAATCGTCTTAATTCTTGGAGAAAGTCACTCCTGGTTTTGAAACCTATGATTCAGACTCAGCTAACCAAGTTTCTTGTAAAAGGAAGTCAATGAAAAAATTCCAAAAATTTAAACAACTCCATATCATTCATCTTATGTTTATACACACATAAATTCCAGGATAAAACACGTAAATTGTTCTTGCAAAAACTCTCCCTGAGTGGAGGGAAAGACATGATATTAGACAATCTAGTCATATATGAGAAACTGATCCAACAGCCTGATTATAAAAATTTGATTCATCTCCAAATTCCACATTATTCTGGAGAGTAATCTGCATGGGAGTTTGTGAACATAAGTGTGTGGGGGTGGGAGAAGAGTCCTCTTGAAATTCTGTCTCAAGACAAGGAAGAAAAAAGTCATTTTCTCTTACAGTATCCTTAGAAACATTAATGAAGCTCTGTATATTCCTATCTTGAGTCTGAGTCAAATTATCTATAACTTTAGGCTTTTCCTTCTCCAGATCAGACTTAGCTGTGAGGAGCATCTAGCTTGACAGTTCGACCAGATCTTCCCATAATCCATGGAACAGAATTTTAAATTCAAAGAGAGTTCATAATATTTGCTAACTCCTCCATAAGAGATTCCAAAAAAGATAAAACCAATGGAAACTGAGAATAATTAAAAAGGAGGAGGGTCATAATCCACCAAGTCTGACAAAATAGGTTACTGGATGTTGCTCCTGCTATTCTTAAATTCTAAGTCTGTAAAAGATCCTTATCAATCCAGCATAAATCAGTAAAGATATTCTGGAGGATTTCTTCCCTGAGCCGTCAAAGTATCAGGATAATCAGAATTGATGTGCGCCACACCTCTAGTGCTGAGTTGGGGAGTTTGCATCTTGGAGAAGTCATTTAATTTCGACTGCAATGGATGAGGATACATATGATGAGTTGGGGCAGAGTAAACAAACAATCTCAGGGGTAATGCTTACACACTTCAGGCTTTCCCACAACTAGGGGAAGGGTGAATAGTGCTCCCAGCCTTCAAATTGGGGCCATCCCACTATTCCTTAAAGAGGGAAGAAAGGGCTCCTTCCCAGCTTACTAGACAGCAGTTAAACACCCACAGGCTCAGCTGGCCCGGGTCAGTTCAGGCTGCAGGGCCAAGCTGCAGGGCTGTAAAAGTGCTGGGTAGTCATTCACGTTCAGGTTGGAGCCCCACCTCTAGGACCCTGCAAAGGGAGAGGGTCCCAGAGCTTGGGCTCCAGCCTGAGCCCAAATGTCTACATAGCAGTTTTTAGCCCCAGAGTCCAGACCCAAAGACCCCATGTTAGTTGACCCAGGCCAGCCTCAGCTGCACAACGGGTATTTTATTCTAGCATAGACATACAGGGGTGATGGCTTAGGGTGCTATTGCAACTCCCTACAGAGTGGAGACGGTGAGCTCCTCTCCAGATCAATGACTCTCAACTCTCAACTTAAAAGTTCTATTTAAGCTTCATGAACTCTTAACAAGGAGACAAGACTTCACAACAATCAAGCCTCAGTCCAATGTAGATGATTCTACTACCTGCAGAGCTCCCAGGAAGGGAGGCTCCTCACTAAAACTCCCCTCCACAGTGTAATGGGTTAATCCTGAGCCAGAGTTTGCCTCGGCCCTTTCAGTGTGGGACCAAGGTCTTGCTAGTGCAGTAACAGCATATTTGTTGCAGAAAGAGAGATTAAGCCTTAGCTAATGCTGAATTAGTATATTCATTGCCAAAGGTATGACTTCAGTGCCTTCCGCTCCTGCGCAGTATGAGTTGTTTACTTGTGTGTATAAATATGCCCTGTAACGGTCCTTCGTTGTCCGGACCCACCCATTTCTGTTTGTAGCATGGGTGTAGAATAAAGCTTTGAACTCTCTACCATTGTCTGCCTCCCTTTGACCAGAGCAAAGAACGAACCAGGAAAGAGTTAATTCTCTTAACAACAGTCTTCACCCCCTCCATTAGACTCGGGCTCCAAGGTTCACAGCATCTGCCACTTGTTCCAAATCTCCAGACTCTCTGAGATTACAGAGCAATATTGCTATATAGAGGAAGCTTCTGCTTCTTCACTCAGCAGCATAGACTCCCAATAGCAGCTCCTCCATTACTGCCTGGTCTGGTGTGGGGGGCCCATCGAATGCTGCTCAATCTCCATAGGCAGCGCCTCCTTTCCAGCACGAAACTCCACCAGCTGCTGCTGCTATCATATTCTCAGGGAACTCCTATCCCTTAGGGGAATTCCTTTCTCTAGGAGCACACCTTCTAGGCTCCTTGCTCTGGTGAGATCTCCTGAGAACTTCTCTCTTCAGGAGCTTTCACCTCTTATAAAAATGCCAAAAAAAAGAAAAGAGAGAGTCCGACCTTCTTCCCAAGTAACCCTTCTTATAGGGCAACGTTAGGGTCCTTCAGTTTCAGCGACAGATCTTCGGTCCTTTTAATTGCTATCATAGCAGTTGGGCCCTTCCAACTGACACTGAACTCTCTCCTCCATTCTTTTCTTTCAAGCTTAACCAAGTTATCTTTCCTAAAAGAGGTGCAAAAAGTTTTATATTGAAATACTTGTTTCCATGCATCTTTCTTCTTTTCCCTGTCTAACCTCCGATCAGGACAACACAGAATGTAGAAATCATGAGAAAGAAAACATCTGAGTAACTGGGAGTATAGTTGGAAATTATTTCTGTTCTTTAAAAACGCCTCAGCAAAATACCAAGGAGCACACTAGAGAGGAAAAGAGAACAATAATTAGTAACTAGAGATTTTCTGACCTTCAAAAATGATTGTGCAAGAAAATTTCTTTTGTATAATAGTAAATCAAAACAATGTTTCCCCAAGAAATTTTAGAGGCAAGTTGAAAGATCATCAATAATCTGCACTTCCTTCCAAAAAGATTTAAGAGTGACCCACAAAAAACAGTAACAGCAGCACACAATGCCTGAAGAACAAACCCAGATATCATCTCTGAGAGGAAATCAAAAAGTCAAAGTAATCCTGTCAAAATAAAGAAGAAAAATATTGGTACATTGAAAGTGCAAGTAAAACAGCTGGCTTAAATCTCTCAGAAAATAAGATCTCTAGAAATACCCAACAAACATTTCAGAGTTCTGGTAAATAAATAGATCCTCTTCCACATAGGGGATTTAAAAAAAAACCTTTGTATTAGCTTCTACAGTTGTTAGAGCATTAGTATAATGGTATGAATCTATTTCATAGGATGTTTCACATGCCTACAAAAACAAAGAATTCAAAGCTTTGGCTGTACAGTGTTTGTAATTCAACTTCTGTGAGTAATATTCATGAAAGAGACTGTTAAAAAGTGAGGTGGGGGAAGTGAGCTACAATCAGGTAATTAAAGGAATAACAAGAAGTCTGCAGAAGGGCAAGAGAGTCAATAACAGCTATAAGGTTTCTGAGAAGAGAGAGACAACTTGATATCCCATTAACTACTACCTCAAAAGGAATGGCATAGTTGTCCAAGCCTCAGGTTTGACATCCTCCCCTTCTTAATGAACTGGCAGGAGTAAAACATGGGTACAGATCCCAGCAGGGACACCTTAGCCCATCATCATTCTATGGTAAATAAAGGAAGTTCCTTGCTGTTTACCAGGGTCTTTCAGATGAGTTCTTTAAAAAAAATAAGAGATATAGTTATTCAAAACTACTTTTAGACAGAAAATTGGGGTTTTAACTAAATAAAAGGTGTTTGCCTTCTGCAAAAAAAATTAACTTCTCAAAAGATTCCGTTTTTGGCTGAAAAAATTATAAATTTTGGTCAAATATGTCTGCAACAATATAGACAACAAAAAAATTCAGGAAATGTTTTTTGACATATAGATTTCTTTTTAGGCATATTAATACAGAACTTGGAGTAATAATTCATTTAAACTACAATAGAGAAACATATTTCCCACACTCCTCAGAAGCAGTGCAAAGGCTTGGGGGAGTCAGGAGTAATGAAGGAGCTGAGGGAGAAAGTAGTAATTTCTGGAAAGGAGCCTGGGAGTGAACCTAGAGGGTTGTTGGTGAGAGAAGTATGGAACAGGGTTTTTTGGGAGGGAGGATTGTTAGGGAGTTAGGGAGCCTCCCCCATGCAGACTCTGGCTGATCCCTAGCCTCCCCCATTCAGTCAGGCACATCTGCCCCTGTGTGTCCCTGCACCCCCATTCAGCCAGATATATCTGCACATGTTCCCATGTGGTCCTGCACTCCCCTCAGCACCCCTCTCCCCATGTGGCCCTGCACTCCCCACTCAGCTCCTTGCTCAATGTTGCACCCCACTAGCTCCTTTGTACTCACCCCAGTCTGTCCCCCCACTAGCCTTTCTGAACCCCAGTCTGTTACCCCACCCCCAGCAGCCCCATGTACCCTGCTCTGTCCATCCCCTTATCCCATACCTCCTCACCTGTCCCCCACAGGCAGTGTGCTGTGAGGAAGACAGCCTCTGCCTCCTCCCTCTCCGAGCTGGCTGCTCCAGCCCATGAGCCAGCTGCCTTCTCTTCTGGCACCACATCTGCCCTTGGTGGGCAAAAGGTGTAATTACAGCTTCCCTTTGCCTCTCCATCAGAATCAATTATTCCACAGGGGAGAAAAAAATCTGCAGGGGTCATTAATTTTGCATTTGCACAGTAGCGCAGAATTCCCCCAAGAGTAACAAAGGGAACAAAGCATTTGTTCTGAACAAGATCACTGAAGCGAATGCTAAGGCCCTGTTCCTGCATTTAGGCAGGCTCCTGCATGCACAGATTCCCACTGACTTCAGTGGATCTCTACACAGGCACAGAGGTCTGCCTGTATTGAGCTCATTGTGGGATCAAGGCCTAACACACTACAAACCAACAGTGATTTAAGAAAAAGTGAATTAACATTCCAGTGTTGTTCTCAGCTGCATTAAAACAAAGCTCAGTTGTGTGACTTTTACTTTTCCATGGTAGCAAAGTTGATCGTTGTCATGCCGTCTGTTGCTTGCTTTTTATTTTTTTTTTAAAAGTGAGGCAACAGTAAAATTGTTAGATCAACTCTTGTCATTCAAATGAAACTTCATCCATCATTATCCCTGAAGCCACCAGCTGTTTCTAATTAGGATAAAATATAACTAATTTTCAAAGATACAGACAGCATTTATTTTTAGGCATTAGTAATATTAATGACACACTCAGGGAAGCAAGGAATCATGGGGCTGGTACTGTGACACGACTGAAACATGCACAAGAAATAAAATATTTAATTATATAATAAAATAAGTAATAAAAAAATAATAATGCTGCTCTTCTATGTTCTTTTTACATCCAAGTATCTCATGGCTCTTCTGATAGCTCCTAAAGGCTCCAAACAGGACAAGGATCCCACTCTGCAAAGTGTTGTACAAGAACATATGAAGACACAGACCAGGCCCCAAAAAGTTTTAAATTAAATGCTGGCCATGTACACAAATGAGTTTAGCAAAGGAGGAAAGGGGGTGAGAAAGGACATGGATTCCAATAAAAAAAGTCTCATGGTTACTCTAGCAAGTTATATGCACAAATTGATGGGATACAGAGGGTTCCTGGATTTTTTTCCTTTACATACATTATTTGTTTAGGCTTATGCTTTTGTTGGTATTTAGATTTGCTCTGAGGTGATAAAGAGAGGGAGAAAAATATGGGAATGTTAGAGCAAGAGAGAATACATGGATGGTGGGACGTGTTATGGGGTGTACAAACCCCACACTGGGGAACGGGTTAAGAAGCAACTCTGGTCACAGGAGGCTCTGCCCAGATGCACCTGCTGATTGTGCTGTCAGAAGAGATGGCGCTTAAAAGGGAGCAGAACCAGTTCAATGCATTAGGGCAGTCAGTGCAAGGGAGTAGACATGAAGCCAGCCTCAACTTGGAGCTCCAAGCCATCACAGAACAGACAGTGGAGTAGCTGTTCATGTGTGAGGTAGGGACTCTCCTGACCCTCTTGGGTGGAGGTGGTGGTAAATTCTGGCTCCTTCTCAGGCTGGCCACCCCTGCTCTAGATTGAAGTTCTCTAGTAAGCTCTGATCTACACCCAGTTGAAATAGCAGTAGATCAAAGTGCACTAGGAAACATTTAATGTGCGGTAGCGGGGTCCTCATGACCAGTTAGTGCATGGCACACTAGTGCGCTGCAGTTGTACACTCCAGCTTGCCATACACTAACTCTCTGTCTAGACAAGCCCCAAGAGGACTTCCCTGTATTTCACAAGATAAGTCATCTTGAACATATTTTGACTACACTTGTGGGCCCAACTGTTTATATCCTTTGCACTGGCAATATTCTGCTGCCACAAAGCTCACAGGAACACTAGCAAAAATGGGGGACAAATTATGGCAGCCTACAGGGCTGCCTTAGTTTGCACAAGGAGCTGACCCAGCCCCTTGCAACTTCTGAGTAGGGCATGTGAAAGCAACCTCTCTCGGTCCCTGTGCCTTTATGTTTCTACCCCTCATGGGCAGCAATTTAAGAAATGCTTTTCTCACAAGCTGTAAACCAGGTGCATAATGACTGATGACATGCCAACATTTCCAAAGCTTCTGAGTATGCGTCTATGAGGCCAGCAGCTATGGGTTTATCTTTTCGTCTGAGGATTATGTTGGCAGAATAAAAGGTCTTATTTTAATATGTACTCTGCAAAGATTTTAAATGCTTCATTAAACATGCAAGAGAGAGGTCCAAACAAAAAAACAAACTGGTTTAGCGATAATGCAACACAAGAGCCTTATCAGAACATAATAGCCTCCTGCTGCTAGGTAAATGTCTCGACATTTAGCCAAAGCAAAACAGCGGCAAAGCCAAGATGTTTATTTTCAAAAGAGAAGACATTGCTCCTGTGGGACCATTCTCTTACATTAGCTTGATTCAGTGATACCAATGGATAGAGTCATGTGTCATTACTGCAGCCTTGCAACCATGGAGGCTATTGGCAAACCATTCCTGTGAGGATAGATCACATATGATCATAGCCCATTAGGTTCACTTTGAGTTTAGGGTTCATTTAAAACATCAAGCAAATCTTGTGAAATGTATCGTTTCATCACTGCTCAGGATCCAGCTTTCTTTCCTGAACCCCAGTCAGTCCAAGTTCTCCCTTATGTGATGGGGAAACATGTTTACCCCCATTCCCACATTTATATGACCCTGGAGACTCAAGGGGCAACTGGCTGGACTACTTCGCCATCTTGGTTTCTAAACAGCTGACTGGCCAACTCCCATTATTTGGCTTGGTATCTTCTGGGGGATAAGCAACCTGGCTGCCTCCACCACCTATGGTCTGTTAAGTAGGGCCAGGAAATGCTCATCTAGGCATACTGATACAACAATTTATTTCATTTTGGGGCTGATACAAACCAGCTGTGACTTCAACAGAAAAATCCCAACACAGTGCACTCTGGGGTGTTTCACAACCAGAGTAAACAGGCAGACAGCACAACCGGAGCTAGACTGGACATGTATTTTCTAACCCTTCAACTCCTCAATATCAGCTAAGATATCAGGGGGGTTGAAGTGGGGAGAGAGTTCGCCCCTTGCCCCAGAATGCCAGGGCAAAGAAACAGCCCATCCAGCTGCATCCTGCAAACCCCAGAGGGGAATGGGGTAGCAAGCTACCAAGTTTCACTCTGCAGGGTTTTGTACAAACATTTCCTCCAGATTCAGCTGATGTGAAAGCCAATTGAGAAACTAGCTTTCATGCCAAAACCATGTGAAAATGCAAATCTTGCCTGATTTCAACACAAAACCAGAATGTGACCCAGACTTGATCAAAACTGGGTTCAGGCTCACAGGAGTTAGCAAATCATTTTCTGACTATGGTCTTAATAGTTTCAAGGGCCTGATCCTGCTGTAGCTGAACCCAGAGTTCTCTCATTGATTTCAATAGCAGCGGGATCAGGCCCCGGTGTCCTGTGGGAAATTGTAGCCACTTAGTGTTACAGTTATACATACACATTTTGTGAAGGGGTTTATTACAGGACATGCAGGTTTGTGAAACATTGTGATTAATTAACTACAAACAAAGCAAATCAGTTAATGAGCTTCACAGCAGATCATATCTGATTTAACTTTCATTTGATGTGTTTAGTTTGTCTCATTCTTGAGAAAAATGCCATCATCATGATAGTAGCATTTATTACTGTGCAATTGTATCCGCTAGCAAAGACCTTTGAGTCCTTAGGCTGCAGAACTGGGGCCTAAAACAGCATGTGCACAGGGGTGTGACTTTAGGGGGGAAAGAGGTGAAAAATCATTTTGCAAGATCCAAGTTGCTAAAGCCAGCTCTGATTTTAAACCGTCATGCTCTTGAAACAACTTTGAGGTCATGAAGCTTTTCTTTGGAAATTCTTGAGTGATGCAACACAACCCAAACCCACATATTTTTCCTACAAAAAGTGGCTTTCCTACAAGAAGGGTGCCTTCTTTCTTTTCCTCTTTATCACGTAGTGATTTTAATTCTGCTCCTTGCGTCACAGCATCTCCTAATTACAATGTGAACCCAATTATGTTTGACTTCAAGTTTAACTTTCAAGACCATAGTTTTATAGTGAGTGCAAAGTCATCCAAATTGAGTTTTCCCAGCCTTTATAAAAACAAAAAACAAAAATATCAATAAAATACAGCCAAGGTAATTCCATGGCTGAAAGAATGAAGTATTTGCTACAAAGCACAGAAAGATTAATCTGACAATCTGCTCCAAATGTTGTTCCTTGATACAGTACCTAGATTCAAGAGCATGTTACTTCCAGAGGTCCACAATATGCAAAATATGAAAAAGTCTATTCGGAGCACTAAGTTCCTGTACTGAATATTTAAAATAAAACCAAAATGCAACAGCCTATGCAAAACTAAAAAGGGGACCAAAACTATCTGTAAAACCAAGGACAGGCAAGTTGGATCCAAAAAATCAGTTTCTATGGATTATGGAGTAGATTCACATTGAGTAGCACCATATCTCATTCATTTCAGTGGGGCAAGTAATGAGACTATTCATGGAATAAGTTGCTACTCAGTGTGAATAAGGGTGGCAGAATATAGCCCTCAACAAAGAAGAGTACCCTACCCAGAAGATGAAGGCTCAGTCTATTTCCACAGAAGGAATTTCTCTCTCTCTCAGAAGTTACTCAGCAGTTATCCCAATTTTACTTCCCTTTTAAACCAGTTCAACAAACTCTGAGTTCACAATAGTAAATCCTATCCTTTGGGAGAAATCTCTTGCATACTGTCACTGTACAATCCATAAATTTGACAGGCAATCAATCACTACCATTGCAACAGCATTTGAAAGAAAATCCCTATTGGATTCTCCAAGAAGCTAATGAGAGAATAAAGAAACTTAGGCAGAACTTCTCTTAAAAGTTTAACTATTGAATAGCTAATTTTCATCACACAGACTTTAGAGTTTCTGATTGACTATTAGCAGAGCAATGGCCATAATTAGTCATATACAATTGAGATTGCTGCTAGACATAGCTAACATACAATAGCTTTGAACTGTAACGTATGTACATCTTCACACATGGAATCTCCTCTTCCCTCACCCCACCCCCACACACATAATAAGGATATAGGGGACAACATGGGGACAATTTTGCCTTCAGATAAGTACAGGCAATTCCCATTGAATACTGTGCATGCTACTGAGGGCAGATGGCGGCCTAGGGATATCAGAGAGTTAGCAAGGGAGATATTTGTATTCCCTTACTCATGTTGAGTAATACCCTAGTTCACAAGTAGCCCTACTGATTGCAAGGGGAACCAGTCAAGGAGTAAGGTACTATTCAGTGAGAGTAAGGATGCCAAAACTGGCCCCAAGTAACTAAAACTTTATGTCCAGCAGCATTTATTTTATCTCCATACTCAGAATGCAGGCAGAAAAAACAGTGGGTCAAATTCAGTCCTCATTTACACCAACAACTCTACTGACTCCAGTTTCACACAGGACGATTAATTAAACCATAAATGTATATGGGTGAGTATGGTAATAAGCCTCTCCTCCTCCCACCTTACCCTCCGTTCAACCATATAAAAAGCTAGATCACAAACTAACAAAGCTCAAAAATCTCAAAGTTTAGCTGGATACTTTAGGCTGAGTTATGTCGATGGAACTTGTATTGATTTCTTATATGTATACATCTAAGGCAGTGGTTCTCAACTTATTTACCATTGTGGGCCACATATACAGCTCTCTGTGTGATGTGGGTCACATCTACACAATATACATACCACCTGTATGGCCCTGAGGATGTCACATGGGCCACAGCTGTGTGCTGACTGGGCCGCAAGCAGGCCGCGGGTTGAGAACTACTGATCTAAGGAATAAACTAGACACTAGGAGCCATATTCATCCCTAGTGTAAGTCCATGGAAATCAATGCTGTTATGTTCTGGCCCTTTTTACTTTAATCACAGCATTATGAAAAAGAACGCAAACTGTCATGAGTTAAGTATGGCCAATGAACCTTCACATTAAAGTTTCTATTCCTTGGTTTGAGCTAGATTATTTAACTATATTCTTGGCATGAGAATGTTAATTCTTTTAACAATAGTTTATACAACCCATTTTGTAGAATATTATAAAACGTATTAGTTAATGACTAAAGACTAAACTTAAAATAATATATCTAAATTATATAATTATTAATGCCACGGCTGTAAGAAGCTGCTGAGAGACTCATTCTCAAAATACTTAAGGAAATAATGCTGCCAATAAATTCTACATACAGCAATTTCTGTTCTATTTTATACCTGTCTCTTCAGTGGGGTTCCATAAATGTAACAGAGCAGAATTTGATGCATATGTACCTTTCATTTAAATATTCATTGAAAAGTAGGAAAAGTAGAGATCAAAGATAAATTTCTAGTTTAAAACTAAACAGATAGTTACAGGTGTTACAAGGCTTGATCTTGCAGCTACTGAACCCATTGCCACAGGATCAGCCTTGTAAAGCTGATAAGAATATTTTCTTCCGGCTTATATATTTTTACCAAAAATCTACAAGTGATTGGTGTATTTATAGCCATGTACAATTATTTCCATAGCTAGCAGTTTTATGAGGAGTAACAATGTCTTCTGGAGGATGGAAATTGCAATTGGAATATGTATATAAGTCAGTAGTCATACGAGTTTTGATGTTACAATGGCCAGCTAGGAAATTTGCCCTCTGCAAGTAACATTTTTGCTGATTTAAATTATATTTGTTTTTAGAAAAATTGTCAGAGGCTCACCCCGAAACTCTAAAAGACAAAACAACTTTAATCTGTACAGCATCTTCCATACAATAAGTATTCCACAGTATTTCAGAGAGCTAAACAATTCAGTTAGAGCCAAATACAACCAAAGAGGAAAAATTAGAAGGTATTGGCAAGGGATAAAAGATAAGATTTTCGCTGATATTTGCAGTGAGATGGAAAGTAAATAAGGCAAAGAGATACCATACAAGAAGGGTTTTCCAGATGGCATAAACCACAGAGAGGGCTCTGGTGCCAAAAGTGGCAACACGGATGTGGTAGAGAGAGGACAGTAGTGTAAACAAATAGAATGAATTGATAAATTAATTTCTTGGGAACAAATGGAGTTGTCGGGGGATGAGGCTTTGGTTGACCTTTGTTGGAATAGAGTGGGGCAACAGCATGCTGCATATGCAGGAGAACCAAAAGTTGGGGAGTTTGCTACAGTGTGCCACTTCTCTGTGAAAGCAAAACGAGATGCAGATATGAAAGAAAATGTCAACAGTGGTAGAGGTGAGGCAGTGGTGTATATGGCCAATATTCCAGACATGAGTCCATACCTCTTTGGCTATGATCTCATAAGATCACACAAGCTAAATTTAACTCTCATTAACACAGAGTGGGTCTTTGTTCACCTTTAGTGGCTGGTCCTCATAAAAGATTAATGAGTCTTCTACAGCTGCCAGCTCAGGGACTTAGTCACTAAGCTCAATGTAGAGCACCATGCTTCTTTGGTCCTGCATCCTTTCAATTCAGTGGAATGTTGCCACTGACTACAATTTGTGTAGGATTTGACCATTAGTACTGAAGGCCCTGGTGTCAGTCTTCACTTTCGGCTAAATCAGGGTCAGTTAGTATTGTCAGTATAATTCTGTTAAATGCAGTAGCTATGAGTATGTTTTACGGTTGGCAAAAGCAGGGGATAAACTGAGCTGAATGTCGACTATGTTGTAAGTTGTATTTTATGTATATTGTTAATAGTAAACCAGTCACATTAGAGTGATACTGAGCAATGTCTCCTTAACAACTGGGTAGCAGGAGATGATTAAAAGTGGGAGAAGGGGTAGCATTACTCACTCATATCTAGAGCCCTACCAAATTCACAGCCATGAAAAAGGCATCACGGACCGTGAAATCTGGTCTCCCCCCATGAAATCTGGTCTTGTGTACTTTTACCCTACGCTATACATATTTCAGAGGGGGTACCAGAGTTTCTCAAATTGGGGGTCCTGACCCAAAAGGGAGCTTCACGGGGGGTCGCAAGGTTATTTTAGGGGGATTGAGATATTGCCACCCTTACTTCTGCACTGTCTTCAGAGCTGGGCAGCTGGAGAGCAGCGGCTGTTGACCAGGCACCCAGCTCTGAAGGCAGCGCCCCACCAGCAGCAGTGCAGAAGTAAGGGTGGCAATACCATACCATGCCACCCTTCTGCACTGCTGCCTTCAGAGCTGGGTGGCCGGAGAGTGGTGGCTGCTGACTGAGGGCCTGGCTCTGCAGGCTGCAGCATAGAAATAAGGATGGCAATACTATACCATGCCATCCTTACTTCTACACTGCTGCTGGCGGTGGCTTTGCCTTCAGAGCTGGGTTCCCAGCCAGCAGCCACCTCTCTCCAGCTGCCCAGCTCTGAAGGCAGTGCCACCACCAGCAGCAGCACAGAAGTAAGGGTAGCTGTACCGCAACCCCCACACACACACCCCACTTCTTTTTTGGGTCACGATCCCTACAATTATACCACCATGAAATTTCAGATTTAAATAGCTGAAATCATGAAATTTACTATTTTAAAAATCCTATGACTGTGAAATTGACCAAAATGGATCATGAATTTGATAGGGCCCTACTCATATCATCTAGCCAACTAGCCTGTTTTCATTGTTAAATTGTGTAAAGTTTGACAAACAATGGATACATGCAAAGCTTATAAGCAAAACAAAACAAAATCCCAATTGGTATTATTGGATGGCTGAAAGAAACCACAAAGCAAGCTTATTAACAATAAAACTATTGGTAGTTTAATGGCAGTCATGTCCTAAATTCTCAGATAATTAAACTTTGCCTTTAGAAATCTCATCTAATGCCTCATCTTCAAAAATGTGAATTTTCATCTTCTAAAGTCTAAGGATTAGTCTTAAAATGTAGAACTGTGGCCCAGAGCATTTTATGGAGAAAATGGAACACTGCCATTTAACATGACATATACTGAATGGGTGACCAGTCTTGGTAATACTCTGATGGAGAAATATTTAGTAGAAAAATAATGTGAGTGTGGTAAACTATGTAGCTTTTTAGACAGATTTCAATGTCAACAGATTGAAAATCATAGTTAAAAAGAACACACATTTCTTTGCCTATTGTGTGCTGCTAAAACCACCTGAAATTATTAAAACTGAAATAACTATAAAAATCTAATTTAGTTTTCACCCATTATATTGGGGATGTTTACCTTCTGCATTTCACTTAAATAATGAAAGCAGACTAGGATTTTACTTTTGCTTTTTGTCAGCCATCAGACTATGCAGCAATACTTTGCAAACACAACAGGGGAATGTATTTAAAAAAAAACAGAAAACATTGTTTCTAGTTGAAAAATTATCCATGTGATGTGAAAGGTCATAAGTTCTCAGTTGTGCTCTTTTCTCTATGTTTATCAGATTCTCTCTTTTTTTTCCCCTCTATAAAAATTGAAAATAAAAGAAACGTTGGATGCTGAATATTTCTATACTTCCTTTTTGCATTAACAGGGTTAGGTAAATGAAAGAGCATTTTGAAAACAAAACAAATCTAGAAGTGAGCTGTAGAAGTTTCAAGCAGTCATTGTTCCACTTTTTGGGTTTATTCCATGTTTAATGGACTATAGAATTGTACATTTGATTCACTTAAGGACCTGATCCAAAGCCTAAGACTTTTAAAGCCAGTGTAAAAACTTGGATTAACTTTAGTGGGCTTTGGATCAGTTCTTTATTCTCAGAGTGATCCTTTACCAGAGGAACACTGGACCTCTCTCAAACTCCTTCTAATGGTTGTCTTTTGAAACGGTTGCCGGCTGCTCTAATTGGCTATAAGAATGATGCAATGCTTGCCTGTGAAAACTATTCATATCTGTAACTACTTTGTGAAATCAAAGGGGGGTTAGTTTACAATGGGAGTATAAGACTGCTGAAGGAACAATGCGTGGAGACACATCAGAGATCACCACTTGACCAAACCCAATCCAAAGAAGGGTGATGGGACTCATTAGCAGTCAGGAGGGAGATACTGGCATCTGCCACCAACAACAAATAAAAGCAAAAAACCCAACCCCCAAACCCATCTAAAAATGTTTGCATATCTGGCAAACAGCATACCTAATGAGTACAACAAATTACGTTTTACAGAACTGATTTCTTCTTCCAAGGCTCAATTCTGCAGTCCTTTCTCAAGCAAGATCCCAAGTAAAAATCAAGATGTGTGCAAATCTCATCCAGAAACTGGTGGGACCTACCTGGGAAACTGATACAAAAGACTTATGGACCTCTTCACTGGCCCTTGTCTACACTACCGAGAATACTGCTCACCTGTCTGGACACATAGCTCACACACGTTACTTGTCGATTCTCAGCTTAACACTGTCATGCAGATTATTATGGGCACAGCTTCCCCCACTAGTGCATATCCAGCCGCCCACATTTGTCATGATATCAGAATTCAGGAGTTCCATCTTATCCAACGGAACAAGGATCTTCCAATACATGAACACCTAAATATTCAAGATTCCAAGTCAAATCCAGAAAACTTTTTGGCTTGCAATGCAAGAGCTCAAAGATTTGCAGTTTTCCCCTGAAGATGAATGGCAAGTAAGGGGGAAGGACACCACCATCCTGAATAAACACTGCATCAAGGACCCAACGAAAGAATGCAGTGGCTTTTAACTCCCATGAAAAATATGGTCCACTTTGAATCACACCCACACATCACATGAGAGATGCACCTACATCCTCCATAAATGGGGACCAAGACACAATCCTGTGTGTGACCGCAGAGCTTGACTTCAAACTATGGAACACCTCATCAATCAATGGTCCAAACAATCATATCCCAGTAGTATCTTTATCATCCACTCTGCATCACCTGAATCAATCCACTGGATCACCAACCTAACCTGGGACACTTAACATCACTGTTTTTAGCTATACAAAAGAAGATGATGATGACTAACATCAACAGTTCTTGTGCCTACATAAGGACAGCAGATCCACTGCAAAATCATTTGTCATTGTACATTTTTTAGGGTAAAAATATCAATTTTGCTATATGCCAAGTGTGTACAAATGCCCTAGTATTAAATAGTTTATATAAAATGAATGTATGCACCATCCTACATAGTGATTTCCTTTATTCCTTTAGAGATCTTTTCCCCCCGATGGATATTTTTCTCTAACCTAATTATAACAGCAACCAAGGTGCTGGTTTACCTAATTTAAGTGTAATTGTGGTCTACTGGAAGTATGATGTTAAAATGATGAATCTCACCTGGAAAGAATATTGGACTAGAGCAAAGAACTGGCAGTTTGCCTTGTCAAAATAGCTTTAGGGCCACATGGAAATCTGGTGTAAGTGGCTCCGGTCCTCCCATGAAGATGCATCCATTTATGTCAGATCTGAATTTTCCCCTTAGCCTTTTCCTCACTGTGTGGTAAAATGTCACATTATATTACTTACAATTAATTATTAATGCAGTTTAGCCCTTAATTCAATGGCACAAAAAATATGGATTTATAACATTTAGCTTTCCTTTAAAAAGTCTATTGTACATGTGATCGTGATAAAAAGTTTCCCTTGTAAAATACCTTGTGTCTTCATTTTGGCTACATTTATTACAGACGGCTGCAAGAATCTAGAATGGAAAAGCTTTAACCAGTCTTACTGCAGAAGACCAAATAAAGATGCATTTTCCCCTAATTAGTCTTCTTTTTTGGTAATCTATGCTACTGCAAAAGTAGCTCCAAATTTGGTCTACCCTTTCTGTGGGCTGCCATTCAAAGCATATGATTGGTGGAGTGCTTTACCAGCTCCTAAAGCAAGACAGAAAAGCAGACGGTTTGTCACAATTTGGAAAGTGAATAAATGTAATAAATTTATTCAGAACAATTTACTAGCCATTGGGTGAATTGTCAGAACTGCTTTAGGACATTTAGCTGCATAGCTATAGATCTGATTAGGTTGCTACAAGTTTGTTCTATTAAACAATTATCTTGTGGAGGTATTGTCATGGAAGAAGAGACCATACACTGCATGTTATGTGTTAAAATCAGGCCCTGTATTTGTGTACATGTTGAAGCTGAATTTACATATAGCCTTGAGCTACTTCCTGGGGTTTGATAAAACCCCAAGACTTTCTGCTTTTGATGTCATAATTCTGAAGTGGTCTCATGTGCTGCTTTCAGTGCCTAATTAGCTGAGACAATACTGTATAAACTATTGTTTATTATTAATTGTATTAATTAAAAATATTGTATAAACTTGTATTATATATATAAAATTATATTGTTATAAATTATATTGTATTAATATCCAAAGCCTCCCCCAATCAGGATTGATGGTTCGTTATACAAAGACAAAGGTCCTGGTCCCGCCCCGTAGTGTTTACTAGCTAATTAAAGAAAAGGTTCAATAAGTGAGTGTGACAAATAATAGAAAGAAAAGCAGTGGAGAGAGATATTTTCTCTCACACTCGGGGAATTTCCCAACTTGAAGTCCAGAACCTCAGATATCATCAGGGTACCGGCGATTGTAAAGGCATTGCCCCTTCGTGCTGCACAGTGGAGAGGTGGACAGTGAGGCTGCTGGCGACCTTCTAAAATCCTGGATCCATGGAGGATGGGAGAGGCAGAGGGGGCTTGACTATTCTGTCCCCCAGATTCCTTGAATGGCTAACAGATGCTCTGAATGAGTATGTCATTCCTGGAGAATGCTGGGGTTTACTTAAAGGGCCACTCCCTCTGGAATTTGGACATATGCCCCTTTCCAGTATCACAATCCCCCACATAAATAAAATTGTATATGCCTCAAGTGGCACTTAGAAAAGTAAAGTTTCAAGCCAGCCTCAACTATATCTCATGCTGTGCAGGTGTCTTCCTGTACACTAAATTATTATCCCAACAACACTGAACCTCAGAGTGGTTTTTCAAAATCAGTGGCATTATCCTCGGGAACAGACTAGGTGCAGATGTGAGTCTATCAGGCACAACTGAAAAAATCCTTCATGGGTTTATGAAATGGGTTTCTAATGTTGCTGCATCTCTCTGCATCTGCAGAAAAGCCACAAGACGTCTCTTGACTTCTCCAGGCTCACACTTATTTTGAGTTGCCTAGGATCCTGGTGATGTTTTTGAATATTCCTAAATGCAAAATCAATTTGGCTTATTTGGTCTTCTGAGCAAGTTGGCTTGAAAGTTTAGAGCTCCCCTTGTGGGCTCACAAGAATAGAAGATTGTTCTCTACATTTTAGAACTTATTACATAATGGATATTGCATTCCACACCCTCTTCCAATTCATATATGTCATGGCAGTTGTGCAGTCTGTCATTATCAAAATGTGCTTCTGTTTAATTGAATTTTGCAAGTGAAGCAGAGTTAGAATAATTGCTCATGTCTAGCCAGTTGAAAATACCCTACTCTGATGTATTGCTCCATCTGAATACATGCCCCACTTTTATAGGAGGGCATGTGTCATTATTTGTATTCTTTGTGGTTCTATTAGAGGCAACTTTCCTCCCATGTAGGGCATGGGACTGGAAAAGCAGGATACCTCAGTTCTATTCCTGGCTCTGCCAATGCTCTTGGACAAGTCACTTCACCTCTTTTTGCCTCATCTTCTCCCATCTGTAAAATGGGACTAATGATGCTCAATCACCTTTATAAAGTACTTTGAGATTTATGGCTTACAGAAAAAAAAGGAGTATTATGATAGATAAGGATAATTACCATAAGCTTCTCCCTTGTGGTAAACTTTATTTCACCTCCCACCCAAGCAGGGAGTTGTGGGCCCTTCTGGGCACTGTCAATATTTTGACCTCCCCATGTGAGTTCCTAGGGAAAGCAGGAAGGACTACACTCTTACACTATGGAATATGATCTCTGAAGGACATATGTGAATAGTTTGAACTCTGCACCAAACTTCCTCAGGAGCTTCATGAGTAATTAGTTTCTTGGATGTCCTTTGTGGAAAACTGCTATCATTGTTGACTGCCTGTATATTTGTGTTTCCACTGAAATAAAAGTTTCACTTTCCAAGGTCTGGTCTGCACTTAAAATTTAGGTCAACCCTGAATGCCATAGGTATTCCGATTTAATCCTCAGTATAAATGCAACTAAGCATCAGTTATCACTCGGGGAGGTGGGCTTCCTACAATGGTGGAAAATGCCTTCCATTCCCAGAGTCTGCATCTACACTATGGGGTTAGAATGCCGTAGCTACTTGACAGGGTAAAAAGTAATTTTCCTTCTTTAAAAAAAATAATGTAAAAACAAACAGTTTAAGAGGTCAGTTTTTATAGGCAAGCCTATCTTCTTCACAAACTTTACCATGTTTCCCACCAGCATCTCTGCAACTTCAACATCGGTCTGGAGAAACTGAGCAAAGCACAGGTTATCAGAAGTACAGGTGTATAAAGTATGCAGTGGCCTTCAGTACCTAGATAGTTTATTAGCAAACTGGCTTCCAGACTTCAGTGGGCTCATCATAAAAGCAAAAATATAATTTTCAAAATATAAAAACAGTTTGTAAAAGGGTAGCACAGATTCACTAGGCAAGGCAGAAGTGAAGGAAGGGGTGTAGATGGTAGTAGCCTCCCTAGCATCTGTGATTTGAACAGATCAGTAGCATCTTAGAGCTAGCAGGTTTTTTTATTATTATCATTCCTGGCAGTTCTAACTAACAGAGATTGTAATACAATCAGTGTTGTTAGTGTAGCAATATATTAACACATTCCAGGGCCATCTAGCAAACTCCCACCATAACCATGATCTTATCACAGGCCTAGCCTACTTCTCCAATAGCCTCCCATAGGCCTCAGATCCTCCCTCCTAACCATGACTCTTGAATAAACATCAGCCTCTCGTTCTTAACCCAAGATCCCCAAACAAGTCTACCCTTCAACTCCATGAACTCCCAATCTGTGAAACTCCTTCCCATATAGGCACAGCAACCTCAGAAGCCACAATGGGTCTCAGTGAATGCTAAATTTAAATTTCATATGCTATGGGACTATGCACTAATGCTGTTTAATTCATAAAGGTAGAGATTGAGAGAGGCTGATCTAAATCATGTTTTGTGATTACTTATGTTTGGAGAAACAGAATATACATTTCCTGCATTGATATTTGTGACCTAGTTTTTCTATGTAGTGAGAAAGTGCCCAAGACCTCATTTAGTAATAATGTAAATGAAACCAAAGATTGTATACATTCCTTATTTTATATATAACTGGATTTCACATGCTAACATGTCTTCATATTTCATAGGTGTGGCCAAACTACATCCCGAGCCTTTCTTTTAATAGGGGGGGGGGGGGAAACCCTGTTCTTCTTTTCTTAAAGTCAGCCTATAACACTAGCTAAATTAACTGGTTTGTATTTTTGCCATGGGACAAACTGTAACATGGTATACTGGCCCTTTAAGCCAAAAGGGTTAAGTTTTAAGGAAGTTTCAGGGATTCAGGCTACCCCATTCCAGGAGTTCTGTGACAGACATACCCCCATGGAATGAGAGAGACATATGCTGACAGAATGGCAGTGGTCCCAGGGTAATAGCTGGTGTCTGGAAAAAACCCAGGCTATTATCTCTTTAGCGCCCAGGAGCATTAGAGCATATGGCAGGGCCCTAGAATATTTTACACAAAATTTGATCATCAGTTTTAAGTGACCTTAGGGGGATGAGAAAACCACTTATTTTATTATGCTAATAAAACTGTCTCTTCCTAAAACAAAAAGGAACAATTTTAAAAAGAGACTAGATCTTTAACACATCACCTAGCAAGACTAGCTGTTCATGGAACCAAAGGCATCCAAAAATCTCAGATTTATTATACGCAGTATTTTATGCGTGTTACATTGGCTTCATTCGCTCAATCCTGACAATACTCTACTCCAGTGTTAATGTTTGATTTGATTTTTTGAATTCCAAGGAACATAAATTTTCCAATAGTAAAGAATCAATTCCAAAGCTTTGGTGTGGTAAAACATTGCTGACTTGGCTTCACATGACCTCGTGTCCTTTTCCAACAGTCATCTTGTAAAAGAAAAGAGGTTTTAGAAACAAAATTTCATTACCATAAAAAGAAAAAAAAATTATTGTTCTTCAACATTCTGAAGATCCAAACTCTCTCAGGCATTTAAAAAACAATGTTCTCACATGAAAAGAGACCACCAGAATTCTATATATTTTATAGTCAGTTGACACAGCACACTATAATTAGTTGAGGAGTAAGTACAGTATATTGTTACTTATTCACAACTTGCTGGGCTTTTATTTCCTCAGTTTTAGGAAAGAGTTGAAGAAAAAAGTCTCAATCCCCGCTTGTGAAGGGCAAAACAATCACATAGGTAGCCTCCCTTCCCCACTTGCTGGAAATGCTCCCCAGTGCTAGAAAGTTCTGGAATTCAATATTTGTCACAGCTGTTCTACAGACACAGTATGTCTGCTGTCTACCCCGGAGTGAAAACAAATAGCAGCCAGTTTGCTGGTCACACGTTCCAACTGGGATTTTGCCATCTGTCATTGTGTTTGTACAGCTATTTAGATTTCCAGTTCATACCAAACAAATTCCACCTACAGTACTAGCAGAACTTCAAAGAGCAATAAGAGATTATGTAGATGGTGAAACTTGTGCTAGTCTCATGGCACCATACATCTGTTCAGAGTTTTAAATATTGTTCAATATAATTGAATTAAAGTCTTCTAGATTGGGGCCATAGCTACATTTTCAAATACTAAAGAGTGATAAAAGTAAAAACTATTCATCTGGTCATTTTCTAGGATAGTAGCTGTCTACTGTGATTTAGATGTATTGGCGTAGAAAGAGTTACTTTAGAGAAATGATAGACTTTAGGCATGTTACAAAATTAAACAAAAACACTGATCTTAAAAGATCAAATTTGTATGAACTTTTTAGTTAATGAAATTCTTAGAAATAATAATGGTGACACTTAAAGATCTGCCTTGTGTCTTTTAAAGATATTATAGTTACACTCTTTCTCTAAGGTTTACCATACAAAAGTAGGCAGAAAAACAGTAACAGTAAGCTGACAGTAGTTCTTGGTCCATGCATAGTGTCAGTGGATCTTGGAGGGAGTTTAGCCTTTTAAACAAAAGCGCAAACATGACAAAAGCAAACACAAGCCTATTTGATACATATATAATGTCAACTGTTCTTTCTTGGAGAGAAAACTTGGGCCTTCGGTTGCTTCCCCCCTCCCCCAGCCTTCTGCAAAGCTGCCAACTCTCATTCTTTTGGAATGAGGCACTCTCATTTATTGTCTCAATTTCAAGCTGCCCGAGGCCTAAAATAAAGAGTCACAATTGATTTCAGTTGGATATTTAGAAACTCATTCAGATTCTTTCTAAGTCAACTATATGATCACAAGTTGGCAGCTTAATAAATTGCCTGCCAGGGACTAGATTGTTAGACCAAAAGCAAAAATATTACAAAATATCCTTATGTGTGGCAATATATCATATACAGGCAGCATTGAACTGGACCAGAAGTGAAACAGTTATACCTACACCTGCCTGTGCTCATGATGGTCATTACAAAAATGTCCTGAGATCACCTGAGTCCATCTTATGGCCAAAAAATTTTCCAAACATAAATTACCTGCAAAAATGTTTCCTAATTATTCCGTGGACTTCACTTCTTCTGTAATGGAGCTTGAAGGGCTTGACTCTGAATTTCATCAGAAAGAAACAGAACAAAGTAATAGATTCTGGACTGCCGCAGGGAATAGCACACCTTACCCCATACAATACTTTGTTGTGCATGCACACACACACACACACACACACACAAGAGGCATGCAGATGTTTGTTTTTCTTTTTTCCAGCTAGCTAGCAGCAGATGGATTTTAAGGAGGATCCCAAAATGGCAC
This sequence comes from Chelydra serpentina, assembly GCA_037349315.1. Classification (NCBI taxonomy): domain Eukaryota; kingdom Metazoa; phylum Chordata; order Testudines; family Chelydridae; genus Chelydra; species Chelydra serpentina. Next base: position 21,558,712 of record JBAIAC010000019.1, read on the forward strand.
ATAAGGAGAGAATAGCCCAGAGGCACTAATAATAATAATTATCCTCATAACAGGCTCAGTGTTTCAGTTACAACCACTGCTCTCAAGACCTTGTGATTGATAGTCATCTGTGAGTAATATCAAATACTTTGCATTCTAAGTAATATTTAGTTCTGCTGATAAATCTAGCTCACTTTTAAAATGTAGTCCACAAAAAGTTATTTGTATCTATGGGAGAGGAGAAGGATTCTGTGCTGCTGGATCCTGAAACAGCATAAACTAGCATTAACTGAGCAGAAGAGTGGAAAAACAAAACTGATCATAGCTGCATTTGAAAAAGTAGCACAACACAGTACCACAGAACTCAGTGAGAAAACAAACAAAGCTACTGATTCACTGATAGTGAGCGACCCGCTGTGACGGGGATTCCAAAATTGCATGTTAGATTCAGCATCTTGCTGACTAGGTGTAATAACCAAAGCAGAGGCGCCGACTTTGGGATTTCCCTGGGGGTGCTGGACTTCAGCCCACCCCCACCCCCACTCCAGACCCCTTCCCCCAAGCCCTTAAGTCCCCACCCCACCTCTTCCCACCTCCATTCCACCCCCTCCCTTTGCCTCTTCCTGCCCCCATTCCACCCCTCCCCACAGCACCTCCTGCACGCCACTGAACAGTTGATCATGGCAGGCAGAAGGCGGTGGGAAAGAGGGGGAGGAGCTGATCCATAGGGCTGCCGGTGGGTGCTGAGCACCCACTATTTTTTTCCCTGTGGGTAGTCCAGCTCCGGAGCACCCACAGAGTCAGCGCCTATAAAGCAAAGCAACCAACAGTGCATTTTCTGTTTCCAATTTTAATGTTTGTCTACTTAGAAGGGCTGGGGGCGGTGCAGCATGGGATGTTTGTTTTGGTGTGTAAATGGCAAAGCCCTTTTCTCTTCACATATTTGGATACAGGATGGTTATTGTTACTGAAAGAGAAAGTTTGCTAGCATTTAGAGTAGGGAACGTGGAATCAGTACTCTTGGGGGTGTATAGCCCACTCTACTAATGTTGCAATGTGTGACTCTCGGCAAGTAATATAAGCTCTCAGTGCCTCATTTTATCCAACAGTAAAAGGAAGATAATCCTTACCTTCTGCACAAAACTGTTGTGAAGCTTAGCTCTTTAAAGTCTGTAAGTGCTTTGAGGTCCTCAGATGGAAGGTGCTAAGCCTATGATGGCCCAGATCCTGAGCTACACAATAGCTGCTCAGTCTGTCACAATTAGGGGGATCTTGCAGATGACCACAGTGCAGAACCAGTATAGAAGCTCCATCCAAGCATCTTCCTGAAGCTCATGTACAGGACACACCCAAGGAAACATGGTGTGAATAATGCATTCATAGACTCAGCTAATCCCCAGGTGTTGTATTGGCCCTGAGGGCCATTGATAGCCAGCACTTCAGTCTTCTCTAACTCATGCCAAGCACACAAATAACCCAGGACTCTAAGAGGACAAAGGACAACCATCCTGAGCTCTGTTGTGTGCTCCTTAGCCTCAGATGAGGATCTCGCTGTATTTTACAGAGGAGGACATCAGTCTTTTCTTTTTGCTGGCATGGCTGCTATCAGTCCTAGGAGCACTAGTAGTGAGGTGAGTCAGGGGTACTGATGCCAGTGATGACTGGTTAGATTGGAAGAGACCTCAAGGCAACCCCATCATATAGTCCTTTTCATAAACTTATAAAGCTCCATCTTAAAATGTTTACCCCCTTCTACTCCTATTGGCCTTTGGAAGACACCATCACATCCAACATAGCCTGTTTCCCTATATATGTGGGTCTTTTACTCTCTGGGTAAAGAAAAGGGTACAAATATTTTTTGGCAAATGGTTGATACTTAACCAATCATTGGAGGGGGGAGGGAATCAAATGGCCTCAATATATCAGTATTCATATAGAATATTAGAGCTGACTACAAATTTTACAAATTGCAAAATGTCTGCAAAAAAGTTCTAATTTTTGACCGTTTTTAGATATTTATACCCTACTAGACAGATGCAGATTCCTACCTAGCCAGCTTGAATGTGCATTTCTACACACACTAAATGTACACAGATGGCAAGTAAAAAGATAAGTAATAATTTATCCAATTAATTTGAGCCTCTTTCTGTTTGTGATTTTCTCATGTATCTTCTGTAATGTCCTCAAATTTATTGATTATTGGAAAGAGTTTAGCAAAATATTTTTGTGAATTTTCTGGATTTTTGTGAATTTTCTGTAAACCATTCAGTGAAAATGTCATATTCACTATTTGCTATTCAAGCTGTGATTTGACAGGTAATTCATATGTTACTATTTCCTGACTGAGTGAGCAAGCACCTGTGGTACACTCACAAAATTCACCCTTGTGCAAGGACCATGCACAGAGGTGAATGTCACCAATATACACCTTTAAAATACAATATCCATAAATACTCACAAAATACAAATTCACTTTCTGTGAACATTCATGCCGGTACAATTTGAATACATTAATGTTCATGGAAAGTGAACACAAAAAAAGGACATAAAATTTTAAATACGTAAATCTGAGTTAATGTGGGGGAAATTATTTTTGTACTTGCTTGGTGCTATCATTGTGCATATTATATATAAAAAGCATGTGACGCACACATGGAGGATATGTATCTGTATGGTGTGTATATAAATGAGATTATATTGACATTATTATCATCAGGTGAGAACTCATTTCACCAACTGAAGAATCCACTCCTAAATGGTGGGTTTTACAGTTAGAGCATGGTTTTAAAAATGTAAGATGTATGTTTCATTTGACTCTGGCAAACTCAAGCTCTGATTTTTTTTTTTAATTCACTGAACACTTCTAAAAGCAGGACAAGAACTATCATTGCATAACACAGGAGACTATTTAGCTAGAAATTTATATCTTAAATTAGTTTCTCTTGAAGGCCAAGAAAAAAATAGTTTAATTTAAGAGTTCTGAAGGACCCAAAGTTAAAGAAAAAAAGTTTATAGGTTTTAAAAATATTTACACTCTCTCCCCCTCCCCCATCAGAGTCACCTAATCCTAGCATATGGTGCCATAGTATATGCTATTTACTACAGTCTTGCTAACACATCTGAGCTATTTTAAGAACATTTGAGGTTGCAATCCAAGAGGCAGGGTGACAGATACATGTGCACAACTGGGTTGCATTTATCAAATATAGGAATTGGGAATGCTTAATGTAAAGCAACTTAACAGCTAGGATGCATGGTTACCTCTGTCTACCCTTAAAATCTGCATTCTTCACCTAACCCAGTAAGATCAATACAGAAAACAAGAGAACCCTCTAGTGCAGAGAGCACTCCATGGTGCAACAGAGTAGCCCATTTGTTAGCACCTCATAAATTTGGATGTGCTGAAAGGAGCAGTGACAGATGGTGGTATGGGGAAGCCTGCCTTTTTGGATTTGACACACATGGACCATTTTACAGGGTTGTTTTTTTTAAATCAGTGTATGTCTTTGGTAACTTTTATGGGTTAATCTAAACTGCAGATAGTGTGAATTTGATTTAAACTTGAAATAGAAAAGGATTCTAATTCCCAACCCTCCGCTGTTAGCTTTGGTGTGACATCAAAAAATTAACTTGGTTTGAAACAACTTGGATATATTTGCTTTAATTTTTGTCCCCTCTAGTAAAAAGAATATCTAGACAAATGCACTTTATTTTATACTAATGGGGTAAAACCTGCATTTTCAAAATTCCTTAAAAATGTTGCATGAAATCCTGCTCCCACTGAAGTAAATGGCAAAACTCCAATAGGATCAGGATTTTACCCCTCACCTATAATGGATATAGAGGATGGGCTCACTGGCTTTACTATATGTTCAGTTGGTTTATGTCTTTCTTCCAAGAATTGCATTTTGTTATGACAAATTTTATTTTTATTAGAAGGAATGGAGAAGGCATGTTTTTCTCAGACGACAAAAGCAAATCGTGTATGAATGCTAATTAATTTCAGGTAGGTACTTGCTTTTTGGTCTTAACCCTGTTCATTCTGTGACCCATGTATCACTTCAGTCTTTATGGTTTTCAACCTTTTCCTTACCAGCTGCCCTCCCATTACCTTTTCCATACACAGACCCACCTCCCATCTCACTGAAATCTAGCTGGGACCCTTCTCCCATTTAGCACTATAAGAAGGGCAAGGTAGTCCCATAGTGAACCCAGGATATGCAGCACAGTACAGATAATTAGAAGTGCAAAATGTGCTTGGATATGTACATGTAAAAATTGTGATTAATGCTATTAAACATTTTAAATAGATATTGGTAACATGACATAACATTGATACCACCAACATGTGGCCATTCATCTCACAACAGAAGAGATAATGAAATCAGCACCTTCAGGTGGGTCAAGTAACCAAAGGCTGGCAGGTGGAGGCTAATTCCTCCAAAGCCAGTTCAGGCTAACGATACACTATCAACTACCTGATTCCAGTGGTGTGTGGGTAGTGACATACCAGCCTTTCCTGCTGGCTTACAAAGATAACAAAGATTACAAAAGTTTGGAAGTTTCCAATGTTTGTGAAACAGGTTCAGCCCCGATTTAAGCAGCAGCTGCACTTGTGCACATACTAATGTGATTTCACAATCCATGTCTTTAAAAGAATGGGTGGGGAGCAGAGCTATATAGTACCAGGTGCCAAGCACTCTCAGCTCCCACTGACTTCAATGGGAATTGAGGTATTCAGCACTTTACAGGCATGTTCAGCACCACACAGGATCAGGTTTTAAAAGATAAATGACACCCACACAAACCTTTGCAAGGCATTTCATAGATCGGATTGAAACAAAGACCATTTGTTTCTACTAAATGCCCTGAAACTGCTAATACAGTAAATACTATTCCGCTTGCTACAAACTTTTAAATATATTCATGAGGGAAAAGCAACATCATTAGCAAGTGTGCCTCTGTGCTGGGTACCAAAAGACAGACACACAACAGGATGGGGATTTAATATAAATTAAGAGCTCTATTCCTAAAATATTTATAGACAAATGTAAAACTGCAAAAAAAACCACTTAGTGATACTGTAAATGAAGGTCAGAAAAGTACAACTGCTCTTTTATTTATAACCACAAACCAGCAAAATGATGGGCTGAAGTTCCTCAATCCTATTTTACTCGTTAGTGAAGTCAGCCAAACCAGTATCAGTGCTCAGAGCCATCTCATCCATTTATATATAAAAACTGTAATTACGAAATTATCTTGCAAAAGGCAAGGTAACTGCAACTGTTGCGTTTTTTCTCTCTTCAACTCCTTCTAGTCTACCGTCTGAAATGATTGGTAGGGCAATCGGAACAGTTTACAAGTACCACTACAGATGCCAACATGTCAGTAGAAATGCACTTATAGCATTTCAAAAGCTAAGAGAAAAAACCAGTGTTGATCCTGATTGGAATAGACCCCTGTATTTGCCAAGTCTAGATCAAAGTGAGCTATGCAGGAAGTTTAACTTGAACTGCCTCAAAAGTAGAAAGTAATGTTGCTAGTACTAGCATATTTGCACAAATCATTGAAGACATTAAAAAGATATTCTCCAAGTTCACTGGAATACTAAATACAATGTAATGTGTTTGCTGCCTCAATTTTCCTCTCACTGGCTGTCTAGTTCAGCCCTCCAGCTAAGTCAAACCTCCACCCCTTCTATGGTAAACAAATGACAACACTTTCTCCCAGACTTCTCACTGGGTCACAGCCCTCTCTTTAAGAGTCTGTCAAATTTCTCCCCTCTCTGGAATGGTCCCTGGTGATCCCTCAGAGTTAAAGAGCAGGTTACACCCTCACTCTACTACCATCACCTCCAGTCTTGTGTCCCTTCTTGTCCAGCAAATCTTCCTCTGCTCTGCCACACAGTCCCTCCATTCTCTTCCCTGGGAGCTAGCTTGCTGTCTCTCTTGCTCTCCAGCCAATGCAACACCCACTCCTCTGGGTCCATTTTCCTTACAGTTTGTGATCTTTTAGGCCTTTTCCTGGTCCCTTTCACCAGCTTCAAAAACCCTTCACAGACTCTCCAAGACTTGAGACACCCAGAGCACAATTCCCTCTCCTAATCAGGGCCGGCACTATCATTAGGCGACCCTAGGCAGTTGCCTAGGGTGCCAGGATTTGGGGGGCAGCATTTCAGGTCCCTCGGCGGCCACAGCAGGAGAGGCTGCCGCCGAAATCTGTGCCAGTAGAGACTCATAGCAGGTCTTTTTCCTTCCCCTGTTCTCTCCCTGTTTTAAGAGAAGAATTACTTATACCCCTTGCTACTCCTTCCCAGCATGCCTGATCAGGCATAATGCTCCCATGCATCCTGCCAGAACTCCCTTGTTCTGTTGTTGTGCACTGAATCAATGGGTAAATTAACTGTTATTCCCAAATACAAAAGGGCAAATTGAAATACCCAGTGTGATGGTTAAATGACATCACAAATATACACACAAATCACACAAGGATGGAGCTAGGAATAGAACCCAGGAGTCTTGACTGCCAATCCCCATTTCAAGTACGTAAGTACATCCTTCCCTCTTAGCATACTGAGTCGAGGTGAAATTCTGGCCCCATTTAAGTCAGTGGGTTTTCTGCCCTTGATTTCAATGGAGCCCATCAGAGGACTTCCAACCAAAACAATGCTCACGTTGAGCACAGTTTCATTCTGTAAGCAACACAAGGATCTATTCTGGAGAGAGTTGGGCAGAAAAAAATGCCGCACACAATCCCCCTACAAAACACAGAGGGAATTGTTTTTGGCCAAAACCCACAAGTTCTTGTGGTTGAAAAGTTTTCCATGAAAAAAAAATTAATTACGTTTTCAGTGGAAAGCAGATTTTTTTGTGAAAAATTAGCAGACAACCCAATTTGCCATCCAACAAAAAATTTCCAACTAGGCCAATTTGGGGATTTTACTTTTCAACAGCTATTCTGGGTCTCTCCAAATGATCTGTTTTCCTTTCTTCTCAGTTTTATGGCACAATATTTGAGCTTTTTTTGATTCACTCTTTATTGCCAGGAAATAAGATGCACCTGAGCCCTAGGAGAAACCTAACGGCACAGAATGAGCATCAAGAAGACAGCTCAGCTCATAAGTTGAGAAGTTTACCTGAGTTTGTAGCTATGGTGAACACTTCATTTCACCTCTAATTATTTCTTTTTCTATGCCTTAAGTGTCTCCTTGATTATAGAATATAAAACAGATTTCAAGTACAAAAATATAATCAATTTCATTATCCATTTCACCTCCAGTAACGTAGCAGTTCTTCCATAGTATTACATGTTTTTAAAGTCACTGTCGTTACCAGGTATTCCTCTGTCTCCTTTACTTGGAACTAAACTTTGAAATGCTCGGATGTCATACCTTCTTCAAACTATCTCCCCAGAAACTGTTACAAATCATTCTGTAACCAACCTGGAATTCATAGTAAACTCCAGTTCTTCTGGCTCTCTTAATAAAGTTTACACTGTGTGCGGTAATGTTATTATGAGAATGGCTCCTAGAAGCGACTGTGAGCAGGTGCTGCTGCTGTCAGAACCTTCACCTAGTTCTGATAGTGCACTGCACAGCATTTCTACTGCCTAGACATAGAGTGAACACACAATTATCCTTCCAAACACATTGGTAGCCATCAGTTACAACCCTTCCACTGAGCAGACGTCCTTAAATGACATACACTCAGAGCCAATTCTGATTAGAGCAATATATATCAAAATCACACTGCATTAAAAAAAGATGGCTTAATGGATCTTGGAAAATTGTAATTTTAGGTTTAAATACATTTTAAATTATGTGATTAACAGATGTACAAGATGTGTTATGTTGTGTACAACATTGGTGCAAAATGTCCTATTTTCCATTGCTTTATAACCTCAAAGCAAAGCATTACAATTCATATTGAGGTAGTGGTTGGAAAAAGAATTAAGAAGTTTAGCATCTCAGACGCACTTACAGTTCAGTCCTGCAAACCCTTGCTCACATGAGTAGTTATGTAGAAGTTATGTGCGTAAGGGTTTGCAGATTCGGGCCTCTAACTGGAGTACTGGCCATTGCAAATAAATTATCAAATAGGGTTGGGGAGCCAGTTTAGACTTGGATGATAATTTCATATCCTTAAACACCATGGTCTTTCTACCAACATTACATATTAACAAAAACATTTATACAAATTGGAAAGCAACTTTTATTAATATTATGACCAAGTGTGTATGTTTGAATGAACTGTAAAGTTTTAGTCATAAATAATCACAAAAAGCTGTAATATTGGCAAGACTTTGCCTAGCCATTTAGTATGTGTGCCAACACATGCAAAAGCCACAGATTCAAACCAGAGATCTGACATATGTAGTATAAAACATTGGATTTCCTGGCAAACATACCCTACAAGATGTTTATTAAACAACATGATGGGGGAATATGGATTTTATACATTTGCAACAATATGTAAATTGTTGTTTAATGTGATTTACAAAGTCTGAAATAATAGACTCTTTGTATTACCTGAAGATGTATCAAAGCAACAATAAAGCTTGGAATGTAGTATCAAGAGTTTACTATATTGATTTTGGAACTCTATCTATATATACACATACACTTTTTCATAGAAGTCATGCATTTACAAGTCAACTGCATTACTCTATTTTCATTAACATTAAAGACGGACAAACTGGCTTGGAAAAAACGAAAGCAGAATCAAATCTTTTTTGAGGTTCACAAAAGTTCATTTTTGCCTCCCACAGAGTTTCTTGCCGGTCTGTGTTTCCAGTTAATTAACCAGAAACATTAAAATACCCTAAGAAAGTCTGATCTAGTAGTATTTCCTGCTTAATGACCAGAAGCAAGAAGAAATGGGCAAGCTGCAAAGTTCATATACAGGTCTGAACATCCTTCAAGTTCAGTAGGTGTTTGGATCCAGGCCCATGTGGGTGTTCGGATCCAGGCCCATCTCTCATAGGAAATACTAGAAGTCTCTTGAGAAAACCTTTCTTATGACATTCCATCTCTCTTCAGCAGCCCCAAGAGGTTCAGAGACTTAGGATAAGCATCTGAATTTTTGGGATCTTATCTGAATCTCAGAAGTTAGAGACTGAAATGACCTACAGTATTAGATCAACCAGTCCATCTTTCTACCCAGGCAGGATTGCTCTCTACCAGATTTCACTGATGCATTAACAAAACCTCTGAATATAAGGGGGGAGAGATAGCTCAGTGGTTTGAGCGTTGGCCTGCTCAGCCCAGGGTTGTGAGTTCAATCCTTGAGGGGGCCATTTAGGAATCTGGGGCAAAAATCTGTCAGGGGACAGTATTTGGTTCTGCTAGTGGAGGCAGGGGATTGGACTCAATGACCTCAATGTCCTTCCAGTTCTAGGAGACTGGCATATCTCCATTTATAAAATTTTATAAAATATTTTCTAATCACCCAAGAGGCAAAAGGACTTGAACAGGAATAAGGATCCCAGTCCTGAATTTCACCCCTCTGATCAGGCAGCATGTCCCTTGACTTCAGTTTTCCCCAGTCTCCAGCTATCCAGAGTATAAAAACCATGTTTAAAAATGGTACTTGCTAACATGGCTTAAACATAAATGGTTTGACTAGTGACTGTTTAAAGCACAGTTTAAAAGACAAAAATTTAAAATACTCATGTTTGTATACCAGTACCTCCAAACGGAGCATTTTGGGGATTGAATCTAGGATTGCTGAATCTAAATCCTGATTAACTACTGCGTGAGATAAGGGGACTGATCATAATCTGACCCACTTAAGCATCTGTGTATTTGATGGCCACTAGAGGAAGACAAGGAGTCCCTTGGGTTAGTATGGGTTAACCAAGTAAGCTTTCTTTATTGCTGACAACCTAAAATCTCTGAAACATTTTGGTTCCCTCTACATCACCTTTTAACTGAAGTGCTTTGAACTGTTGTCACTATAGTCCATGCCATACATTGAACTATACGAACCACTTATTCACCCTTATGCTACACTTAAAACACATCCTTTGAGCTTTTTGTTCTGTTCAGTTATATTTGGCTGCCACATTCTAGCTTTGTGTGATTAGCACTTTGCAAGCCTCTTTTGAAATGTCACCTTCGTCACGATCATCCACATTCAAGATCAATCAAAAAGTGGTCGTACAATATTGACCCCACTTGTTACCCAGCCTCACCCTGAATTTCTCTCTTTCACTGACACCCTCTGGTTCCTGGCCTTCAGCCAATTTGTAATCCATTTCAATAGTTCTCCAAGCTATGTTTTTGATCTTAAAAGTCAATCTGTCATGTCACACACTATCAAATGCTTCTTTGAAACACAGATTACACTAAGGCAATTCTTTCACCCATATCTAGTTTGTTGGCAATGTATTCAAAGACATGTTTGGGAAGAGGATCTTAATTACTTTTGCATTTTCTCCCTTATTTTCCTCCTTCTCTGCACTAAAGTCATGCAAACAGCCATCTCAGTGATGCCTTTCTCCCATTCTCATTTCTTGGGCTTTTTCTATGCAAACCCTCTGGCTTGAACCTCATTTGACTAGTCCACCATTGTTCAGCCTTCTGGTTCTTCAAGCACTTCCTTTTCCCAAAAGGCATTATTATTGTTCTTATATTTATTTATTGAGTACTGACAGTGTCCTCGGGACCATTTAAGACACAAAATGCACAACAGTCTCAATTCCAAACACCTATAATGACTATAATAATTTACACCAGCTGAGGATCTGCCCCCAGGTCATGTTCCCAGAATGCCTTATTATACTGGGCAGGACTTGGCTTAGCTGAGACTATATGTAGTGTTTCTTTAAAACGCCATCAGGAAGCAGGGCAGGAGAATGTTCTGGGCAGAAGTTTTACAGTAATGTGGAAAGAGATAGAGCAGCTTTAGGGATCATACTCTTTTCTGCATAATAATAAAAGGTCCTCGTTCATTGTCCAAAGGAAGTGACTCGCTAATTATGTACTGCTTTCACATCAGAATTTATAAGGTCAGACTGTTTCTGGCCCTAGTACAGGTGCACATGGTTGAGGATACAAGAACCTTTCCCTGACCTGCTCCTTGCAAAGAGCATATACAATACCCGTCCTTGCACTAGGGGAACACATGCCAGTGTTGCCACCTCTCGAGATTTTATTACCAACCTTGAGATAGCTGGTATTTTTCTTAAAGTCCCAGCTCCCAGAGTCATGTTGTTGTGTGAGAATCTGAGTTTTAATTCTTTTAAAAAGCAAGTTTCTAGACCTCATGGTTGTGTAGAAAAGGTATAGCAATGGAGTGCAAGGCTCAGAAGTCAAATAAGAGACCCCAAATTATTATTTTTAAGCCAATCTGATGATTTGTGGGGCCTGCCTGAATATTTTTGAATGGTTGGAGTTGGCACTTAGGGGAAATGGAATGGAGAGAAGGCAGGGCCATCTTGCTGGGTCATGGATCCTCCATTCTCCCACCTTCTTTGCAATGACCTCTAGAGCAGACCCTCCTGCCCGGCCCCTGAGCTAGCCCCCGGCCTCTCCCCTGCTGCCTCAGCTCACAGAGCCGCCGATGTAATGCTCTGGGCAGCGAGCTCTTGCCGGGCAGTGCAGCTGCAGAGCCGTGGCCTGACTCGGTGCTCTGTGCTGCGCAGTGGCGTGGCTGGCTCCCGCCAGGCGGCACGGCTGCCTGTCCTGGTGCTCTGGGTGGCGCAGCTGTAGCACCGCCAGCCACCGGTGCTCCAAGCAACATGGTAAGGGGGCAGGAAGCAGGGGGGGTTGGATAGAGGGCAGGGGAGTTCGGGGTGGTGGTCAGGGGTCAGGTGTCTGGATAGGGGTTGGGGAAGTCAGAGGGAGGGGAACAGGGGTGTTGAATGGGGGTAGGGGTCCTGGGAGGCAGTCAGGAAGGAGAGGGGGTATTGGATGGGGGGGCAGGGGGCAGTCAGGGGCAGGGGTTCCGGGGGCAGTCAGGGAGAAGGAGGGTTGGATGGGGCAGGAGTCCCGGGGGGGGGGGGCCATCAGGGGGCAGAGGCCGGGCCTCACCTGGCTGTTTGGGGAGTCAGAGCCTCCCCTAACCAGCCCGCCATACAATTTTGGAAACCCAATGTGACCCTCAGGCCAAAAAGTTCCCCCGCCCCTGCTCTAGAGCCATTTCAGGGAGAAGGAGGCAACAGGCCCCTAAAAACACAATTCCATGGGATAGGACAACTACACCACCCTCACCACCTCCAGTTGCATCAGTTACACAATTCGATCCAGGATGTCTTGCAAGAATATTTTTATATAAAGGAAAGTCATCTGATTAGCCCTCTCATTTTTTCCTCTCAAAAATATAATCTCATGAGAGTCTCAAAAGCAATCGAGGGAGATTTTTCAAAGGCATCCAAAACTCCCATTGAAACCCAATGAAAGTTAGACACCTAACTCCCTTTGTGTATTTGAAAGTCACCCTTATTAGATTTTGGGCAATATATTATCTTCTAATACCTTAGGAGACAAACCACAACTTTAATATCAACTCCTTAATTTCAATGTTACATTTTTAATATTAAACTTGGTATGCTCAATACACAAAATTAAATATTTTGTTATAAAAATGTATTTGTTGCCATATAAGGTCTCCCTCCCACCCACCCACCCCTGCTCTCTCCCATCTTAGATATATGTATCCTAATTTTCCACTAGGTTTAGAGAAAAACTAAGCAATTTTATTTTTTCACGGTGCATTAGACAGATGCTATGGCTGATATCTTGCTCTTTCTATTCTCCAGGTCCCCACGGTGTAATAGCAGAGTGCTTCAAACACCTCTGTGGGGGTAGCTGGAGCACAAAGTAATACAGACTTCTGTAAATTTTAGCCTCCATCTTTCTGTGCCTTGCTGTTTAAGAGCTTTGCTGAACCAAGTTCTAAATGCATTATCTAGTGGTAAAAAGTGGCTAGGTATAATATTTATGGATAAGGATATTTTTATATTCTATATTTATGCAACAGTAATCAAATACAGGGCATTTTCTGGGAACTAATAACCAGTTTGAAAGAACTGATGGTCTCAGGCCCATCTGAGGGTCATTAACCCCAGCTGGACACTACACAGACAAATACCCTCCACGGAAGTTATTACTGCTATTATATGCTAACAATAAAAATACAGGCATATGGATTTTTAAATGCATGATGCAATTCAAAACTGCAATAATTGCATCAGATATTTCTAGAGAATGAATGCCCTATATATTACCCAGTTATATTGCTTGAATCATCCCTTAAAATTCCGTTCATTTCTTAATCAATTCTATTTAAAAAAATCTTGTTACTATTTGCCAATGTAATTTACACAAAAGGGAGGAGATCAAATTAAAGCAGGTAGGTGTAAGTAAATTATCCATGTACTCTGCTTATTATCTCAAATACTCCATCATATGGATGGTACAAAATTCAATGCTACATACTGCTTTCATTATAAAACTGAAATATGGTTGGTGATACAGGGGAGAGAGTGGATCCTAGTGTCAGGGAATAAATTGGAGCGGCCCAGCGCCAGCTCTAAATTATACACTAATTCTGTTCTTTTTTAATTACATTTCTGTTTTGGGAATGTGGGACACAGTGAATGTAATTTACTTGTTTGGACAAGTTATGGACCTTTACTGGCAATCCCCACCTACTTTGTCTGATGCACATACACACCCTTGTGCTTCTTTAACACTTCATGAGATGCGTGGGACTTTTCAGATGGCAGATACCCAATTTTACATACTATAAACAAAACAGCCACAGTATGCAACTCTCCAACTCTCATTTAAAATTATGTTAAAACCTAGAAGTGCAAGCAAAAGCAGGCTGTGGCCTTATGAGCTGGAGAGAGAAACCAAATCAATTTCACAAGCAGGGAATTTCTGAGATGAGGCCAACTCCTAGGAAATGGCACCATCACCAAGTAAGAACACTTTATGCTGGGAAAAAAATAAGCTAATGACTGAATAACTGACTCCTCGGCACATGCATGCTTGTCATGCAGCTAACCTGCAGCCACTGTTGCAAGGTATTTGGGGGCAACAGTTGTTCACTGCTACTCAGCTACACAAGGTTTCAGTCCGATAGAACCTCACTGTGGATTTTGAGGGCTTAAGCAGAATTTAACTGGTACACAGGCACTGTGAGGGCCACTTGCACAGGGATCAATCTCAAACTCTGTGCAGAAGGTTGATACAACCACATTATGTTCTCTACTGGAGCTACAGGGAAATACCATAGAGATTTCTTCTCTGGCATGCAGGGATTATGGAATCCATCTGTGAGGAGTCTCCATTGCTTTTGCCTCCTTGCACAGCAAGCATGAAGGCCAAGTTTTTTTTCAAGCTAAGCACCTGAAATTAGGTTTCTAAATCCATATTCAGGCAACTAAATCAGTGGCCAACTAGTGTGGATAAAATAACTGATTGTTCATTTCATGGGCCCAAAGGAAAAATTAAGAACTTTTTTCTTATCGAAATGAAAAACAAAAATATTGCTTAGGTTGATTTGAATTGATATTTTGTTTCAAACAACTATTTTTAAATGAAAGTTAATATGGCTCCCCTTTATTAAATCAGATAACACCAGATGGTTGACACCTGGCAACAGCAGGGTATAGTGACTTTCTGAGTGAAAGCCCAGGCAGATATATTTACAAAGAGATGTATCTGGGATGCAGTTAAGACAGGTTTTTGCATAGCAGTTGGAGACAGCATTTGCGGGGAGCAGAGCTACTTTGCTGGATTTCTGAAAGTGTGAGCATGTTGAAGCTGTTTTTAATCTGTCCTCTATTAAAGCATTAATGGGACTATGTATATAGTGTAAACAACAGATTAAGAAAGAGCCTTAGTTGATGTCCACTCATTTATCTCCCTAGAATAAATTGATCCCCTCAAAATTTACTATGGTATTTTCAGCACACTGAAGAATCAGGCCTTGACATATATAAAAGTGAAGATACAGGATTGTATGGTTGAGGGGGCTTCGCAGAAACCCCTCAACAGGAAGTCCACTTCCTAGACACCACGGTGCAAATAAGCGATGGTCACATTAACACTACCCTATACCGAAAACCCACCGACCGCTATGCCTACCTATATGCCTCCAGCTTTCATCCCGGATACACCACACGATCCATTGTCTACAGCCAAGCACTGAGGTACAACCGTATTTGCTCCAACCCCTCTGACAGAGACCAACACCTACAAGATCTTCACCAAGCATTCTCAAAGCTACGATACCCACATGAGGAAATAAGAAAACAAATCAACAGGGCCAGACGTGTACCCAGAAGCCTCCTGCTGCAAGACAAACCGAAGAAAGAAACCAACAGAACTCCACTGGCCATCACTTACAGTCCTCGGCTGAAACCTCTCCAACGGATCATCAGTGATCTACAACCCATCCTGAACAATGATCCCTCACTTTCACAGGCCTTGGGAGGCAGGCCGGTCCTCGCCCACAGACAACCCGCCAACCTGAAGCATATTCTCACCAGCAACTACACACCGCACCATAACTCTAACTCAGGAACCAAGCCATACAACAAACCTCGATGCCAACTCTGCCCACATATCTACACCAGGGACACCATCACAGGACCTAACCAGATCAGCCACACCATCACCGGTTCATTCACCTGCACATCCACCAATGTTATATACTCCATTATGTGCCAGCAATGCCCCTCTGCTATGTACATCGGCCAAACTGGACAGTCCTTACGCAAAAGGATAAATGGACACAAATCAGATATTAGGAATGGCAATATACAAAAACCTGTAGGAGAACACTTCAATCTCCCTGGACACACAATAGCAGATTTGAAGGTAGCCATCCTGCAGCAAAAAAACTTCAGGACCAGACTTCAAAGAGAAACTGCCAAGCTTCAGTTCATTTGCAAATTTGACACCATCAGCTCAGGATTAAACAAAGACTATGAATGGCTAGCAAACTACAAAAGCAGTTTTTCCTCCCTTGGTGTTCACACCTCAACTGCTACAAGAAGGCCTCATCCTCCCTGATTGAACTAACCTTGTTATCTCTAGCCTGGCTCTTCCCTGCTTATTTATACCTGCCCCTGGACATTTCCACTGCATGCATCCGAAGAAGTGGGTATTCACCCACGAAAGCTTATGCTCCAATACGTCTGTTAGTCTATAAGATGCCACAGAACTCTTTGTTGCTTCTATGGTATTTTCGTTTCCTTGCCTTGGCATTCTAAATATTGGCATTTATAAGTCAGATGGTTGAGGCTACCTTCTGCAACTGGCATGAGAAAAATTCTGCTCAATGAGTATGCATAAATGCATTCCATTGGCTTAATACAGGGGTGGGCAAACTTTTTGGCCCAAGGGCCACATCTGGGAATAGAAATTGTATGGCGGGCCATGAATGCTCATAAAATTGGGGTTGGGATGTGGGAAGGAGTACAGG
Source organism: Chelydra serpentina (assembly GCA_037349315.1). Lineage (NCBI taxonomy): Eukaryota > Metazoa > Chordata > Testudines > Chelydridae > Chelydra > Chelydra serpentina. The sequence continues at coordinate 21,575,130 of JBAIAC010000019.1, forward strand.
CTCCAGCTGGGGGTGCAGGCTCTGGGGTGGGGGTGGGGATGGGGAGTTTGGGGTGCAGGAGGGTGCTCCAGGCTTAGATTGAGGGGTTCAGAAGGCAGGAGGGGGTCAGGGCTGGGGCAGGAGCTTGGGGAGAAGCTCAGGGTGCAGGCTCCAGGTGGCGTGCACCACAAGCAGATCCCACAAGCAGCAGCCATGTCCCCACTCTGGCTCCTATGCTGAGCCGTGGCCAGGCAGCTCTGAGCGCTGCTCCGTCTGCAGATGCCACCCCTACAGTTCCTGTTGGCCACAGTTTCTGGCCAATGGGAGCTGCGGGGGGGGGGGGGCGGCAGCATGCAAAGCGGAGTCCTCTGGCTGCCCCTAAACGTAGGAGCCAGAGTGGGGCCATGCCGCTGCTTCTGGGAGCCACGTGGAGTGGCCCCCGACCCTGCTCCCCAGCGGGAGCTCGAGAGCTGACTTAAAATGGCTAGCAGGCTGGATCTGGCCCACGGGCCATAGTTTGCCCACCCCTGGCTTAATAGCTACTTCCTGTGTCATAAAACCTTCCCACAGCCTTGGCAGCAATTTGTTTGTCTCTGATGCTGGCAGCATCCTATCTGTGGCATGAAGACAAAAGAGAATCATAAAATGTGCAGGGCGGGCAGGGAGGAAGTCTACATCTTAGTGAAAAACCTTGTAAGTGGTTGGAAAAAGTTATTCAAAACATGTTATTTTTGTATAACGTTAGCGGAGGAAAATAAAAATATTCTCCTACTACCAAAATCCGCAGGCAACTGGTTTCAACAGAAAGGACAGAAATAATTTTCAAGATTCATAATTGGTGTAGATTTAAGATTTTGGGTAGTTTGGGGCTATATCTAAAGTTCAGTAGTTGGTGTGTGCATTTTTGTGTATACAGCACAGAGCCCAGCAGCAGTTGTGCAGAGCAGGTAATGGGCATTGCACTTTCCTTTCAAACTGGCTACCTAAAGCTGGCACATATTTAGCCTATAACCACAAGTAACTTAAGTAGAATTTATTTTAAATGCTTCTCTAATTTCAGTGCTCAGTGTGTTCAGCCACAGTGGAGTTCCTGAGCAGACAGCAAGGCACCTCTCCTTAACTTAGTTAGTCCCAAAGAAAAAAGAGGAAATAAGAAGCATCTTTCAGTTGCATGCTGTCACCAGTTCCATTCCCTAGAACTACACAATTCATTTTGTCAGTTCCCAAAGCATGGTAAATGCTCGTGCAGCCTACAGTAATAGGCCCAGCAGTACTGCTCATTCTCCTACTACCAAAATGCTCACTGTGGTACTGCTACAGAACAAGGAATGTAGAAGGGAAGGAGGAAGGGAATGGAACTGAATGTGATGTTGCCACTAGAAAATATTAAAAATAGAAAGATGAACAACCACCGGCTAAATACAATGGGCAGGATGCTAGGGGTAGCCAACTCAAGCATCTTCCTCCTCCAGAAAACAAGCTAACAGCTGGCTCAGGCCTAACTATATGGTCAGATGACCTGTACAGAAGATAAAAATCAAGGCCAAAGGACGCCCCAAACTAGCCAAAACCTGCTTAGTTTTGTGCCTAGCCTAAAACTCCTCAAAGTTTATTGAGCTACAATCTACTAGTTTAATCTTGGTAATTGTTGTTTTCACTTGGAGCTGTCTGGGACATTCCATTTCATGAAGGATTTTAAGATTGCAAATTATGGCTTCACTTTGATTCAGAAGGAAACCCCAAAATTTCAAAATTCTCCACAAAAGGGAGATTTTTTAAAGTCATTTCAGATCAATCCAAATGTTTTGTTTTGATTTTGACATTGCCGGAACTTTTCCATTTTTCTCCAGAATTAAACTTTGGCAAAATTGGTTCGATTTCACAAAGCATTTAGATTTCAACAGAACTGCATTTTCCTGTGGAAAATGGTTCCAGCTAAGATTTTCCCAACCAGCTCTTGTTTCAGGTTTGTCAGGGAAGCTGCAGCAAAGACTCTTGACAACAGTGAAGTGGGAGGTGTAATTTCTAGTTCAGGTAGAAGTACACATGCTAGAATTTATAGAATTTATCAAAGCTGTAATATCTATTGCCACAGCTGTTTCATTCTAGATCCTTAGATACCAACCCTATCATTAAGAGCAATGAACCAATCTCAGTTACTAATATTTTAAAAAGATTACTTAGTGTGTATTTTGTCTTAAAACTTTTGACTTGTTTTAATATGCATAATTATAGTAATTGTCTTCTAAACTTATTCCACAGAAATCAGCGTATGCTGGGGTTTAGCCTAGTTATAAAGGATTAGTCAAGTTCTAGAGAAAGGCCATCTATACTTTGGGTTTATATTTCTGAATCTTTCATGTAGTTCAGATGAAGTGATAGGAGACTTTTTTTCAGTTCTCACTGGGACATTATTGCTGGCTTAAGTGGACTGCTGACGTCAAAAAAAATTGTAGAAATTCATTGGAAGGGTTGGTAAAATTTTTTGCAAAAAGGATAAAATGGCAAGCACAGACAGTATCTTGGTTTTGATTCAGCAGTGCACAGCAATCTTTAGACTGCTGCTAGAGCCCCCTGCAAAACTTTATTGACATCAACAGAAATCCATATATAATGTGTAATGGATATTTGGGCTGCTAATAAGAGAGAGCCAAGAGTAGAGTTATGCCTATGAAAATACCTCAAATGAACTTTTGTCATAAATAAAACCCCAGGGTAACAGCTGGGTTGCAGAGAGAAAGAGTTAAAGTGTAGTTTTCTGTGTCACTTTGTTTTCCTGAGTAAGTTAGGACTAGTCATAGTCTACCTTTAGGAAGGTTACGGTAAATCAACTAAGGGTATGAAGTCAATGTACATAAATTAAAGAGCGTTTAACTCTCCAAAGAGGATTACTTACAACAAACTTAGGCCACTTTACTCCTGAGAGAGAGCATTCACATGGGGCTTTAATTTATGCATATGGACTTCACAGTATAGTTGATTCACCTTCACTTTCCTGCTCCCAGTGTAGACACGGCCTTAGAACTTCCAGTTTGAACCTCATGCATAGCATGAAGGGTTTCACTTTTTCTGTTGTAAGGTGCTGAATGCCTACAAATTCCACTCATTTCAATGGACCTGAGAGCACTCAGTGCATCACTGTTTTAAGCGTCTCATTAGTAACTTTTGGTGTCACAATCTGGAGACTTTGGAAGATACTGGGAGGGGGGGAAAAATCAGTAAATTGCTAAACCAGTTTTCAGGCCACTGGCTCTTTTAGGAAACAAAAAAAATGCTACAATTAAGGCAGAAGGTTTGCATCAATTGGGGTTCATATCCAGAAATTGTACTACAGTTTCCATCAAATAATTCTTCCATATGAAAAATCCCTCAAAATGTGAAAGCCTAGAAATGAACCACAAAGGGATGCAGCCACTTCACTAATGCCATATATTCTATTTTATTATCATGGCACTCAACTAAGCTATATCCCCTAGCTGTGTTCTGAAATACATGTATACATATTTATTTAATTAGAATTAAAGGTTTCAAAATTAATTTAGTCAGGCTGCAATAGCATATGCCAGAGTTCCATACTTTGTCAGCTACTGTGATATTTTGATTGAGTACCAAGCTGTTTCTATGAGTCAAAAGGAAAACATTGTCTTTGGGGTTATGGAATGTATTATATAAGGCACTTTACATTTATGTAAGTATAGAAAGACATTGCTATGTTTACTGCATTTTAAACAATAAGTAATAGATCGCTACAACTCTACAATAGCATACTGGAGATTGATAACAAGATGGGATTTTACAAAGTATCTATCTCCAAGTAAAATGTTCTTATCTTCATGCATATTTATGCTCAACATAAGGAGGAAAGTTAAGGTTGGGTGGGGAAATGCAACTTTCCTGCCACATGGTAAAACATCAGATAGCAACTGATATAGTTTCTGATTGCATGAACATGGAGGAGAAATGTACAAAAAACTGTTAAGATGAAAAGTAAAGCGTCTTGTTGAGAAGCATCACCTCCTATTTAACTAGCAGTTTGTTTCCTACATAGTTTTCCCCTTTTCAGTTGTTTCTATCTCAAATTGATTGGCACTTGATGATCATTGCTGATTTCAGTTATCTACTGCTTTCTCAACATTCTGTCCTACAATTGCACTCTTTTCAAACTTGAGTTTAATATTCAAGATAGGCCTAAATCAAAACCCCACATCCAAACGTCCTTGAACTTTTTTTTTTCAAGGACGGGAGGGGGGGGAAGGGGTTGGTATGGAAGGAGGGGAAGGTTCAGAATTTAAACCCCATCTCTTTTCATAGATTTGCCCATCATTATTCCTAATGAGTACTGATAAACTTTGTACAACACCACCACCATGCAGTGTCATGTATTCTATATATGCCACATGTTGCAGTAAACTATTTCAGGAATGCTTAAGACAATATTTATAAATATTATTGGGACTCTGTCTCCAGCTGTAAAACCAGGTAGCTTAATTAGCATGGGGGACTTCAATTTCTGTAACATAAGCTAAAGGTCTCAAGCAGCCAGCACTAAAACAGCCTTGAAATTTCTAAACATTATAGATCATTTCCTAACTCAAAAATTGTTGCAACCAATATGTGGAATTTCTATATTAGACCTTGTTCTAACAGAAAAAGAGCAACTGATCACAGAACTAAAAAGTTAATGGTAGCTTAAGTACAATTGAGCATGACTTGATCATATTTATAATGTGAAGCAGAATACAGTCCAGACCATATATATTGTGACGGGGCAAGGCCAGAGGGCTATAGGAAATTGGTAAGGAACCAGTATGTTCTTATTGGGATCCGGGAAGTGGGCGGGCGAAGCCCGCCCACTGCTAAAGGATCCCCCCCTTCAGCCTAAGGGGAGGGATCCACAGGACCTGGATGCCAACTAATTCCGGGGGACAAAAAATGAAAAAACAGGAACGGGAGTGTGGTCAAAGGGTCAAACAAAGTGAACCAGATGGGGACACCGAGCAGAGAACCCCGGACAGAGCCCACTGCTCCTCAAAGGTGTCAAGGGAGCCAGTGGACGCTGCCCAGAGGAACTCTGCCCGGATGCGTGAACGAACAGAGGATCAAAAATAGGCCCCACAGTCACAGGAGCCTCCATCGGCCAACCTCCTCACCCTGGTTTTGTAGATGGCCAGTTTAGCTAGGGCCAGGAGGAGGTTGACCAGGAGGTCCCGTGACTTCGTGGGGCCGTGGATTGGAAGCACATAAATAAAAAGGTGAGGGGAAAAGTGCAACCAAAACCTCAACAAAATGTCTAAGAGGAGCGGGACAGGGGCTGAAGCCTGGTGCACTCTAGATAAATGTGCGCCAGGGTCTCCCTCACACCGCCAAAAGGGACATGTGTCGGGGATAGGGGTGAACCGTGCCAAGTACACGCCCGTGCTCACGGCTCCATGAAGGAGCTGCCAACTGACGTCTCCGGCGGGACTTGGGACTAAGGAGGAGTAAAGGCTGGCCCACCGGGGCTTCTCACCCTCTAGAGGTGTCAGGAGGTCCCGCCATTTCGTATCGGGGCGGGACGTGAGGGTGAGGAGATGAAGGGTGTGGAGCACGAGCGTGTATAGATGTTTCCTTGGCGCGGTCTGGAAGCGGACTGGCTGCAGTTTGTGCAGCCGGCTCGCCGTGAAGGAACAGGGGACCCGGTTGGGTCCACGGGGCAGGGGCCCAATAAAAAGGTCCAGAGGGCTTGGGGTGAAGGGAGGGCGGGGCGTACCCTCTCGCAGGACCCGGTCGAGGTAAACCCGAGCAGTGGGCGGCAAAGCAGCCTTCACCTCCTGAAGTACGCGCCGGGGAGTACAAGGTCTGGAGAGCCCCATGCGCTGAGCAAGCATCAGGGGATCCAGCCAGTCTCCCCGGTCATAGTCCAGGAGGTCTCCGACCCTAGTGACTTCTGCCAGGACCAACCTCTGGCGCACCGAGGGGGACTCCGCCACCTGCACACGGAGCTGGGGGTTGTGTAGCAGGGGCTCCGCGAGGAGATCTGCCCCCTCGGTGGCCGCCATGGACCTGGTCGCTGAGAATAGCTTCCAGGTCCGGAGGAGGTCCTGGTAAGAAGACCGGCAGCCTGTAGAGGTCTCGCGGAAGACCTCTCGGATGGAGATAAAGGAGCTGCCAGTCATATCGGAGCCCTCGGAAGCGGCATAGGAAGGTGTGCGCCAATACGCTCCATGCCGGACTACCTGCAGGGCCTGGAGACGGAAGACATGGACCTGAGTATGTGGACACTTCAGGCCCTGCCCACCCTCCTCCAGAGGAAGATGGAGAACCCCTGCAGAGACCCAGTGCAGTCCTGACCAAAAGAACTCCAGAATCGACGTCCGGAGGTTGGCCAGGAAACCCGGGGCCGGGACCAGGGTGTTGAGCCGGTACCAGAGCATGGACAGGACTAATTGATTGATTACCAGTGCTCTCCCTCGAAAGGAGAGGCACCGGAGTAGTCCTGGCCATTTCCGGATCCGCTCTATCACCCTGCCCTCTAAACCTTGCCAGTTCTCCAGCGGGGATGGATGCGTGGCAGAAAGGTAAACACCGAGATAGAGCAGCGGACCCGCGCTCCACCTGATGGCCTGAAGTGTGGGTGGGAGGGAGCTCGCCTGCCACCCGTCCCCTACCACCAGGCCAGAGCTCTTGACCCAGTTAACCCGGGCAGAGGAGGCCGCCGAGTAGATCGCCTGGCAAGCCTCCACCCGCACCAAGTCACCCGGGTCCTGGACCACGAGGAGCACATCGTCGGCGTATGCCGATAGGACCAGCCGCAGCTCCGGCTCTCGGAGCACCAACCCCATCAACCTCCTGCGGAGGAGACAGAGGAAGGGCTCGATCGCCAGAGCGTACAGCTGGCCCGAGAGGGGGCACCCCTGCCGTACTCCTCGCCCGAAGCTGACCGGCTCGGTCAGGGTCCAGTTGAGCCTGACCAGACACTCTGCGGAGGTGTACAGCACCTGGAGAAAACCCACAAACTGAGGCCCAAAGCCAAACGCTCGCAGAGTGCTCAGGAGGTACCCGTGATCCACCCTGTCGAACGCCTTCTCCTGATCCAGAGACAGGAGGGCAAACGACAGACCATCCCTACACCCAAGCTCCAAGAGATCCCGGACCAGATACAGGTTGTCGAGAATGGTGCGGCCTGGGACGGTGTAGGTCTGGTCTGGGTGGACCACGTCCGCCAGCACGGACCCAAGCCGCAGTGAGATGGCCTTTGCTACGACTGTATAGTCCATGCTGAGGAGCGAGACGCAACGCCAATTCCGTAAATCGCGGAGGTCCCCCTTCTTCGGCAATAAGGCGAGCACGGCTCGCCTGCACGAAAGAGGGAGGACCCCGCCCTGCAAGGACTCGGCCCAGACGGTGACAAGGTCTGGGCCGAGGACGTCCCAGAACACGCGGTAGAACTCCACGGTCAGCCCGTCCAGTCCCGGAGATTTATTAGTTGGCATGCGATGGAGGGCTTCCGAGAACTCGGCCAGAGTGAGAGGCAGCTCCAGCCGGTCTCGGTCGCCCGTGCTGACCGTAGGGAGTTCGTCCCAGAGCACTCTGCAAGCGTTAGGATCGGTCGGATCCGGGGAGAAAAGGCTCGCGTAGAAGGCCCTGGCCCTCCCGCACATCTCCGCCGGATCCGTGAGGGGGGTGCCATCTTCTGCGAGGAGGCAGGTGACGTGTTTCTTAGCCCCCCTCTTTTTCTCCAGGGCGTAGAAGAAGCGGGAGCCGCGATCCATCTCCCAAAGGAGACGGATGCGGGATCGAACGAAGGCGCCCCGGGATCGATGATCTTCGAGTTCCCGGAGCTCCTCCCGCTTCTCCCGGCACGCCCCACAGAGGGATGAATCCTCAGGGCTGGCAGCCAGACGCCTCTCCAGCTCTAAGACCTCCCGTTCCAACTGCTCTATCGTCGCATCCCTCCGTCGGCTGGCACCCCGGGTGTAGTCACGGCAGAAGAGCCGGGCGCGTACCTTCCCTAGATCCCACCATCGCCGCGCCGAGGGAAAGGCGTGCCGCTGCCCTCACCAGGCCAGCCAGAACTCCCGGAAGGACGCCACGAAACCCACATCCTCCAGCAAACTGTTATTAAAATGCCAATAGGCCGGCCCCGGCCTCTCCGCGCAGAGAGAGGCCGTCACGGTAGCGAGATGATGATCAGAGAACGGGGCCAGCCGGACGCTGGAGGAGTGGGCCCGCGAAAGGTGAAAACGTGATAAATAGATGCGGTCCAACCGGGAGTGGTGCGACCGATGGGCCTCCACCCGGACAAAGGTGAAGGTTGAGCTGTCGCCCGGGTGGTGGTCGCGCCAGACGTCCACCAGGGAGTGATGTTCGACAATCTCCCTGAGGACGTCCGCGGCGGCCGGGCACTGCTCGATCCCCGAGCGGTCCCGTTTTTCAAGGGTGTTGTTAAAGTCCCCGCCCAGGACCAGGCACTCGCGAGGATCCAAGGTGCCGAGGAAGGTGGACGCCTGCTGATAGAAACGAAGTTGTTCCGGGCCCGGTGTCAGGGCATAGATGTTGACGAGATTGACCACGAGCCCCTCCATACAGACCCGTAGGTGCAGCAGGCGGCCCGGCACAGCCTCAGCAACCCCCAGCACCTCAGGCCGTAGGTCGGGGGAGAACAAGGTCGCCACTCCAGCCTGGCGAACAGAGAGATGGCTGAAGTAGACTCTGTCCCCCCATTCCAGCCGCCAGCTGTCTTCAGCGGCTGGATCCGTATGGGTCTCCTGCAGGAATACTACAGAGTACCCCCCATCCCAAAGGAAGGAGAGCACCTGGCTCCTGCGGAGACCCATCCTACAGCCCCGGGTGTTCAATGTTGCGAAGAGGAGAGATGCCATGAGGAGGGCTGGGGGGGATCCTTGCTGGCAGAGTCACTCACGGCCCCCATCGGGCCACGTAACAATCCGTGACCCACCCCGTAGGTGAGTAATGAGTCACGGAAAAGGCGGACCCGTTGGTAGGCCGTGGCGGCCTGCTTCCCAGTCCCTTTGCCCTCTCCCATGAGGGCCCTCGCGGCCTGGAGGATTTGGTGGAAATCCCCCCATCGCTGCAGAGCGAGCTGTACTTTGTTGCGGGAGCCCCGGACATCCTCCAGGAACTCCCGCGGCTCCTCTCGCAGCATATGGGGGGCCGGGGTTACTGGCTCCCGACTATCAAAAGAAGGGGCCCCTGACACAGCCCTATGGCCCACCGAAACAGACAGGCAAGGGGCGGACCCTCGATGCAGCTCCCGCTGGGCCGGCACCTTAGGGCCCAACCCGAAATTCGGCTTAGTTGGGGGAGGCGGTGGAGGGAGAAGAGCAGCCTCTGGTGGGTCGAGATGAGGAAATACTGGAGCCGCTCCCTGGGGGTCATCCTCCGAGAAGGGGAGGGAGACAGCCCCAGGGGCGGCAGTGTCATCATGGGAGGTGTAGGAGATTGGGACGGCATCAGGGGCAGGGCAGGGACCAGAAGTAGGGGCAGGGAAGGGGACATGAGCAGGGCCGGGCTGAGGAACGGGTAGAGGATCCTGAGCCGCAGGAGCTGGGCCACTGGGAGGTGGCCTCTCTTGGTGTGGCTGAGGGATCTGGGAATTGGGAAGGGGACCCCCCACGATGCCGGGCTCTAGTATGATGGCTCGTGTTACAGCCACGGCATTGGGAGGTGGACAGATATTTGCGGGGTCCCCGCCTGGGAAGGAGAACCGTTGTCCCACCCCAATGAGGGGTACCCCCTGGGATTCAGGTCCCGGCCGCAGGGCACTGGCCGTTGCTTCAGGAGGCTTAGCGGCCGTCAGCGAGGTGTCACTTGCGACCGGGCAGGTGGAAGAGCCCAGGGGATCCTCGGAGGTGGGAGCGGAACCGGCGGTCAAGGGGAGGGAGCATGGGGAGAGGGGGGAAAGGGGCACCGGGGTGAGGTCATTGAGATCGAGGCCTGCTGGTAAAGGGTCGTCCTCCCCCTGGGTGATTGGGGTCAGACCCAGGGCCTCGATCTCCTCGTAGATGGAGGGCAGGTCACCTTCTGCCACCCCGGGGTTCTCTCCGCCGGCACCTGAAGCGATGCTCGGGTCAGGGCGCGCAGGGTCGACAAAGGGGGCAGAAGGGGCTCTATCGGGGGCTTCCGAGGGAGGGGCGGTAATACCTTCCGGTGCTGCCACGTCTTTCCCAGCCGGTTCTGGTGGACAAAAGCCACTCGGGGGCAAAGCGGAAGGCTCAGCATCGGTGCCCCCCTTCCTGGTCTTCCGGGGGGCTTCCGCTTTGGTGGAAAGGAGCGGGGCTCGAGCCTTCCGCTTGCCCCGCTTCCCCTGTACTAAGGCCCAGCCCTCGATGGCTTCAGCTGGGGGCTGGCTAGTAAGGGTCGGGTCAAGGGGGAGGGGCGATTTCTTAGGGACTCGGGGACGTAGTGGTGGGGCAGCATAAGGGAGAGAAAAATATCTCTGGGGCGGGCCCTCTCCCACACCCGGCGGTATCCCTGCTTCACCCTCCTCCACAGGCCTCAGCAGACTGTTCATGGCGGGCCTCTCCCACTCAGCAGCGGTGGACTGGGAAGGAGGAGGGGTGGCTCTGGGCACCAGGCATTCAGGGGCGCCGGCGATGACAGGGCCAATGCCCTGCCGGGCCTCGGGGGTCTCGGATGCTCCTCCTTGCCGGGCCAAGGGACAGTCCCTCCGGACATGTCCCATCGCCCGGCAGAGGTAGCACCGAGCCTCCCCCGTGGAATAGTATACCCGGTAACGGGCCCCGTGATAGGGGACCATAAAGGACCCCTCGAGCACCTCCCCGTCACGTGCAGCCGGCGGCATTTGGAGCTGCACCTGCCGGCGGAACGAGAGGATGTGACGGAGGGCGGGGTCTTTGCAGCCCAGTGGGAGAGGGCTGACTACAGAGATGGGTCTCCCCAGGGCGGAGAGGGCAGGTAACAGGGCGGCATTGGGAAGGAAGGGAGGGACGGAAGTGAGGACTAGGCGGACGCCCAAGTCCTCCAGCGGCTCTAATGGGACGAACACGCCCCCCACCGCCAGGCCCTTCTCCACCGCCTCTTGGGCCGCGGCCTCCGATGCGAGGAAGAAGACTACCTTTCCGTACATTTTGGAGGCCGCTACGATGGCTGTGGGCCCCACCACCCTCGCCAACGCCCGCACATAGGTTTCTACGTGGGGCGAGGCGGATACCAGGAGGCAACGGACGCCATGCCTCCTGGTCAAGGTGGGAAAGGGGCCCCGGCCACTATAGATGGTAGCTGAGGCAGTGGGCGGGTTAGGTGACGTTGCGGCAGGTGGGGGGGTTGCCACCACCTGGGCGTATGCTCTGGGGGCCGGGGGTGGGACACCCGCAGAGCTGGTAGAGGGAACAGCAGGGAAGGATGCCGTGGCAGTAGTGGCTGCCTCTGCCATGGAGGGCCTGGCCTTTGTCGTGGGGCCCTTACCCTTCTTTTTACCCTGGCCCTTCCTGCCGGCTGGGGGGGCCCCCCAGGATCATGGGGGGCGAGGGACGTGGCAGCAGCGGAGGTCTCTTCAGTGTCCGCCACTGCCAGTGCCTCAGCGGGGGCGAGAGCAGGTGGTTCGGCAGCGGCGGTCGAGGTGGAGGCTAGGGAGGGTGACGGGGGAACAGGCGGAGGAGGGGCAGCCGTGCCATCTGGAGGGGCTCCTCCCTCCATATCGCCTGCCATGATGAGCAGGGGAAGAAGGGAAAACTCTTGAGAGGGGGGGTGGGGAGAGGAATTGGGGTGACCACTCCTCCCTGCTAGGCTGCAGGCAGGGGAGGAGGGCACTAAAAGTGGGGACAGGGTTCAGGGTTATCTTGGACTAGTGCGGGGGTAGGGTTCAATCACCAACTCAAGATGGGAAATCCGGCTCCTCTTGTTGCACTAGGGGAGGGGATGATATAACAGCATGGGGGTGCAGTGAGATAGGGTCAAAATTAAACAGGGGAGGGGCACAAGCGCATGGGAGGTGGCGTGGGTTCACGAAAGCGGGGGGCTAATCAGGGCAAACAGAGCTTCCGGGGGAGGGAGACAACCAACTAAGAATGGGGCAGAAAAACAAGGGACTAGTTTCAGGGCTAGGGTAGGGCAAACAAACAAAGCTGTAGATGGAGAGGGGCGGGGCAGGCAAAACTGAAAATAGCAAGGGGCTGGGACCAAAAAAAAAGGGGGCAAACAACTGCAAGGGGTAAATGGGGCAGGTGGCAAGGGACAAAGCAAGGGACGTGCAGCTGGGGGGAAGAGGGTCAGTCCAAGGGGTATGGGAGGGGGCACGTGCACCCACGTGCGCTTGCACAAAGTCAATGGGTGGGGCTGGTTGCCGCTGCAGGCCCAAATGATGTTAAAAGGTTGTGGCGGGCCATGGAAGCAGCTAAGTCCAGAGGCCGTAGCACAAGGCAGATGGTGAGCAGCCAGCAGAGGTTGTGGAGGGGGCAGCGGTGGTGGTTGGGGTTATGGGGGGGCACAGGTGGACCAGGGGGCAGGCTCGGCGCCACACCCCCTGTGCCCCTACAAACACAGTCAATACCCCCACCACTAGAGCACAGTTCGAAAAATTACTCAGTTCTTGAAGGCCCCCTCCACGGCGGTCCGCAGAGTCTCCGCCGACTGTCTTCCGGGTCTCCCTCCTCTGGGTACCAGCAGCTTCCTGGCAGCAAACAGGGCAGCAGCAGCAGCTCCAGCAACTCCAGGCGGTGGTCCGGTGGTCAGTCAGGACCCCTCACAGATGGTGGTGGTCACAGCAGCGGCTGGAGTAGGGGTCCCTCACACCCCTCCTCTGGGGAGAGGGCCAGCAGGCCCCCTCCCCCCCAAGGGGTTGCTGCAGCAGCAGGAGTAGCAGAAACCAAGGTGTTGGGGGGGGAGGGGGTTCAGCTGCCAGGCAGCCAGCAACCAGAGAGTAGAGTAGTGGGAGGGGTGTCTGGCCCAGCCAGGGGAGAAGCTGGAGTAGCAGCAAACAGCAGCTGGGAGGGCCCAGGGCCTAGCAGCAGCCCCAGCAGGATGAGCAGGAGGAGCAGCAGCAGTCTTCTACCTCCTTCCCGGCCAGAGGGCTATAGGGAAGTGGTAAGGAACCAGTATGTTCTTATTGGGATCCGGGAAGTGGGCGGGCGAAGCCCGCCCACTGCTAAAGGATCCCCCCCTTCAGCCTAAGAGGAGGGATCCACAAGACCTGGATACCAAGTAATTCCGGGGGACAAAAAATGAAAAAACAGGAATGGGAGTGTGGTCAAAGGGTCAAACGAAGTGTACCAGAAGGGGACACCGAGCAGAGAACCCCGGACAGCGCCCACTGCTCCTCAAAGGTGTCAAGGGAGCCAGTGGATGCTGCCCAGAGGAACTCTGCCCGGATGCGTGAACGAACAGAGGATCGAAAATAGGCCCCACAGTCACAGAAGCCTCCATCGGCCAACCTCCTCACCCTGGTTTTGTAGATGGCCAGTTTAGCTATGGCCAGGAGGAGGTTGACCAGGAGGTCCCGCGACTTCGTGGGGCCGCGGATTGGAAGTGCATAAATAAAAAGGTGAGGGGAAAAGTGCAACCAAAACCTCAACAAAATGTCCAAGAGAAGCCGGAACAGGGGCTGAAGCCTGACGCACTCCAGATAAATGTGCGCCAGGGTCTCCCTCACACCGCAGAAGGGACATGTGTTGGGGATAGGGGTGAACCGCGCCAAGTACACGCCCGTGCTCACGGCTCCGTGAAGGAGCCGCCAACTGACGTCCCCGGCGGGCCTTGGGACTAAGGAGGAGTAAAGGCTGGCCCACCGGGGCTTCTCACCCTCTAGAGGTGGCAGGAGGTCCCGCCATTTCGTATCGGGGCGGGACGTGAGGGCGAGGAGATGAAGGGTGTGGAGCACGAGCGTGTATAGATGTTTCCTTGGCGCGGTCTGGAAGCGGATGGGCTGTAGTTCGTGCAGCCGGCTCGCCGTGAAGGGACAGGGGACCCGGTTGGGTCCACGGGGCAGGGGCCCAATAAAAAGGTCCGGAGGGCTTGGGGTGAAGGGAGGGCGGGGCGTACCCTCTTGCAGGACCCGGTCGAGGTAAACCTGAGCAGCGGGCGGCAAAGCAGCCTTCACCTCCTGAAGTACGCGCCGGGGAGTACGAGGTCTGGAGAGCCCCATGCGCTGAGCAAGCGTCAGGGGATCCAGCCAGTCTCCCCGGTCGTAGTCCAGGAGGTCTCCGACCCTAGTGACCTCTGCCAGGACCAACCTCTGGCGCACCGAGGGGGACTCCGCCACCTGCACACGGAGCTGGGGGTTGTGTAGCAGGGGCTCCGCGAGGAGATCTGCCCCCTCGGTGGCCGCCACGGACCTGGTCGCTGAGAATAGCTTCCAGGTCCGGAGGAGGTCCTGGTAGAAGACCGGCAGCCCGTAGAGGTCTCGCGGAAGACCTCTCGGATGGAGATAAAGGAGCTGCCGGTCATATCGGAGCCCTCGGAAGCGGCGTAGGAAGGCGTGCGCCAATACGCTCCACGCCGGACTACCTGCACCATAAAGGAGCCTCTGCAGGGCCTGGAGACGGAAGACATGGACCTGAGTGTGTGGACACTTCAGGCCCTGCCCACCCTCCTCCAGAGGAAGATGGAGAACCCCTGCAGAGACCCAGTGCAGTCCTGACCAAAAGAACTCCAGAATCGATGTCCGGAGGTTGGCCAGGAAACCCGGGGCCGGGACCAGGGTGTTGAGCCGGTACCAGAGCATGGACAGGACTAATTGATTGATTACCAGTGCTCTCCCTCGAAAGGAGAGACACCGGAGTAGTCCTGTCCATTTCCGGATCCGCTCTATCACCCTGCCTTCTAAACCTTGCCAGTTCTCCGGCGGGGATGGATGCGTGGCAGAAAGGTAGACGCCGAGATAGAGTAGCGGACCCGCGCTCCACCTGATGGCCTGAAGCGCGGGTGGGAGGGAGCTCGCCTGCCACCCGTCCCCTACCACCAGGCCAGAGCTCTTGACCCAGTTGACCCGGGCAGAGGAGGCCGCCGAGTAGATCGCCTGGCAAGCCTCCACCCGCACCAAGTCGCCCGGGTCCTGGACCACGAGGAGCACATCGTCGGCGTACGCCGACAGGACCAGCCGCAGCTCCGGCTCTCGGAGCACCAACCCCGTCAACCTCCTGCGGAGGAGACAGAGGAAGGGCTCGATCGCCAGAGCGTACAGCTGGCCCGAGAGGGGGCACCCCTGCCGTACTCCTCGCCCGAAGCTGACCGGCTCGGTCAGGGTCCAGTTGAGCCTGACCAGACACTCTGCGGAGGCGTACAGCACCTGAAGAAAACCCACAAACTGGGGCCCAAAGCCAAACGCTCGCAGAGTGCTCAGGAGGTACCCGTGATCCACCCTGTCGAACGCCTTCTCCTGATCCAGAGACAGGAGGGCGAACGACAGACCATCCCTACACCCAAGCTCCAAGAGATCCCGGACCAGATACAGGTTGTCGAGAATGGTGCGGCCCGGGACGGTGTAGGTCTGGTCTGGGTGGACCACGTCCGCCAGCACGGACCCAAGCCGCAGCGAGATGGCCTTTGCTACGACTTTATAGTCCGTGCTGAGGAGCGAGACGGGACGCCAATTCCGTAAATCGCGGAGGTCCCCCTTCTTCGGCAATAAGGCGAGCACAGCTCGCCTGCACGAGAGAGGGAGGACCCCGCCCTGCAAGGACTCGGCCCAGACGGTGACAAGGTCTGGGCCGAGGACGTCCCAGAACACGCGGTAGAACTCCACGGTCAGCCCGTCCAGTCCCGGAGATTTATTAGTCGGCATGCGACGGAGGGCTTCCGAGAACTCGGCCAGAGTGAGAGGCAGCTCTAGCCGGTCTCGGTCGCCCGCGCTGACCGTAGGGAGTTCGTCCCAGAGCACTCTGCAAGCGTTAGGATCGGTCGGATCCGGGGAGAAAAGGCTCGCGTAGAAGGCCTTGGCCCTCCCGCACATCTCCACCGGATCCGTGAGGGGGGTGCCATCTTCTGCGAGGAGGCAGGTGACGTGTTTCTTAGCCCCCCTCTTTTTCTCCAGGGCGTAGAAGAAGCGGGAGCCGCGATCCATCTCCCGAAGGAGACGGATGCGGGATCGAACGAAGGCGCCCCGGGCCCGATGATCTTCGAGTTCCCGGAGCTCCTCCCGCTTCTCCCGGCACGCCCCACAGAGGGATGGATCCTCAGGGCTGGCGGCCAGACGCCTCTCCAGCTCTAAGACCTCCCGTTCCAACTGCTCTATCGTCGCATCCCTCCGTCGGCTGGCGCCCCGGGTGTAGTCACGGCAGAAGAGCCGGGCGCGTACCTTCCCTAGATCCCACCATCGCCGCGCCGAGGGAAAGGTGTGCCGCTGCCCACGCCAGGCCAGCCAGAACTCCCGGAAGGACGCCACGAAACCCACATCCTCCAGCAAACTGTTATTAAAATGCCAATAGGCCGGCCCCGGCCTCTCCGCGCAGAGAGAGGCCGTCACGGTAGCGAGATGATGATCAGAGAACGGGGCCAGCCGGACGCTGGAGGAGTGGGCCCGCGAAAGGTGAAAACGTGATAAATAGATGCGGTCCAACCGGGAGTGGTGCGACCGATGGGCCTCCACCCGGACAAAGGTGAAGGTTGAGCTGTCGCCCGGGTGGTGGTCGCGCCAGACGTCCACCAGGGAGTGATGTTCGACAATCTCCCTGAGGACGTCCGCGGCGGCCGGGCACTGCTCGATCCCCGAGCGGTCCCGTTTTTCAAGGGTGTTGTTAAAGTCCCCGCCCAGGACCAGGCACTCGCGAGGATCCAAGGTGCCGAGGAAGGTGGACGCCTGTTGATAAAAACGAAGTTGTTCCGGGCCCGGTGTCGGGGCATAGATGTTGACGAGATTGACCACGAGCCCCTCTATACGGACCCGTAGGTGCAGCAGGCGGCCCGGCACAGCCTCGGCAACCCCCAGCACCTCAGGCCGTAGGTCGGGGGAGAACAAGGTCGCCACTCCAGCCTGGCGAACAGAGAGATGGCTGAAGTAGACTCTGTCCCCCCATTCCAGCCGCCAGCTGTCTTCAGCGGCTGGATCCGTATGGGTCTCCTGCAGGAACACTACAGAGTACCCCCCCTCCCGAAGGAAGGAGAGCACCTGGCTCCTGCGGAGACCCATCCTACAGCCCCGGGTGTTTAATGTTGCGAAGAGGAGAGATGCCATGAGGAGGGCTGGGGGGGATCCTTGCTGGCAGACTCACTCACGGCCCCCATCGGGCCGCGTAACAATCCGTGACCCACCCCGTAGCTGAGTAGTGAGTCACGGAAAAGGCGGACCCGTTGGTAGGCCGTGGCGGCCTGCTTCCCAGTCCCTTTACCCTCCCCCATGAGGGCCCTCGCGGCCTGGAGGATCTGGTGGAAATCCCCCCATCGCTGGAGAGCGAGCTGTACTTTGTTGCGGGAGCCCCGGACGTCCTCCAGGAACTCCCGCAACTCCTCTCGCAGCGTATGGGGGGCCGGGGTTACTGGCTCCCGGCTATCGGAAGAAGTGGCTCCTGACACAGCCCTATGGCCCACCGAAACAGACAGGCAAGGGGCGGACCCTCGACGCAGCTCCCGCTGGGCCGGCACCTTAGGGCCCAACCCAAAATTCGGCTTAGTTGGGGGAGGTGGTGGAGGGAGAAGAGCAGCCTCTGGTGGGTCGGGACGAGGAAAGACTGGAGCCGCTCCCTGAGGGTCATCCTCAGTTAAGGGGAGGGAGACAGCCCCAGGGGCGGCAGTGTCACCATGGGAGGTGTAGGAGAGTGGGACGGCATCAGGGGCAGGGCAGGGATCAGAAGTAGGGGCAGGGAAAGGGACATGAGCAGGGCCAGGCTGAGGAACGGGTAGAGGATCCTGAGCCACAGGAGCTGGGCCACTGGGAGGTGGCCTCTCTTGGTGTGGCTGAGGGATCTGGGAATTGGGAAGGGGACCCCCCACGATGCCGGGCTCTGGTATTATAGCTCGTGTTACAGCCACGGCATCAGGAGGTGGACAGATATTTGCGGGGTCCCCGCCTGGGAAGGAGAACCGTTGTCCCACCCCAATGAGGGGTACCCCCTGGGATTCGGGTCCCGGCCGCAGGGCACCGGCCGTCGCTTCAGGAGGTTTGGCGGCCGTCAGCGAGGTGTCACTTGCGACCGGGCAGGTGGAAGAGCCCAGGGGATCCTCAGAGGTGGGAGCGGAACCGGCGGTCAAGGGGAGGGAGCATGGGGAGAGGGGGGAAAGGGGCACTGGGGTGAGGTCATTGAGATCGAGGCCTGCTGCTAAAGGGTCGTCCTCCCCCTGGGTGATTGGGGTCAGACCCAGGGCCTCGATCTCCTCGTAGATGGAGGGCAGGTCACCTTCTGCCACCCCGGGGTTCTCTCCGCTGGCACCTGAAGCGATGCTCGGGTCAGGGCGCGCAGGGTCGACAAAGGGGGCAGAAGGGGCTCCTTCGGGGGCTTCCGAGGGAGGGGCGGTAATACCTTCTGGT
The DNA here is from genome assembly GCA_037349315.1 of Chelydra serpentina. Taxonomy (NCBI): domain Eukaryota; kingdom Metazoa; phylum Chordata; order Testudines; family Chelydridae; genus Chelydra; species Chelydra serpentina. The sequence goes on from JBAIAC010000019.1 coordinate 21,593,527, forward strand.
GCTGCCACGTCTGTCCCAGCCGGTTCTGGCGGACAAAAGCCGCTCGGGGGCAAAGCGGAAGGCTCGGCATCAGTGTCCCCCTTCCTGGTCTTCCGGGGGGCTTCCGCTTCGGTGGAGAGGAGTGGGGCTCGAGCCTTCCGCTTGCCCCGCTTCCCCTGTACTAAGGCCCAGTCCTCCATGGCTTCAGCTGGGGGCTGGCTAGTAAGGGTCGGGTCAAGGGGGAGGGGCGATTTCTTAGGGACTCGGGGAGGTAGTGGTGGGGCAGCATAAGGGAGGGAAAAATCTCTCTGGGGCGGGCCCTCTCCCACGCCCGGCGGTATCCCTGCCTCACCCTCCTCCACAGGCCTCAGCAGACTGTTTGCAGCGGGCCTCTCCCACTCGTCTGGGCACACTGCGGGAGGTACTCCCAGGGCCCGAGTGGGAGCAGCGGTGGACTGGGAAGGAGGAGGGGCGGCTCTGGGCACCGGGCATTCAGGGGCGCCGGCGATGACAGGGCCGACGCCCTGCCGGGGCTCGGGGGTCTCGGATGCTCCTCCTTGCCGGGCCAAGGGACAGTCCCTCCGGACGTGTCCCATCGCCCGGCAGAGGTAGCACCGAGCCTCCCCCGTGGAATAGTATACCCGGTAACGGGCCCCATGATAGGGGACCATAAAGGACCCCTCGAGCGCCTCCCCGTCACGTGCAGCCGGCGGCATTTGGAGCTGCACCTGCCGGCGGAACGAGAGGATGTGACGGAGGGCGGGGTCTTTGCAGCCCAGTGGGAGAGGGCTGATTACAGACATGGGTCTCCCCAGGGCAGAGAGGGCAGGTAACAGGGCGGCATTGGGGAGAAAGGGAGGGACGGAAGTGAGGACTAGGCGGACGCCTAAGTCCTCCAGCGGCTCTAATGGGACGAACACGCCCCCCACCGCCAGGCCCTTCTCCACCGCCTCTTGGGCCGCGGCCTCCGATGCGAGGAAGAAGACTACCTTCCCGTACATTTTGGAGGCCGCTACGATGGCTGTGGGCCCCACCACCCTCGCCAACGCCCGCACATAGGTTTCTACGTGGAGCGAGGCGGGTACCAGGAGGCAACGGACGCCATGCCTCCTGGTCAAGGTGGGAAAGGGGCCCCGGCCACTATAGATGGTAGCTGAGGCGGTGGGCGGGTTAGGTGACGTTGCGGCAGGTGGGGGGGTTGCCGCCACCTGGGCGTATGCCCTGGGGGCCGGGGGTGGGACACCCGCAGAGCTGGTAGAGGGAACAGCAGGGAAGGATGCCGTGGCGGTAGTGGCTGCCTCTGCCATGGAGGGCTTGGCCTTTGTCGCGGGGCCCTTACCCTTCTTTTTACCCTGGCCCTTCCTGCCGGCTGGGGGGGCTCCCCCAGGATCATGGGGGGCGAGGGACGTGGCAGCAGCGGAGGTCTCTTCAGAGTCCGCCGCTGCCGGTGCCCCAGCGGGGGCGAGAGCAGGTGGTTCGGCAGCGGCGGTCAAGGTGGAGGCTAGGGAGGGTGACGGGGGAACAGGCGGAGGAGGGGCGGCCGTGCCGTCTGGAGGGGCTTCTCCCTCCATATCGCCTGCCATGATGAGCAGGGGAGGAAGGGAAAACTCTTGAGAGGGGGGGTGGGGAGAGGAATTGGGGTGACCACTCCTCCCTGCTAGGCTGCAGGCAGGGGAGAAGGGCACTAAAAGTGGGGACAGGGTTCAGGGGTATCTTGGACTAGTGCAGGGGTAGGGTTCAGTCACCAACTCAAGATGGGAATCTGGCTCCTCTTGTTGCACTAGGGGAGGGGATGAGATAACAGCATGGGGGTGCAGTGAGATAGGGTCAAAATTAAACAGGGGAGGGGCACAAGCGCATGGGAGGGGGCATGGGTTCACGAAAGCGGGGGGCTAATCAGGGCAAACAGAGCTTCAGGGGGAGGGAGACAACCAACTAAGAATGGGGCAGAAAAACAAGGGACTAGTTTCAGGGCTAGGGTAGGGCAAACAAACAAGGCTGTAGGTGGAGAGGGGCGGGGCAGGCAAAACTGAAACCAGCAAGGGGCTGGGACCAAAAAAGGAGAGGGGCCCAGATAGCTGCAAGGGGAAATGGGGCAGGTGGCAAGGGACAAAGCAAGGGGCGTGCTGATGGAGGGGGAGGGTCAGTCCAAGGGGAACGGGGAGGGGCACGTGCACCCACGTGCGCTTGTGCAAAGTCAATTGTTGGGCTGGCTGCTGCTTCAGGCCCAAAAGGTGGAAACGGGCTCGGCTAGCCAGGCAAGCGGCTGAGTCCAGAGGCAGGAACCAGGACAGACGGTGAGCAGGCAGCAGAGGTGGTGGTGGTGGAGGAGGGGGCAGCGGTGGTGGTGGGGGTTGGAGGGGGCACAGATGAACCAGGGGGCAGGCTCTACGCCACACCCCCTGTGCCCCTACAAACACAGTCAATACCCCCACCACTAGAGCACAGTTCGAAAAATTACTCAGTTCTTGGAGGCCCCCTCCACGGTGGTCTGCAGAGTCTCCGCCGACGGTCTTCCGGGTCTCCCTCCTCTGGGTACCAGCAGCTTCCTGGCAGCAAACAGGGCAGCAGCAGCAGCTCCAGCAACTCCAGGCGGTGGTCCGGTGGTCAGTCAGGACCCCTCACAGATGGTGGTGGTCACAGCAGCGGCTGGAGTAGGGGTCCCTCACACCCCTCCTCTGGGGAGAGGGCCAGCAGGCCCCCTCCCCCCCAAGGGGTTGCTGCAGCAGCAGGAGTAGCAGAAACCAAGGTGTTGGGGGGGGAGGGGGTTCAGCTGCCAGGCAGCCAGCAACCAGAGAGTAGAGTAGTGGGAGGGGTGTCTGGCCCAGCCAGGGGAGAAGCTGGAGTAGCAGCAAACAGCAGCTGGGAGGGCCCAGGGCCTAGCAGCAGCCCCAGCAGGATGAGCAGGAGGAGCAGCAGCAGTCTTCTACCTCCTTCCCGGCCAGAGGGCTATAGGGAAGTGGTAAGGAACCAGTATGTTAGCCCCAGGCTAAACAAATCCCTGATACCTTATGGCAGTTGCTCCAGGTTAATCAAGACACCTGGGGCCAATTAAGAACCTTCCAGAAGGCAGGTAGGTTGATTGAGACACCTGCAGCCAATCAGGGGCTGTGGAAGGAGGTTGTGTGTGAGGACCTGGGAGCAAGAGGGTATACTGCTGGAAGATCCTGTGGTGAGGATAAAGAAGGTGTTGGGAGGAGTCCATGGGGAAGTAGCCCAGGGAGTTGTAGCTGTCATGCAGTTGTTCCAGGAGGCACTCTAAACAGCTGCAATCCACAGGGCCCTGGGCTGGAACCCGGAGTAGAGGGTGGGCCCGGGTTCCCCCCAAAACTCCCAACTCCTGATCAGACACAGGAGGAGTTAACCTGGACTGTGGATTCTACTAGAGGGGAAGATCTCTGAGGCAAGCAGAATCCGCCAATAAGTGCAGGACCCACCGAGGTAGAGGAGGAACTTTGTCACTATATCTATCTATCTATCTGAATTTGGTGCTTTAATGGGGCCAATTTCACAAAGCTTTAAATACTTATGAGCCAAATCATCTGGGAGAAAGAATGTCATCAGAAAAATGTGAATGATAATTGGGAATCATTTCAGAACACCTTATCAGATGCCCAAAAATCCACAATTCCACAGTGAAGGAAGAAGGCTGTGCTGGTTAAAAAAAAAAAAAAAAAGCAAACTGGTTTAGAGGATAAGCGAAGGCAGCTGTACAAAATAATATATAACAAATGGAAGAAAGGGGAATTTTATAGTAATGGATAAAAAAATCAGAAGTTAGGAATTGTAGAAAATCGATAAGGGAAGCCAAGGGACACAAGGCAAAATCTATGGCCAGTGGAGTTAAAGATAAGGGGTTTTTTAAAATGTATTAGGAACAAAAAGAAACCTGAGAATGGTATTGTTCCATTAGTAGATAGAAATGGTAGAGACTTATGATCATCATCATTTTGGAATCTGTGAATTTATGAACCAGGACTTCAACTGTCCAGGGCTCAGAAAAAGATATAGAATTGTTAAACAACTCCAAAAAATGACTAAAAATAGCTTTCTAAACATTAAAAATATCATGTCTTTAAAAAAAACAAAAAAACTGTAAATCAGGTTCTTTTGAAGCTAGAATATAATGGGCCTCATTGCAAAGCTGGGAGTCTCACAGTTCCAGTGGGATACAGCTCCTTGCCACAAGTCTCCAATTTGTCCACGCTGCACAGTGAAGCTGTGGGAGCAATGGAGCAAATTGCAGCTCTCTGATCCATAGCCACCCACTTCAGGCAAAAGCTAGAGTAGGCTCTCTGCTTCTCTAACTTCCACCCTTGATAATGACATTTACACTGTAGAGGATCAGGTGTAGTGGAGCTCTGCCAGTCCCCTCCTTTTTCCTCCAGAATGCCATCTCCTGCCCCTTACACTGAGAGAGGGGGCAGCAAGTTTCCATGAGCTGAGTGTTCCCATGAGGGAAAACCAGTGGAGAATTCTATCTCCAGCCATTTAAAACCATCTTGCACTACTTACATGGCACAAAGTGGCCTGACCAGAGAATCTGGTCTCTTTTTTTCTAGTCCTGTAGGATCACAAGATATCAGACTTTAAAGACATGATATTTAGAAAAGCAGTCACGGTCACTAACCCAGCACTTGTGCTTGTCTTAGGCTTTCAGGAAGGGGTAATTTCGAATGTGGGAGGCAGAGAAAGAAGATGAATCCATGTCTGTGGCAGGTTGATTTTTTTTAAAAAGTGGCTGTGTGAAGCTGCTCAGTGGTTTGAAGTGTTAGAGCAGATCCCAAAGAGATGGATTAGTAGATCTCAGGCAGGTGAAGTTCTCCCAGGTGCACAACAGATACATGTGCTACATGGCTCTTCAATTTGTCACATGGATCTCACTTCCACAAGAGTGTGTGGGAGAGATACAGCTAGCTAATGTTTTGTTCCTTTTGAGTCATGCATGATTAAGTCAAAGCAAAACTCTATTGAACATTCAATATTTATCAGTTCATTCTGTTACTGCTGAGCCAGGAGAGTAAAATGAGCCAGGAAGAAAGAAATATTCATTATGTTCCCATTTGGTTTACTCCTTAGTATTTCCTCTGGGAACCTGCCCTCACAGTTGAGAAATGGTGCCTTATGCCTGCCACAAGTCTACATCTCACCACTGGCTACTGATTTTCTAAAGAGTGTATACATGCTGCAGCAAATAAATCCATTTATAAAAGGTTTATTCTGTTAACCAGTGTACACGACAATGAATCCATGTATTACCTGTTTTGAATTGTCGCTGTAGATTTTCTGAAGTGATCCACACAGGCCACGGGAACCACTTCAAGTTTATACAAAACTCACTTCACATAAGTCAGAGTAGTCAACAGAAAAGTCCAGTGGTCATTTTATGGCTAATAATTACTTTCTTTTAAAAATCACTTTGTGATCAGTGGATGGAAGGTGATGCACAAATGCAAACTGTCAGTTTAAGTCCCAGTCTGAAATATATTCTAGTGCAAACGCCTCATTTGCTGGTCTATTTGCATTGCTTTTAGTCTAATAATCAGTATGATTAAACTTATCTATTGCTTTTGGCAGGGGCGGGCAGGTAAATAATCTCAGAATTATTTTTGCATTGATTCTGGCAAGTACCCACTGTGGCATTTATTTAAACAAAATATCTTAGAAAAGCTAAAACCACTTTCATGCCAAGCTATTAAAATTTTTAAAAAAAATCTGAAAGTGTAATGCCTTTTCCCTGCATTTGCTTGAATGTAATACATGTGATTAATAGATTTTAGGTACAGAAAATAAATGAATGTAAGTGACGGTGACCTTTGATTTCCATATTAAAGCTTCTAGAATCAATTGATGCATTTTACCAAAGGTGCATATTGCAGCACGTACACTAGGTACTTCCATAATGAATCTTAATCTTTAACGTGAGATATTCTTTTGAGAGAAGGGACTTGCATTACCAAGTATGAATAAAGAGGACAGTAATCATAAAAACTTGGCTGTCTTTTTTTGGCTTGTTATGAAAGATCTTGGTTTTCAAAGGAAGGACTGGCATGGGAAGTGGGATATGCTAACACAAAGTATCAAAAAAGACGCGAACAAGTAGCTCTGTGCTTCTTTTATGTCACATCCCATTTTCAAAGTTCATGAAAAATGCTTCTATATTTGTAGTTTTACTGTGAAATCAGGACTGCGATTGAAGGAAGACAGAGCCAACATGTAGGAAGTGTGATGTTGGCAGGCTCTCTCCTCTCACTTGAAGACAACTCTATTCTGAAACAGGAGAAGACAGCTAACATTTTACTCTGTATCTCACAACTGAGCAGCTCCCCTAATTTTGTGGCATGAGTCCTCTATAGAGGACAGCTCCATCCCCTCAATTTGGCAGAAGATTTGTTTTCACCTCAAAAGTTTATAGTCAAGGACTTGTAAAGAAATGTGGAAGTGTAGCTGTATCCATCTTTGTGTAGCACACATAGCTTTTCTCAGGAAGATGAACACTTAGCAGTTTCCATACTGGTGCTCCTCCCCCACCCCCGTCATCAACTCAGACAATGGTGTAAGTAGAAAGGGTGCAACACCAACCTGATATTTTCAAGACACCCCAAAATAATCTATTAAAAGGAGTGCTATTGTAATGATGCACACTCACCACCAGGGCACACCCTCATCTAAGGGCCCAAAGTTGAAGAGGTTGTCATCTCCATTGCCATCTATCTTTGTGCCTTGCTCCAGCTGATCAGGCTCATCCAAACCCCTTCCAAAGTAACACAATGTCCAGGCGCAGTCCCAAGTTCCAAAGACTCAACCAATCCTCTGGATCCTGTGTGCATCCCTTCCTAGGGTTCCATTGCCTTTCCCCACCTCTGACATCAAGCATTGTCCTGCACACCTTAAACCTTCCTGAGACTCTAACCTCCAACAATCTCTGGTGCTTTAGCCATTCACAGAAGCCAACCTATCTGTGGCTTCCTTCACTATGCTGACCTCTCCCAGAATATTTAAAAGGCCCAGGTGCCTGTTGACTTATCACCTGATCCTTCCTTAGTCCTGCCTTCTCTGGCTGAGAAGTAATTACCTAATTACTGTCCAGGTGAAGTGAATGTGACTAACTGGGGTTTTCACCCCATCGCAGCTGGTATTAGGTGCTGTGGTTGGTTACCATTAGACAGAGCCTTGAGCCATGAAGTACATATCTAAATCTGGATTGAGATCCAAACTTGCACAGCATTTAAGGGGAGTGAGGTTGAATTCAATGTTCCAGTATGGGCCCATCTCTAGTACATCATAAAGGATCAATTCTTATGTTAGAATGTTGACAGCATCTCTGTAAACTACTGGGAACAAGAAACAAAATCTACTCATAGTTGCACAGGTGCAACGGAGCAGAACTTTGCCAAAGTTGAGTTAAAAAAAACCTAAGGTATGTTACTCAGGATATGGTGGTACTGCATTCAAGCCAAAGTAAATGTATTCTAAGTAATGATTTATTGTCATTTATACTATGTTTTAACAGCCATAAATACTTTAAAGTTAAAACAGTCAAATTGTTTGAAAATTCTTAGACCTCTTACGATGAAAAGAAATTGAGAAGATGTAATAGCTGGAACAGCTTCTTTAGTAATGACTCCTCCATAATAGATGTAGTTTCAGGTGAAAAGGAGAGAAGTGAGGCTTTTAGGTTCTTCATAACAAATTTTAAATTTATTTTAGACATTCATAAGTTATTGTTGGGAAAATATTTCACAAATATTCTTCATAAAGCAGCTTCTATTTAGTTCACCATTCAGCTTTTCCTGTAGCAGTGACTGGCCATTCAACTTTCTGGCTCTAAAATATTTTAACAGCTTCATAATGTACCTATAACATTTTTGCCTACATTATATACAATTAAACAAACAAAGATATTGTATATTTTCATTTAAACAGCAAGGATGGCCAAATGCTTTTAATGATGCGAAGATTTTGATGGAAAGCTGGTCTAAAGTCCTAAACATGAATGGAACAGTAACTAACACTTTGTAGGGCCAGAATTGTATAGACCACAAATGTTTGCGGAACAATGACCTTTCTTTTCAAAAAGGGAGCACTAGACTATTTTATTTATTTATTTAAATCTAGTAAATTTGGTCTGAGACAACCACCTGCAAGATTTAAGAGAGAGACTTGAAATGTAACTACGTGGCTTATTGTAAAGTTCAGACACAATTTCTCACTATGTTTGACTTCAAGAAAGTTAAGATAACAATGCCTGGGCTATTAAGTGGGAAGATACTATTTTCTGGGCAGAGTTCACAGCTGGTCTGCCAAGGCCGAACACCTAGAGATCGAAAAAATCAAACCATTTAAAAAGCCCCCCAGAAGAAGGGTGGTGGTGGTCAACAGCTACCCAGAGGCTGGGAGAAGGAGTAGTCTCTGACAGAGAGAGACTTGAAGGGTATGTCTGCACTGCAATTAGACACCCACAGTTGGCTTGTGCTAACTGATTCAGGCTTGCAGGGCTTGAGCTAAGGGGTTGTTTCATTATAGAACAGCCCAGGCTCTGGGACCTTCCCACCTCTGAAGGTCCTAGAGCCTAGGTTCCAGTCTGATCCCAAACATCTACACTGCAATTAAACTGCCCCTTACTCGGAGCCCTGTGAGCCTGAGCCAGCTGGCACGGGCCAGATGTGGGTTGTTACTTGCAGTGTAGACATACCCATAGAACAGACTGCAGCGGAGCAGTCTGCTTCGCCCAGCCTAGAGGTAGCTGGGCTGAATGCAACTTACCAAAGCTTGCAAGGAAAGATTAAGATTTAGATAAGGTGAAATATGAGTATAGGGCTTCACTCTGTTAACTCTTCTCTCTGATTGCCGTGTAGCTTTGGGTGAATGAATACATAAATAAAACTTTGCTTATAAGAAGCTGGTTTTGAGACATTTTAAGCCGCCACTGGCCCAGGCTCCTGGAAAAATAAGGCTAACAGGTACCAAACAATTAGAACGGTCAGATTGGCATGATTAGGAAACAGAGAGTTGTGACAGTTCATGTTCGTGGGGAGTGTCACCTAGTGGTCAGGGGGATAGGCCCTTCTACATGCGGAAGGGCGGGGTATTTGAAAGGAGCACCCAGGCCCTCCCACGCCACCTGGCTCCAGCCAAGGGCCCTGTGAGATCTACCAAAGGTATGACACCAGAAATGCCTTATGGCTGCCCGTTATTTCCTACCATCCCTCTATTGTCCAAAGCTCACACCCTGCAGCAAGAAGGTGCGAAGGGGGTCTGCTCACCACTTCGCATCTCTTCGTGGCTGGGCAGCTCGCTCTCTCGGCGGCAGCAGCTGCCTCTGAGATTTGGCCAGTCTGCTTCCAAGTCTCTTGCAGGTTACAGTGGGGCAGGGCTGGCTGAGCCAGCCAGGAGCAAGTTCTTAACCCCTTGTTGCCCAGTGTGAAATTTGTATATCTCATCATAGGGGGCTGCAGCCCAGAGAGCCAGTCTGAAAGTGGCAGGACCACACAGTTCCACCTAGAGAGGGATGAAGGTAGTGAAAAACATCGCCAAAGGGGTACATTCAAGAGGGACTAAAAAATATCTAAAGCACAGCTCACTCTGTAACTGTGACAACAGGGTACAAGCAGTAGTGTAGCCGGGGGGGAGCGGCCGCTCCCCCTGTGAGGAAAAGTGGCGCTAAGGCGCCGCCCGAGCCCGGCTGCAGGAGCCGGGCTCGGGGGGCGCTTTAAAGGGCCAGCAGCTCCCCGCAGCGGCAGGAGCCGCCGGCCTTTTAAAGCGCCCCCCCCCCACCCCCCAGCCTAGCTCCGGCAGCGGGGCTGGGGGGGGGGCGCTTTAAAAGGCTGGCAGTTCCTGCCACTGCGGGGAGCTGCTGGCCCTTTAAAGCGCCCCCCCCCAGCCCCGCTGCCAGAGCAGGGCTGGGGGGAGTGCTTTAAAAGGCCCAGGGGCTCCGCAGGGGTTGGAGCCCTGGGCCCTTTAAAGCGCCACCGGGTGAGTACAGGGGGAGCGGGGAGGTGCCTTTTTATAGCGCCGCCGCTCCCCCTGTGCTCTAAACCTGGCTACGCCACTGGGTACAAGTCTGGTGTCACAAGTGCTATTGTGGAGCTCAGAGGACACACATCTAGGGAAAAAAACCATCAGGAGACAAGACAACAAAGATGAGCAAGGGCAATGGAGCAAGTCAGACTATGATTCTAGTTAGAGTTTTATGTCACCTTCTCTTAGCATCTCACAAATTATAAATCAAGAGAAATACTAGATCTGGATCTCTTTCTCTCTATACGCCAGCTGGAGAGAATTTTTTGGTTTGTTTTGGTGTGGGATTATTACATGAACGCTAAGTCACGAAAGCCTCCCTATGGACAGAGCATGGCCAATAGACAAAGTCCAGGACTTCTCAGAATTGCAGGCAGACCAGATGCATGGATGGCAAAATGCAACCTACGAATCTTCTCACAGTCCAATTGAAGCAGGCTGTAGTGTGCTAGAGATCTCAAATAATGGAGATTTATCACATAGGGCAATTCCTAAAGGTGAGAGAGAAAAAAGTACTTTCCAGCAGAATAACTTGATTGTGGGGGATGGAGAAAAATGGTTTAAATTATGTAAAAATAAATCTATGAAGGTTCAAATTTATTAACTACTTTTTTTCAAGAAACTTGATGGTAAAGGGTCCATCAGCACAAACTTATTTAAAATGCAGTTCTATTCAGAAAAGTGAATTTGAAAAAAAAGGGAATCCACTTCCACATCAGATCTGTTCTGTATATGTGTTCAGACTCACTTTTTTTTTTTACTTTGGTGACAATGAGATGATTTTATTCCTAAAACTAAGTGCTCTGTATTCTCTTTCATCTAGTACAAGCCCTCATATTTGCAAAGAAAAGCTTGAAAATGTGAGTCAAGTGTTACCAATGCAGTGGCATCTGCCTGAGTTGACAAACAGGCCAAAAAAACAGCTCTGAGAGGTGTCAACTGCACTATGCATCTTAATGGAGTGTCAACTTCAAGTTACACTGCACTAGGGGCATCAGCACCACCCCAGTGGAGCACTCTGTGGCAGCATACCTTAGACTCCTTATCCAAGCAGATACCGCCACGGCCAGAGTGTAAGTACTGGGGAGCCTCTTAGCTTCCATTTCTATCTCTCCAGGGCACCAGTGTACCTCTGTTGCTCCCAAAAGGCTGGGGCTGCTGGCACTCCTTTAAGAAAGAAGGGTCCTGCCCCTGTCATTCCATGTGGGAGGGTATGATTTGGACAGATCTACGTACGGTGTGCCTACAGCCCTGGATTGCCTTGATCAGTGCTTGGTTGGTCATCAACAGAATTGCTTAGAATTCTTAAGTTCCAATCATGTAAAACTATGCAAATCCACTGAAGACAGTAAGATTGTGGAGCCCCCTTATGACAGCATCCTGCTATGGGTGGGTGTAACAACTGCCCATCATTTAAAAGAGCTGTAAGAAGCCATTAAGCTCTTCTATGGAACCAGGCAACTGAAACAATAAGGGTCTCCAACCAAACAGACATATGTCATTGCCCAAACAAAAGGCACACATGAGGTTGCTCAGGCATATGAACTATAAGAATGAAGGTACTTTGCAGAGTATTATTTGAGTAGAGGGGTCAGTGTGAGAGAAGTCTACGCTCAAAACTTATGCCAACATAGCTACAGTGCTCAGAGGTGTGAAAAATCCATACCACTAGCCATCATAAGTTTGCCAACCTACCCCCCACTGTAGACAAGGCTAAGTCAATGGAAGGGTTCTTCTGTCAACCACGCTACCGTAGCTCAGGGAGTGGAGTTACTATAGTGATGGAAGAACCCCTTCTGTTGCTGTACTAACATACCTGTAGAGTCCACAGGGTTACAGCGCCATAGCTATGGGGTGGTAGCTATTCTGCTATAACCCCCATAGTGTAGACAAAGCAGTGAAAAACACCATAGAGTTACACCAAGAAGTACTGGGAACTTAGCTTTTCTCAGGGCCAAGAGAGCTTTTGGGCTAAGTGCTAACTGGAAGAAGGGTTTGGAACTGTGACCCACCCTGTCTCCTGTTGTTTGATTCCTGCTACATTCAGAGAAACAAGACTTTGTACATTCTTTATAAATAAATTGGATGCATCAAAGAAACACTTGACTCCACCAATTTCTCCCTCTAACTTGAACAACTTGCAAGACCCCAAATTTTTGGATAACTGCTTGGGTCAAAAAGCATAATTATAGTTTGGTCTGCAGAGCCATTGTTACAGGTCACAGGCTATGAAAACGAAAAAGCCTAGCTTGATTTTCAGATTCGAGGGTGAATTTATAGAATTTTAAAGTTAGAGAAATAAGTTATTTCACTTGTACAATAAGTCAACGTGATAAACATTTTTGAGATAATAAACAAAGCCCTATAGTACCTATGTTTAGAGAATAACTTTTCAGAGTAAAACTGCAATTAGAAACTGTTCTTTGAAGTTAAGGGTCAGAACAATTCTGTTTAAGACATAATGCTGAAGTACTGAAAAGTTAGAGATTTTGCCTTGGCCGACTTTACTTTCATGTGTTTATTTCATCAAAAGTTACAAAGCTTTGACACATCAGAATTGCTGGAGTGGAGCTTAAGAACCTGTGTAGATGAATAGCCTTCAAAAGCTATATAAAAACTTGTATACTTCAAAGATTGGAGGAAAAGATTGTTCATCAAGGGCAGAGGACTACATAATACAACTTAATTTTTTCTTAAGTGTTATAGGATAGAAATTATACTGTCTGGAATCAACAGATTCTCAAGTACTAATACTCCCAAGGGAAGCTTTATAGTGTATATGCAACATGCTCTTCAAGTGTGTGTCATATCTCCATCTAGTAGCTAGTCAATACTTAGAACAAAAGCCTACTGCCATCTACTTACAGAACTACTGCTTTATCTCAAGTGGTAGATATCAGCACTTTGTTAGGGAAGATCTGGGTTCAAAACCTGCTGATGACCTGTAGTGACAGTCATTATATAAACACAAAGAAATACATGGTTTTTTTAAGATACACAAACATGACTCTTAATCATGTTAAGGGGGGGAAGGATAGCTCAGTGGTTTGAGCATTGGCCTGCTAAACCCTGGGTTGTGAGTTCAATCCTTGAGGGGGCCATTTAGGGATCTGGGGCAAAATCTGTCAGGGGACAGTACTTGGTCCTGCTAGTGAAGGCAGGGGACTGGACTCAATGACCTTTCAAGGTCCTTCCAGTTCTAAGAGATTAGCATATCTCCATTTTTTTTTAATTTTACAATCATATGCAGAAAATATAATTTTGCTATGTTTGCAGTGTCGGTGTACCCATGTTGGTTCCAGGATATTAGATCGACAAGGTGGATGAGGTAATATCTTTTATTGAACCAATTCTACTAGTGAAAGAGACAAGTTTTTGAGCTGACACAGAGCTCTTCTTGTTCCCAGACCTGAAGAAGAGCTTATATGGCCCATCCACAATTGCAATTAGCAAATATATCCAACAGCCAGAGATGGGACACTACACAGGGAGGTCTTAGCATTACTGCAGAGAATTCTTTCCCAGGTGTCTGGTTGGTGGGTCTTGCCCACATGCTCATGATATAACCAATCACCATATCTGGAATCAGAAAGGAATTTTCCTCCGGGTCAGATTGCCAGCGATTCTGGGGCATGGAGGTTCACCTTCCTTTGCAGCGTGGGGCACAGGTTACTTGCTTGTTTGAACTAGAGTAAATAGCAGATTGTCTGGCTATACTGAAAGGACAGGAGACATTTGATGTGGTTTTAATCAGGCCACAACTTTATTATTAGATGTCTGGGACTACCCAGCTGATAAAAATATACAGTGCAGGTAACCCCATGTTCATTCAATAGTTAGCCAGGGGCTTCTGCCAGCCCCTGCTTTTTTCCATCCAAATCCCAGTCAACCTATTGCTGGGACCTTACCATCCACTCCCCCTCATAAGAGGGTTAAAGTAGGTTATAAGAAAGAGGGGTTGGCTCCCTGCTGTACCATTCATAGGATCCCCAACCACCTCACCCTACCCCTGTTCCATTCCTTTAACAAACACCTCAATTTTAAGACCTTTTCCAAGACCTTTATCCAGTCACTGTATACCTTCCCTATGGAGTACCTGCACTTGACATCTACCATACGTATCAGAGGGGTAGCCGTGTTAGTCTGGATCTGTGGAAGTGACAAAGGGTCCTGTGGCACCTTATAGACTAACAGAGGTATTGGAGCATAAGCTTTCGTGGGTGAATATCCACTTTGTCGGATGGCTTGCATCTGCCCAAGTGGGTATTCACCCACGAAATCCTTTGTTAGTCTATAAGGTGCCACAGGACCCTTTGTCGCATCTACCAGAAGGAGGCACCAGCAATTAGCTTGGCTGCCTCTCCCCCAAACCCAGTTGGGTTCCCAAACATCTTTCACTCCCCCATTTTATATCGGCCAAAACAGCTCAGCACCCAAGCCTGACGGGGAACACCATCCTCACTGGATAATTCTGGTGCCTCTTATGACCCCAAGGAATTTGGCCACCCCCTGTTCACATCCTCCTCACCTTGTCCACCCAGGTGGTGCCTCAAAGCTCCCTGCCAGACCCCGTGTTAAAAATTATGTGGTCAGACATGCATTATTTTCTCTTGGAAAAATTGAAGGATCAGCTTCAAGTCCCTTTTTGCTCTGAGCATTAGTTCAACCCCTTTACACATTCCCAAATGGTGTTTTCCAAGGTGTGCCACCATTATATCGGTGACTGCTGAAGGGCCCCCACCGCGTGCAGCAGTGGTATCAATGGGTCCAATAACATGCTCCTCCTTCCATGCCCACTCAGGCTTGCACCGTCACTGGACCCTGGTTGCAAACCCTCAAGGCAACTAGGATGCCCACCTCTGAGTACAGAAAATAATCCTATGCCCACAGATTCACCCCGCAGTCTGCATGGCTGGTCTTCCAACATCTGGAATGAAATTATAACACATTAAATTGATTTATCACCCAAGGTTGTGCGCTCACGTTTTGTATGCTTCCGAATGCCAACACCTGATTGCCTGAATTGCCTCTGCCACCATACCCAGCTGAACTGCTGCTGTTGTGGCCCTGATTCCAAATAAGTAGGAACCAAATTCCATGAGGCAGAATCCGGCTCACCACCTTCCTGGAGAATAAGAGAATTCTTTCCCAGGTGTCTGGCTGGTGGGTCTTGCCCACATGCTCACGGTCTAATTGCTCACCATATTTGGGGTTGGAAAGAAATTTTCCCTGAGGTCAGATTACCAGAGACCCTGGGGATGGGGGTTTACCTTCCTCTGCAGTGTTGGGCATGGATCACTTGCTGGTTTGAACTAGACTAAATAGTGGATTCTCTGTAACTTGAAATCTTTAAATCAAGACTTGAGCACTTCATTAACTCAGCCAGTAGTTATGGGCTTATTGTAGGAGTCGGTGGGTGAGGTTCTGTGATCTGAGATGAGCAAGAGCTCAGACTAAATGATCACGATGGTCCCTTCTGGCCTTTAAGCCTATGAGTATCTTTAATATTGTAGAGTGATGTCCATGAACGTGTTAATTTGTGAAAGTCAACAGCTATCAATAGTTGCTAGTAACAGTAGTTGACCCTCAAGATATAACCAGCCACTGAAGGTGTCTGACAGTAAAATGCTGCTGTCTTGTGTTTTATTGACTTAGTCACTTAACATGTTGCTGATATAGTAGCATTGGTGGCATTTTCCCTGGAACTGGTCTGAAGTGGGTTTTACTGTCACTTGCTTGCTAGAGTACAAAAATTTAGCTGTTAATAAACATAGCTGTATTTCTGATTTGCCTCTGGATTCTTAAATGTTGTTGTTCTTTCAATATCACAAATTATAGTACTAGTGATATAAAAGATGAGCTATAGTCAAGGCCCTTCATTTTCAGTTTACTAGTTTTTATCAAAACATGCCTCAGTTTTACAAAAAAATTCATTTTACCGATTTTTCACCCAAATTTTGGACCATTCAGGTACATGAAAACACTGATTATGTTAAGAAAATCCCAATATGTTACCTTTGATAGATGTGTTTAAGAGCCATGCTGCTTCCTGCATCTTCAGTGTCCCGCCTGGCTCGGCTGATGTGAACAGATCATTTTCTAAATTCAGCTACATCCAAGACTGCAGGAGAACAAGCCTTGGAAAAAACATTTTGAAAAAACTGCTTCAAGCCTACTTTACCCGGGACATTTGGAATTTACACTGAAGCCCCTTACATCAAGCATAACAGAAGCAAACTGTTCTTAAAAGAACACAAACCCCAGTACTACATGGCTTTTACTTACAACACTTTTAACTGTTTGCTATTTGTTGTTGTCCTGTCCCCCCACATCCCCTAATATTAAGCCAGTTATTTACCTGGAAACTGTGAAGTTAATTTTTTGCAATTCTTCCATTGACCGTACCACATCTACACTATGGGTTAGGTCAGCATAGCTATAACAAACATCCATAAAGATTCCATCCGATGAAGTGGGTTCTAACCCACGAAAGCTTATGCTGAAATAAATGTGTTAGTCTCTAAGGTGCTACAAGTTTTTCTTTCTTATTTTCGTTTTGCTGACACAGACTAACACGGCTACTACATTGAAACCTATTGGTAATCACTATATGTTACAGAACTTTACATTTAAGTGTTGTACTTACATTAACTAATTGAATATGTAGGCCATATATAATCTTCCCTGCCCATCCTGCCACCACTGATTGCAGCAGAGGCAGGATTAAGCCCTGTATTTGTAGCTAGAACCATGCAAAAATTTCCTAAATTTCCTAGGTTTAGAATCAGACGATGGTCATTTGGTGTCAAGTTTTCTGCTAAGCAAAGAAGCCAAGTACATCTGGCAATTTTCAGGCCAAACCATTTTTGAAGCCATAGCTACAGGGGGTTCTAACATCTGACTTCAAAATAATACCTAGTTACAATATCTTAATTACTGAGAAACTACCGTCCCTCCAAAATTATCTCACTGCAAGGTAGTTTGTGGACTCCAAAGTCCTGATGACATGGGAAGGCTATAGGGCTGAAGCACAGAAAGGCTTGGGCTGTATGAAATGCATCAACCCAGGTTCAGATGTTCTGGGTGGAGTTTTGTAGGCAGGACTAAAACAAACTCACCCTCACTTCAGATAGGATCAACAGTCTAGTTGAAATTGTCTCATAGCCTTAGATGATCAAACTTCTGAATATCTGACCTCAGTGTGTACTACAGATTTACGATATTGTGATGACCCAATTATTTGGATAATGGCACAGAACATGCACTTATAAAGTTTACAGATGACACCAACCTGGGAAGGTTTGTAAGTATTTTGGAGGACAAGATTAGAATTCAAAATGATCTTGACAAACTGGAGAAATGGTCTGAACTAAAATGGATGAAATTCAATAACAATAAAGGCAAAGTACTACACTTAGACAGGAATAATCAAATGCACAAATATAAAATGGGAAATGACTGCCTAGGAAGGAGAAATGCAGAAAAGGATTGTGGTGGGAGGGTGGTTTACAATGGATCACCAACTAAATATGAGTCAACAATGCAATATGTTGGGGGAGAGGAAAGCAAATATCATTCTGGGATGTATTAGCAGGAGTGTTTTAAGCAAGACATGAGAAGTAATTCTTCTACTCTATTCATCACTGATAAGTATTGTATCCATTTTTAGGTGCCAGACTTCAGGAAAAATGTGGATAGACTGGAGAAAGTCCAGATGAGTGCAACAAAAATGATTAAAGGTCTAGAAAACATGACCTACAAGGAAAGATTGAAAAAAATGGATTTGGTTAGTCTGGAGAAGAGAAAACCGAGGTGGGGACAGGATAACAGTCTTCAAGTACGTAAAAGGTCACTATAAAGAGGACAGTAATTAATTGTTCTTAACCACTGAAGACTGGACAAGAAATAATGGTCTTAAATTGCAGCGAGGGAAATTGAGGTTACACATTAGGAAAAACTTCCTAATTGTAAGGGTAGTTAATAACTGGAACAAATTACCTAGGAGGTTTTGGAATCTCTGTCATTGGAGATTTTTAAGAGCAGGTTAGACAAACACCTGTCAGGGATTATCTAGATAATACTCAATCCTGCCTCAGTGCAGGGGACTGGACTAGATAACCAGTCAAGGTCCCTTCCAGTCCTACATTTCTCTGATTATATGATTTAAACACACAGCTAACTGTATTTTGCATTTGGCCACAATTCAGGTGATAACTCTGTGTACTGTACATTCAGAATATTTAGAGTCCTTTCTGCCTTTGTGTACCAAAATCTCCCACCAGAAATCAGGAACACACCTGTGAATATACCTCGTTGTAGTGAGGCAGAGTGGCCACCCTCCAGACTTGAGAGTGAGGGACCACTACACTCCCTGTGGTGGGCAGAGCCAACACCCCCCCTTGCCAGAAGTATTGGGGTGGTATAGGAAGTATAAAGGGGGACCCTGTAGCTCAGTTGGGGCTGAAACAGGGAAGGATGTGAACACCCCTTCTAAGGAGTCCAAGCACAGGCACCGACTTTCTCTGGCGCCGGTGGGAGCTCACGCCCAGCGTCGGGGGCGGGGCCCCGCCCCCAATGCCAGGCCCCGCCCCCGACGCCGGGTGACGTTGCGGGGCCCCGCCCCCGAGGCCAGGTGACGTTGCGGGGCCCCGCCCCCGAGGCCGACGCAACGTCGCCCAGCATCGGGGGCGGGGCCCCGCAACGTCTCCCGGTGCTAAGGTAAGATGGCGGTGGGCCCCGGGGTTGGCGGGGAGCTGGCCGTGGGTCCCGGGGATGGCGGGGAGCTGCCGGTGGGTGCGGAGCACCCACCAATTTTTCCCCGTGGGTGCTCCAGCCCCGGAGCACCCACAAACTCGGCGCCTATGAGTCCAAGCCCTATGCGGGAATCCAAACCAGCAGCTGAGCAGCCCAGCACCCTACTGACCGAAAAAGTGGAGAACTCTGCAGAGTTGCTGGAAAGGATGCCACCAGACTGTGAAGTGGCAAGATGGAGCCCAGTGCCAATGGAGCAACGCAGGCAGAGTTGAGTAGGAAGTAGCCCAGGGGAACCAGACTTTGGTCCAGTTGTGCTGCTGGGAAGTGGGTCAGCATGTTTGTGTTTCCCCACTGACCCAGTGGAGGGACCACCCACCACTAACAGGACCATCAGCTGGGACCCAGTTGAATAGGGGTGGGGCCGGGTCTCCCTACCGCCAGCCCCACACCTGGGGTGGGCTGCATACTTCCCCCTAGGCCAGAAGGCCTGTACCTGTGGATTATTGTCTGCCCCAAGCAGGAAGCTCAGGGCTAAAGACTACTTGTTGCTCTGCCCTGCCCAGAGGGACAGAGCTCCCAGACTGTTAATTGATAGCCATCCCAGTCAGGAGGATGCATACTAGAGACTGCTTGTTGCTCTGCTCCGGCTAGCAGGGCCTGAGCCTGACTATTGTTGCCTGTAGTAGTAAGGCAGAGCAGCCTCCCTCCTGACGCGAGAGCAAGGGAACACTACACTCATTTATGGATGAACACAGTCTATGTTCAGAGTCTAGGGTAGGTCTCCAGCTGCTCAATCCAGAAAACTCAGATTTGAGAGTCAGGCAGAGAATTAGACATAACATCTACGGACACAATCAGACATTGGCAGCTGCACATCCCCAAGAGGAGGATTTTATTATAGGAGAGAATTTCTTTTCTTGACCTAGGCCACAAGCATTAGCCAATTTAATTAGTCCTCTGTTCAGATTAGGGCTTCAACAATAAAGTACTACTTCTGCCTCTTTACACACAAATAGAACTACCTGGAACAAAGGATGATAACTCCTTAGGTTTTGTAAATTGTGCCTGGCACACAGCAATATTCAATGGCTACTGGCAAAGGATGGGAGAAAATTAAAAACTGCTTTAGTAAGTCTCAGAGGATAACATCATTTTAATGTTATGCTCTTTGAGTTAACAAATGTGCCTGAAGAGGCCCAAAAATTAATGAGTGTTTTGGCAGGATTCTTTTATAAAAGGTAAGTTGTCGATCTGAATGACCTCATGTCAGTATCACCTAGTTTTAAATTATATTTACATGATTTTTAAAAGGCAGCATTTCATTGAATTTAAAATGCAGGGCTTATCTTTGAATTAAATAAGAATGAAAATAATTAATGGGGAAATACTGATAGGATGGTTGATCAGTATAGAAGCACTGAGGACAAATTCTTCCATACTTGAAGTCATACAAAAATTAAATAATTTTACTTAGCTGCAAGAATGTTACACTCTCAACAGACTGGCAGTGGAATATGGAGAATTTCAAGCGTGAGTCTAGTCTGAATACAGATCAGAAGTCTAATTATGCAAACACTTTTTCAAGTGAGTACCGCTCACTTACATAAATAAACAGTCCCCTTGGTTTCACATGAGTAAGTGTTTGAAACTGCACACTAGGTTGTTGGTGACCCAAAGTCACAAGAGTGTCCAGTGTGAAATGAACTCGTGCCTGCATGCCCACATCAGAAAAACTATCAGCATAACCATAGTTGGCACTGATTGGCATTCCCAAGAGATGCCACGCACTGAATGGGAATGGAGAATGTTCTCAGACACAAAGGTGGTGGTCCCTCCTACGTCAACGTTCAGACACACATGTGAAGTAGCAAAGGCTAGGAACACTTGAACTTCCTTTGCCTGTTCTGTACCCTGTCCTTTGGATAGAGAATTTCAGTCTCCAAGGGAGTCAAACAAAGAATCTTTCATCGTCACAAAATGTATATTAAAAAAAAATCATACAAGAACAAAGGTAATTCTAGTCAGTGGGCTAGTGTCACAAAGAAATGTAGATGTGGTGACAGTGAGCGTTGCCACCCCTAATTTGTGAGGACCTCCGTCATAACTTCTAGCCCATGGGCTAGAATACTCACCTGGGATGTGAGACACCCCCAGTTTAAGTCACCCCTCCAACTGATGGGGAGAAGGAATTTGAACTGGGCTCTGCCATCTTTCAGGTGGGATAATCTGATGTAAAGGTCCTTCAGTCTCTCCTGTTGAAGCTGTTCCACTGTTGATAAAGAAGTCATTAGAGCTGAGGGACTGGATCCTGGGTCTCCCATCTTCCAGCTGAGTGTTCTAACCACCAGGCTACAGAGTTAGTTTTTCGATTTCTCTCTCTCTCTCTCTCTCTTTATTAAATAACACAAATTTAGAAAGAAAAGAGGTCCTTCTGTGATACCTGAAAAAAACTTGGATAGGTCATAAGAACATAAGATTGGCCATACTGGGGCAGACCAATGGTCCATCTAGCCCAGTATCCTGTCTTCCGACAGAAGCTAGTGCCAGATGTTTCAGAGGGAATGAAGAGAACAGAGCAATTTATCAAATAATCCATCCCCTGTCATCCAGCTTCTGGCAGTCAGAGGTTTAAGGATACCTTGAGCATGGGGTTACATATTTGACCATCTTGGCTAATAGCCATTGTCGGACCTATCCTCCATGAAGTTATCTAATTATTTTTGAACCCAGTTATTCTTTTGGCCTTCACAACATCCCCAGCAATGAGTTCTACAGGTTGACTGTATGGTGTGCAAAGTACTTCCATAGATTTGTTTTTAAACCTGCTGACTATTATTTACATCGGGTGACCCTTGGTTCTTGTGCTACGTGAAGGGGGAAATAACACTTCCTTATTAACTTTCACCACATCATACATGATTTTATAGACATCTATCATATCCACCCTTGGTCCTCTCTTTTCCAGACTGACCCCTGCCAGTCTTTTTAGTCTCTCCTCATATGGAAGTTGTTCCATATCCTTAATCATTTTTGTTTCCCTTCTCCATAATTTTTCCAATTCAACTATAGCTTTTTTGAAATGGGACGACCAGACTCCATGCAATATGCAGGGTGTACCAGGGATTTATGTACTGTAGTGGCACTGTGATATTTTCTGTCTTCTCTCTCCGTTTCCTAACGGTTTCTAACATTGTTAACTTTTTTGATTGCTGCTTCACATTGAGCAGATGTTTTCAGAGAACTGACCATGATGACACCAAGATCTCTTTCTTGAGTGGCAACCGCTAACTTAGACCCCATCATTTTGTATGTTTAGCTGGCATTATGTTTTTCAATGTGCATTACTTTGAATTTATCTACATTGAATTTCATCTTCCATTTTGTTGCCCCCTCATCCAGTTTTGTGAGATCCCTTAGCAGTCTCTTAGCACTCAGCTTTGGACTTAACTATCTTGAGTAATTTTGTATTGTCTGCAAACTTTGCCATATCATTATTTACACCTTTTTCTAGATCATTTATGAATATGTTGAACAGCACTGGGCCCAGTACAGCTATTTATCTCTCTCCACAGTGAAAACTGGCCACTTAATCTTGTCCTTCGCTTCCTCTCTTTTAGCCACTTACTGATCCATGAAAGGATTTTCCCTCTTATCCTACGACTGCCTACTTTGCTTAAGAGCTTTGGGGAGGGGCCTTGTCGAACACTTTCTGAAAGTCCAAGTACACCCTTGTCCACGTTTGTTGACACCCTCAAAAAAGTCTAATATATAAGTGAGGCATGATTTCCCTTTACAAAAACCGTGTTGACTTCCCCCAACATATCATGTTCATCTATGTGTCTGACAATTCTTTTCTTTAATATAGTTTCAACCAATTTGCCTGGTACTGAAGTTAGACTTACTAGCCTGTAATTGCCAGGTTCACCTCTAAAGCCTTTTAAAAAAAAATCAGCATCATATTAATTACCCCCCCCAGTCCTCTAGTACAGGGGCTGATTTAAGTGATAGGTTACATATCACAGTTAGTAATTCTGCAGCTTCACATTTGAGTTCCTTCAGAACGTTTGGGTGAATGCCATCTGGTCCGGGTGACCTATTACTGTTTAATTTATCTATTTGTTCCAAAACCTCCTCTACTGACACCTCAGTCTGGCAACTACTCAAATTTGTTACCTGAAAAGAATGGCTCAGGGAATCTCCTGACATCTACAGTGAAGACCAATGCAAAGCATTTATTTTGCTTCTCTGCAATGGCAATGCCTTCCTTAAGTGCTCTTTTAGCACCTCTGTCCTCCAGTGACCCCACTGATTTTTGGGCAGACTTACTGCTTCTGATGTACTTACCACAAATTTTGCTGATAGTTTTTGATTCATTTGCTAAATTGCTCTTCAAATTCTTTTTTGGCCTAATTATACTTTTATACTCGACTTGCTAGAGTTTATGTTCCTTTCCATTTTCTGCAGTAGAATTTGACTTGCAATTTTTAAAAGATGTCTCTTAGGGTATGTCTATACTTACGCGTCCGGTCGGAGGCGCGGGATCGATGTTCTGGGTTCGATTTATCGCGTCTAGGAAGTGCTCCACCGTCGACGCTGGTAATCCAGCTCGACGAACGGAGTAGGCGGAGTCGACGGGGGAGCCTGCGCGCCGCGTGTGGACCCCGGGTAAGTGCTTTTTCATTCGAACTAAGATAGTTCGACTTCAGCTACGTTATTCACGTAGCTGAAGTTGCGTATCTTAGTTCGAATTATGGGGTTAGTGTAGACCAGCCCTTACTCTGTTGTTTAGGCATGGTGGTATTTATTTGGTTCTCTTATGGTTTGGTTTTGTATTTTTGTTTGGGGTATACATACAGTTTGAGCTTCTATTACAGTGTTTTTAAAAAGTTTCTGTGCAGCTTGCAGGCATTTCACTCTTGTGACTGTTCCTTTTAATTTCCATTTAACTAGCCCCCCTCATTTAGTGTAGTTCCTCCTCCTGAAGTTAAATGCTACAGTGGTGGGTTTCTTCGGTATTTCCCATCACCACCCTCCAAGAATGTTTAAATTTAATTATACTATGGTCTTTATTACCAAGCATTCAGCTAAATGCATATTTTGGACCAGATCCTGTATGTCACTTAGGACTGAAACAGGAATTGCCTCTCCTCTTGTGGGTTCCAGGACTAGGTGCTCCAAGAAGCAGACACTAATGGTGTCTGCAAATTTTATCTATGCATCCCATCCCAAGGTAACAGTCAATACGGAGCTAGTTGAAATCCCCCATTATATTAGGTTTTCTGTTTTTGTAGCCTCCTTAGTTTCCATGAGCATTTCACAATCACCGTCACTATCCTGGTCAGTAGTATATTCTTACTACTATACTCTTATTAGTCAACTGTGTAATTTCGATCCATAGAGATTCTATGGTACTGTGTGATTTATTTCAGATTTTTACTCGATTAGATTCTATGCTTTCTTTTGCATATAGTGCCACTCTCCCACTAGTGCAACCAACTCTGTCATTCTGATATAGTTTGTACCCTGGTATTACCATGTCCCAGTGATTAGCATTGTTCCACCAAGTTTTTGTGATACTTGTTATATCAATATCCTCATTTAATACCATGCGCTCAAGTTCATTCATCTTTGGGTTTAGATTTCTTGCATTTGTATACAAGCACTTATAAAATAAATACTGCAAATGCCAAGAAACTATATAGCACTTCTGTTGCAACTACATCTTATCCTGAAACAAAAAGTTGTTAGTTTAAAAAGAAAAAAAATAGGTTTCAGAATTTTGTGACATAGCTGTTAGATATGTGACCTGATCGGTCAGTTGAGTGTTGAAATCAAAAACATAAGCACCTGTTGCTAAGGAAACACAACACATTGATCGATGCAATATTCTTTACAGTCATTGAAAAAAGCAGCAGCAAAGGGGGAAAAAAGGACCAGTTATCAAAATGGTGCACTAGACTGGCCCGTTTAAAAAATTCAAATTATCACATTTGTTTCTATGCAAATTCACAGAAAATAGTTCTAGTTTTACATGTTAAAATAACCAAGGGGAAAGGTAGAAAGGCTTGCTAATAGCTATTTTTTAAAATACATTTGTGATTTGATACATTTGTGACCATCTGAAATGATCACTCCTGATGTATCAGTGCGGAATACATTGGTGCAGCCATTGAAGTAACTATAATAGCCCAGGAAAAATGTTGAAGCTGTTAGTTTGATGATTGATGGAAGCACTGCCAAAACAGCAAGGGAATTTGTCAATGTGCTTCTGAAGTTTTTAAATGATGATCCTGGCAAAGTATAAACAAACTGAACTCAAAACAGAATTGTTTCCAAGTCCTAGTACTGATACTTACATAGACTCATTTAGTGTATTGTTTTAATTAGGAATCATCAACTGGAATAAAGATCCATGCATTGCTAAACTGAGGCAGATGGGGCTAGTCAAACATGGAAGAGCTAAAGCAAAACATCAAAATGAGTTTACTTGGCTTTTATAAATGTATTGCCTGCTGGTCTGTTGCAGGGCCAGATAGATACAAAAAGGCATCCGATGTGTTTTGAAAAAGTTAGTCAGTCAATCATCACAATCCGAATGGTCATAAATGCCATAAAACCTCACATTACGATTTCCCCAATTCCCACACTTGGTTGATAGAACTTATCTTCCACAGATGTTTTAGACATCTGAGTTTTGGTTTCCATGTGGCCTTCTCACATTTCAGGCTAGCACGTCTGCCTTCATTCTCATAGAATATCCATGCTGTCATAGCCTACTGCATTACTTAACTTAATGCCTTCTCAGTATTTGCTATGTTGGTCACTTTCTTCTACCTATATAATTCAAAACCAGAGAAGTGCAAACTAAGAGTCTAAATCTGAGCATCTTTGAAGTTTGAAGGTGTAGATCTTAAATTTTGCAAATAGTTTTTATCTTTAAAATGGCTAAACAAAATTATGTATCCAAACACCCTTGCCCTTTAGGATGTTTGAAATCTGCATCCAAATTTTGAAGATTGTGACTGTATCTATTCACATTATACTTCTATTTACAACTGTTTGTCACTTACAGCCCTGTACTTTCTATGTACCTATAACTCACTGTTTTCATTTACTCATCGCCAGTGCTCAGTACTTCATTTTTCGTTTCTCTGTTCTCCTCTTTATACTTGATCTTCTGACAATTTTTGAGCCATTGCATTTCTTAACACAATTAACTCCTTAATCACCATGGCCAAATTTTGTTTGCCAAAAAACATAGTAGAAGAGAGCAAAATGTATAAAAATTCCACTAAGTCACTGCAAAGAAAGATCCCAATGTTGCAATTCATTGTGCAAAGGTACAGCATGGGGAACCACATGAGCACAATGGTCCACTCATTCACTACATAATGCTGCATTGGATCCTAAATTTGTATCGTCGCATCCATGGAAAATCCACAGCATCACAAACCACATGGGCATGCAGAAAAGAAAGTTCAGAGCCAAAAATATATGGATAGCACATAGAGAAAGAAGCCCAGAACTGCAACCCAACCTGTGTGAACAGAGGAGCCACGGCATACGTCAGTTCACATTATTCAAATCTTCACCCCTTTTCCTCAGAGAAGACCAGGGGTTTACAACATATTGTTCAGTGTTGCCAGCTCGCATGACTTTAATACACGTATCTCATTATTTGGTGTTTTTCTTAAAGCCCCAGCTTCTGGATTCATGCCCTCATGGTTGCAGAGAAAAGAATAAATGTGGATCTTAAAAGGTTCCTGAAATAGAAGACAAATTAAAAAATGGAACATTAATTTTTTTTAAGAAGCGACAAAGGGTCCTGTGGCACCTTATAGACTAACAGAGGTATTGAAGCATAAGCTTTCGTGGGTGAATACCCACTTCTTCGGATGCAAGCAGTTGAAATGTAAATTTTTTTTAAAATCTTATATTTTGGGGCATATCTCATGAGTTTCGAATGTTTGGGATTGGCAATATTGCATTTAGACTAGAGTACTTCAGCTTCTCATGACTCCTCCCATATTTTCATAGACCGCAACCTGGGTGGTAACAAAATGGCATGGCGATTTGCTCTACAGCTTTCCTAGCAGCAAGTTGTCATGATTTGTTTCAAGCTACACCATTCTAGGCAAAGGGTGACGTGTGTCCCCAAAATACCTGGGAAGTATCTGGTTATGCACTGGGAGTTAGGAGAGCTTTGTCACTGACCTGCTGTGTGAGCTCGGGCAAATCAGTTCCCCCATCTGTGTCTCATTTTCCCCATTAATAAGGAAAACTGATGACAGTTGCCCACCTTAAAGACAGTAGTACTTGTATTCAAGGAAGCATGGATAATTTAGGGGTGTGGCAGCAGGATAGAGCCCCATGTGGATTTATTTGCAAAAATAATGATAAAATTTGCAAAAGTAACCAAAATAATACGAGTAATATTTTGTAAGTCAATAGAAATTTCCATCCCCGCATCTCCAAATACTTTACAAACATGAACTGAATTTCATGACATCCCTCTGAAATAATTATCCTGTCCATTTTATAGATGGGGAAATTGAATCACAACAAATGTAGGTGACTTACACAAAGTCTGGCAGCAAGTTAGTGTCCAAAATGTCTATATAAATATTTTTAAAGCAAAAGTAACTCAGCTTTTTTATACACTATTTAAATAATCATGGATATCTAAGAGGGGTTAAAATAAGTACTTACTTAGCAAACGTATTTCCCTCTCCCATGGACTTATCTAATCTTTAAAGGAATGTTTTTATTTTTGATAGGAAAGAAAAGGATGCACTTCTGTCTTGTGATTTTCACTTTTCAAATATCACAGTATATTTTTCCATTAGCAAAAATAATAGCATTCCAATTTCCCAGTAAAATGTTCTGTCATGTTATATTTTGCCACAGTATAACACGTTGCATCTGACATGACATAACAAATGGCATGACATAACACAACTAAACAAACTGCAACATTTCAAAAATTAGAAGACTGATTTTCTTTCCTGTCCACGAACAATTGTCACATTGGGTAGAAATAGCTCACCTAGATCTTAAAATACTAGTGACTAGAAAGTGCTGCAAGGACGTTCAGTGGAGATTCTACCCACAAACTGTCAGAAACCTCTTGTTCACTAAGACCCTAGGGTCTTATCCAGCAGAAATGCAGACTCCATGGCTGCTGGCCGACAGAACAGTTGTAGGCTTAGCTTTACGTACAGCTGTGGAGAATAGCTATGGAGCTATTCTAAGGAAATTATTGCTTCCCTTGACAGGGATCACTTATTTCTATTTTAAGTTAATAAAATGCAAATAATCACAAATTAGCTTGAAAGGCAAAGCGTCTGATAACTTATTACTATTTCCAGACATTCAATAAGAGCCTGTTTCTGCCACAAGGAGCTCAGAGCTTGAGGACAGATGGACAGGCAGACACAGATTAGGAGCTAAAAGAAATCCCTAGATGTTGTTTCTTTACACACATCAATCTGATTCACTGTAGACAGGATTGCAGAAACAGCTTTCAGAGGGACTTATAGAAATTACACAGAAAGCTGTATAGCCAGGTTCAAGGGATGAAAAATGTAGTTCTCCATGAATAAGTGACTAGGGCACTGGCCTGGGGATCAGGAGTCAGCTGTTCTATTCCTGGCTCTCCTGCTGACTTAGTGTGTGACCTTAGACAAGTCACTTCAGGTCATATTCACAAATGTATATAAGTACCTAACTCCTATTGGCTGCAATGAGAGTTAGGTGCATAAATGTTAATGCCTGTGTGCTTTTTCCCCTCCCCCCGACACCACCACCCTTTGTCTCTTGTCTTGTCTTTTTAGAATATAATATTCTTTGTGGCAGGGACACACTTTGGGTTTGTACACTGCTTCCGCCCATGAGCTCTCAGTTGAGATCAAGAAAGCCCCTAGGCATTACTGTAATACAAATAATAAAAATATTTCCTCTTGAAGAGTCAGATGTTAAACCCAGATCTTCAGGTGCACTTGTATTTTCAAATTTTAAAATACATTAAACTTTCAAAACCTGAAGTAAGTGAAAATATTTGTCAGCATGTTATCAAACTTTCCCTCTACTCACAACTTAATGATTGCAGTTAGGAGTCAAGGGGGGGTGGGGTTTTAGTACATTGCTCAAACTTTCAAAGCTCCATACACAACACATACCCAAAACTGGCACTTTTAATACCCTCTAGATGTGCGCCAAATAGACGCAGGTCCCACCAATATTTACACACTGCAGCAAAACTCTGGTCATGAAATGGACCAATGCGCAAATGCTCAAGGAGTTAAAATAAGATAGTTGAACTTGTCAAGATATTTTTACATTTACTAGCAAAGATGTTTGTTCGGTTTTAAATGCTGCAGGGAATCAGTCAGTTTGAAAAAGAAGATGTCCAAGCAGACTCCCAGTTAGACAGTGACTGGCGTGGTCAGTAAATTGTTTTGTCAAGGATTCATCTTGCGGCACCACAAAAGAAAATGTGTGTTAGTTTGAAAGACACTGAAAGCACTTTGTGCTCATTGACATGCTGCATCCTCAAAAGAATGATCAACTCTGGCTTGCTAAAACCACTCAATACTGAAGACATGAATTTCCAGGCCACCATTAGGTTTACTATGAATTGTTTAACAACAGAGTCTTCTTTGTTTTTAAGTGAAGCAACGATATAATTTCTGTCCAATCATTTTAGCATGAAGCTTGAAGGAAAATAACCATTTCTCCATGTCTGCATTTGATTCAAGAGGCATCTGGCTTACCTTTCTGGTCTATCCATATGCCACATGATAGTTTTCTGAGAATGGGGAGGAAGTATATGGACAAGATTGCACTGGGCACAGTTTTGTAATAGTTGTCCAACCTCCTGTGCGAAATGACCAGAGAAAGTTCGCTATGCACGCAGATTTTAAAGGTAATTCCTAAACACAGTTGGCATATCTGATTCAGTCTGTATGTATGAAGACTTTTAAAATGTGGAATAGAAAATTAATGTTAGGTGTATTTACCAAAGATTGTCACTAGACTTTCAGCATTATCTTTTCCTAGGCACACACATACCAGTTTTGACCATGCATTACTAAATGCCCTGGCATAAATACCAACTAATAAATGAGTTTGCAGAGAAGAACCCCAGGGAGATGCAGATAGAAGTAGACTGTAAGTTCCCCACTAGTTCTATTTAAATAATTCTTCTCACTACTCACACCATCGACATATTCATAGTATTCAAAGGCACATCATCTGGGACCCCCCAGTATGATAGAACTACATAAGAAGTTGTGCTGAGTGAACCCCTAATGGTCTGGCATTTCAGCTCAAGACAAGATATGTGTTCAAACTTTGCAAACCTAACACCTCCCTCCCAGAAGGCCCATGATCTTTCCTTCTCCATGTCTTCCAGTTATAGGTGCAAGACCCAGGGATAAACAAGGAAAGCAATGAACCCCCAGCAAGGATGCTAGCAAGTCAGCTGGGTGCCAGTCTTACTTGTAGGAAGGTCAGGAATGTTGTCATGGATTACGGCAGTGATGGGGGTTATGGGAAGAAGTAGAAATGGGAATAGGCAACTGTGGATGATAGCAATTAAACTGACCTTCCACAAATCTACAATTTCAGTTTGATTTGTGGGTTTGGCTAGAATTACGTAAGGTTCTGAGTTTGGTTTATGTGGCTTATACATCCATTTTTAAAATGACTGTTGCCAGTCAGTGATTGGTAATGTCAAAGGGTGTGCCTGCTCTGCAGTGCCCCTCTGCTGGCCAGGTTTACTTTAGGAACACCACATAAGCTAGAGTTTCTTATATATATAGAACTACGATAAGGATTCCTAAATAATCAGTAATAGAAAGGTTTTGTTCCTCAGGGTGCTCTGTCATCAGAGGTGTGCACACCCACGCACTCAACTAGAGATTGAGAAAAGCAGAGTCCATGGGTCTACACAGAACAGCATCTCATGCTCTGAAGAAAGGGCATATAAGGAGGCTCAGAGCCACTGTCACAGCCAGGTCGTGGGCAGCCTGACCTAGTAGTTGGAGCCAGAGTCCACAGTCACTACACAGGAGTTGAGTCAGCTGGGTTGGGATACTGGGAGGTCAGAGGCAAGTGACAAACTGGAGATCAGAACCATGAGTTGGAAACGAGAGAGTCCGGCTGCGTCAGGATATCAGGAGGTCAGAGGTAAGAGAGAATCTAGAAATTAGGAACAAGAGGTCAGATGCCAGGAGTCAAGCCAGATCGGAATGCCAAGAAATCAAGTTGGAGAAGCAGCAGTGGAGAGCAGGAAGCACAAAGTACACAGTCCAGAGCAAGGTAGAACCCAGTTGTTCAGACTGCTTCCTCTTCCTGATGCTGGTTTAAGTGGAACCAGAGGGCCAATCAGATGTTCTGGGATTCCACCAATTGGATGTCAGGGGCAGAGCATTACACTGAGGCTGTGCTCAGTGAGTTTCAAGTAAACTATTTCCAGCAGGCTGCCAGATGGAGAGAGTTGAAGCAAGAATACTCCCATGACCCGTGCAGGACCCGGTTCAAGATGCATGGGTAATAACACCTGCTGCAACACAGTTCCCTCTTGACCATGAAACCAAAAACTCTAAAGCCGAGGGGAAGGAGTATGGGAGATAGAGCATCCATAGGGACAACACATATCAAAAAGCTCAAGTTACCATGCAGGTAAGTAATCTCTCCTTCTTCTTTGAGTATCTGTCCCTATGGGTGCTCCACCATAAGAGACTCAATGAGGAGGAGGGTGCTGATGAGGCAAATCCAAGATAGTTCAAAGGACTGCATCACCAAAGGTAATATCAGCTCTGGAAGCAGGTAAGATTGTGTAATATTTGGTGGATGTGTATGAACAGAAGACCAGGTTGCAGTCCGACATATCTCTGCTATGTGGACTGCTATCTCTGGTAGATCCTAGTGGAGTATGCTGTTACTCTATGAGGAGGCTGTATTCCAGTGATTTGTAGCAGGTTGAGATGCAATTAAAAATCCACTTTGAGAATTTGAATGGGAATTGTACGACCCTTCATTCTTTCAGCAAATGATATGAAGGGGCCCTAAAGGTCTTAGTCCTGTCAGGGTAAAAGGCAAGGGTCCTCTTGTCATGTAGTATGTGTAGCTTAGTCTCCTCTCTGGAGGTCTGAGGCTTTGGACAATACCGGTAAACACATTTTTAATTGATATGAAATTTCAACAAGACCTTAGGGAGGAAGTGAGGATAAGGGCATAGTGTGACTTTGTCATGGTAAAAGACACTGGAAGATGGGTCACGAATGAGCACCCTGAGTTCACCCGTTCTTCTAGCCAAAGTGATGGCAACTAGAAACAAAATCTTAAGTGAGAGTTGGGAGAGAGAACAACTTGCCATTGGCTCAAATGGGGAGTATCTCAGGGCATTAAGGATCAAGTTAAGGTCTCATGCGGGAGAAAGGTTCCTGATTCGGGGAAACAAGTTGTACAAGCCCTTAATATGGTTGGAATGGCAAAGACCATAACTCCTTTAGTGATAGTGGCCAGCTGTACTTTGAGTTTATTAATATACCATGTCTCCATAAATCCACTAGCCAGGTTAATATATCAGATCTTACCCAATAATCACACTGCCGCCAATCCTTTAGTAACTCAACTCTAAAGGTTTATTAATAAAAGAAAAGAAGAGAGTTAAAATGGTTAATAGATCATATACATACAATAATTGCAATGTTCTTATATCAGGTTTGTAGCAGTGATGTTATAAACCGCCGGCTTGTAAAGTCTCTCTTGTAACTTCCAAAAGATTGGAAGGTCCTCAGCCATAGTTCAAGATGCTCCTTTTAGTTCTAAGTACACAGTCCAGAGAATCAGGGCAGGAAAGAGGTGGAATGGAGTCATACCAGGGATCGTTCATACCCTTTGCCATTGCCTTGAAATTTTCTGTTTCAAACAAAGCTCAGCCCAGTCTGTGGGAAGTTACTGGCAGAAGATGGAGGCCAGAGTCACATGAGCATATCACCTGTCCTTACATGACTCAGAGAGGCAGCCATTGCCCATATCCATGCTGAGGCGTCCACAGGAAGATCTATCTGGGTGGAATGAGTTTCTTCTATGGCCCATTGTTAGAGTAAAGTGTTCTTAATGGTCCATCCCGCTTTAATAGTCCATTCTCAATGGGCTGACTAGATTGGATGTCAATTACCTTGTGGAACAAACACATTTGAGATACATAAACATAACCAATATTCATAACTTCAGATACAGTCATGATACATGGATTTAAACAGGATCATCTTATTTAGCAAATCATAACTTTTCCATTGACACCTTACATGACATACTTTGTACAATTGTTGCCATTGTCTAATAGTGGCAATACCAGTGATATAAATGGTCATGTTTCAGTCATACAGCATCACAGTGGGTTTCCCTTCAAGGGACTCCATATGCTGGGTTTTACTAGCAGAAGTTGGCATAGCTCTGTTTTTTAATGCACTATATACTCCTCTCTTCTCTCCATCCCTTGAAGTGTCTCCAGTATACTTTTCTCATCTTGGAATACACAATATGAAATATTTGCATATCCCTTACTGCTGCAGTCACTGAGAAAGGGATCTAACTGAAAAAAAATATAGGAATTAAAACAATTTGGATGAATCACATATTAAGAAAAAAGATTGATTATTTTTGCAAATGCTCTTCACGTTCATATTTGAGGGATGAGCAAGTTCAGTGAAGTTATTTCAATCTGTGTTTCACCTTTTTTTCCAAAAGGAAACAGTTTTCAGAGAGCTAAAAATGTAAACATGGAAGCAAACAGAGTGTGATTCTAATCCTTTAAAAAACTATCTATCATCAGGTAGTGAATTGAGACCTATACATACAATTCCTATGGGAGATTAGATAACCTTCTAGTTAATGTTATATTGCCAGTCACAAAACAAAATGGAAAACAATATGAACCACAAAATTTCATAGGTACTTAACAGATGCTGAATATTAGTCAAGGCAAGAGAATATGATCAATTTTCTTAAAACTACTTAGCATTTAAATTAAACAAAGAAATATTAACAAGGAAAGAATATTTAAAAACCAAACCACAGAAAGGAAATACACTAAAGAAGTCAGTTTACCTTTCAGGCTATGAAATAAACACTTTCACCTGAGCATCTATTTCCATATATTGTCTTGATTCATTATCATTAGAAACATTTGGCTATTATTTACTATAGCAGGGATGGCCAAACTTATTGACCCTCCAAGCCACATAAGACAATCCTCAGAAGTTTGAGAGCCGGGGCGCACTTGCCAGGGCTTGGGACTTCAGCCCTGTGGGAGGCACCTGACAGGGTTTGGGGCTTCAGTCCCACTCCTACTGAACCCCCAAGCCCCAGCAGGCACACCTCCTGGGGCTGAAGCCCCGACACCCCCCTCCCTGCTGGGCAGAAGCCCCTACACTACCACCCTGGTGCAAGGCAGAGCTCTCCAGCTTCCCTCCCAGTCTGGTAGGTGGACTGTGGTGGGGGAGCTCCATGAGCCACATTTTAATGGTAAAAGAGCCACATGCAGTTCATGAGCCACATTTTGGCCACCCCTGTACTATAGAAAACAAAGCCAAACAAGTAGGTTTAGATATTATGTTGAAAGGTTTTAATAGCTGGCATCAGGTGAGTATTTATTCCAAAAATAGTTACAGACCTCATTAAAGTTTGTAACTTTAATTACAGTCTGTGAAAAAAATCAGTCTTGGAGACTCATTGGAAGGAGCAATTAATACATCCTTTATGTATTAGACAGTTATATATAACAGAGGCACCACCCAAGGTACATGGTAAGTCAGAGCTAAGCCATGACTACTGGTAGCTTTTCCTGATTAGAAAGGCAGGGGCTAGGTGATTGGTTTTGCAGGTTCAAGGAAGGCATGAATGAGGTCTCATTTCTGTCCCTGGCTAGATACAGTAGCTAGTTTGGGGAAATGTTGTATTCATAGTGTGGCCAAAGAATCTGTCCCTGACTCTACTTCAGTTTTGTCCATTTCAAACAAAGAGCACAACCCCTTATTAAACAGAAAATGTTTCAAGTGGGCCTTGAATATATCTTCAAAGCATAAAACTGGGAAAGCAATAACAGATCTCTGAGATTTCATTGTCGTGACCTCTGAAAAGTATTCAAATTACATCCTCACCTAAGCTCTGGAAGTCATTTGAAAGAGGTAGCTAAGTTCTTGACAGTCTGTTCATGAACTTTGGAGATGATAGCTGCCATGTGACAACTTGCTGGAGAACCGTGCACACTTCCAACCAAAAAACTCACAAAAGTCATTTTGCTCTTCTGTTGACCCCAAATAATGATTAAAATGGCTAAAGACCTCCGGCATTACGTTTTCTGGGCCAGATCCTCAGCCAATGTAAATCAGTGCAACTCTGTTGACTTCAGTGAAGCCAGGTCAATTTATACCAGCTGAGGATTGGGATCTCTAGCTACATTCCTGTGCTTGCACACCTAGTTATATTAGACAAGCCTCAGGGCAAGTCATTAGATGAAATAATGTGGTTTGTTTTATACATTTTAATTTTTAGAACATACTGATAATGTTTGCCAACATTTAAATTAGCATTTTCTCCTGTATATGGGTGTGGAATAAATAACTAGGATACATAGGTAAAATTAGATAAGTATCTGAGACCTGATGATGATCTCATCTACACTGGCTTCACAGCTAAGTTCTACTGAATTCAGTGGAGTTATTCCTGAGTACATTGGTGTGAGAGAAATCAGAATTGAGTACCCTATATTACAGTACTTTGGAAAAAATATATCTATTCAAATCAGTAAAAAAAAAAAAATTCTTTTTTAAACCCACCATGCATGGATGTGGGAAAGGAGGTCTCTCGTATTCGACTTTTACTGGAAAATACACAACTGACCTGTCCTCAAGTTGCTTTGTTTTGCAATAAGATAAGCTTAGAAATAATTACAGTGACAAAGTCAGCTTCCCTTGGATATGATCCGTGACATTGCTGGGAAACTCAATACTGCCTAGACTCTGCCAAAAGCTTTTGGCCAGACTATCTGTGGCCTGAAACTGCATTCTGTACAACTGTGTAAATCCCATGCTACTCCAAATCCCTCAATGGCTGACAATAGTTGTAAGTATTTTATCATTGACAAGTCTTTCAGATCAATGTGTTGGAAAGGACAATTTTCTGAGATCTCAGGACCTTTTGTAAATAGTTTGCATTGGGAACTATGCCAGACACATGGGCCCAGTCACTTATCCTGAGAGTGAAACAGCCTAAATAAATAACCAGTGAATGAACACAGATGCTATGCTCTAAGGACATGTCTATAAACTTGCTTTTTAAATATGATCAGTTATACACAGTGTTTCATTATTTCCCCCTAAGAGGTCATTACAATATTAGGACCCAATTCCATTCTCCCTGAAGTTTATGGGAATTTATTTTGGTATTATGAAATCTCTCCATTGACTTCAATGAGTATTAGAGCAGGTCCTTAAAAATGTGTAGGGTCATAAGGCACCTCTTTCACCACATCAGCGTCAGCATCTCTCTCTGGCAGGGAGGAGGCACCTGGAATCAGTCCCATTCTGGAGGTTTTTTATCTTAACTTTGTTTATGTACTAAGTGGGCCTCAGGATAGGTCCGAGTAGTTCTCTTAAGCAAAACAAACAAAAACAAAAAAAAACAACCCCAAAGCACAAAAGAAAGATACGTTTCCTCTCGCCACTGCTGATTTATATGTTGGCTTCTGGTCACCAGCCTGTTCCCAAACCGAAGTAATCTCAATGTTTCCCCAACAGAGAAGGGAGCAGCCCTCCACCTAGCAAAAGTCTTTACTCCTTGCTGCCCCTAACCCTACTGCAACTTTTTTTCCCCTCCCTCTTTCCACATTCTCACCCCCAGAAGGGTTTTTTTAAAGGTTACCAATGGCCCTTAATTGGACTCAGGTGTCTCTGATTAACCTGAGGTAGCCTCTTTTCAGGTCATTTGTAAAAGAACTTTCCTGAACTGATATACCTCCCTTCCAACACCTGATATACCTCCTTCTTATAACTGTCAGCTCTGACTTTGTCACAGTAATAAGAATTATCTGAAATAATCGGGTAAATTCATTAGGAACCTACTTGCTAATTATTAATACCAATATTTTTTTCCAAATATTGCTCACCTTTGCTCTGGTAATTTCTTACAGGGGCTTCTCAAAAACACCTTAACAGTAAATGTTAAACCTACCAATGTCCAAACTTTCTGTCCTTGCAGAGCTTTCAGGAACTTGAGCTGAACTTTCTTCATTGCATTATAAGTGGGTTTCGCTGGGGTTCTTACTATTTTGAGCAGGCACCGCTTGGATCCTTTTGCTTTTATTTCTTTTTACCTTTTTTTCAAATGTTGAAAACTTTGAATTTGAAGAATGCTAAATGTCATGAATATTGAATCACAGCTATTTATTTTGTTTTGTAAACAGATCTATTTACACTTTAATATATTTATCATGTAAGTTAGGTATTTTCCCTGCTGGACACAGAGATGCTTCACAGGTAACATAAGTTACTAATTTCATGACTGTTCAGCACATATTTCAAGATGCTGTTATTCTGATATCCTGCTGACTCATATATAATTCATACTCAATCCAAAGTTTAATGATATCTAACTCAAATATAAAATGAGCTCTGAATGTTGATGTGCTCAATCAAGTTCTAAAAAATATTCTTTGAATTCTTTTTGTAAAATGATACTGAACTAGTATCACCCAAGTCAACATAGTGTTTGTGTCATTTACACCACCAACAGAAAACAAAAATACCACTTCATTCCAGAGGCAGGTAATTAAATGCAAACAGGAATAGAAGCAGGTGGAATAGTAATCACTCACATTTCCAGTTTTTCAAATAGGACCTATGTCGGTTCATGGTCAAAAGTTACTTTAATATGAATCACTCAAGACATCCGTTACACTAGGGAGTAGTGAAATTGCTCACCAATTAATTCCCTTATCATTAAACAGTTTGAAGAGTAAAGTAGTATTTGACTGCTGTGAGAAAATATGTTAAAGTAGGAATTTCACAAACAAAAATGTAAATGGCTGGGTTTCTTTTTGATTGACGACCATTCCCCACACATTGATTTATATTACCTACCTCTGGCGGGAATTTCTTTTTCTAAATAAAATGAACAAAAAGTTTCCTGTAAATCTTAACGTTTGCCTAGTTTTAGCCAACTTAAGGATCTATTCTGCTCTTCAGCACATCTAAGGTGACACCCATTGCTGTGGTATCTGTGCACCTCATAGTCTTTAGTGTATTTATCCTCACAACACCTCCGTGAGATAGGATGGTGCTATTATTCCCATTCTTCCAGATGAGGAACTGAGGTACAGAGTAGAGCTGGTTGGAAAAATTCTGATGAAATAAAAACAATGCGGAGTCTGGTGGCACCTTAAAGAGTAACAGATTTATTAGGGCATAAGCTTTTGTGGGTAAAAAACCCACTCCTTCAGATGCATGGAGTGGGTTTTTTACCCACGAAAGCTTATGCCCAAATAAATCTGTTAGTCTTTAAGGTGCCCCCGGACTCCTCGCTGTTTTTGTGGATACACACGGCTACCCCTCTGATATCTGATGAAATACTGTTTAGTCAGAATTTGTAGATTTGGTGAAATCAGAATAATGCAGAGACCGTCTGATTTCGCCAAAGTACCGACAGAACTTAGCCCACCATGCAGGTTGCAAAACATGCCTGGCTTCCTGCCAGCTCACCCATGTGACTCCTCAGCTTCCAGGGTCTGCCAGGCTGGCTGCCCCAAGGCTCCATTCCCTCTCAGAAATATTTGAAATGTTGAAATGTCGAAATATCAAAATCCTCCTCAAAACAGAATTGCCTTTTTCTGCACAGCTCTATGACACAGAGACCAAGTAATTTGCTCACATCCCATAGGTAGTCTGTGGCAGAATAGGGAATTGAATGTAGTCTATCAAGTCCCAGGACCATCTTTCCTTGATACAGTTGTTCAAGTCCCATAATTATCATCAGGGATCACACAGGAATATTGAAAGTAAGCAAGACCTTTAGGAATTATTTTGTAATGCTCTTACCTTAATTTAGCCATTGTGATGAAGCAGAGAAACCACCCGCCAGCACGGAAGGGGTTAAAGAGAGCCTTTGGCCCAATTAGTCCTGCCCCATTATACCCGCACCCAATGCGAGGCCAGAGAGAGGGAGGGGTGAAGGAGAGATCCTGGCTCAGTTTGAGGCTGACTGCCAAAGAGGCTGGGGCTAGCTGCCTCTCTACCAGAGGGGAAGGATCACTTGCCTGCCAGCCAAAGCAGCCACCAGGAAATAATACATCTCCCTGGATAAAGGAGACGGTTGAAGAGACTTAGGAGCATCCAGCCTAAGACAAAACTGGTGACCAAAGCAGAGACCTTGTGGGGTTGCCAACTTTCTAGTCGCACAACACTGAACACCCTAGCCCCGCCCCTTCCCTGAGGCCCTGCCCTTCGCTCACTACATTCCCCCTCCGTCGGTGGCTCACTCTCCCCCACCCTCACTCACTTTCACTGGGCTGGGGCAGGGGGTTGGAGTGCGGGACGGGGTGAGAGCTCTAACTGGGGATGCAGGCTCTGGGGTGGGGCCAGAAATCAGGGTATAGGAGGGGGCGCTGGGATGGAGCTGGGGATGAGGGATTTAGGGTGCAGAAGGGGGCTTCAGGTTAGGGGTGGGGCCAAGGGATTCGGAGTGTGGGAGGGGGCTGTGGGTTAAGGCAGGGGATTGGGAGGGGGAGGGCTCTGGCTGGGGATGAGGGATTTGGGGTGCAGGAGGGAGCTCCAGGCTGAGGGTGGGGCCAACGGATTCAGAGTGTGGGAGGGGGCTGCGGGTTAAGGCAGGGGGTTGGGATGCAGGAGGGAGTGAGGGCTCTGGGGTAGGACCAGGGATGCAGGAGTGTGCTCCGGGTTTGGGGAGGGGCTGGGGGTTGGGGCGTGGGCTTATGTCGGGCAGCTTCCAGTCAACAGTGCAGCGGGGGGCGGGGCGAGCTAAGGCTGCCTGCCTGTCCTGGCACCGTGCTGCGCACAACCCAGAAGCAACCGGCAGGTCCGGATCCTAGGCGGGATGGCCAGGAGGCGCCACTCTTGCCCGCAAGCACCGCCCCCACCAGCTCCAATGGGAGTGCAGGGCCGGTGTTCGGGCCAGGGGAGCCCTGTGGCCCTCCCACCTAGGAGACAGACCTGCTGGCCACTTCCGGGGTGCAGTGTGGTGCTAGGCAGAACA
This sequence comes from Chelydra serpentina, assembly GCA_037349315.1. Classification (NCBI taxonomy): domain Eukaryota; kingdom Metazoa; phylum Chordata; order Testudines; family Chelydridae; genus Chelydra; species Chelydra serpentina. Next base: position 21,633,559 of record JBAIAC010000019.1, read on the forward strand.
GGTAGGGACTAGCCTGCCTTAGCACCGCAGCACCACCAACCGGACTTTTAACAGCCCGTTCGGCTGTGCTGACCGGAGCCTCCAGGGTCCCTTTTTGACTGGGTGTTCTGGTCGAAAACCGGACACCTGGTCACGCTAGTTCCAGCCCTGCCAAACGTATGGCTGCCCTGCCCGGAGGAACCTGGCACTGCAGCAGGACACCACCCAAGGTCCATGAGGGGTCACTACTAGAGACAAGCCACCACAGTGACTTGGATTACAAGGGCCACATCCCAAAACTGAAGGGACAGTGGTAGGGATAGCCCAGGGCAGTGGATGTAGACTCCTTGCTCGGAGGTCCCCTATTCAAGGATTGACTCACACAGGGCCCTGGGCTAGGACCCAGTGGAGTAATAGGGCCCATATCCCCCTACCTTAAAGACTGAGGCATCTCAACCAGGGGCCAGAAGTCAAGAGTTTGAAACACTAGGCCTTCTGGTCTGCCAAGCTCCCTGTACAGCCATCAGTTGTAACAAATGCATTTTTACTATAGAATATGGATTATAGCAGGAAGCTCAGAATCTAGATGGATTCATGGAAGAATTTGGAGTAGACCAATGTGTGAACTTTATGTCTCTGTTCAAATCATAAAACATCCCTGTGCCTCGCTTTTTCCATCTGTCAAGTGGACTTAATTCTTCCCTGCCTTACAGGGTGCTGTTTAACATGATTAACATTTATAAAGCATTTTTGGGTTAAAGGCTTTATAGAATAGTGCCAAGCATTAATGTAACGACATTAAAATTATACAACAACTTCTTCTTGGGTGATTTCTTTTAGTAGTATTTTAAATATAACATACATTTTGTAAAGATAAATTCACCAATAAAAGCAAAGTTCAGAAAGATGACCAATATAAAGTAAACAACATTTCTGATCTCATTCTGTGGTCCTGCCTGCTACACCTCACACACCTTTTTCAAGGGACCTGAACACCCCACTCTTTACCCTGAGATAAACAGGTATCCTTATACAGCCAGTTGCAGCCTGCAGCAGGGTCAACAGACTCAAGATGGGGGCTCACACTATGGCCTTAAAATTAGCTGTGTAAACAGTGCTTGTAAGTTATGGCATGGGCTGGAGCTCGGCTCTGAAGCCTATCTCCCCAATAGACTTCAGAGCCTCAGCCACAACATCTACACAGCAATTTTTATCGCTATGGTGCAAGCCCGAGTCTGTCGCCCAGGCTGGGATGCTCACTGGCACAGGCTGTGTAGACATACCCAAGTGTCTTCTTTTGCGTGTAAACACATGTAAATAAAAACAGAATTAACCTCTCAGCACTAACCTCAGCAGCTGTATTGTTTTACCACTGTAGCCCTTAGTCATCCATTCCCTTGCTGCCCCCACCACGGTGTGTCACCATCCCTCACTACATCATGTCTTAACTGAAAGCATAAGCTCCTGAGAGCAGGCACATCATTCTTTGTTTATCCTCAAGAGACATGTACCTTATGGTGTAACATTAAAAAACCTACATAATTAACAATTAGAAATCAATTGGGCCAGATTCCCAGCTGGAATAAAATGAAATAGCTCCACTAAAACCCCGTGGAACTGTGTCAGTTTACACCAGGTAAGAATCTGATCCATCAAATATAAATAGTTCTTTACATTTTAAATCCATGTAGGATAAATGTGTCTGCTTGAAAACTTTTGATTGCACTGTAATAATCTGGATTATTATTCGAATAGTATACAAATATTCAGTGCCAGTATCCGTTCAGAAATATAAATGAGTTAAACACAATAAATATTTTAAGGAAATAAAAATAAGAAACCCATTTTTTGAAATATGTTAAACAACAATGGATCTATTGTTCCTCTTTGAGGTCCATTAATATATATGGAGATATGCCTATCTCATAGATCTAGAAGGACCTTAAAAGGTCATTGAGTCCAGCCCCATGCCTTCACTAGCAGGACCAAGTACTGTCTCCTGACAGATTTTTGCCCAGATCCCTAAATGGTCCCCTCAAGGACTGAACTCACAACCCTAGGCTTAGCAGGCCAATGCTCAAACCACTGAGCTATCCCTCCCCCCAATTAAGAACTACTAAAGCCTGTTCTACAATGCCCAAAAGTCATAAATAAATCGTAGAAAAGAAAAAAACCTAACCCTGTGTTATGCTAGCCTTGGTCCTGCTACTATCTTAACAGAACCAATAAAAATGTAAATATGAATAACCTAGGAATAGGGTTATATGAATGATTAATCACTGCAGTGGCTACAATCATGAACATGACAAATATTTGAGAATGAGTGTCACGACTAAATTAAATCTAGTTTTGCAGCTATTTTTATTAACCATTTAGACCAGCCAAACATGCAACCTTAGTATCTAAAAAGTATATTCTAAAGTTCATTAAAATGGAAGGAATAGTCAGTCCTGGGTGCTAGTATCGTATTCTGCTTAGTTGGCAGTCTCCTGTCTGATAAATCCATCCCTTTCCGATACCTCTACTTTAATACCAGTGCTCATCTTACACCAGTTAAGCAACACTTTAAAAAATAAAGTTTGCTTGCCCTTTCCCAGATGCATTCTTACAAACTTAGTCTTGCATTTAGTTTTGCATTTGTTTTTTTTTAAAACTACTCTGGAAGCAAAAACAGTCTACAGAAAAATAGAAAACATTTGCACCCTATTTTCAGAACCTAGATCTAAATAATTATCCTTAGGAATCTGTCCTGATCACAGCTTTGTACATCTGGATCTTAACCCACTAGACATATTGTACGTGCTGATGCACAGCTGGAGGGGGTGTACTTTACTGGTAAAATATTATGATCTGTTTTACAGAAGGAGAACCAAGACAGAGGTTAAGAACCTGATTTTCAGAAGTGCAGACCACCAGCAACTTCCATTGGCTGTAACTATGTTTTGGTTGCTCAGCACTTCTGAAAACCAGGTCTAAAATGACTTGCTTAAAGACATGCAGGAAGCCTGTGGCAAAGCCAGGAACTGAGCCCAGTTGTCCTGAATCCCTGTTTAGTGCCTGAACCATGAGCACATCTTCTCTCATGTGCCATGGAAAGCCAAATACATTTCGATGTAATTTTTTCCCATATGCTGACAGATTCAAATCAAGGAAGCAACAGCACTTTAGACAATGCGTATGGACAACTATAGTGCCTCTTCACCATCTTTTTATGTGCAGGCAGAGCCAATGGGGGTGGGACACCTCCACCGGAGGGGAGTTCTTGCACCTGTTGACATCACCACAGCAATGACAGCTGAAACCACAGTGCAGCAGCTGCCTGAGTCAGCAGCAGCCAGCTCAGTCCCAACCTCAAAGAGGGCAGGATATTGTAATGGAAAGAGCCAGCCTTAGCATTTCTGGGTGGGCCTAACAACCCCCCAATCTTCAATATAACTGATTGCTCTCTAAGCATTACCACACAGCCAGCCTGGGAATTTAGGGAACAGTTAGCTAGTTGGCTCTTTGGAATACACCCCAGAAATAACTAACTCATTTTAACCAGAGTGTGTGAGTGTGTTCATGCACACAGCCCACCTGCTTCTTCCTTTCATCCCTAGTGATCAGTTTGCATTTTCAAGACTATCTTCTGAAAGGGAAGAGTTAACTATTTGTTGCTGGCTTTGTTTTTAATGAAAGCTCAGCTTTGCTGCCTGGGGGCCCAAAGACTGGGTCTGCTAACAAAGGGCTTGGGTATCATCTGGCTGTGTGCAATATCACAGATTAAAAGTGGTATAACTGAGAAACCGCCATGGGCACTGGAGCTTTTCATTGTCCCTTTACCAATCCAATGCTTTCCACCCTTCCTTGCAATACCACTGCATAGAGTCTCCAGCAGCCCTGTCCCTGCCAGGTGGCCTATCCTGATGTAAAATAGCATATACATCTCAGGATGTTACCTTCTCAGGTGGTACCAATAATCTTCCTTCAGCCACACATACAGAGGATCGGCAGCATACCATATCACACTACATCGGTTTATGTTGTGTCACGGCAGAACTAAAGACCTAGGTTTCTGTTTCCAACGTCCCCAACAGCCAGGTAACCAGCCCTCGATAAATAAGAATTGTCACAATCACAAGCCATTCAGTACCACATATTTATGACTACCCAAATAGGATGTAAATTGGCATATCTGAGCATTTAATCATATCAGGGTGAACAATTCTGTGCCAAGTTAAGGGGAAAGTACTTTCAATGTAGCACACAGAAAGGACATCCCTGACAGATTCCAATCTCAGGACACCTACAGAATTAATCCTCATGTACTTTCAGCAGACGTACTGCTACTGCAAACCAACAAATATGCACTTTGGGGGGATGGGGGTAGCTGCTACAAAACCCAGTGTCTCATTCATAAACTCTCTCTTTATTTTCAAGGCAAAAGAACACAATGTGTGGTGTCAAGTATCAGAGGGGTAGCCGTGTTAGTCTGGATCTGTAGAAGCGACAAAGTCCTGTGGCACCTTATAGACTAACGGACGTATTGGAGCATAAGCTTTCATGGGTGAATACCAGATTTCGTGGGTGCATCTGAAGAAGTGGGTATTCACCCACAAAAGCTTATGCTCCAATACGTCTGTTAGTCTATAAGGTGCCACAGGACACAATGTATGGTGTGGCTCTGCTTCCTGATAGATGGGGCTCTGAAGAGCTGCCTCTAATTACCATAAGCCTATAAATGCAGTAGTGGGCAACCTGAGACCCGTGGGCTGCACATGGCCCATCAGGATAATCCACAGACAGTTTGTTTACATTTGCACGGCCGCCCACAGTGCTCAGTGGCTGCGGTTCACCGTTCCTGGCCAATGGGAGCTGCGGGAAGCAGCACGGGCCACAGGGACATGCTGGCCGCTGCTTCCCGCAGCTCCCATTGGCTGGGAACGGTGAACCGCGGGAGCTGTGGGTGGACATGCAAATGTAAACAAACTGGCGGCCCGCCAGCAGATTACCCTGATGGGGCTCAGGTTGTCCACCACTGCTCTAAATAGTCTCATCCACACAATTTAAGGATTTGAAATGGGGCATTATACAAAAAGCAGATCTGGATTTAAATTTTTTAAAATGCACAGTAAATTCGTGTTTACAATATGATTCTTAAAGACCTGCTCATGCTGCAGGGAAAACAAAATGGGGGGTGAGCGGGGGGGAGAAGACATTCTCTTTAGAACAATTCCACTTTGTATTGTGTATTTTCTATGTTGCTTTCCTTTCCCATTTTTATTACTAGGTAAGTTTTCATGAAAACTGGATCTTTGTTATTTTGAGATTATCTGCACCTGCTGCCTAGCCTATAAAAATGTGGTTTCAAATTCAATGCAATAAAACACTGCAATTAACTGGAATGATATGGTTTAGGTTGAAGCCTGAATTCACACAATGGGCCCCTTCTGCCGCTAGTGTATAAAGCTTGCCTCTTTGGTCACAAAAATTTATTTAGAAACAGTGTATTCTTTTTTACTCATTTCTTTTATCTCTATGTTGTTATTAATTTGTTGTTTGTATACAGATAGCACCCAGTGGTCCCATTGTACTAAGCACTCTACAAACAAAAGAAGATATAGACAGTCTCTGCCCTCAAAGAACTTACAGTGTGGGACACCGGCAGGCAGCAGGCTGAGAAGCGGGAGTAGCTACCACACGCACCACGTTCCAGCTGGAATGAGATGTTCAGAGAGGTGTAACACTCAGTGACCCCTGATGGCCCCTTGCTACCAACACAGATGAGTACCGTAAACAAACAGTGCTCTCTTGGCTGAACTGTGTCATTCTGCTTACACGGGGCCCTGCTGGAGGCAGTTCAGCAACCATAATGGGCAACAACATAGGGCAGTATAGGGCTAGGCAGGTCTCAACACCAAATGTGGCTGTGTTATTTCTTCTGGTAACTAAGGAAGCCCCATGCTGTTCTTATACATATGGTGTGTACTGCTAGCCCATGATATGGGCAGGTGCATTCATACATGCAGGAGCAGCCTATGCAGCTGCTGGACCACCAATATAGGGTGACTATAATGTTAGGTCGCAATCTAGCCTTTTAAAATATTAAGCAAATTAACAAACACCTCAAAAGATGCAACTGGCCATCTAACTTGCCATTTTCAGTTGGCAGTTTCACACAGGCATCACAGTAAACTTATCTTTCCTAATATCCAAGGGCATAAGAGAAGTTCCTAGTTACAAAAAAGAAATCCGTAGGCACTTCATGTAAATTCCCACATAACTTCATAAACAGGACTTCCCTAGAAATTGTCGAAAGATAACTTCCAGATCTATAAGTTTAAACCTAATCAGTGGCAAAAATAAATACATAAATAGATCTAAGATTCCATTAAGAGTTCCACTTCCAGCCCAAATGTGGATGAATTGCTCTTCATTTTATCAAATTTCTCATTTTTATTCTACATAAAGGTCTCCTGCTTGTCTGGATTCCAAAAAAATATGAATTTTTACTGTGAACCATCTCACACTGGCAACAGTAGAGAAGTTGGAAATCAGAGTGAATATGTTTAAGATCAGAAGCAACGGGTAAAATTTTCAGCCTAACTTGGACTGAGCAATTTCCAAGAAAAATAAGAAAACTTTTTTATTCCCCAATAGAGTCAGGCCCAGAACCTCTGTGCTCTCAAAAGAGCGTATCTGTCCATTGTTTAGAAGGCTTATATGTTGAATTGTTCCCTATGGAAAAACCAATAACAACATTAAGACCTTCTGTACACTAACAAACATCGTTTCTATAATTCTGCACCATGCAGCTCAGACAAGGGTTAGATGATGCAGTGTTAAAAGCTTCTGAGCATTTTCAAAGGCACCCACAGTTAAGCCTAGCACTGCTCCTATTGAAGTCAATGAGAGTTTTATGATGAGTTTATGTGAGCAGAGTTAGGTCAATGTCAAATGTTTTTGTAAATCTCACCATACACCTTCTACCACTGCTACTAGTACTGGATCTGTGCCATGAGCAAATTACAGATACGAAGCTCATTATGGTAAATGCAGCCTAAGAGTTTATTTGAAAGTCTGAATACCTTTTTGTATCATCTTTTACATAGTAAGGGAAGATAGCAGGAGGGTTTTCAATTTGGCTATAATTTAACTACAGAAGGAAATTACTCCTCATTCACTGCCAAAACCTAATTACGGATAAGATTTTAGAACAACAAAGCATATGGAATGAGGTGTTTCAGAATGATTCAAAGGAAATTAACAAAACTTAATTTACTATATTTAATAGGATTGTGTACGTTTTCATTCTGGCATCAGAATGCCACCTTGTTCCTCACTAAGGTGTATAAACGAGCCTGCAATTTCCTCTCCACATCTTTTCCATTTGATATTGTAACAAACTCCTCTACTCCATTTCCTTTGCTTTCCAACTTCACCCACCCACCCAACTGCGAGGGTAATTGAGTCAAGTTTCTTCCATACAGGGGAACAACTGTGAAGGAGGAGGCTGATGAAGCTTGTAAAATAGTTCAACCCACGCCTTTCTGAAACAAGGTGCAAGATCCACCCTAGCCCCTCGACATCCCTCAGGCCACAGCCTGGGGGACAATTTGCGTGGTGCAGCAGCTGCAATAGGCCCTTGTTGAGAACAGGTATGTCAGGATGGGAGGGGGAATGGCTGTACTGCTGAGCCCTACACCTATTCTGGCCAGCAGAACAGTTCACTGGCAGCTGTAGGAAGGCTGCTGTTAAAGTAGTCATGAGGATACATAGAGTTTAAGTGGGCCAAATGTAGCTTAAAGCCCATTCCCCAGCCACATCGTCTGTGCTACACCTACTGTTTTGCACCTCTCAGGAGATGAAGTACAGAGCACAAACCATTGACTGCATCATCCACTAACAAACGGATAACAAACAAACATCTAAAAACTAATCTTTCCCAAGATACTCCAAGAAAGAGCCTAAAAGGAATAGAGTTTTTCTTGGAATAGAGACAAGTGGCTAGTACATAACCCATTACCTGGCAATGTGAGTGGTTTGTAAATATGAGAAGCGTTTCTAATCCTAGTGCAAAAACATATTTGAAAAGGTAATTTGACTTTAGATTTACCTAAATAATGCAATTAAGTGCAGTATATGATCTTGTGTCAAGGGGGCATGTTTTCTCATCCCAGTGAGTGAGAATGTGTATTGTCCTACAGCCTAGCTAGGATAACTATGCAATATATTTTTCCATTTAGCGTTAACAGAAGTGAAGCATTACACAGTTATAGCTATCGAGATGAAACTATATTTTTAAAATAAAAAGAATGATCATTTCCCTTTTCAGATCAGATATCTGGAGCTTTTGTTCCCTTATCACTATGCACACAAGTGTGTGTGTAAATACCACTCACAGTCCATGGGAGTTTTTCCTCTTCATGAACTACAGCATTTGCCCTCTAACTTGTTTGAACCAGAGTAAATCATATATAGCTTGACCATACTACTCACTACATTTGCCATCTTTGGCTGGCAACCCCTTCCAAGTTTTACCACTTGTACGTGCTTATTAGGTTCACGATGAGCAAGTCCAAAAAAAAAACACTACAAAAAATTTAAACAGAAGATTGAAATTGCTCCTAGACTGGGATCCCCAGGTGAGGTACTGAAAAGGTGTTTTGAGAAGGCAATTGCTGCAGCATGACCCCACCTCTAACAATTTTTTCATTGCTTTATGTGTAAGGAAAGCCCAACGGGTGTACATCCGTAAAGGAGGAATGAAACACAAAGAGATGGAACAGCGAACAGGTGCCAGAAACATGAAAGAAGCACTTCCCTCCCCACCCTTAAGTCACATTTCCAGAACTTGGATATAAAATTAAGCTTGCAAAAAAATGCATACACATAGAAAACTGTTCACTAGACTGGGTGTTTAGGTACATACATTTCCTCTGCAAGCACTAATCTGAAGTTTGCCTGAGCATTTATCTGTACCAAGTACTTTTTAAACGGGATTGACTTAAGGCCTGAATTTAGACAAACTGGGCCAAATTCATCCATGATGTACAGTAATTCTATTGACTTAAATAGAGTTGTATATGCTTCTCAGGTATGCGGACTTCAGTGGAGTTGGGCATAGAACAGAATGGAATTAAGAAGGGGATAACACATCAACACAACACACAATGGAGATGATGCAAATTACCTTTTAAAAATCAAATACAGCACAAAGGAAAAAAAGCAGCATTGATGTTTTTTCACTGGAACAATTTTAACTCGCTAGGTGGTGAGACTGCATAATGCGCAGCACAAGTAATACGCTGCATAGTTATAACTGTATACTGTATTCCTCTGGGATACAAGGAGGGGGATTTTCAGAAGTGTCCGAGTCCCAGTGAAAGTCCTGTCACTTAGGTGCTTTTGAAAATCTCAGCCTAAAACAATAATAGCCTTTGTAAGACTGACCCATATTATAAAAATGTATTACTTACCCAAATCCATGAGAGACTCCTGGCAGTGAAAGTGACCTCAGAACAGTGCATGATGGACCATCATTTAGCTTGGAATCCACTGATCTATGTCTCAGGGAGCCAGAAATTAAAAGAAAGCAGTTAAGTTTAAAATCACATCTATGTTGAATGGCCCCATGATGGCGTTTACAGACCTAGCACAGAGACTAAGGAAGTGAAGGAGCAGAACTGAGCCAAAAGGGTAAAGCATGCTCCAAATGGGGGATCTGCTCAAAAGGGCCAGGGAGGGAGAGCGAAGAAGAGGCTGTCTGAAGGGAGGAAAGTAGTTTGTGGCTTCTGGGGGCAAAGTCATCCACAGGAGAGGGTCTAGACTGAAGATCCAACTGGGAGATCAGGAGCCTCCTCCTTTTCCCTCCCACCACTGTCCACTGAGGGAGAATAACTGGACACTAGGAAACAAGCTGGGAAATGCTCAGTTGCCTAACTGAGTTGCTGAGACCGATTGGCAACTCCCACGGGGGGGAAAGCAGGGCTTCAACCACACCCCAAACTGAAGAGTCAACAGGGAGGTAGGAAGCGGCCCATGGGAAGCTGATTAGATGCATCAGGAAGAAGTGCCTCTCCCCTTGGGCCCTGAGCCAGGACCTAGTGCAGAGGGAGGACCTAGGTCCCTCTACCTTACCCCTCCTCTCTTCTCTCCCCACCCAATCTAGGAGAACTCTGGGACACCAGGGGATTGACAGCCCACAACCTGCCCCCTGGGCTTACTGGCCTCTGAGCAAAACCCACTACAGGGTGGAAGGACTGTTGAGCTGCAGCCTTCTGGCCTCTGACGGAAACCTGCTGCAGGCCCTCTTCCCCTTGCTGGTTGGGTCAATTGACCATTTACTATATAGCCTGCAATTAGGTCACATAAAAAAAGAAACATTAGCAGGTCACCTGTAGTCATCTTCTAAAACCCACAAAGGCAAATACATGCACATTTAATGGTGAAAATCTAGATAAACTATTCATCCCTAATACTTAACAGTTTATTCCCTAGATTTTTACAGAGTGTATTGGTGGGATATGCAATCTAGCAACCTTAACTGAAAGTTAAATTTATTTGGATGATCATAGAATCATAGAATCTCAGGGTTGGAAGGGACCTCAGGAGGTCATCTAGTCCAACCCCCTGCTCAAAGCAGGACCAATCCCAACTAGATCATCCCAGCCAGGGCTTTGTCAAGCCTGACCTTAAAAACCTCTAAGGAAGGAGATTCCACCACCTCCCTAGGTAACCCATTCCAGTGCTTCACCACCCTACTAGTGAAAAAGTTTTTCCTAATATCCAACCTAAACCTCCCCCTCTGCAACTTGAGACCATTACTCCTTGTTCTGTCATCTTCTACCACTGAGAACAGTCTAGACCCATCCTCTTTGGAACCCCCTTTTAGGTAGTTGAAAGCAGCTATCAAATCCCCCCTCACTCTTCTCTTCTGCAGGCTAAACAATCCCAGTTCCCTCAGCCTCTCCTCATACGTCATGTGCTCCAGCCCCGTAATCATTTTTGTTGCCCTCTGTTGGACTCTTTCCAATTTATCCACATCCTTCTTGTAGTGTGGGGCCCAAAACTGGACACAGTACTCCAAATGAGGCCTCACCAGTGCCGAATAGAGGGGAATAATCACGTCCCTCGATCTGCTGGCAATGCCCCTACTTATACAGCCCAAAATGCCGTTAGCCTTCTTGGCAACAAGGGCACACTGTTGACTCATATTCAGCTTTTCGTCCACTGTAACCCCTAGGTCCTTTTCTGCAGAACTGCTGCCCAGCCATTCGGTCCCTAGTCTGTAGCAGTGCATGGGATTCTTCCGTCCTAAGTGCAGGACTCTGCACTTGTCCTTGTTGAACCTCATCAGATTTCTTTTGGCCCAATCCTCTAATTTGTCTAGGTCCCTCTGTATCCTGTCCCTACCCTCCAATACTTATTGAATTTGGTCAAACACAAAGTAGAAGTTATTCAAACATGGTTCATCGTGTCAAAGGGAGGCCTATTCAGAAAATATTTAGCTGGTGGATCAATGCCCCAATCACTCAGCTGACCATAATGGAATCCATGCAGTATGTTGGATCAATGTAGGTGTTGTGCCTGCGGAGTGCACTCCATGTGCTAAAAATCCTTATAAATATCCTTTAACAAAGCTGAACAGGTCACTCTCACAAAGATGTTCAATATCTTCTCCGGGATCATCTTTTCATGCAGGCAGAGCCTGTGCTATCAGATGCCTCATTAGCAACAAAAGCAGCAGCAGTTGTAGGTTGAACTAATGTAAAAGTTGTTACGAAAAGTTCAGTAAGAGTCATACCTCAACAGGGGTGTTGTGAGACTTCATGACTGTAAAGTGCTTGGAAATTATTGGCACAAGTTCAGTGTGTGGATTGTGGGGGGGAGGTGTGTGGCTTTAAGCCAAATCCAACCCTGGGGACATTGGTGCATGTTTAGTCCACATCATAAATCAGAACTACCTTCAGGTTGCTCTAGCTTGTGTTAGTTGTCAATGGCCTTCAAGGCTGCAGGGGCCAATCAGTTGCACACAGTGGTGCCTTCTGCCCAACCTGTTGGTCCTTCGGGATCAATCAGCAGGACACTGGGGCACTCCAGCAACATCTTCAACCTCCTTGTCGTGCTAGCTATGTGCCAGCAGTGGGGAGGATGGTGATGTATGAGCCACAATCACCTACACAGGCAGAATGCTTGAGTGGTCAGACCCACTTGATTTAAAGCTGCTTTGCATTATCAGCGCAGCACAAAGCAGCCCTAGTATGCTGCAGAGTTGAGGCCAAAATATTTAAAACTTCTGAGATCTTATAGGGCAAGCTGCAACTCACTGCAAATGTTGATGGTCGTGTTATAAGTCCTCTCCCAGACTTTAGTCAGGCAGGTAGCTCTCGTCCCTTCAATATTCTAGGGCCTGCTGGCAGAGCCGGCGCTAGGCATAAGCAGACTAAGCAATTGCTTGGGGGCCCCGAGCAGCTCAAGGGGGCCCTCCATTAATTATTAGTATGTTTTGGGGAGGGGGAGTGTACAAGAATATTCCTACTTAGGGCCCCCAATGGGCTGACTCCTCCTTTGCCTGCTGCTATGTCACATGCAAGAGAGAAGCAAGCCACACCACTAGAATGCAAGTGTTCACACATTAACATTCGTATTCTTGATTGGGAAACACATCAGAATAAAAACAGAAAACAGGAGAAAAATGGAATCCTGTCAACACAGGACGAGATTGTTCTGAAAACAGGAAACAAACAAAAAACCAAAAAAAGCCTATTCATGTTCCAATTACAGGTTAAAGAGTCACAGTCTTTTAGAGCTAACTTACTGCAAATAGTTAAAATTAGAGCACAGACTTGAAATCAGTTCAAAGATCACAGAATTTAAATAAGAGTTTTCAGGAAAAAAATATCTCCATCGTCATATTCGGTGGACAGAAATGTGAATGACTTTAAGAATAGATGGGTTATTTTCTCCATACTGTTGAGTCACAACATTATAATTGGGCTTTCCAGAAAACCAACACTCTCGTAAATACAGATATGCCATCTTGAGTTTCCTGGCATTTCAATAACACTAATTGTCCCTCCTTTTTTCCTTGCTGCTGTTTGCCATATTTCTTGGAAAACAACAGCTGTGTTTATTCTAATAGCGGCATGCTGATGACTTGATGAGAGGCTAATCTGCAGGAATTCCAAGTGTGACTGTCCTGTAGATATCCTCTCAAAACCCCAGACAGTATTTTTTGGATGATACAAGTCCTTGGGAAGACTTCCATACTCTTCTAGTCCATCTGGAAGGTTTTCCTTATTTCAGCTGGCTAGTTCATTGAATTTCTTGCAATGTATATCTCATTTTTCAGTTCTGGTGGAATAATTTCCCCATAGATCATTGTCAAAAAGTAATTCTGCAACATGAACAATTTCAGTCCACTACCTTCTAAGCAAAGGGACTTAAGCAGTACTTTGAATTACAATAGAAACAAGCCATAGCATTCATCTAGAAATCAGGGCAATAAATTCAGTGGGTTTGTCAGCATTCTCTGTGAAACAATGCAAGCTTGAGACTGCATTATAACTTAGTAAGCAGTTTACATAATATATCAAATGATCCAGAAAAAAAAAAGAACTATATGGGCAACTGAATTAACCACTTAGATTCAAAGAGCAGGCTTTCACAGTGGTGCACAGACCGCAAGGCATGCATCTACTCTTCAGATCAGTCAGAACTGCACAGATAAATCCCCTCTTGTTACTAGAAAAACATACCACAACACATTTTTTTCTGGACAGTTTTTCTAAGACTGGGTGAACCAGTGTGGAAAAAAGAGAGTCACCTCGCTATTAACCCTTGACTCACTAGACTTTTCACCTTTTTTGTTAACGCTGCTCTTCAAAAATGTTTAATGCCTACAACATAGGAATTGAAATGAGGAGTAAGAAAGAAAAAGCTACACAATAAACAGAGAAATACACACAAACCACAACACAGAAGCATGCTGACATATTTGCTTTATGTAGGTGAAAGGAAATAGTATGGTTCTGGAGTCTAATGACCTAACATCAGAGAGCAATGTCCTTTAACACGAAGGACTCCAGGTAACTCCCTCAAAATGCTGGTCATAACATTTCCAAGTGTTATTGTACATTTTTCAGTTGTCTTCCTCTAAAGGCTAGAGTATCACTGAGAGAGCTAGCCTATAACAAGGCTCCAGAGCAGGCTGGGAGAGAAACTGTGGTGCAGGAGGCATAATCCTATTTCCAGTCTCTCCACTGCTCTAGAGAAGGAGTAAAAGGTGACAGGTCTACATATGGGGCATCATATGCTCACCAATGTAACAGATACTTTGGGGGAGCAGAATCCAGGCTTTGCTCACTTCCTCCCTCCACCCCATCCCTTGCCCCAACCTGTGCAAGGAGGGATGGAGCACCTCTACTTAGCCCGCTTCCCACTGCACAAGGTAGCCTGGTGCCCTGGCATGAGAGAGTAATGGGGCATGTGACTGGGCAGTAGTGTATAGTGGTCAATCCACCCTGCCTTATGACATGGCCCTATAAATGTTTGAAAGGTTTTATAATTATATAAGGATGTAAGGGGGATATGGATAGTGAGGAAGTAGTCTGGGAATGAGTGGTGCTTGGGAGGTAATCTCATCACTGTATCATTAAGGGCTGAGGGCCGGAAGCCTTCGCCCTCCATCCCCCCTAACCAATTGGGAATAAACTGGGAGAAGGGGACCAGCATAAATGCTGCCTTCTCTTTCACAGCAGGGCAGATGCCCTCTGAGCCTGAGGACTAATTGGGGAAGATGGGTTGGTTGAGGGAGAAGCCGGCAAAGGTCACAGGTGGCTAACTTACATCCAGTTCCCAGGAGAAGAGCTGGGGACTCCTGTTTTGAGAGATCAGGCTGGGACTCTTATCTAGACCCAGAGAGGGGTGACCTGCGGCACTTTGGTCAAAAGACTTAATAAATCAGACCCCACAAAGGGGTACATCTCTTGAACCAATCTAATCTGAGTAACTGATTGAAAGAACATGAGGGGCCCTGAGCGCAATGCACCAGAGAGCCATTAGGGGGCCACAAAGGGGCATGCTGGAAGGCAGCATCCCATGACATACCTATAGGTTAGGTATGTACAATTTATAAGGTACAAATAATAAAAACAACTAAGTCACCAGGCGTTTTGCCCTCGATCTTCAACAAGCACAGGATCTAGCCCAAAGTGCCCAGCTCTGCCCTGCATAGAGTCAGAACTGCATACTTCCTGTGTCTTGCACCTAACGGACATGGGTTTCGATTCCTTCCACATACGCATTACATTCCCAACCCAAATGCTGATTTTGAAACAAACCTAAAGTTCCTTTTCAGCCTTGTGGGGTGATGGCCAGCCCACATCCATCTCTAATAAGAAACATATTCAAAGATAACGTGTCTGCCCAGCTGGGGGTTGTGGCAGTCATGGTCTGCTTTAGCCATAGTTGTACATAAACATTATCTGTTCTATGTCCACTATTCTCTAAAATGGATGTCATTATTCTGGACACCCGTGAATCACACTTTGATGTAAAATAAACTATGGGCTAGAGGAAACACATTTCAGAGGTTACAGATGAAAAGAGGAGATTACTTCCGCACAAGGGAAGTATGAGAGTTTCCACTGATGCAGAGTTAGTGCCTTACTTTTATATAAAATGTAATAACATTTATATAACTTGGATGTATGTGTAATGTACAATAAAGAGGGATTTATCTGCCACATTAAGCCACATCTGGAGTGAAGTGTGACAGCTGCTTATTAGTGCACAGCAACAGTAAACCGCAGTTTTAAATGAATACCATTACTGTCATGGCTTGCAAGCAATCAGAAAGATTACTATTCTTGTAATGTTCATTTCCTTGTTAGAGACAAGAACTGAGGCACACACAGAGTAGCCTACTTTTATTTACATTCTAGAAAAGGAGCGTTAGATGGCAAAACGCAAAGTTGAGCTTTGTACCCAGGTCACTATGCGGATTCCAGCAAACAACTCTGTGACTAAACCCTTTTCTCCTCTCAGACATTTTTAAGGGGTGTTCATTTATGAAAGCTCCTTAAACAATCCTTCCCACATTATATGAACTTGGCTGCTTCAGGACACAAAGGGAAGACTATTTGAATTCAGGTATCAGCAGCACTTGCTATTGAAAACAAGGGCTCAAGTGGGCTAAAGGATTCATTCCATTAACCATTTATTGCATTTCTATATTGACTAAGCTCTATCGATGGTAGCTCTTAATGCCTTCAGCATGTTCCCATCCTAGATATTTATTTCAATAAAGTTATTAATTTAAGCTTTATTCCTTTAGGCATATTAAATATTACTATTGTCTTTGCCCTAATACTACAGAAATTGCCCTCATTTGTTCAGTCCAAGTTTCGAAGTTCATAATGTAAGAACCATCTGTCACCAAGAGTAAACTGAATTATTTTTAAACACAATTTACATATGGCATTTCTAACCTTACTATTAGCACTGACCATCTTACTGAAGAGTGATATTATTTATGACACTGGCAATGTGAAAACCCATTGAAAGACTGTATACCCAGATCCAACCCTGCTTTATTAATGGTTTAAGAATCATAAGAAAACAATCTAAACCCACATCCTCAGCTTCTGTAAATCTGCAAAGATACACTGAAGTCAGTGCAGCTACCTAACCAGCTGAGGATCTGGCACCTAATATTTAGTATTTTAAAAATGGAATTATAAAATGTTATTTCTTTTAAACCATTAGTGAAGCTGGTGAGATGCTAGTTTAGATCTTGCATGCTGGGTTCTCACACAGATAGCATCACAATGACAATTTCTTGGCCCAACAGTTGGTCCCAACAATAGGCTCAGAAATATCCTTTGCAGCTGATTTTGTTTGTTTCTTACTTTTTCAACTATCATATTACTGGACTGTGCAAAAGAGACGCAGTTCTCCTTTAAGCTGGTGAATCATATTTTGTTGGGTAACTCAGTAGGTCTAAATGAAAAATCTCTAAGAGTTGTAGATACAATTTAATGCTAAAAACAGAGGTTATGTTTCTATATGGGGAATGCTTGATTTAACCACACCTATGGCAATCAATTGTTTGCATACCACATTGTCATACATCATTCACTGATACTTTATGTGCTCATATGGGTACATCTCACCAGAATACCACAAGCCCACATTAACAGGGCAGCAGGGTAAAGTAATTCAGCGTTCACTCACACATGCAGTGTATGGAAGTTTGGAGTGAGATCACAGGATGCTAGCCCAGCTGGGCTTCACTGATCTCAAACATGGAAATAATGGGATCCTGGGTAAACAAGAAAAGAGGTCAGAGTTTGGATCTGGGGTCAAGTGGAAACTTGCAGTGAGAGCCTGGAGGGGTTCGAGTATTGTTTGACAGGTAGCATTTCAGTTAATAAGGATACTTAATCTACTCGATCATTAACAAGATAGGGTGCACTTTCTGCCATAGTTCACTAATACTATTACTCAGTTTGTGCCACTCAGTCTTTGGCATCACCCGCCTGCCTTTTAAGGCTTTGTTCTATAACAGGTACTTATACAAGGCCCAGTGCTGTGGCATCTGAGTGCCTGTTGTTCAATTATTATTTCTTTTGAACCCACTTTGGGTTTTTTCCTCTGAGCCCCTCTCCTGCCTCAAGCTCTTCTCCAGATGCGCTTCCTTTAGGGAAAGATTCCAACTAATTCGACTTGTTCTTCCCTAACCACGTTATTCACATTGTTGAGACACTACACTCCCATGGCTTCTGCTGCTGTATGGTGCTAACACAACACTCCTCATATGGGGCCTGATCCAAAGACCAATGGAAAAATTCTTATGGACTGCAATGGGCTTTGAATCATCCCCCAGTGCTGTAAGGATCTAGCTTTCTGTCATACAGGACAATAGGTCACATCCGTGCTTATTTAATGAAAACACTACCAACAATCTGCCCACAAGGGCAAGTGAAACATATGCAAGAAATGATTTGTGGTGTTCATAGGTAGAAGTAGTGCACTAATATTTTCCAATAGTCTCACATCTATTAGCCAAAAGGTTTTTTTACCAGACTGGCAGGTGGAGTGGGACCTGCTTACCTGAGAAAACCTCTCTCCCTCATGACGTACTACCACATCTGCAGTCCGCAGAGACGCTTCAGCTGGATCCCTCTCATTCTAAAGAGAGGAGCTGCTGGAACTTGCTTCACCCCTTTGGTCTGAAATAGCCAGAACCTGGGACCTTCCAAGCATGCTGTAAAAATCATTTATTTGACAGGGGTCTCGGAGACGGCTGAGAGGTGTGTTCCTTGAGCGGTTAAAGTATCTGTTTTGCTGCTTTGGTTTACTGCCAGGCTGAGTTAACTCATCATTTGTATATGCTTCTTTTTTGCTGCTGGATGGTAAACTTTTGTGATTTTAAGTTTAGCGATAAAGGTGTGTAGAGCTTTCTCTATGGGTGATTCATATTACTTAAATCTCAATAAATGATTTTTTTTTTTTAAAAAACATAAGTTACCAAATAGGAAACAGAGCAGCCAATAAAATGGCATAATTGGTACTGCAGGAGCCTTATATCTTTCCCCCCTTAAAATATAAATGTTAGCTAAACAACATTGTCTAACATTGGCAGCAATGGTGTTTGCACAGCACCTAGCACCATAGGCTCCTGTTCCGTGACTGAGGCTTTTATAGGGCTATGAGACTAAAGGGCCTGGTGTGGTGGCGCGTGCCTGTAATCCCAGCCGCTTGAGAGGCTGCAGCTGGCGGATCGCTCAGGAGTTCTAGGCTGCTGTGCGCTATGTCAATCGGGTGTCCAGTGCTACTGACAGCTTGGCCAGCAGGTAGTTGGAGGACTGGCTAGAACAACGCATCTGATGTGTTGTGATCGGCGCTCTCTCGGTGAGGGCTGATAGACCGATCAGTGACAGTGATGAGAATAAAAAAAGATAAATTATGTGTGCTTTATTGTAGATTGAGACATTCAAACATAGTGGTGCTGTATCTAAATCCTCATCTTGCTTTTTAGAGGGCAATGGTTATTTTCTGCTATGTCAATATTGACTAGATAGCTAAGTCTTATTTAATATTCTTATAGCTTTGTGATCACTGATGAAGTCTAGCATCAGACACCCCCCATGATACTGTGCAAAGCTGAATTACACGCAAAGCAGCTGGTGCTGGAAAAGCAGGAATATATGCAGTATTCACGAGTTGACTTATCACTAGCAATTCTGTGTTGGAAAGGGTTAGCATGAAGTTTTTAATACAACAGCTGACTAAATCTCTCTTAAGCTAGCCAAGCTTTCCCATTTAAGCACATGTAATCAGATTTCCAAAGCCATAAAGGTGGCCCTTTTTGTTATAAACTCTGTAGCCTTAAAATACCTGCTTCCTATCCTATAAGATAAATATGTTCTTTATCTACAGCTGACAGCATCCAATAATCAAGATATTTCTTAGTGAAGTTGAGTTAATCCAGCAAATACACAACACATTAAATGGACTCTCATAGAAAGAGTTCTCCAGATTTTATATTTTAGCTGTTTAGTTTTGCTAAGGGCGGCATGAGTAATGATTGCCCTAACTGCAGGATAAGGATAGCCATTTATTCTATATTCTGGGTCTAACACTTTTAAAAGGTCACCGTCACCTCCTGAGCACCTCCTGGTGGTTGAGTGTGGCTCTGTTGTGGCTTGCCTCAGTTTCTCCCTTGATGTGGTAAGAATCAGGTCACTTTAACAGCCTGGTCAAAGGCCTTCTGAAAGAGGCAATTGCACAGTGGTTAAAAGGCTCTTACCTCAGGCAAAACTTAAAAATCCCCAAATAAAAGTCTCTGAGTTCTAACAGCAGCGCCCTCTGCTGTAAGGCCTCAGACTTCTCAGCTGTCTGGAGAGCACTGCAGTCTTTCCCTTGCTTGCTTAAGGTCTGCTCCTGACCAGAGAGCTTTGCAGTCTCTTTTCTTTCTGTTTAGAGTCAGAGACTCAATCTCTCTCAGCCACTTATCCAATTAACCATCCACACAGGTGGATCTGGGTTGGCTTAGTCTCTTTAGCAGAGCCTGTCACAAGGACCTCTTCAGAGAGCCAATCCCAGTGGCAGATACATTTAGGCACTTGAATCCTAGAAAACAGTCAAGACCAAAACTGGATCAGTTCTATCAGTTCTATCCTATACCTACGAGGCTGGTCTACACTAATCCCCCCGTCGAACTAAGATACGCAACTTCAGCTACGTTAATAACGTAGCTGAAGTCGAAGTCTCTTAGTTCGAACTTACCTGTGGTCCACACGCGGTGCGCAGGCTCCCCCGTCGACAGCGCTTACTCCTCGCGGCGAGCTGGATTACCAGCGTCAACGGGGGAGCACTTCCTGGTTCGATTTATCGCATCTAGACAAGACGCGATAAATCGAACCCAGAAGATCGATCCGACGCCTCCGATCCAGCCGGTAAGTGTAGACTAGCCCTCTGGGTAAATAAAAATATTTAAGCTTACAAATCAATTTTACCCCAATAAATTAATATGCATTGGTATTCAATACAGGAGTGTTTCTTGTGGGTTATTACTAGATCTGGGCAAATAATGGAATTTTCAGTTTGCTGCCAGTTTTAAAAAATAATCTTTTTGGGCCAAACCTTAAAAAAAAAAAAAATTAGTGAATTGAAAAGCCAAAAAAAATTCAAATTGAAATGAGTTGAAATGTTTTGGCATTACTGACAGGAAAATTTTAAATCAAAACATTTTGAGCCAAAAAATTCTGTTTTGACTTTCAGGTCTTTTGACAAGAGCAAGCAAAGGATTCACATTAGGCCTACCCCTAAATGATCTTTAGCCCAGTGATTAGGGTACTCACTTAGCATATTAGAGACCTGCATTCAGTTTTCCCCTTTGCCGGATGCAGAGAAAGGATTTGAACTTGGGTGCCTACCATTGCAGGAAAGTGCCCTAGTCACTGGGCTATGGGAAGAAGTAGCAGACTTCATATGAGTAGACTTACAAGAGTAAGTCCCTGTGCTACTTAAGCAGTAGTGGAACTAAATATATCCATTTGCATCTGAGAAAAGCAACAGAACACAGAGTAGAACCTGGATGTATTAAAGTGTAATGCCATATGATGGCATCACTGGGTGATATCACACAGCACATCTAAACAGGAATGTGAACACAAAGGGAAGAAAGAGCTGAAGCCCCTAATCAGATACACAGCTTTCTTGCCATGGCCTTTTTTTTTTTTTTTATGTTGGCCCAGACTCCTACTGTTGCTATTTTTGTGTCTGATTTGCCCATGCACTTCACTTTAGTTCCCCAGTCATCTGGTAAGCTTCTAAACAGAACAGAAGGACTGTTTTAACTATATGCTGTAATGTTTCTTTGACAGTTTCAAGAGTATTTTTTGTTTCTAAATGTTAGATTTCTTGCCTTCATATAGTTCACAATCAAAAAGGGAAAGGACATTATTTAGCTTCTAAGATCTTCTTAGGGCTGATGTATTGCTTTGGATACTGATATGAATGGGTGCATAGTCTCAAAACTTTAGTGCAGGAGATTATATTTATTTTCTTTATCAAGCAAAAAGAAATAATGTTGAATAGAAGGTGTGGAAGTGAGAAAAAAATAATTTCACCTTTTTCCCACCCTGAGATTCATGTCAGTTAGCAGCCCTTCACTTGCTGTTGGTGAAGGAAGAGGAGGCTACATATTTATTTCTTCAAATGCTATCCCAAGATTCCACACAGTGTGTTCTAGAATCATTATCACTCCTGTTTTGCTATATTTGTTGAACTGCAACAGCCCTATGTTTTAGCTTTCTCCGTGGAGTTTTCTTCCTTCATATTAATGGATACATATCACAAAGCTAGTTAATTTATACAGTATCTATTCATGTAGTATAAGATAGGACTGCACATACAAGGACAAACCTAGACTTTTCTCTGAAATTGTCTAAAATTGGTTCATTTCCTAACAATAAGCATACGCAGTCTCATTAGCAGACATCTTTCTTGATGACCAACATAATGACCATTCCAATGCATGCTGATAAAATTCTTATGCCACACCCTCATGTACTTATGTCCATGGAGGAATGCATTCCAGGAGGTGGCAGGATGAAGCAGCTTATATTGGGGTTCGCTGTACCATACACTAGGGACAAAATCCTACCTGGGTGCTATTCCAGGTTCAGCCACTGCCTTTCTGTATGACCTTGGACAAGTCACTTCACCACTCTGGACCTCAGTTTCCACATCTGTAAAGTGGGGATAACGATACTGGCCTCCTTTGTAAAGTGCCATGAGATCGATTGGTGAATGGCACTATATAAGAGCTAGGTGTTATTATTATACCCTTGCTGTTAAAAACATGCACCTTATTTCTATTCCAAGCTTGTCTTCCTTCAGCTTCTAGACTTAGGCATATACGGGTAGCAGCTTCCAGCATGTAAGGGTTGGGTGCAAGCCAGGCTTCTGCATCTTCAATTATACTTTGGATAAAGGGTGCAGCATGGCAATAGCATGATCTATAGTAGAGATACAAAAAGGCTGCTCTGCAGTCCTATGGCCTACCTGCTAAACACTCCTACATCCACAATTTCCTTGGAAATCCCTGTGCTAAGCCTGATTATTCAAGCTTTGTGCAGAATGATTGGCTGGCAGGAGGGTGTTATACATTTTGCCAATAATTAAGTAAGGAATAAATGGCACAGTTTTTCCTTTGGGTAGCAATATGTAGCAACATTTTTCTCACTTAAGAAATACCTAAGTGCCAAACATAATTGTGTAGAAATACTGTATGTTCCAAAGGAACCGCTCTACTACTGTAAATCCTTATAGCCTTTCTGTCTTGTGTAATATTCTCAGGAATGGTCACAGAGGTATTATAGAAATATTGTCGTGTCATCTGTCCAACATTTGAGAGAAAGTCTTTATTAACAAAAGGTTTTGCTAGGAAATACCTATACATTGTAATAATATTTCTACCCACTACCCAGTGAAGTTTATGCTAATTTCTTTTGCTGTGGCGATAGGGCAGAGGGGAGTATAAAAACAATCAGTTCTGAATTTCCATCTATTTATTGACTACAGGCAGTCAGCTATAATTTCCTAAGTAAACTACCTGGCACCACTAGACAAACTCGAAGTCTATGCTTTCCATTACCACTCAACTGAGAAAGTACTTAGGCACGCCAAATGCATAGGTAAAATAATCAATAAGAGGGGAGAACAAATTAATCGAATGTGATGTAATGTTGTACCCTGAAAGTAGCTTGATTAGAAATACCTACAACTGATAGAGATTTAATCTGGTATTGTACAGGTGTTTACAATCATTTTTGCGTTAGCCTTGTATGACTTGAGTCTGGTTTTAATCGCTTAGCAAATGTAATTTCATTAAAGAGATAAAGATATCGCTAACACTAATAAGCCACCTTTGAAATATAGAGAGACTTTCAAGATTGAATTTTTTAGTTAGCTTGCTGCTCTTTCTTTAGAGTCTAATTGATTTTCTTGACATCTCTTTAGCCTGGCAAACTGCCTGCCTAAGTACTTTATCTGACCTTCAGGCTGTTTGCCAGCTATCGATCTAATACCTACAATGGTTATGTTGTAACTGCTCTTCCAACATTGATAAAGGCTAATGTACCAGCACAAGCAAGACAGGAAGTCAATGGTCACAAAATTTCTATCATCCTGCCTATCCATATCTACTTATGTAAGTATTCCAGGTTGGACTGAAATAAAATCCTAAGCAGGCCAGATGGGCTTTTACTCCAAATTTCTCTTCCAGGAAATTATAAAAATAAAAAAAGCATCAAGCTAACAAATACAAATGTTTAGAGGACTTCAATTTCATTGTAGAAACTAAAATAACTTTATCATTTGATGGATAAAATATAAAAATCCAAACTTGAATTGTTAAATAAGGGTCAAAACATATATGAGACAAAATGTGAAGTGGAAAAACAGGATAGTTCAGTTAGAGTTCCCACCACAACGTCATGCTCTTCCACATTTACTTAGGTCAAGTAAAATTAAAAGATTTTGTATGAGATGATAACTGAATGGAACATGACAGGAAAATAACTACCTTTTCAGTTCAACAATGTATTGTAAATGAGTAATTACACAGCACTGCATAATAATAAAGAAAAAAAGCTGTGAACCCCACTAAAATTCTTACAATCAGGGCTACATTTTCAAAGAGTCTGCACCACTAACTTGAGCTGTTGTATCCCCAACAACAGGTGCAAGTGGTATTTATGGCTCTAAGCATTCTTAAGGAAGAGTGCAACTAGGTTTTAGGTAAGTTGCTGCTGATAAAGTTAGATTTTACTAGGGCCAAGATGGGGACCAGAGGAGAGTGGTGGATAAGTGACTCACCAAGGAATTTTCAAACCTGAGCACAAGGGACTGTTGGGACACTATGGAATTTTAATTTGTTTCTAAGGTATTTAATTTGTTTCTAGTGTCTGTAAACAGTCGGTCCAATACTAAGCACCAAAGAGTGGGTGCTCCAGATAAGGCAGAGGTCCAGGGATCTCACGAGTTGTATCATATTCTGAGAAAGGATCTTCAGATCACGGGTGACAATATTCAATGTGCCAAAGGGCACATATATTCTGAAGATATAGGTCTGACTTTCTGGCATCTTTGTTAAAAAAGGGCTAGAAAAGAAGGAAGGTACA
Organism: Chelydra serpentina; assembly: GCA_037349315.1. NCBI lineage: Eukaryota > Metazoa > Chordata > Testudines > Chelydridae > Chelydra > Chelydra serpentina. The sequence continues at coordinate 21,658,215 of JBAIAC010000019.1, forward strand.
GTGCTTAGGGCATTAGCCCAGCAGTTGGGAGTCCTGGGTTCAAGTCCCTGCTCTACTGCAGGTCTCCTCTGTGACCTTGAACTCAAGTCAATTATCCTGTCTGTATCTCAGTTCCCTATCTGTAGACTCCCCTACCTCACAAGGATGTTGTGAGGTTAAATTAATTAAAGGTGGTGAGGTACTCATCTTCTATGGCAATAGGGTTCAATAAGACCCACTGATAAGAACCATGTTTCAAATAAACCTTTGCCTTGTGTTTCTCTTCATTACTGCATGTCCCAGGCAGTCTTAACCCATGCCACTCTCACTTGATCCATCTTCTGCTGCTGCCCCAGACCTCCCAATTGTAGTAAGACCTCCACAGAACAAATATTTTTCACTCACATGTTCCCTGTGTTGCCTTGCAGCAGTTAAACAGGTTGAGTTCCAAAAGCTGTGCCCATGCTGGTGAAGAAACACTGAAGTAAACAAAACAAAACAGCTATTTTAATTTCAAGCCCTTTCTGAAACAGAAAGAAATAGTGAAGTTTGCCAAAAGGGGAAACATCGGTAGGGAAAATAATGAATTTTTCAGACTGTAAATAAAATATTCCAAACAGAGCAACACATTAAGAGCTAATTACTGTGTGCTGCCCCTGCATAGTGTATTGTACTGGCACCTAGTACTTGGCCCACAGATGCATGCAGGTATCGGGCATGATCTGTTTTCCAGAATGTTGACGTGCAAAGTAGGGGGCTAGTTAGCTGTGTGTGCAGTGCTCCCATTTTTGGCACGGCCCTACTCCCTTCATGCCAGAATGCCTACGCTGTGAATGGGAGACAGGCATGAAGAGAGTAAACACTTGATACACCTTTTTCAAGGTGCATCAAAATCTACTTTGCACATGCTTTCCCTCCCAGCCATTTAGGAGACAATATTCCCTCCAAAGGTATTGCATCTCCGGGTACTGATGCTCAAAGGTGTGTCTCCATCTTCCCTCCCCTGTTGCATCAGCCTGGGAAGATGCTTAATTGAGCCCCAACATAATTAACAAAACATACACACCTTGACTGTGCACCTCCAAAGAAATCATTTACATTCATAGAGTGCTAAGATTTTAAGAGACTGGTTCATTATACAAATGTATTTGGCCTCAGAAGAGCTATGATGCTTCATGCATAAGCAGAACAGGAAGACGCCTCACAGACTATTTGGCACAGGACCAGCAGACCATCAGCAAACAGACAGCTGAAAGATCAGCTCTTGCAAAGCTTGTGTGGAAGAAAAGGAAGAGCTCTGAATTGACTAAGACTGGCTGTGGTCCTGGATTATAAAATAAATGCATTTGACAGTGAAGTCAGTGGGGAAGTTAACAGAAGTAGACTAATTGAAGCACTGATGTACTGGGTCCTTCATCTAATCCTCGAGTGTGTAAACAAAAACCACACCTCTTCAAACACAGGCTCATTTCCCACTTTGTTCCTGCTGCAAAAATTCCCAATGGAGACTTCTCAAACTCTCTTCAGTTTTTCCCATTATGCTATTTTTAACCCATAATATCAGAGTTAAAGTTAAGTGGATCACAGGCAGCACAGCTTCCCCTGCTCTGTTAGGAGGAGAGAGAACATGTCTCCTCCTTACAGCTTAAGGATGAACCCGTCCTCACCCCCTCTTCCTCCTCTCTTCTCAATAAATAGTGAAATGAAGATTCACCAGGCAAGTGAATCTGGGGAGTTTTGAGGCCAGAAGGGGCAGGAGCAGCAGTACCTGATGTGAAAAGAGGTGTCCAGTCAGGAGTCCCCTCTCCACCTTCCTCTCCTACCCTCCCATCACCTGGAGGGAAAAGGGAAGATCTGACACCCCCATCACAAAAGGAACTGAAGGACAGAGAATGGAGGGAGTAGAATGAGAATCGAGAAGGAAATGCAGAAAGGAGGAGAAAAAGTTAATCATATTGGGAAACTATGTTAGGGACCATGATTGTGTAGGAGGAGGTGCATAGAGTTCTGACTGTGGATGGGAGGTAAGTATAGGATCTGGTTTATAATTTGCTGTGTCTGTAATTAGGGTTTGGAACTTTGTTCCATTATAAATGTTAGCATTTGGTAAGGATTTATATGTTTTAATGGGCATATCTGATAGGAGACGTGCACACATTTGGAGCCAGTGATTTTGAGGTGTTTGTTGATTATTGCCAATGTCACGCAACACACTGACCGAATGTGGCATGTGATCTCCTCCTAGTGACAAATGAGGATTAAGAGTCCATGGTGATTCTTTTAGATCTAGCAAATGCCTTCAATATCATAGCCCACGAGGCCCATTGATGCACCTGCAGTCACTCACAATGGGCAGAGAAGCCTTTCTGCCTGAGAGGCACCAGAGAGTAGCTTTCCCACTGACTGGCCACTGGCCAGGACACCCCAAATTCATTAGGAAAAAAAATCCTGCTGAGGTGGTAGGCTAAGAGATTTGGGGTGTTCAGATGGAGGTTATTTGGTTGGGCAATTTCAGGCCTGCCATCATATTTTAGATTTTTTTGTTCTGGCTGCGTATATTTTAAATGTTTGTATATAAGTAGTTCTGACCATAGGACAGATGCTGTTTAAAATCATTTGGTGAAATAAAATAAAATGTGTTAATTTTCATCAATGAAAGTCAGTTTACAAACTGAATTGAATGGCAGAGGGGATAGATCACGTCCTGGCCTTATGCAACATGTCTTTATTTCCAAAAAAAACTTGCCAAGAAATTGCTTTCTCTGAATACTTCCTTCCTTTCCACCTTGACTGTATTTCTTCATTGTTAATATCTTTTTCTCGTTCTCCCTTTCCATTTTTCCAATTTCACTCTCAGTCCCCTCTCTTTTATTTCCATCAGAGAGAGAGAGAGAGAGAGGGAGAGAGTCTGTGTGTGTGTGTCACTATTACCTGACTAGGTATATTAGTCCTTGCCTCACTATACTTAACATCCATTAAGTCTCCCTTTACCTTATTCCTCCTAAATTGCCTTATTCATGAACCCCCTTATTACTTATTTTAATGACATTGCCCACTCTGACTTTCTGATTCTTTGAATCTTTGTGTCATTAAACACGACTCTGACACAGAATTCTTCATATAAACGAGAAAGCAGAGATACTTAGCCAGCATTGTTTTGAAATGGATGTGAGAGACTCCTGAAGGCAATAATGAGCATTGGCCTTCTGATTTACCTTTTTTCTCACTCAATTACTTCAACATCACAAGAGACCTGAAACAACAAGGTTCACTGTAACTGAGATGATACTCACAGCAAAAGTAGAGCTCTGTATACTAATACATGGTGCAAGGATGTAGAGAAGGCCAATTTATCTGAACATGTAATAGACAACATTCCTCATTTATATAGGACAGGATAATATGGTCAGCAGTCATCAGAAGGAACAAGAGTGTGTTCTTTGTAATATATGCATTGTTTGGGGACATTTTGTCCAGAATAAACAGAGGATACCATGAAGGACCAGGCATGTCTAGATTTTCTTTCCCTAACCAAGTAAGAATCTGCCACATATTTGTTTTTTAACATTTCTCATTTTCACCAGTAGTCTGGTGACACATAACAATGCATGCTGTATGACCTGGTAAGAAAAATCTAGAAGATAAATCTGCCATACATGTTAGCAGGACTTTTACTTAGACATGTGTGCAGTTTCTGGTTGCAAAACTCTCCCTCTCTCAGCAACGTAAAAGCTAATGAACCTTTTTTTAACATTTATTTTTAATCCATGCAAAAGGAAGTCTATTATATAGAAGTTAAAGCAGGTAAAATGCACAATGCAATGCTAGAAATTCCCTCACTAAGTCTCTTACTACTCAAGGACCTGGTTCAAATCAGGCTTCTCACAAATAAAATGAGCTTAGTGTTCTCAGTTTAAAGTGTCCACTATTTGTTCATATCATAAAATCACAATAGAATATATTACAGTTGGCAGTTTCAATTCAGGAGAGACCCAAGACTTGAATAGCAAGATGGTTAGAGGTCTGAAGAGAAATCCATTGGCAGAACTGTATAGCGAAGCTTACTCAGCACCTGCCTACACTGCAGCTGCCTCTAAAAAGGTCTTTCATGGAAACTAGAATTCCCCCAAAAGGGATTTAATCCAATTTAATACATAAAAGTGCTGTTTTATTCATCATTATCTTAATGATTCAATTGTAATATCAATTTAAATGGTATGAAAAATTGCTAGTAAGCCATTTGCAAACTATGAGGATCTATTTTAATTACACATCACAAAAATATTATTTAATATTCTAGTTAGATAACCCTTTCAGAATGGTCATGAAAAAATACTGCAATAAAAACTAATTTTTGCTCTTGCAGAGTTTAGGTGCAAAATTAGCCAAGCCTTGTTAAGGCAGGGTATGCAATGAAATACTTTCATGGGATACTATTAAGTGTGAAGTTTTTATACTCTTGTCAGCATTCTATGGTCTCATGCTGGATCTACAGTTATTTGACAACTTACAACTCAAATGGAATTCAACATGGGCTTCTGTTTTTTACATATCTAGAGCAATTATCTTAGGGATATCTGCTTTCTTTCATCAGACTTTCCAGTTATCCTTACTGATGTGTGCTCTCCTAGGGATGTTTCATTCTTGATTCTTTCAGTTGATTCTCTTAGAAAGTTGCATTAGTGCTACTAATTACCTCAAGCAGCTGTCTTAATACTCTTTTGAACCTAAACATACTGTGGAAGATCTATTTTATCTATACTCAGCACTATCATTGACTGTTATCAAGAGAAAAATTACTACAGCCTGCTCTCCAGAGAATAACTCTTGTATTCATTGGCTCTTTTGCAGGAAATAAGATAAGAGCTTCTGCCCAGGACCTGTAGGACTTTGGAATTTCCCCTCCAGAGAAAACTCACTCAAGTGATCTCAGACAAACACAAGATAGATGCCTTTGCTGTGCCCTAATCTAACAGATCCACACTGAAGGTCACGGCCTATGTCATATGAATGTTGGGATGAACACTGTATTTTGTAAATTGTTTCCAAATAAAATCTGTTATGTTTGTAATAAAAGTGTCAGGCAACATTGTAAAAAAATTAGAAAAAGGCAGTGAAAGAGTGACAGGCAGTCAGATTAGTGGGAAAATTCCTGGGTTTAGTGTCCATTGCAGACTGCCATGATTTTTATCAGCATGCTAAAGTTATATAGTTGCTGCTGCAGTTGATGTACTACTAAAGCTAACTTTCCTTTCAGTCTTGCTAATCACAAACAAATTCTGGAAACAGGCCTGCCCCTTTTCTCCTCTGTCTCTAATTCCTGAAAAAGCATTATCCAAGCATCTGCAACAAGCTTTCAGAAACAACTGGTTCAAGGAAAACTGTTCAAAGGAAAGCATTTTCTCTCATTATACAATTTTCCCTGGGGATCATCATTAATAGAAGATTTGTTTAAAGATACTTCGCTAGCTAGTCTATCATCGTTGGCTGTCATGGCTTGAGGCAGTTACAGTATGCCAGCAATAGCTATGGCAGTTCAGAGCAAGCAGCCAAAAGGTATTCAGGCTTGTTGAATGCTGTACAATCAGTATTTTGAGCTTTTTTTTTTCCTTCTTCAAATTCCAGACTCACATTCACTTCAACGTGTTTGTACTCCTTATTAAAATTGATTGACGAACATTCACACAAACAGGTTTTTGGCTATTCTTTGTATAAATACCCACATTGTTTGTATATGAATATTCTTGTTTGCATGGATGCAAGAGTATTTACTATTCTTTAGTCACTCATTTTAAAAGATGCAGGCATCCAGCTAGGTAGCAGAAGCGATACTACGTGAGATGTGTGACTGGTCATGTAGCACAGAAGAGTCAAAGAGGACAAACCCCATGCTGAAAGTTGTTTGCCTGAACTATTGAGTGAATACTGTATATATTCACAGAACTTTGTACAGGTTTGCAAATGATTATCAAACAGGGGGAAAGCGCTCTCTAGTCATCTAATCAATTATTGGCAACAATACAAAATGTATAGCATCCAGGATGAGAGGAACAAGCTGATCACTGGTATTTTAGTTTTTGCCTGCTAGGTTCAACTGGGAGGAAGTTGTCCGTAGGCTTGGAGTTTAAACAAGGCTGGTGGAGTGTATGATAATTACACTTGTGTCTGGTCTACACTATGCGGGGGGGGAGGGGTGTCGATGTACCTCGCTCGACTTACTTCGCCGTGTGAACCCTGCAAAGTTGAAGGCTGCCGCTCCCCCGTCGACTTCGCTTCCTCCTTGCATCGGGGTGGATTACCAGAGTCTACGGGAGCGCGTTCTGGGATCGATTGCTACCCGCCGAATCGGACGGGTAGTGTAGACAAGCCCTTAGATGAGCAGTCTGTTATGCATGTGACACTGCACCCCATATTATTCATAGTGATATTATTATGATATGATTATGACATAATTATGATGCATTTTGTACAATACAAGTCATGTGAGGTGTCATTGAAAAAGTTATGATTTGCAGAATATGAGTATCCTATTTGTATGCATGTATCATTTTTGTATCTGAAGTTATAAATATCACTATGTATCTGTACTTCAAATGTAGTTAGACCTGGGTAACGCCCACTAGACAAGATGTTTTCAGTCTAGATTCTGGTTGAAAAGGCCTGTTCAGTGCAATGAGCCATTAGGGAAAACAACACGCCTTAGAAGAAGCTTATCTCCCACCTAGTGAGCTTTCCTGAGAATGCTACAAACACCTGTGAGTGATGGCTGCTATGACTCCACAAGGACATGTGACCAGGCCACATGATGCTGGACTCCATCTTGGGATGTCAGTATTTTTCCACAGACTGGTCTGGGAAACAAGCTTTGGAACAAAGGGTTCCCACCATATGCAAAATCAATAGAAGGCAGGGAGTGACATCATCTGTGGTTCTTCACTCCCCACATAAGAAGACTCCTGGAAACACCTGAGGAACAAAGACTGAACTGGGGGAAGTGCTGGAGCCAGCCTAAAGGGATTTCTAGTCTGTGTATGAAACACTTGGGGATTCCAAGCTGTAAGCCTAAGAGGGGCAGTTTGGGGAGCTGAGAGTTGGTCTCTCTGCTCTGCTGGCAGCTCCCTGCCAGGAGCCTGTCTTTCTCACAGGCTCCTGGGCTCCCAGCAGGCTGCCCCCTCGGCCCCTCTTCCTCCCTCCAGGAGCAGGGGGAAGCCATTTCCTGCTGCGAGAAGGAGGAAGCCACCAGGGGCTTCTCACCACTGGGAAGCGGGATCCAGCCACCCTGGCTTCTCGGTCCCCGAGATAGGACAGACTCTTCTGCTGGGCTGAGTGTGTAGCTGGATAGATTGACAATATTGCTGGGTGAGTTGGGGGTACCATTGTTGTGGCCCCATGTGGCAGGTAGGATTTTAGACAGCTTACGGTCCTTTTTCCTTTCCTATTATTGTTGTTTAACAGTGCAAATAATCGCAATTGATTATTTTAATCACGCGATTAATGGCGATTAATTTTTTTAATCCCTTGACAACCTTAATCCTAATAAATACTAACAGTCTCAATGCAGGTTTTTCTTCATTGGCTTCAGATTGGGTACTGATTAGTCAACTTTGTTTTTTATGTTGCACCCAGCAACCTCATAGCTAAACTCTGCTTTAATTTGGAATCAATCCCAATTTAGGAAAGTCCACATACTCCTTTAACAGTGAAACAGTATACTTTCAATACTCTTACTTATTTAGAGTTTTCAAAACCATCTAATTCGCTCTAGAAAATAACACTTAGAAAAAGCCTAAGTCACTTAGGCACTTTCCCATATGCAGACAAGGAGCCTGAAGGGATGTGTATTATATTTGCCATCATTCAGTGATAATGGGAACAGGTGAAGCAAAACTTCTGTGACAGAACAGTGTGGGGTGGTTAATAAGCCAAAATTAGATAACCCAATTAAATCATACTCTATGCTCATGCCAGAAGAATACAGAAAGGGAAAAGCCATGGCAACCTCAGATTATTTTCTCATTAGTCATTAACTATGTTTATATTTCTATAACTATTTTACTAGATACTTTACAAGTCACTAAAAACACAAAATCCAAAGGGCCCCATGTCTGCCAAACCAGACTAAACACTTTGAAAAGGTTTCGTCTACTAACAGACTTTCCCCTCCCTATAACAAGACTTGCTGCATGAACAACATGCGACCCAGCAACAGGTGAGACTTAATCCAAGCATTTGGGTTTTTTAGTTTCACCAGGTGTAGTAAAGGAAAGTTTCAAACTAGCACGGCCAGTAGCTGTGCTTAGTTTTGCTCAGCAAGAAGTTACTCTCAGATATCACATACATATTTAAACAATAGGATGCTAACAGAAGACTTCATGCTGCAGAATGGTAGTGACTTCTGAAATTATCACAATTATCATTCCATTATTGCAAGACAAACAACCTAATTTATTATGCTCTCCTGCTTCTCAGCTCTGGATCTCTTCCTGTTATATTACACAGCCGGTTACTTAAGTATTCGACACAAACAGCATTTGTATTGAGTACTTCATTAATATTTGTAATATTATGAAGCTCTGGAACTTGCTCAGATCCCAGATGAGAAGCAAGAGTCCAGGACCATTTCCTTAGAAAGAGATGGGGCAGAGCACTGTAGAACTCTGGGCCAAAGTTTTCAAGCTTAACCATCTAAAGCTAGGAGAAGTTTTCAAAGGACGCAAAGAGCACTCACAATTCCTATTGAATGCTCAGCTGCTCTGAAAATCAAGTCAATTGTTTAGGGGGCTGAATATAGATTTAGGTGCCTAGCTTTAAACATTTACATTTTGAAAATTCTGGCCCTAGAGTACAAACCTTCCTTTCAAAGGACACTTCCTGTATACGACAAGATGGAGTACAAATACCTCCCAGTTCAGCAAGGCAGAAAAACTAATGTAAAAGAATCTTAGCAAACATGGTGCTGCCAGCACTACCAGAACTTAAATGTATCTGCCAGGACAGGGCAAAACGTATTAGTCACACACTTTTCTATAGAGGCCTCACAAAAATGAAGCTTAGCAAACTGGAGCTTAGGCAAGACATTTGGAGAGAAAAGCAACAAAATTCTGTAGCAAGGTTGGGCAGCCCTTTGGAACAGTTTGCTTGAATAAAAGTACCATGATGCCATGGACTGCTATTACTTATTTATGTAGCACTAAATGTGTTAGGCACATTTCAGACAACACTATACTATTGTGCTTTGTAGTACAGAATGTCTTATAAAACTAGGGGGTCTGCCTTGATTTTTTTCTTATGAAATAAAACCAGTTGTCCTTTTAAAATTACATAGAATAACTGAATGCTCTAGCCATTAAACAAATGTGGATAATTGCCCTAGAATCTATCTCCACTCATCAGACTGATGTCTCAAAAGTAATTCAAGAAAGGAGGAAGCATCTCTTCCTGTCCCTCAAAATGCTAGCAATACTCCAACTCTAATACATGATAGAAAGGAAACTGAAAAATGGCTATTTCAGTATGGCTGAGCTGGCAGTAATCTTGTATCTGCTCAGAAGGATGTGGTGCATTGTTTCCATCAGCAGGATATGGGCTCAGAGTCAGCATTAGCATTTTTCAATTTTTTGCCCTTTCCTCCTAGCCCCCAAATTTTGCTGATTCTTGTATCCAGTTATCACACCTCTATACATAGGTCCAGCCTACCAGTTTTGGAGAGAATTAGCAAAATGATTCCTGTGGCTACATCCCATACTTACAGGACTAACTTTTCAGAAGTTTCTGTGTTTGGAAGGGGTTGGTGGAGAGTGTCTTTGATTTCCTGTTCCACCTTCCGCCTCTTGCTGCAGAAATGGAGCCAAGCTGCTTCTTCCTTTTGAGATTGTATGCAGTTATTGCTGGCAAATTTACAAGACCATTCAGAGATGGGGTTAATTCTAGTTAAAAGTTCTCATTTGTTAGAAACCTTAAACCTAAAAAAAAGGTATAATTCATTCCAGATGAGATGTAAAATAATTCTTTGTAAAGTCTAAGTTCCCAATTTAGCAAGGTACTTTAAGTATGTGAGTTGTCCCATTGATAGGACTAACATATGCTTAACGTTATTCAGGTGCTTAAGTATCTTACTAAATCAAGATCTAATTCAATATCTAAATATTTGGTATGGATGCCAAAAAAACCACTGTTGGCTTTTTTCTTCTTCATAAGTAGTAAATACATATTTTGAAATAACTAAAATTTATTAAGCGAAAATGAAAGCTGTTATAGATCTAGTCTTGGTAAAAATTTCCCTGGAAAGTCAAAATCTCTGTCATCTACTCCATGTCTGCCTTATTAAATAAGGAAATATTAAGATAGGATTATCCTGGAAGATGTCTCATTTCTGTTGTTTAGATTTTCTCAGCATGGTTCATGCCTATGATGAGAAGTGCCCTCGCCCTGTAAACTGTAAGCAGCATTCATCCAGTTGAATGTTGACACAGAAATGACTGTTCTGAGTTTTTCTGGCACTCAGCCATGTGGAAGAATCTTCTCCACTCTGTTCACTTTTTGTGTATGTTTAAAGCACACACAAAAATACTCCACGTACTTATATCATATTTATCTGAATCAACCAGGCTCAAACTGCTGAACCACCCATAGTTTTATTGCATGTAACAAGGATCAACATATCAATAAATAAGAGTTAAATTATCTAATGACACAAAAATTATGAAGATTTTCAAGGGGTAGGGGCTATCTCCTTCTTCAGACAGCTCCTTATATAGAGTTCTATTCATTTGTTTTCCACTGCTGCCTCTAGCGGTTAAGATGCTTGTCATCAGCCACCAATAATTTAGAAAGCCAATGTCTGGTGTCTATCCATACTTAGTTTGATGTCTGTAGCTCACATCATGCTTTTGAGGGGAAAAATGTCTTGTGGGAAATATTTCCTTCTACACATAGCAATTTAGCATTTGAGAATAGACAGAGATCCTGCAGACTAACAAATAATAAACTAACATTCAAGGCCTCTGCCACTGAGTGATTCAACTGGCATATATAAGTAGAGTTACATTAATTTTGTTACACTGCATCTGCCCTATGCCAGAAATCAGAGGGGCAACCATTGAAGACATCAACAAAGTAGAAAGTTAAATGAAGACGATACAGCAGCAATGAAAGAGGACTAGCAGGGATCAGCAGAGTGGTAACAATGACATCAAGGGAACACATCAGAGCAGTAGTCAGGGTTGAACAGGATTCAGCATGGCAAGATAAAGGAAAGACAAGACAGCCAGCATGCAACAAAGGAACATCAGCAAGTTGCAAAGAATATCAATTCAAAAGTGTTAATCTCTCTCTACAAGTAAATTATAACACTAAAACAAATTCTTGGGATAATGTCACTAGATGGCTACTTTCCAGGCCATAAATGATTAAACAGGTTGAGTCAGAACTGATGAAAAACCTGAACTTGTTGCTCTGTTTCATAGCAATTAGCAGTGTTTGAGTATTAGGGCTGGTCTACACTACACAGTTAGGCCAACATATGGCAGCTTATGTCGACCTAATTATGTCAGTGTCTACACTATCAGCCTTCTTCCCACCGATGTAAGTGCCCTACTACATCGACATAATAACTCCTCCTCCACAAGAGGTGTAAGGCTTATCTTGGTGTAGTTAGGGCGATGCAGCATCTGTGTAGACACTGCATCCCTTGCATCGGCTGTCTTGTCAATTTCACGGCAGGAGCTGTGAAATTGACAAGAAAGCCCCCACTCCAGGTTGGACCCTGCTCCCAGCTGGGAGCCGGATTGAGAAGCCCTGGGGCATCTCCCCCCACTCCCAAACTGGAGCCAAAGCCCAGGCGGCTTTGGACCCCACTCTCAGCTGGGATCCTGAGCGAGAAGCGGGGTCGGCTTCAGACCCCGCTCTCAGCTGGGAGCTGGGATGAGAAGCCTGAGTGGCCCCCTGCCTGCTCCCCATCAGGAACCCGGCAGCCTTGTCAATTTCATAGCTCAGTGAGCCATGAAATTGACAAGGCTGCCTGGCTCCCAGCAGGGAGTGGTCAGGAGCAGGGGTCCGAGAAGCCAGAATAGCTGGATCCTGCTTCCCAGTGGCAAGAAGCCCCTGGTGGCTTCCTCCTTCTCGCAGCAGGAAATGCGGTGCGGGGGGAAAGAAACCCGGGCGGCTTCCCCCTGCTCCTGGAGGGAGGAAGGGGGGCTGGGGGAGGGCAGCCTGCTGGAAGCCCAGGAGCCTGTGAGGAAGCCAGGCTCCTGGCAGGGAGCTGCCAGCGTAGTGAAGAGACCAACTCTCAGCTCCCCACACTGCCCCTCTTAGGTCGGTGGAAGTGCTCCTGGTGAGGACGCGCACAACCAACTCAAGGAGGGTAGTGTGGACATGCATCACAGCTGTGCTCACTGCAGTGGCTGTAAGTCGACCTAACATAGGTCGACTCAGGTTTCAGTGTAGACATAAATGGCATCCACCTTTTACTTTGGAAGACTGGGATTTTTTTGTTTGCTTTCTCTCTGCTTAACTAACAGATTCTTATATAAAAACTAACAAAGAATCATTCATGGAAATTGTACCTTGCTTTGGCAGAGGAGATCTTCTAGTTGTATTCAAACCTTTCTTTTATGAAATGACAGGTTAATGAATGAAACATTTCCAAGCCAAATATTTTGTAGTGAAGAAGATGCAGCCTGTCCCATTCAATATGGCAATGCATATGCTACTTTGTGGGCACATAAATTAATGGAATTAATGTTACTTGCTTAAATCAGATCTTACTGTAAACCCCATGTCTAATCTGTGATGTATGCAGATAAACAGGTTTACAAAGCAGTAGCATACTTTCAAAGGCACATATTACAATGTAAAAAAACCACACTACAAGACTTTACTACATACATATGTGCACACAAACATGCCTGTTATGTATTATATATAGCATGCCTAAATGCACACCAATATGTAATAACTAATATACATTTGAGATATACACACTCATATGATCTACAGACATACACAAAATGAAATGGTGGTGATAGCCATTTAATAAACCACATTTATCATAAGACTTTGGGCAGAGTGGAGGTGAAATGGTCACTTTCCAGCGGTTCAAAAATAAACAAACAAACAACTAAAAGCTAATTGGCATTAAAGGGAAATTGAAAATATTTTTCAGTTTTTTTTAAAATTGCTCAATGAAATACTGAAACTGAAAACTGCAAGCTTATTACATTAGGTGGGCTGGCCTGTGTCTGAGGCATCCCTTATGAAAGAATGGTTGACTGCTTCACAGATTCAATTTCATTCTGGACAGAGGTAAAATTATTCTTTTTCAGGTAACATGACCCTACAGCTAGGGAAATCTAACAGATATGGATCAGAACACAATTTGTATTACAATATCCCAAGACATGTTGGAAGCATATTGGACTTCAATCAATGAGTTGCTTGTAAAACAAAAAACACTACCACACCAGATGAGTGAGGTACAACTACTTTATACTGTACCAAGAAAGATACCTCTTATTCGTATGGTAATTAACACCTGCTTTTACATCTATATTTTCCACCAACACCTGAAACAATTTTTTAATTAGCATCAGAAAAAAGAAAACTCGTTCTGTGACCATCTTCACAAAGGATCTGTCTCCATTAGGCTGGAAGGAATTTGCTGAACCAGTTTAAAAACCGTTGCAACATATTTCCTGCTAAAATTATTTAAACCGATATGGATGAGCCCAAACCATGTTACAAACTCTTTCAAATTGTATTATAGACTAGGTCCTAGATTAATGTTTCTGTAGCACACTGAAAAACTGTAAAGCATATATGTAATTGCTGAGCATTATTATTTGTATAACAACAGATGAAACCAATCCATCTCAGTAGATAGTATCTCATAAATGATTCATTATAATTCCTTTAACCTAAAGCCTTTTGTATTTTGCAAATCCATGAGAATAACCATTAGTAAGCTTTATGCATTACACTGGGTAAATTACCTAGTGTCTCAAATTTCATTCAGAAGCACAGATAACATTTTGGGGAGGGGTCTGTGCCTATAATTTTCACACTGTTCCTCTTCCTCTCAAAATTGCAGACTTTCCATCACTATTGACTTCAGCTGGATTCTAAATAACATTACAAATTATTAGTAACATTTAATGCTTGTATATTTACTGTAGCCTATTAAGCTTTGACTAGCGAGGGAGAATTAGACACATTTTATGTGCACTATTAAAAATGACTAGTGTTATTGATGCTCACTATACTCCGGTTATTATAGCCTGACACATGATGTCTGACTTATAATGCAGCATTTTAAAATACGTTTTTTTCTTTCTGTCAGTAATACTCAGTATGATGCTCTAGAGCCCCATGTAGTTCAATCAGAGTCCACAAGTTGTTCCAAGTTCTTCTCTTTACCTCTGGATCAGGCAGAATGAGCTGAGCACTAATCACAAAAACACTCCACACAGTGCATAATGTCTGTAAAGCTATACAGGGAGTTTTGAGCAAATAAGCAGAAGCCATGGAGATCCTTCTTTGTACCTCAAAGCAGCCAGGAAGTAGGGAGAAGAGTGAAGAGAAAGGAACGATCTCTCCCATCAACAAAAACAAAGGAAGAGGAGAAGCACCGGCATTCCTTCCCCTCTGTTTACAGAGGAAAAGAAGGTATTTGATCAAATCCATTGTGATTTGAGCATATTTATTGCAAAATCCATATTATCCACTTGCAATGTCAAGCATGACATAGAGCATGTATTTCCTTTTCGATATATATCACTACTAGGAGAGGAAAGGTATATTAATTAAAATTGAATACAATGCCTTGTTCTTGCTGAGGCACTTATTGGCCTAAAGTTTCAAAATTGATAAGGATTTTGCTTTTTCAGTTTGACAAAATGTAAAGGGCCTGATGCTCAAAAAGTGCTGAGCACTCTGAAAACTGGGGTCCCCAAAGGTGTCAAGGTAGGCACCCACAAAAAATCAAGACACCAAAAAGCAGAAGTTATTTTTGAAAATGTAGGTCACTGTATTTAGAATCTAACAATCCACAAAAGTACAGGCAAACATACACAAGCTTTAAAAGCAGCAATATGCAGCACAAGTTGGATGGGGGTCATCTTAAACTTTGCCAGAATCTCAGGAAATTCCAAGCTAAAAACTTTACTCTGGTGGCATTAAGATAGACCATATGTATCCATAATGTAAAACAAGATGACCGGGGAAAGGCCTTGTAGCTTACCCAAAAATGTTGCAAATTCTAACCAAATGCAGGAAAGATTGGAAATGCAGAGTTAAGGTGCCTCAAACAACCCTGCTCCCATCTCTCCTCCCACAGAAAATCATTATGAGAGAAAGCTGGAAAAAAAGGTGGGCATGCTAAAACGTATGCCTGCATACCATCCAGTTAAAAAACAGATGATACAGGCCACATACCTCCATTATGCCATATAATTCTAGTGCATGTGACTAATACGTTTCATATGTTCTACTTTCATGACTACAACCAATCCTCCAATTCATCCTCCACAAAGGAAACACCACCACCATCATCTCATTTTACATTTCACATAGACATTGAATACCTAGTCAACCCCCTTCCAAATATAGGGTCCTCATAACAGGCATTAGAAATGGACTAACCATTGTAATCTTTTAATAATTGCAGTGGTTGACCAGTCTGTTAAGGAGAATATGTTAAGCCCCATACCCTCTCAAAGTTTGGATTACATATGCCATGCTATAGAAACCATAATATGGCTGCAGGCTTCTTAAAGTCCAGTTTTCCACATCAAAATCCAAAGGGTGAGGCTGTGTGCTGTGCCATGAGGTACAGCATGCACAGATGAAGGAGAAGGGGAGCAAATGTGGCTTTATGCCACTTTTGTCACCTCAGAATTCTTGGTTCGTTGCAGAGCTGATACAGCCTCCACCATAACTTAAGCAGACCAGGGACCTACTTTAAATTAAAGGAGCCCTGACTGGGTATCTCTGACTCGTTGCTCAACTATCTGCCCAGAATCTCCATACCATCCAGTCCCTCCTGTCTCAAGTCAACCTCTAATTCAGTGCATATGAGGAGCCTGCACAGGACAACCTACTGCTGTATCCTATTGTGATAGTTCTCAAGATACCCAGGACCATGAGCCACCTTGTTACTCTTTGTCTCTAGCAAGAGGTAGCCTTGCCCATGGTGCCTGGGTGTTAGGGAGCTAATACCACCAGCCTGTTAGCCACTCAAGCACCCTTCTCTGGCAAGTTAACAATAGGTGTACCCCAGTCACTGAGTCCCTTTAAAGCATTCCCCTGTGATATCCAGCCTCTGACACAGAGTACTCACAGAAATCCCAGATACTCTGCCCCCAAAGGAGCAGTTTACTCCAGTTTGCCAGTTTTACCTTAAACCACCACTCCTGGATAACACACAGAACTTGTAATAAAACAAGAGAAGGTTTATTTAAGAAAGAATAGCTATTTGACTAAAAACAAGAGAGAGTGATGGAAACAAATGGTTACAATATAAAACAAAATCATAAAATGCAAACTAGGGCCTACACTTGTTAATAGTTAACTTTCCTCTCTGATAAAGTAGGTTTCCCAAAAAAATTTCAGTCTGTGGCAGAGCTGGCTGGCTTCACAACAACCAAACTTTCATGAAAACACCCCCGCATCTCAAGAGGTTTCTTCAGTGAATGGATACACAATGCCTCTCCCCACTCTGTGTTATACTGTAACAGTCTGTTGTCTCTAGTCATAGAAAGGGCCAGCCTCTGTCTGTTGTAATGTTCCTTTTTTACCTTCAAGTGGTTTTGATTGTATACAGTTGTCTCTGGTGGTTTTCCATTGCTAGTCTTGGGATAGAGCAGGGTCTAGATGACTGTGTCTTACATTACATCACTGGCTAAGCGGGGAAGGGTGACAATTCCCTCCTGCTTGAATGGGCCATCATTGAGACATATTACCTCCTGCTGACTAAGTTTCACTCCAAGACCATACAGCATACTTTCAACATAGTTACATTATTTCTTAAATATTACCCTTACACACACCTCACAACAACTATGAGTCTTAATAAGTTATGAGTTTTCCCACTGACTATTTTGCATGGCACTAAAAGCAGGCAGCTTTAGACTCCAGATCCAAATGAAAAAGCAGGAGGCAGGAGTTTTCTCACACTGGAAACTACATGTAGTAAGGGAGGGCAAGAGTATTAACCTCCTAATAAAGCATCAAGGGTCAAAACATCCTTCCAAAAGGAACTTTCAGCAGATGGAAGGCTACAAAGTGCAGGCAGGTTATGGCACTGCACTGAAAACAAAGGCCTGAACCCCATAGAACTGGCTGAAAAAAATAATTCTGCCATTGTCAGGAATAACTCTTACATCGCCTTTTGCACATTGTTCATTGTTATGGGTTGGGTTAAACCTTGTTGTTATAGGTCAGGATAAATGTAAGGAATCCAGCGTAAGCAGGTGGCTGAAACAGTTAAGTGGCCTACACCCCAAGCACAGGTTCATGTCGCTGATAAAAACAAAAGTATATCCAAGGCCACTCAAAAATTTGAACAATGTGAGCAGGGGTCTGGCTGGGCATTGTTTGGGTAAGGGTATGTGCATGAAACAAGCAGCACAAGCTGAAGCACCATAGAAGCAGACAGAAAAGAAAGCACCATACACAGCTTGGAAGCGCTGTGCATGGCTCTGGCCCTGGGAGATGCCGAGAGAGAAGTTCTGGGTCAGGATGCTCACTGAAAGAGGTTTGGACCTGCAAGCAAGGGCACTATCTTCCACTGTTTGATTCTTTCTGTGTTCAGGGAAACAGGAATTTTCATATTCTTTGTAAATAAACAAAACCGCATCCAATACCTGACTCTCACTTGAACAATACCCCAAAGTTGGCTACTCATTCAGATCAAAAAGGTGTAACATTATTTTCCTCCCTACCAAATGTAACTACCAAAAATATTTATTCTACTGTCTGCTGTATATGGAATCTAAGGGTATGTCTACACTACGAGAGTAGTTCGATTTTACTTAAACCGATTTTTTGAAAGCGATATTACAAAGTCGAACGTGTGTGTCCACACTAAGCACAGTAATTCGACTTTGTGAGTCCACAGTAACGGTGCAAGCGTCGACATTCCAAGCGGTGCACTGTGGGTAGCTATCCCACAGTTCCCGCAGTCCCCGCTGCCCATTGGAATTCTGGGTCAAGCCCCCAATGCCTGATGGGGCAAAAAATGTGTCACGGGTGGTTTTGGGTAACTGTCGTCATTCAACCCTCACATCCCCCCTCCCTCCATGAAAGCGGCGGCAGGCAATCATTTTGCGCCCTTTTCCCTTGATTGACAGCGCGGACGCCATAGCACCGCGAGCATAGAGCCCGCTGCGATCATCGCAGCAGTTATGGCCGTTGTCAACACCTCGCGCCTTATCGTCCATCTTATTCAGAGGCAGATGTTGAGAAATCGGGCGAGGAGGCTACGGCAGCGCGGTGAGGACAGGGATGATGACAGGGACACAGACCTCTCTCAAAACACGGGACCCCGCAAAGTGGACGTCATGGTGGCAGTGGGTCATGTTGATGCAGTGGAACGCCGATTCTGGGCCCGGGAAACAAGCACAGACTGGTGGGACCGCATAGTGCTGCAGGTCTGGGATCAATCCCAGTGGCTGCGAAACTTTCGAATGTGTAAGAGCACTTTCCTTGAACTTTGTGAGTTGCTGTCCCCTGCCCTCAAGCACCAGGACACTAGGATGCGAGCAGCCCTGACAGTCCAGAAGCGAGTGGCCATAGCCCTCTGGAAGCTTGCAACGCCTGACAGCTACCGGTCAGTCGCGAATCACTTTGGAGTGGGCAAATCTAGCATGGGGGTTGCTTTGATGCAAGTAGCCAATGCAATCGTGGAGCTGCTGCTATCAAAGGTAGTGACCCTGGGAAATGTGCAGGCGATAATAAATGGCTTCGCTGCGATGGGATTCCCAAACTGCGGTGGGGCTATAGACGGAACTCACATCCCTATCCTGGGACCGGACCACCAGGGCAGCCAGTACATTAACCGAAAGGGCTACTTTTCAATGGTGCTGCAAGCACTGGTGGATCATAAGGGACATTTCACCAACATCAACGTCGGATGGCTGGGAAAGGTTCATGACGCTCACGTTTTCAGGAACTCTGGTCTGTTTAGACGGCTGCAGGAAGGTATTTACTTCCCGGACCAGAAAATAACCGTTGAGGATGTGGAGATGCCTATAGTGATCCTTGGGGACCCAGCCTACCCGCTAATGTCCTGGCTCATGAAGCCGTACACAGGCGCCCTGGACAGTGATAAGGAGCTCTTCAACTACAGGCTGAGCAAGTGCAGAATGGTGGTGGAGTGTGCTTTCGGACGTTTGAAGGGACGCTGGAGAAGCTTACTGACTCGCTCAGATCTCAGTGAAACCAATATCCCCATTGTTATTGCAGCTTGCTGTGTGCTCCACAATCTCTGTGAGAGCAAGGGAGAGACGTTTATGGCGGGGTGGGAGGTTGAGGCAAATCGCCTGGCCACTGATTACGCACAGCCAGACACCCGGGCGATTAGAAGAGCCCAGCGGGACGCGCTGCGCATCCGGGAAGCTTTGAAAACTAGCTTCCAGACTGACCAGGGTAACCAGTGACTCTTCTGTTTGTTTAACCATGAGGTGAAACTGCCCCCGTTTCTTTACCCTGTTAATACTGCCTATCCTCTCCAATTACCAACCCCCTTCCCCCCCTTCCGACACACCTTCCTTTAAAAAGAAAATAAAGGCAACATTGTTCAAGAAAAATGTATTTTTTATTAAGGATTTTTCAGTAAAGAGAGGGAACTATGACGGAGGCTAGGGTGGGGTGCGGGTGGAGGGAAGGAAAGGACGCTTCAAAACTTGGGGAATGACAGCCTTCTGCTACTTGAGCAGTCCACAGGGGTGGACTGGTTGTTTCCACGGAGCCTGACACCCCTTGTTTTTGGGACTCTGGGTGAGAGAGCTATGGGACTTTGGGGCGGGGTAGGGCAGTTAGAGATCTCCTGCAGCGGGGCTCTGTCCTCCTGCCTCCGGTCCTGCAGAACGTCCACCAGATGCCGGAGCGTGTCCGTTTGCTCCCGCATTAGCCCAAGCAGCGCCTCAGTCACCTGCTGGTCTTCCAGCCGCCACTTATCATCGCGAGCGTCCCTCCTGTCCTCACGATCTTCCTGCCTGTTTTCACGAGCGTCCCGCCTCTCCTCCCGTTCGCTGGCTGATCGCTTGTATTGTGAAATGGTCTCTCTCCACTCACTCTGCTGTGCTACCTCAGTGCGGGAGCACTGCATGAGTTCGGAGAACATCTCGTCTCGTGTGCGTTTCTTTCGCCGCCTTATCTGTGCCAGCCTTTGGGAGGGAGATGCCGGGGGAACCCTAGAGACAGTTGCAGCTATGGGATGAAAAAAAGGGAGTGAATTCTTTACAAAGATACATTTCCCAGAACAATGAATATCGTCTTTCCCGGTGAACAAGACCATGCACACTACCTATCACATTTGCTTTCAGTACAAGGTCGCATTTTGAATCTTTATATTGAGTGCCTCGGGTCTTGGTGTGCAGATCACACAAGCAGGGCCGGGAAACGGAATTCGGCTAGCAGGCGGACATGGTAAGCCGTAGACTTTTGGCTGCTGAAAGCTTACTTTACAGCAGCGCCCTCCTTTCCCGTTCCAAGCAGAGCTCCTACAGTTGGCCAGTTACTGCTGCGCTGTGCGTGTTAACGTGCAGCGGCAGAGACCACAGTAACCCCAGCCATCCCATTCTGTGGAATGGTCGGTTTAGCCTTCACCTGAACGCTTGGCTGGTTTCGGGGAAGGTCCCTGCAAGCTGCCAGCGAACCGCTCAGCATGAATGGTCCGCCTCCCCGCCCCCACCGCGTGGCTGGTCTCAGGGAAGGTCCCTGCAAGCTGCTGGCGAACCGCTCAACATGAACGGTCCGCCTCCCCGCCCCCACCACGTGGCTGGTCTCGGGGAAGGTCCCTGCAAGCTGCCGGCGAACCGCTCAACATGAACGGTCTGCCTCCCCACCCCCACCGCGTGGCTGGTCTCGGGAAAGATCCCTGCAAGCTGCCAGCGAACTGCTCAGCAGGATTGTTCCCCCTCCTCGCCCCCACCACGTGGCTGGAAACCGCAGGGTAGATATTTTTAAAGGAACAGGCAAACAGTCCCCATTATAAAATTCACCTAATTCCGACCAGGTCACCATGCCTGATATCACTCTGATGAGGATTACGCAGCCAGAGAAAGACCGTATGCTGCATGAATGCCAGCACACACTGGGGCCGTATGCCGCCATGCTTTGTCAGGCAATGATACCGGAGTACCTGCTACTGGCCTGGCGCGGTAAAGTTTCCTACCATGGAGGACGCAATAAGGCCGCTCTCCCCAGAAACCTTCTGCAAAGGCTTTCACAGTACCTCCAGGAGAGCTTCATGGAGATGTCCCAGGAGGATTTCTGCTCTATCCCCACACATGTTAACAGACTTTTCCAGTAGCTGCACTGGCCACGAATGCAGCTAAAGTGCCTAGGTCAAATTAATCATTAAAAACCCATTGCTAAAATACCATGTCTATTCTATTTAAAAGATATGTTTTGAACACTCACCTACTGATCCTTCCCCTGATTCACAGTCCAGGATACCACCTTGGGAGGGTTGGTAGGGGATCTCCGTCAGGGTAATGAAGAGATCCTGGCTGTCGGGGAAATCAGCGTTCAAAGCGCTGTCGACTGCCTCGTCCTCCTCATCTCCTTCATCATCTTTCCCGTCCGCGAAAACCTCCGAGGAAGCGGCCGTTGATAATACCCCATCGTCGGAGTCCATGGACAGGGGTGGGGTAGTGGTGGCGGCCCCACCCAAGATAGCATGCAGTGCAGCGTAGAAACGGCATGTCTGGGGCTGAGACCCGGAGTGCCCGTTGGACTCTTTGGTCTTCTGGTATGCTTGTCTCAGCT
The DNA here is from genome assembly GCA_037349315.1 of Chelydra serpentina. NCBI lineage: Eukaryota > Metazoa > Chordata > Testudines > Chelydridae > Chelydra > Chelydra serpentina. The sequence continues at coordinate 21,680,181 of JBAIAC010000019.1, forward strand.
CCTTGATTTTCACACGGCACTGCGTTGCATCCCGGCTGTATCCTCTGTCCGTCATGGCCTTGGAGATCTTCTCATAGATTTTAGCGTTCCGTCTTTTAGATCGCAGCTCTGATAGCATGGACTCATCTCCCCATACAGCTATCAGATCCAACACTTCCCGATCAGTCCATGGTGGAGCCCTCTTTCGATTCTGGGATTCCATGGTCACCTCTGCTGGAGAGCTCTGCATCATTACCAGTGCTGCTGAGCTCGCCACGATGTCCAAACAGGAAATGAAATTCAAACTGGCCAAACAGGAAATGGAATTCAAATGTTCCTGGGTCTTTTCCTGTGTGGCTGGGCACAGCATCTGAGCTCGGACTGCTGTCCAGAGTGGCCAGAGAGTGGTGCACTGTGGGATAGCTCCCAGAGCTATTAGCGTCAAATTCCATCCACACTAACCCTAATTCGACATGGCCATGTCGATTTTAGCGCTACTCCCCTCGTCGGGGAGGAGTACAAAAATCGATTTAAAGAGCCCTTTATTCCCAGGGCTACACTGGGGCGGGGGGGGGGGGGGTCGATCTACGATACGCAGCTTCAGCTACGTGAATAACGTAGCTGAAGTCGGCGTATCGTAATCGACTTACCTGGCCGTGAGGACGGTGGCGAGTCGATCGCTGCCGCTCCCACGTCGACTCCGCTTCCGCCTTTCGATGAGGTGGATTTCCGGAGCCGACGGGGAGCGCTTTCGGGGATCGATTAATCGCATCTAAATGAGACGCGAAAAATCGATCCCCGATAGATCAATTGCTACCCGCCGATCCGGCGGGTAGTGAAGACAAGCCCTATGTTGAAATAAATAGCTTCGTTGTGTGGACGGGTGCAGGGTTAATTCGATTTAATGCTGCTAAATTCAATATAAACTCCTAGTGTAGGCCAGGCCTAAGAGATTAGTTATCTAGAATTGTCCAAATTCTACTCTGATGTGCAAGTCCATTGATTTCAATGGAGCTGAGCTTTGTGAGAGCAGAATTTGGCCCAATTAATAAATATTCCTTTGATACATCAATTATTCCATGCTTAGATTAGCCTTTTATGATTAGCACTATTATGCTCACTGCAGTGTTACCACTAATAGGTTTGGATACAATTTAGTTTTGGCAAAGAATCAAAATAAGTCAGACTTTGCAAAACAATTTACAAGCAAAGCTCAATGGAATTTAATCATTATTTCAAATCAGGCATATTTTCATTTATTGTACTCAGTTTTCTCCAAAAGAAAGATGTAATTGTAACACTTTGGCCTATTCAGCATATGGGAGGAGCAATATTATTAACTTAATCTGTTGGCCTTAATAACATAGGATTTTTAAATGAGGGTTACCAATTATTAACCAGGAATATGTTTCATTTTATAACTCTCTAATGAACATTAGTTTACATGGAAAAGGAACCTCCTAACTTCAAAATACATATTAGTTTACATCAACAGAATGAGAACAGTGAGTGCTCCTATTAAATGATTTGGTTTACTTGATTTCATGATAAAATATATTTTCACTAAAAGATCTCCACTGCTACTTTGAATTTAATTACATGAAACCCCACTGAGATTACCTTCTCAAATGTGCATCAAAAACGTATTTTTAGAGAAGACTATAATATGTAGGAAGGCAATCTTTGGCTTTTTAAAAAAATGTTGAAATATTTTTAAGTTGCAAAAGAACAACAGAGGCAAAAAATATATAACATGCACTGCTAGAGTGTATGGACTGAGTAGGGAGTAGACCTCTTGGGGAAAGATAATTAATAGGGTCAGTTATACAAGTTCTATTTCTGAAGCATCCCAGCACTCGGGCTGATGCATAACAAGAAGTGAAATACACTAACATTTAAAACACACATTGTAAAATGCAGTAAACACATGAGGGACTGCTCACTCCTGCTCTCCCTGCAGAGAAGAATGCCAAAAAGGAGGTAGAGAAGAATGTCAAAAGGGGACGAGGCTCTGACACTCTCACACACATCTATTTCCTGTTCCACGGGCCAGTGTAGAACCCAGCAAATCGGCTCCATCTTCTTAGACTGTTCACTTGCATAAGAAAGGAGCAGTCCCAGAGACTGCTTTAGGCACAGGGATTAACATTTTGGCCCCATAGAAGTCAAAACGAGTTTTGCCACTGATTTTAGCTGTAAAATCCTGGCCCCTTTTGACCAGTGCTCCTCTTGAGGGGGTGCAGCTTCACTCTGCCCATTACACAGGACTGTGGTTTACAATCCACTGTCCAATCCATTCAGTTCAGCAAGGCAAATGACAGCAGCAGCTTTTAGATTACTCTTCACCTCAACAGCCCCAGCAGTATGGAGCTGGAGGGTATGGAGCACACATGGTTGGACTGTGAATCTACTGCAGCTCCAGACTAGTATCATGCATGTGTAAGACTGCATGGTAAAACTTTTGGAAAGAAAGAACTAATGGAGTCAAACCTCAGGACATTCTGTTACTAGTGAGGGGGAAATATGAGTACATTGAGACACTGGATTGAACGCAATTTGAAATTTATTATATCACTTTATAACTGCTGGTGGATGGGCAAATGAAAGTAAGACACCGCGTTTAAAGACAATCTTGTTATTCTTGACAGATTGGTTGCTTTATATCATTTTGGAATGGCAAGAGTGAGCGAGATTACATTTATGTAACTTTGAGACTGCCAATAGAAGACAGAGTGAAATTAGGTTAGTCCCATTTTGCAGTAAAAGGTATAAGTACATAGTGCTATGATGTGATGGGAGAGATGCACAGTATATGTGATAGATCTAAGATTATAAATGAATTTTTGTGATTGTTGAAGATTTTTTATATATATAAAAATGATTTTCCTCCCTATTTGGCAATATTATAGGAAACTGATGTATCTTATACCTAAGGGGCAGCAAATGATTGAACCACCAAAAGTAAAGTGTCAGATATAGACAAACAATTATATTTTTGTATTATAGAAACTTTCCCTTGAAGGAGACTTGTTAAATTAGGAATGTGGAACTAGGGGAGAATAAAGAAAAGTTACTAAATCATGCTACTCTGATACTTCCCATTTTGAGTGGAGTGTATGAATCATGAACAAGGCTGTGTTTGTCACAGCTATGACTTCAGTATCAAAAATCTTGATTTTTAAGGGGGTTTCCAGAAAACCTTATCTCCTTGGCCCAGCCTGTCACAAGATTCCTCCATGATTTTGTACAAATGTGGGTCTCTGAAGACTGCCACAGGGCTGGGGCCCCCAGGACCTCCAGACTCCTCAGCCAGCTGGCTCCTTAGGCTGCCTGACTCCCAATGGGAAGCCCAGGGAACCGTAGCCCTGGGAGTCTGAAAGTCCTGAAGTCCCCAGCATCACAGCAAGTTCCATGAACCCTGTCCTAGGACTTCCTGAGTCTTGGTTCCATGGCAGAAATCCCAAAACCCTGGTTCAAGCCAAGTTTTTCCGAACTTCCAGACTCCCGGCAATGGAGACAAGAGCCAAGTCCAGGCTAAAGCCAGGGTGCCCAGGGGTTCCAGATCCTTGACAGGGAGCTCAGAGCCCCCAGGCTGTCAAAGCTCCTGTCTCCATGGCAGGTGGCCCAGATGTTAGGGCTGTCCTGGACCCATGGTCCCTGGAAACTCCAGCTCCCAGTAGCCAGCCAAGTGAGCTGGCAGGAAACCAGGAAGGAACCCTGCTTGTGATTGGACAAAAGTTCATCGAATTTGAAAAATTTCCACAAAACAGTTCAGGTTCAACAAATAGGCATTTTCTGACAGAACTCTCACTGGAAAATTTCTGACCAGCTCTACTCTTGCATTCTTTGCTGTGATAAAACCATGACTTTCCTAATTTTTGCAATGACAAACAATTGAACCGTGCTCCTCTAGCCCTTACTGACAGGGGAGTTGGGTGAGACAAGGGGCTTAGCCATGTCAGCAGGGTTGCAAGTCTCTCCCTTTTGGTGGTCTTGTGTGCAGCTGAGTTCAGGTGGAACTCTGGGCACTCAGTTGTCCCTCACCGATTGATTGGGGACACGGGATGATTTATTAGCCAATGTCCCCCAACCCCACCCCAAAGGGATGTGGCCTTATATTATTTCTCTAGAGCACAGAATGCTATTCAGCACCCACCTTTCTTCCCCACCATCTCTGGGATTTGGTATGCTGCCATACTTTTTCTCAGTTGCTGTTGGATTTTGTGTTCTGCTCTGGAAAAAGATAGGAAGGAATTTTCCCACATCACAAAATTGGCAGCTGTTTTTTCACCTTCCTTAGAGCACGTAAGAAGTCTGGCTGGGGAGAAGGGATGGAGTGATGTATTTGAATGTTTAAATGCCATCTGTTACAACTGTGAAACTACTATCCCCTGCGAGGTCTTTAAGGCCTTGCTAATCATTGCAGGACAAGGAGAGGATGCCACAGTATCTGGTGCAGAAAGCAACACCTCATCATCCCTCAGAAAAGGAAAGGACAAAGGTGAACTGCATAACTGTCTGAGTCCAAATCCATGGGGTGATTTGGGTGGACTAGGGATTACCTCATTTTAAGGATTGTCTGTTAGGAAACCACACTGGGTTTTCTGTTGGATGGTTTGTGGAGAAGAAGGGAAGAATTGCCTGGCAGTTCCTCCTCTGGTTCTGCATGCTTCTAAGCCTTAAAGGCTTCCTTGCCTTAATTCTAAGCAACAATTTTATGATTTACTGTATATAATTTGTAAACATGTCATTGGAGCCAAACTGAAAAATAACTTGGGCCCTGATCCTGCAAAGATCTACACATGTGCTTGACTTTAAGCATTGCAAATAGTTGCATTGACTTCAGTAGGACTGGTCACAATGCATAAAGTTAGCATTTGTGTAAGGCTTTGTGGGATCAGGGTCTTATACTTTTGTCCTCTCTGAAATTCATATAACATTCCTGTCAAAGGCAGTTGTTGGGTTTTTAAAACACTTTATGCTGAATTTCGAAGTTTCCCTTTCTGAATTGTGTCACTGAGTACAAAATTTGAGGTTTTGCATTCGTTTTTTGTTTTTGTTTTAAATACAAATAAAATAGTTTTATAGCAAAACAATTGTAGATACGTGGAAATTCAAATTCCACCTTTGCGATAACATACAAAGGGAAAAAAATCATTTACATCTGTTGGTACAGCTATGACCAGCAGTTAGTTTGTCAACATTTTCCCATTAACTTCAGCTACCACATTTTATTATAAAAGAAAATCTAGGGATTTGTAAACAAACACTTGAAACCTTTTTTAAAAAATTGACAATATAGAATAAGATCAGTCCAGTCCTGGCTAAGGGACTGATCTCACAAATACTGACTACCAGGTGCAGTGTTTGACTTCAGTGGAACTGCTAACAACACTTGGATAAAAAAGTGTTTGCAGGATGAAGCTCTTAATCAAAAACATTTTGGGACTTGAAGCAATGATACCCAAGGACCTGATTCTGTAAGATGTTGATCCTTAAAAGTTCAGAAAACTAGGGTTAGAGCACAAATTTCAGCCCTGGAACCAAATCCTCCTGAAGACTCATGAGAGAGTATTTGCATCAGCAAGATGAACACATTTGATTATAAACTTCATTGAGCATTTCTCTCTGAGACACCAAGTTTCTCAACTCGAATTAAAATGGGATCAGACCCATTGACTACAAAGAAACTGCATCTGTTTACACCAGCACTGAATTCTGGGTCAGGGGTTTGATTATAAATATTTGCCTGACTTGAAATTTGGCCTACAAGGTTTAGCCTCAATTAGAAGTTTTAAATGGTTTAAATTTTCAATTTCAAAAAAAGTTTTCAAAATGTTTGAAATATAATGATGATCTATTATTTTGGAACAGTTAAGCCTATACAGTCACTCATTTAAAAAATTTTCTCATACAGTTAAAAATGACTTTAATTTAGTTCTCTACAGAATCTACTATCTTAAGTATAAGTAAATAAGACCTCACGAAGCCTTAACTTCAGAGAAACTACTCATGTGTGTAAGAGTTTGAGGGATCAGGGCCTAAGCTATGGAAAGATACATTTATTTACCTAAGAGATTAGATAGTTCTATCTTGGCAAGGTTATAATATGCATGCTTTTGGGGCAATTTTTTAAAATATATATTACCTGAGACTGGAATGCTTTCCTCTAGTAAATGCCAGATAATCTCCTGGAATATATTTATTTCTAAACAAAGACACATAAATTACACTTAAATAATTACCAGGGCACTAGCAGAATTGTTAGGTCTGAAAGTTACAGTAACTTAACATTTGCCTCCTTTGTGGTTTAAGGATTTCTACTTCTACTTCTACTTCTACCTTCCCTTCCTCCCCCCCCACCCCCCTGTTGTTACTGCAGCATGAAATTTTGGCACATTTTTCTTGGGAGACACAAATAGTGCAGTAGATGGTAGAGATTTTCTCTCTCTCTCTCTCTCTCTCGCTCTCCTGTATGCATGCCATAGGTTTTTCAGTGCCTCCAGGACTCTGACATTCTCTGTGAGGGAAAGTTTGTTTTGTATTTTAATCACAGTTGGAATCTTAATTGCGAATACTAGAAGAAAACTCCAGCTTGTATCCTGGGGGCTTCAGTTGCTGATAGTTTGTGCACTGAATAGGACGCATTTTGCAATTATTAATGTCTAACAACCAGCAGAATGGTTTCACACCTCTGATTGGCAATTGCTTCAGGCTAGTTGGCAAGCTGCTTCAGGCTAGTTTTAGCTTATTGTTTTTTCCACGTGGACATCCTGCTTAACAGGATAAAGGTAATTGACCATCCTGCTGTATCAGCAGTATGGTCCATAGCAATGAATGGAGACAAATACATTCACAGGGAATCAGCCTTATAGAGCAGGCATTCTTTGTCTTCACATCCTAGTAAAGGGTTGGGTACACATACCCAATTTTTCAAATCCGATTTTTTGACACTGGTTCCAAGGAGAGCTAGAAAATGTAACAAGCATATACAGTTCTCCCAAATCAGGCATGCAGACTTGGGTTAGTTCAACCATCTGCTTAGAGCTAAAATGTGTCTTCTCATTTGTCCCAGCCAGAAGGCATTAATAGGAACAAAGTCCATAGGGAATCATGTATGCTATATGTATTGATAAGACCACTTCCTCACATTATCAAAGTGGGAAGATAGTGAGTAACAAAGTGCTCAGAGTATTTAAAAGCATACATGAATGTTAATTAAAGAGCAGCATAGTGTAACCTGCATACACCAGACTCAGTCTACATGACTATTTTCTGGCCATATTTAGGTATTAGTATTACCAACAAGAGTTGATTGGAGAACATGACAGCACCATATTCCATCAGAATATGCAGTTGTAAGGTAATATTTATGTGTTTGGTTGGTAACTGTAAAAGTGTTTGCTCTGAAACTATAAACAGAGTCAGGAGAGAAGCACTACCAAGTGTGAAATATTAGTTTACCACAGGAGGTGTCATAGGCATCAACTCCAGGGTTGGAGCACCCAAGGAAAAAACTTAGCGGGTGCTTAGCACCCACCCGCAGCCAAATTCCCTTCCCTCCCCCCACTCCCACCTGCCAGCGGCCCCCACCAATCAACTCCTCCCCCTCCCTCCCAGTGCCTCCTGCATGCCATGGAACAGCTGTTCTGCAGCATGCAGGAGGCTCTGGGTGGGAGGGAGGAGGAGTGGGGATGGGGTGCAGGCAGAGCAGGGGTGGGAAGAGGCAGGGCAGGGGTGGAGCCTTGGGGGAAGGGGTGGAGTGTGGGTGGGGGCAAGGGTGGGAAGAGGCAGGGCAGGGATGTGGACTTGGGGGGAAGGGCCTCAGGCTGAGCAGGGGTTGAACACCCCCATGGAAAATTAGAAACCGGCACCTGTGGAAGGTGTCATCTCCTCTCCAACAAAAGAAGGCCCATAGACACCAGACAAGCCATCGTGGAACATCAGTGGACAAAACACTTTGTTGATTAGTCCCCCAACATCCATGAAGAGGAGATGTGCATAAGCACTTGTCCCACCAGCTTGAACTCTGGGGGAAGAGAATAAAAATCTTTGTCAAAATGAAATTACTATCTCTCTGCTGCTTGAACTCTGAGGGGCAAAGATTTCTAGGCAAACAAGTATCCCCCAGCTGTTTGGCCTGGGTTAGCCTTAGAGTTTGCATCTTACAGCAGCCTCTACTACCGTTTGGAACCTAAAACTGCAACTCATTGATGTGCGTGTGTTTAACAGCTTTAACCTTGTAAATAACTTTCTTACTTCTTTTCTTAGTTAATAAATCTTTAGACAGTTTAATATAGGACTGACTACAAACGTTGTCTTTGATGCGAGATTTAAGGTGCAATTGACCGATCCTTTGGGACTGGGAGTAACCTTGAATTTTGTGATTTTTGGTATGAAGGACCATCTATCACAAAGGCAAGCTTGCCTCAGTGGCAAGATAGAACAGATTACACCAAGGGACTGTCTGTGATTCCATGTGAAAGGTAGTTATAGTGCTTGATAAGTTCCCACTTGATGGTTGGAGAAATCTAACTATAGAACACAGAAGCAGTTTGGGGTTTGTGCCCTAGTTTGTAACAGTCTGCCCTGAGGTTAGTACTCATGTTCATGAGCTACTCTAGACAACTTGACATCTATTCTGACATTTTCTGAATGAAACACTACTGAGAATTAAAGGGCTGTAATTTAGCAGAAAAAGGCATAACAAGAACCATTGACTGGAAGCTGAAGCCAGACAAATTCAAATTGGAAACAAGGTACGCATTTTTAACAGTGTGGGTGATTAACCATTGGAACAAACTACTAAGCAAAGTGTGGATTCTCAATTTCTTGATTTCTACACATCAAGATTGAATGCCTTACTGCTTATTGGACTCAATTTGGGATACCTGGGTGCAATTTAAGGGCTTGTGATATGTAAGAGATCAGACTAGATAGTCCAATAGTCTCTTCTGGCCTTAGATGCTGCGGGTTTTTTTGTTTTGAATTTTCTTATTTTGTATTGAACAATCCACATCTCTTCCCCCGCCCCACCCCCACAAATTTTCCTTTGAGAACTTCAGTGTTTTCGGTTTTTGCTCAGATTCAGAATGAAGCCAAATTAGAAATCTTTCATGAAACGGAATTTCCATCCTCTGCACATCCTCTGTTACCAACCTTCAACATTCAAAAATCATGAGCTGAGCCCCAAAAGCCATGAGACTGGCTTACAAGTCCTGAGACTTTAAATTATAATAAATATTGGGTTCTTTTTATTTGATTTCTGGTTTTTGGACCTTCAAGGCTCACATTTTCAAGCTTTTTCTGTAACCTTGAGGGCTAGAAACTTTGTTTGTTTGTTTGTTTGTTTGTTTGTTTGTTTGAAGAAAAGCTGAAATTCTTGCACAACATGACTGGGGACTGGGATTTTAAGAAAAATACCAAATATTTATTATCACAAAATCATGAGTTGGCAAAACTGAGGTATCAAACATATGTGGACAGTCTGCACACTATTGTATATGTTGACAAGCCTTCCCAAGCAGATTTCCTTCCCCCATAGGTTCCTTTGCATTTGGATAGCTCAATATCAGGATACCATACAGCTTTCTTTCAAAGATTTCTACAAAGCACTAACAGATCCAGATCTGTAATCATCTACCAGACCTCATCAGAAAAGATTCTTATCAGTCATACCCGCCTACTCAAAACTTGTCTAGAACTAACTTCACTCCCACCCCTTTTCATTGACAGATATGTACAGACTAATCAGCCAGCAAATCTCCTTGCATAACTATGTAATCACTCTAGATGTCTTTGCTTTTGCTTTTAGCCACCCCTTTTGCCTTCTCCTTGTCCCAGCATCAGTTACCCCAGCACTTACTTGCCCCTATTCTTAGGGACACATTTTAAAATATATTTAGGTACCTAAAAATGCAGACAGGTGCCTAGTGGGAATTGATTAATGGGACTTAGGTGCCTAGTTATTCTTGGAAATCCCACTAGACTCCTAAAGATGCAACTAAGCATCAAAATACCTTTAAAAATCTAGCCCTTTGGCCTTGATAAGTGTAACAAAGAGTAAGATTAGATAGGCACCTACCAATGTAACTATGGTTATTAGTTACAGGAGAACAAAATGAGAAGCAAATTGATTGTGTTACAAAGGGAAGGTCAGGTGTATAAACAAACTGGTCAGCCATACATAGACACATTGACAAAATTTAAATGATAGTTATAGACAATGGTCTGGGGATTCTGAATCTTGTCTAACTAAAGTGATTGCAAAGTATAACCACATACATTGTATTTGATTCCATTGCAGTTAATGTAATATATATTTTCTATACAGGAGGTACTATACCCTTCAGGAGGTACTATAGCCAAGAGACAAGCTTTTCTCGTATTCAAGAGCTAATATGTAAATCCTGTTTTATCCAGCCCATGTGGCAATAAAGATCATGAAGAACTATTAAGCAGCTTGCACAACATCCAATCCCAAATTCTAACAGCAACATTAGTTGCAGCTGGAGAAGGGAGAGAAAAATTAGCTCTAGCACTAATTGATTAAACAATGTTCATATGAAAAGTATTTCCATGATATGTAGTATACCACTTAAAATGTGTTGCTTTTAAAATTATAAATATGCACATGATAATATGGCCAATATTAATACCCAAAAGACACAAAATTAAGAGAGGGAATGTATGGGAGGCAACAATGATGATGAAGCTCACAGAATTTATTAAAGGTTGCTTGAAGATTTTGGACCTCATTTTCCATCACCTAAGTAGGGTGACCAGATGTCCCGATTTTATAGGGACTGTCCCGATTTTTGGGTCTTTTTTTTAATATAGGCTCCTATTATCCCCAACCCCCGTCCCGATTTTTCACACTTGCTGTCTGGTCACCCTACGTATAAGTAAAGTAGTCAAGTAATAATCCATCACCCAGTGTCATGCCCCATCTTTCAGCAACCTTTCTGCACTCTGGTGAGCTCCACTCGCACTCCATATTTCATCATGACAAAAGCAGCAAGGATATTAATTCAGCTCTTCTTGGCTCTGAAAAACCAGTAGGAGACAATAGCATCTATGCTATGTGCTGTGCAAACACAAAGGCAAACACAAAACAAAAAGGCAGTTCCTGCCCATTACGTTTGAATGCAAACCTTTCTGTTGTGAATATACGTGTTTTGTTAAACAGTATCTGAACTATTTGAATCTCACACTTACCATCCTGTACTTCACGTGTTGGCCCTTCATCTCCCCCCGCTTTGTCTTTCTGAGGAACAATACTGGCTCCACAGGTTGCAGATTTGACAGGAACGGGGACTGGAACTGACGTGGTCAGAGACTCTCCTAGGCTTTGTCTTCACTGACCTAAGGTTTTTTACTGCAAGACAAGTAACATGCAATAGTTACATCACTGCAAAATGTTATGTGGAGACAAGGCACTTGTAGTGTTTACATTGAGGTAGGAAGATTCACTCAGCACTATCGTCCTTGTTCATGATTGACCTCACCTAATTTACCCCACAGTAAACACTACAAGTGCCTCGTCTCCACTATAATTTTACAGGCTATCCAATGTGCATTAGTTATCCTGTGGTAAAAACACTTCCTTTTTTTTTGTCAGTGAAGAGAAAGCTCCAGAGGTGCTGTTTCCTCCATACCCAGGCTTGGAAAACACCTATTGGATGGTCCTGAGGGAACAACACAGGGGAGAGAAGAAAACTACAACTCACCCTAAAAACAGGGCTGCAGTTCCACTCGCATCAATAGCTGTTTGATCTGAGCCATCACTTCAGGATTGAACCTGCAACACATAATAAAAAAATAATAATATTTGTCAGATACATAAAACAACAACAAAGAAGTAACTTACTTCATCCAGCACTGTTACCCTGTAATGATGGTGCTCACCATAATAAATGCAAGGATTCTGAAACCAGAGACAGGCACAGAGGTGCACTATTGCTACAGTCCACCAGGGCATTTCCAGAAATATAAGGACACACGTATGAAACCTCTCTCAGAACAGACCCAATTATTAGAACAAACCACTGGAACTTCATATTGTAAATGAGATGTATCTAGATACATAAAATATCTTAAATAACATCACAGACAAACCTGACATTCCACTATGAAGACAAAGTGTCAATTTTTGTTGTTCTTGTAATTTAATAGAAAAATGCCATTTTATGTATTAAATCACACCAAATTATGATTCAAGACCTACTGTGTTCTTCTGGCAATTTTCCAAGAACCTGCACCTGCTCTGTGTCAGAAATTGTGCAATATGGTAGTGCTCATGTTACTCTAATACAGCAACATGTGCAAGGACTGCTGTGTCCACAGCCATGACACAAATATTTTCCCTCAAAATGGTCTGCAATACAAATGGAGAATTTGGTCTACAGAATGTTTACTTTTCTTTTTTCTTCAACATCTGCTATAAATTTGGAAGGAAAATACATATCCCACAGTTGATAAAATATACTATGGAACAAAATAACAGTCTCTTTAATTTGTTCTTTACTCTTTTAGGTTTTATACTATTAGAGAGAGAGAGAACACTCTTCTTTAGTAATAAAGACCTCAGCACTACATCCCTGAAGTGTGAATCAAGCATGTAAACAATTATTTTTATTACTTGCCTATTTAAACAGTGGAACAGAAGTTTAAAATAATGAATTCATATGTGTAATATCACAGTTAACTATGATACTTGACAGATATTTCATAAAATATCACAAAGTAACATGTGAAGTACATGTACGCTAAGTTGCTGTAAACATCAGTTGACATGCCTGACATTTCTTGGTGGTCTGAATTCAGTTTTATATTTCAAAGGCTATGAATGGAAACAGCTTTACAGTTGCTGTTGTGTTTTCTTGCCTGAAAGAATGCTTTAACAATTCTGAAATGGGCAAGCTTTCATGTTTTTTGCTGAACCATCTCCCTCATCTGACAAGAGACTAATTAGTTACATTTACAGCAATATTTAAAATGGGAATAATCCAACTTTTTCGAGTGTGAACATATATATCATTCACAGTTCTCTGTATTAAGCCAGTCGATTGTTTTTCTCTGCTGGATTCAACCCTGTGTCTTTTTAATATTTCTTAATGGGATTTTTGTTCAATTAAAAGTATGCATGACATACTTACTAAATTATGCGTCAGTTTGCAGCAATTGTTATTTCTAGCAATGTAATAGTCTGAACAGAAAAACTTTGCCATAACTGTCCGCTTCTCTCTGGCACAAACCAATTACCAGAATTCAGACTTATCTGACAACAGCTGTAGTGATAGATTCTAAAACAAAACAGTTTCAAAATGCTACTTTAGAAAACATAAATCTATCCTGGTTATAACTAGATGTTAGCATGTGATCATGGAAAATAACATCAACTTCTGATTTCAGCACAACAGTCTTCTCCCCAAGACCTGCTCAAACTCTTCATCTGTCAGAGAGATGTTGAATTAACTTGAATAAACTGATTTGTATTTGGAAATTAAGTTACTGGTACTTGATTTTTGGGGTCCATTACTCATGCTTGACAACACTACTGTTTCCTAGGGGCCCAATACAGCAAAAGCAAAAACAAATCACCACAGCTGACTTAGCACAATGGAAGCAGAATTTTTCAAAGTTTTCCACTATAGAAGCCACATAACTTTTCTGAAATCAGCCCAACAGTATTTTGACTGATGGTGCCAAAACAAGCTCCTATTCTCGTAAAGGTTGTGCAGTGTGTGTATCTCTGTGCATAGGTGCTAGAACTAGGGGTGCTGCCGCACCCCCAGGCTTGGAGTAGTAATAACAACCCAAACACACGGTTTCCGCCTTCAGCACCCCCACTATAAAAATTGTTCCAGCACCACTGTCTCTGTGTGTATATATATACACATACACATGCGTGCACACAATTGTGTGACACAGACATTTTATTGGCATGAGTCTGGAATGACCACATTACTCATATGCGGTGAAGCCATGAGTGAGTTATGCAGGTCATCTCAAATGAGCATCCATTAAAGCCTCTATACTGCACTACAGTATCATGTGCGTCCGGTATGTGCTACATATTTCAGAGAACTTTTTTAGGAGAGAGAACTTATTTAGGAATGTTATAGAAAGTTTTAACAATTTTTATTGGGACTATTTTTTTTATTCCTCCACTGGTAGAGTGACATGCCTTGTATACTGATTTTTAGAAGTGCTGAGCAACCAGAATGCCAAGTGAAGTCAACAGCAGCTGTGGGGCATCAACTTCTCTAAAATAATAGGCCCCTAGGTAGCATGAGTCCAACAGTACGGAAATTAGGGGAGAGAAAAAATAACACGAATCCATTTAAAACATAAATTTGACCCAAAATAGCTTTCTGGACATAAAAATGTCATAGTTTTGAAGTTCAATATCTTGAGACATTCCAGACCTAGAAGCAAGTGCTATGTCTCCCATTTATAAGCTGTGAATTTCCACAATTCCAGTGGTACAAAGCTTCAGTATCTAATCCTGCTATTACACCTGGGACATGCCACTGGTGAAGGATGGAATATTGCCTATCCTGCATTTCAGACCAGTGACATTTCAGAGGGGCAATTCCATATTTCAGGGGGGAAGGAGCAAACATGTTTCTATCAGGTTTTGATTTAAACAGCTGCTGTTATAATCTTTTCAGAAAGCTGGAATGCTAGAAGTAGTGCCAAAGGAGATGCACTGGTAGAGAAAGAGATGAGGAGACGGTCAAAGGTGCATGATAAAATCATTTTAAAACAAGGTTCTACAATTTATCACATGGGCATCTCCTCCCCTTTACACAGAGTATAACTCCATGAGAGGTGGGAGAGGAGGTGCCATTAGAGTCTGTCCTTGGTGATGGCTTAAAGCAGATGGGTCAACTGGAGGAAGGGGGGCACTGCCTGTGTAGGGTCTGCTCATTTCCTTCTTCCTTGAGCCAGAGAGAGCAAGTTGTTAGTGCATTCTGTTACTCAGCACCAGGTCTGCTGGCGTGGATTGTCAAAATGTATGTTTTAAATTGATTCATGTTATTTTTTCTCTCCCCTAATTTCCGTACTGTTGGACTCATGCTACCTAGGGGCCTATTATTTTAGAGAAGTTGACTGACTCCTGCAGCCCATTCCAGAGACTGATCAACCAAGAAAATGCCCTATTTCCTGATGGCCCAAACTGAGCCTGGTTTTTGTTATCAACTTTGTAGGTAGTTTCTTAAGAAAACAGTCTGCCTGCCTAGTCTTAAAAGTCCTGACCAAACAGGCTGAAATATGAACATATTGCTTCTAAACAGGTCTTGCATTTGTCCATAGTAACACTTAAGACTGCCCTGGACTGGCCAGTTTCAATGGGTTTGCATGTGGCACTTGGCAATACAGAGAAAGGAAAATATACAGTCTGCGACTACTGTGGATAAGAACAGGTGAGCCAACCCTGAGCTTCGTAAGAGGTTTGTCCAACCTCCACTGCTCCACCCTCTGCATCATTCTAGGAAGTAGAAGGGGACAATTGACTTAGTAAAGCATCTGCAGCTATGGACAGAGGGGGATGGGTAACAGAGCTAGACAGCAACTGCATGCTCAAAAGTCAGTAGCCAGCAGCAGTAGGCAACTCTGCCTGATAAGATATGGGGGAGGGCTTATTCAGAAACTAAAAAGAACCAAGAGGATCTGGAGAGAGTGGCAGTGGTAGGAAGAAGAGGCAAGAGATGGGATCCCTCAGCTTAGAACCCTAAAAGGGCGAGTGCACGTGCCTTTACGGTATGAGTGGTTAAGAGGGCTCAAAGAGACTTGCTGTCTTGCCAGACAAGTACATTCCAGCTCTTAGTATTGAAACAGAACCAAACATAAACATCACATTGATAAAAAGCACTATGCTAGGTTAAATGAGCAATTCTTGGGAGTGTATTCAATTAAAGTTTTTACATTCCCTTGTTTCTCCTGTTCTCATTTTAACAAGCCTTGATATTGAGAAACTGTAGCACATACATATGGCTGGTCATGATTAGAGTCTAGAAAAATTGATCTTGATCACGAAGCCCTGTGTCCTAATTAACTTGCCCATCTAAAAAGAAGAATAATGGTTCTGCTGATCTGAGGGCTAACTCATTATAAACATAAAATGGCACCACTTACATTTCTGGTGGTCTGAGTTCACCATGTTTTATTTCAAAGAATATGAATGGAGACAGTTTTACAGTTGCTTTTGTGTCTTCTTACTTGAAAGAACTTTAATAGTAGAAACAATATTTCTATGACAAAGTGATCTGAACAGTTACTGATACATAAATGCCATTACTAAAGTTGTTCAACAGCACCTTTTAAGCCATAAGCATAAATGTACTGTAGCATGATGCTTGGAATTCAGCTATTTAAAGATAATTGGTGGAAATAGAAACATCAGTCATGTAAATTCACATAATGCCATACTCAAAAGAAAAAGCAACAATGTTTACCCTATCGCTTAGGCGTGGGTTTGTTTATTTGCCGTCAAATCATAATTTATACTGGTTTCTCACATATTGATATGTTGAGGAAATAAACAGCAACTATAATTTCCAATCCATCTGTTAGAAAGACAATAGTCAGAGGTTTTTCTGACAGGTTTAAAACGTTATGTTTTGCAGAAGTGCATTTTCCTGTTCAAAGCTAACAAATGGAGCACCAGAGTTTCTGTTATGTTCAGCTTTCTCTCAGCACAGGGAGGGGAAGGGAATTACTCTGTTATGTCTCCCCCATTCTCTGCCAAACCACTGGCTCTGGTAGAGGTTAGAGCAGCCTGGGGGTTGTTGTAATTTGTGCCTGCTAGGCCGGCTACTGTGTCTAGAGAACAGTCCGCCATCTGAGCAGTCAGACCACCAGACACTCCGGCCACTCCTTCTACCTATCTCTGACACACATCCTGTATTGGGGCTGTGGAGAGAGTGGAGTAGGAGCCGGCTACACTGGCACTATGTCTCCTAGGGATGCCCACATGCTCCATCCCTAACAAGGAGCCTAGAGACAGATTGTTCCCTTTCCACTACATAAGTATTCCAAAGAGAATATGGCCCATAAGGCCTATCAGGTTATATTAATGCTAGGGTTGGCAACTTTCTACTCGCACAAATTTTACCCTTGCCCCGCCCCCTGGCCTGCCTCTGAGACCCCACCCATTCTCCAAGGCCCTGCCCCCATTCACTCCCTCTGTCACTCTCTCTCCCCACCCTCAATCACTTGCTCATTTTCACCGGGCTTGCTCAGGGGGTTGGGATACAAGATGGGGTAAGGGCCCCGGCTGGGGGTGCAGGCTCCGGGATGGGGGCAGAAATGAGTTCAGGGTGTGGGAGGGGGCTCCAGGCTAGGGCAGGGGATTGGGGTAGAGGGAAGGGGTGAGGGCTCCGGCTGGGGGTGCAGGCTCTGGGGTGAGGCCGGGGATGAGGGGTTTGGGGTGTAGGATGGCTAGGACCAAGGGGTTCAGAGGGCAGGAGGGGGATCAGAGCTGGAGCAGGGGATTGGGGCATGGGGGGTGGAGTGAGGGCTCAGAGGAGGGGTACGGACTCCGGGGTGGGGCCGGGGATGAGGGGTTTGGGGTGCAGGAGGTTGCTCTGGGCTGGAGCCAAGGGGTTCAGAGCGCAGGAAGGGGATCAGGGCTGGGGCAGGAGGGTGGGGTGGAGAAGGGGGTGAGGGGTGCAGGCTCCAGTTGGTGCTTACCTCAGGCAGCTCCTAAAAGCAGTGGCACATCCCCCCTCCGGCTCCTCAGCGGAGGAACAGCCAAGCAGCTCTATGCACTGCCCCGTACACACACGCTGCCCCTGCAGCTCCCATTGGCTATGCTTCCTGGCCAATGGGAGCTGTGGATATGGCACTTGGGGCAAGGGCAGCGTGCGGAGCCCCCTGGCTGCCCCTGTGCCTAGGGTCCACAAGGACATGCCGCTACTTCTAGGAGCCGCGCAGAGCCGCAGCAGGCAGGGAGCCTGCCTTAACCCCGCTGCGCCACTGACCGGACTTTTAACGGCCTGGTCAACAGTGCTGACCGGAGCCGCTAGGGTCCCTTTTTGACCAGGCATTCCAGTTGAAAACCAGACACCTAGCAACCCTAATTAATGCCCTTTATTATTTGTATGGTCTAACAGTATGCAAGCCTTTTTTACAGATATACAGGGAAACAAGGTTTCTGCCTTAAAGATTGTATCTACATAGACACAAAAGGAACAATATTTATATAAGTTTCATTTCTGAAAGTTGAACAAACAATAGCTGCTGGAGGCTATCTCACATGTCTGCTACTAGGCTATAGTATTACCATGACTTCACAAAATAATAAGCAATAATTTTTGCAAAAGGCAAGAGGCCTGATTGACTCCTGTGTTACTCCAATTTTACACCAATAGTCTCTCCATATTTAAACCAGCATAAAAATGAAGCAACACAATGGTGAATCAGGCTCACTGTGTCTAAACTAGTCACATTTGCCTGGCATTCAGTCATCTCCATATATTATTCATCTCATAGCAATAATGCAGTTGTTTGTTTGCTTTTTTAAAAAAAGTCATAAGTATAGATGGAAAAGAGTTTGTTCACCTGTAATATTTTACCAATAGATGTTATGTTCACATAGCCACCCAGAATTTAATCAACTCTGTTAATGTCACAAACTGGCATATTAATCAAGCTTGAAGTGAAGGAAGAATAGCCACACTAAGGATAATGAAAGCTTGAAACTCTTACCTTAGTAAGGGCTTAGCTACTATGGCAGTGACCCTACTGAAAACACATAGATGGACAGACATAAAAACATAGGGCAATAAGCCAAAGAAACATGTGGTGACTAAAGCTAAAACCTATATTCTCACAGGTAATTGTTCTCCATTTGGGTTTTACAAAATAAAGCTTTATTTTATATAACATCTTTCATGAAAACTCCAATTATATTATTTAACTTTGTAAAGGCATTTTGGGAATACAGAGTCCAAGTGAATAAAAGAGACATACATTTAAAGGTGCAGTAATAGAGGAGAGAGATGTTTAGGTATAATTTGAACAGCCTGAGTCAAGGAGGCAGAGAGAGGCTATTTCATATAGCAGGCACAGCAAAGGAGAAGGCATTTGCACTGAGAGTGGAGAGACTGTGTGAAGTGAAGGAAAGGAGTACATTTCTCCCTAATAAAATTTTCCTTCCTGCTCTACATCTCTCCCATTGGCCTTATTACAAAGTGTTACTCCACACTCCTGCATATGATTTACCCTTTATGTGTTTGATCCAAAGCCCAACAAAACCAAAGGGAGTCTCGGACTAAGGGGCTGCATAATTGCAGGGTAGACATTTGGACCCGGGCTCCAGCCTGAGCTGTGGGACCCTCCCACCTCACAGGGTCCTGCAGCCCAGGCTCCAGCCTGAGCCCAAAAGTTTACACTGCAATTAAACAGCCCCTTAGCCCAAGCCTCATGAACCAGAGTCAGCTGGCACCGGCCAGCCACGGGTTTTTAATTGCAGTTTAGACATAACCCATGTGACCATTGTTAAGAGCTGATGTAACAGCGACTACCTCACCTGCTTCAGGCTTTGCTCACATACAACACACCACCCAACATTTCTATGGCCTCCACTCCATCAATGGCATCAGCTTTTCTGCCATTGTTTGCCTCCCCACTGTCGTCTCCTCTCTAGATTCAATTGAAAATTCATTCCATTCCACTCTCTGCCACCTTGGACTCCTATTTCCCTTGCTTCCCCCATAAAGTCTGTTCCAACAACCCTAAACTCTGCTTCCTTCAATGTCTGCTTCTCACACGCCTGTTAATGTGAAGCTGAACACCTTTGGAGACAACCACATGGACACATGGATTTTACTATAAATGTGTTCCCCTCCAGTTATATTATCTTTCTGATCAAGCATCTCAATTCTCATTGACACCCACACTCACAGCCATCTATTCCCCACCTTTGACTCTGTCCTAAAACCTACCCCCCTCCACCTGTTTTCTGTCACAACAAGGTTCTTTACCTGTTTCCTTATTCTAATCCTTCCACTTTCTCCAGTGACTATATTCCCCCCTACCTCTGGATATCACTTTCCCCACTCTCATCCCTTACTTTTCCATAAATATTGTGGTGATTTCTTTTACATTCACCCTCCTGCATGGAATGCTCTCCCTGAAGTAATCCATAAAGCCACTACCCTCTCCTTTAAGTCCCTCTTCAAACCCTACTTCTGCTGTGAACCCTACCAGAAGGCAGTCAACCAACAATGACTAGGTTGAGCAGCAGCTGGGCATAGCTGATATTTTTAATATAAAAAAAATCAAATAACTTGAACCAGTGAAGATGTGCATAGTAAGCTATATAACTGTGTGATCTCTTTACTTTTTACCCTCATCCTAACATCCCCTTCTTTTGGTTTGTCATTTTCACTTGTTGTCTTTTGTCTCAAGATATACTGTGAGTTCTTTGGGCCAGGAACCATGAATTTCTGTAGGTTTATACAGTGCCTAGAACAATGAGAGGTGGGGGGAGAGAATACTCACTGGGGTCTCTTGGTGCTACCTAAATATGAATAATAATGCAAATAAAAATAAAAATATAATTGGGGCCTGGCTCATCAACATAAATCCATTCCAACACTGGAATGTAGCCACTCTGAGGTAGATAGAAATATACCTTTTACCAGCAGCTCTACAAAATAATATGGGAAAGAAAAGTAATTTATCCAGTTGAATCTATGAGAGAAATTTTAGACTGGCATGACATAATTGCCTGTAGTGGAATTTGGACAGGAGGATACTGAGGCTAACACATTACAAAATTGCTTTGGAATCTTTAATAAATATAAGGAGTCAGAAGGACCTCATATTTACATCCCATCTTAAAGGTGGATCACCAGCACTGGAAATTCAGCTGTTGCAGAATTGAAACCATCTGAATTGCACAGAGTTGTTGACTTGCTGAAGGAAATAAAAAAAACATTATATGGGTCATTTTTCACTTCCCTTTCTGTCAATATCAAATAGCAGCATTGTTAAAATTCAGAAACATGCCACTTTTTACCACTCTAACAAAAAAAGTGCTGACCTAACCAGCAAGATCAGTAATTGAAATAGTTGTCAATAGCAGGAAGTCTCCCAGATTCAGGCTCTAAGCAATGGCATAGTAAATTTCACTCAGATTTCTGATGCCTTAAAATGTTTGAACTAGCTCTCATCTTTATGAGGAGAGAGATCAAGAACATTTCTTGATTGCTGAAGAGAACTTTCCTACTGTGCTGACTAAATTGAATATTGTCAATACATTTTAAAAACATTTTTTTTAAATGTCTTGTAATCCTAAACTAACTACCACAAAGTTCCCTTGTTTCCTTTCTCAGAGACTCTTGGACAGTTAGTAATTTTTTAAAGAATTTACTATATATGCCTTTGGTTATTTTTGTTCAATTTCTTTTTCTCAAATAATGAATTAAAGTACATAAACAGGCTACAGCTGTTTAGGTTTATAAATTCTGATACCTCCCCCATATGGGGCCACAACCTCCTTTCTCTTTGTCTTTTCTGTAGACTGAAATCCAATACTTTTGTCTGCATCTGCTGCTAAAAGCCTTTTTTCTCCAGCCATGCCACAGCTCCCTTGTGGCTCATTAAGCACATTTACATTTGGCTCTTAAAATCCTAAACAGCCCATTTCACGCCTAGCAATAGTGTACTGATGAAAGAAGCACTCTACTTATGGCTTGTGTGATGACAGCAAGAACTTCTTTGACTCAGCCCTGGTCTACACTACAGAGTTAGGATGACATAAAACAGCTTACGTTGACCTAACTCTGTAAGCATCTACACTACAATGTTGCTCCAACTGATGTAAGTCATCCACGACACTGACTTAACTCCACCTCCATGAGAGGTGTAGCGGGTAAGTTGATATAGTTGACACTGTGTCCACATAACCAGTGTTGCTTATATCACCTGTTGCCACCCAGACCGCCAGGCTGATATCCAGAGCCCTGATGCCCAGACTGGCAGATGGAGCCCTGCCGGGCTGACAGTTGTGCCCTGCCAGGCTGACAGCTAGAGCCCCGCCACCGGGGACTAACAGTTGGACCCCCGCTACCCAGGGCTGACAGCTGGACTCCTGCCGCCAAGGCTGACAGCTGGACTCCTGCCAACTGGGCTTACATCAACTATTGCTGCCTTTCAGAAGCTGTCCCACAATGCCCTGCACAATTAAATTGGTGCAAGCGCTCCTGGTGAGGATGTGTACCGCTGGCAGAAGGAGCGTAGTGTGGACATGCAAAAGCAGTTCAACTACTGCAGTGGCTGTATGTCAATGTAACTTAAATCGACTTAGTTTTGTATTGTTGACTTGCTCTTAGACATCCCCACAAAGACCTTTTTCATATTTTTTGGAGACAAACAAAATCATATAAGCAATATTTTTGGCAAAAGGCAAGTTTGCTGCAATAGTACTGAAGTTCTGAAAATGGTCAGTGTTTATTCTGCAGTAGAGATAATTTGCCATAGCAGAATTAAGGATACCGTGAAATTCAACTGAAAGTTATCAAAAAAAAGGTAAAAATCTGAATTTGGGATCTGTCCTAATCCTGAAGCCCTTCTGCAGGTAAAACTCACATTGAAGCCCACGCAAACTACTCCTACATCAGGTCTGTAGGACTGGACCCTTAGGCACTGTATACTTGTGTTAGTAGCTTCGACGCCCACGTGTAGATGGGTCACCTGCTACTACCAACATTCTTTATTTTGTATCAATTATGCCTAAATTAGCAGGGTTACTTCCACCACATTAATATAATACCATTAACAAACTGACGCCTACCCTGATCCTATCTCCTTCCCAAATTCCCATTAAAAAGAAGGAGCCTTGCCAAGTGTCTGGAAAGTTAACAGTTCCAGGTTCTGGCAGACAAGAGCAGAGAGCACATTCCAGAGGAGAGGCGCGCCCTCAGGTAAAGATGGTAGCTCCCTTGCTTCTATATCCCACTCTGTTTGCACTTCTGTTGATTGCAACTGTGGTAGCATGGAATAAAGAGAGGCAATCACTTAGGTAACCCAGACCCAGTTCCAAACCATTTAGTGCTTTAAAGGTAATAGACACCATCCTGAGTTGCACCCACCACCCTACAAGCTGTTAGTGCAGCTTGTGGAGCACAGGTGTAATAAGTTAACAAAAAATTATCCTTAATAAGCAAGCTCTGAATCCTGAACCAACTTTATATTCCAAATGGTCCCTACATGCAGCTCCAAACAGTGTATCATATTAGTCCAATCTAAAGGTAATAAGGGTATGGACAAGTACTATAAGATCTGCCTTGAAAAAAAATCAGTTGCTTTTGACTTTGTAGGAGCAGCCAGAAAAGTGTGCTCTTCACTGCAACTGCCACAGACCCCTAAGCTGCAAACATGACTTCCAAATAACAGACATCTATCATCAATGTGGTGACTGATGTAACTCTAAGTAATTCTTCTGTTTTCTTCCCAAAATGTACTAACAATCTCAGTCTTAGGTGGATTGAGCCTCAGCCAGGTGATTCTGATCACCCAATCTCTAACAAACACGGCTGTCAGCAACACGTACCAACAGGATCAGTCATAATGGAGATATACAACAAGGTACCAGCCACATATTGCAGGTGCTATATCCCATATCTCATGTAGAACCCTGCAGTACACTACATAAGAATGCCTAGAGGTGCATGAATACTTGTTTAAAAAACCACCTCTTGAATCCTTTTGTACCAGAAGGAGAAAAGTCACTTCAAAACAGTTCCATTCACTGCTAAAAGGGACTGCAGATATGTCAATAATGCCTCATGGTCAACTTCATCAAAGGCAGATGGCGGATTTAACAATATCAGAATGGACATATTGTCTTTGTCCATAGCCTGGAGAATATTACTGATTAAAGGTATTAGTGCAGTTTCACTCCCATAGACAGATCAAAACCCAGAGCAATTAAGAGCAAGGAAATGTAAAGATGGCAAATATTACCAAAGCTGTTTGACCAAAACCTTCTGAATGATTTTCCCAGATTATGAGATATGATACTGGTCTATATTTTTTTTTGGTCATCAACAGACAGGAATATTTCTTGAGGAGGTACCTTCCAACACCTCTTTGAGAAAACCTGGCATCCTAGCCTCAAATAAAGAAGCATCAATTTTCTCCACCAACAATGGGCCCATTGTCCCAACGCTAGCCAAGAACAATGTCGGTCCAGTGGCCTGAAGCCACCATCTCCATTCAGAGTCACCAACTAAAATTTAAGCAGAGATGGAGCTGTGTGTGTACCTTCAAGATATTCTCCATTGTCCACAGACTTAGAAAGCTCCATCCAAATCTGAATGATTTTATCTGCAGTGTAAACAATACATTCCTCCTCTTTTTTTCCTGATGGCATACAGAGCAGGGCCACTGACTGCTAGCCAGAAGGAAGACTTGCATGTCTTTTTCCCTGCTGCTGCAGCCAGGGCTCCTCAGCATCTTCCCATTCTCACCCACTCTTTTCCCAGCCAGTGGGAAAAGAGCCACTTCTCATCCTTCTTTCCCTCCCCTGTCTCTGTCTTTCTCCTTCCTTCTCTCTTTCTGTGTACAAAATAAATTACTGGCTGAGCTGAAGCTTAATACCTGTCAGTACAGTTTCCCCTAGTCCTTTTTAATTCCACTCTGTCCATTCCTTCATTCTATCTGCTGTCTCATTCCTTCTCCTTCCTCATCATTTATTTCAGACCCCATGTTCATCATCACCCCGTCCCCTCTCTCTTTCCCTCTCCCCATCCCACACAACCTGTCCCTTACTTCTGCTCTGTATGCCTATATGCATGAAAGCAGAAGGAAGAAAGAACAAGAACAAGCTATCATCAAAGGCTGCTATCCACTCCCTCTTCCATGCAGGCTGAAGATATCCTTCACTATATGTGATGTTCTTGATTCTAGACCCATCTGGGGAAAGGAACTGCAGAATCCCAAACAATAATTAAGAACATTAGAAAAAATTAAGTTATCCAAAGTTCAAGATTTGTGTGAAGGTTTGGGTCAGTTATTTTATTCAGACTTATACACCCATTCCTTCTGTGCATTCAAGATCCTGAGGTTTATTCTTCAGTCCATCTCAGAAATAAATTATTTGTGTTTTGCAGGAGGAGGATTCTGATAGTCCTGTATGAGTAACTCTTGACATATAATGAATGGAGATGTATTAAGGGGAATATCCTCGCAGGTGGTACTGTGTGCCCGAGAGAGAGTGGCAAACTGAGGAGAGGGGATGAGAAAATTCTAAGAAACAACAAGGAGTTAACTGCAGACCTAAAAGTTGGCAGCTGCCTTGGTATCGGTGATCATGATCTAGTTACATTTACTTTGTGCAAACAGAATAGGGCACCAGCCAGTAATATGTATATTTGGAACTTTAACAGGGTCAGTTTTCCACAGCTTAAAGTAACTGTTGTCATAGCTGACTGGGAACATAAATTTAAAAGGGCAAATTTTAACCAGAACTGTTGTGGTCAGGAAAAAGTGTTACAGTAAGCAAGAATGATCCTGGTTAAGAAGAGATGTAGAAGCAGTGATAAAACATAAAAGAATCAATATATACAGATGGGGGAAAAGGGGATGTAAATGACAATGAATATAAGTTACAAGTTAAAAAATGTAGGTGACTGATAAGGGAAGCTAACAGAACCAATAAAATATAAGTGCCCAATAGGGTTAAAGACAATGAGAAGGCATTTTAAAAACATATTAGGAACAAAATAGGTTTAGGTCAAGTATAGGTCTACTGTTGGATGCAGATAGTAAACTTGTAAATAGTGATGTAGAAAAGAAAGAAATATTCAACACACATTTCTGTTTTATATTTGGAATTAAGAGGAAAATGTATCCATCTCATTTGATGGTGTGAAGGAAAAGAAAATTTACCATTTGTAACAATGGAGGGGGTGAGGCAGCATCTGCTAAAATTTTAAATTTTCAAATCAATAGGCCTAGATACAGGCAAGTAGCATCTTAGGCACATTTAACATGCGTGAATTCAGATTTGCGCGGTCGGTAAAATCAGGAAAAAAAAGAAAAATAACAATTGAAAAATTGCATCGGTACTGCGGGCGATTCCGTCCGCCATTCAACTCAATGGCATTTCACTATACGTGGTTTTCGCTTTACGCGTGAACCGCGGAACGGAACCCCCACGTAAAATGAGACTTGCCTGTAATTTATATCCACGAATCCCAAAGGAACTAGCTGAGGAGCTTTCTGAACAACTGATGTTAATTTTAAACAAATCTTGAAATACAAGAAATTCCAAGGATTGAAGCACCACCAATGTAGTTCCAATATTTAAAAGAGGTGAAAGGGATGACTTAGGGAACTACAGACCAGTTAGCCTTGCTTAGATCCCGGATAAAATAATGGAACAGTTAATTAGAGACTATCAACAAAGAATTAGAGGCTTCAAATATAATTAATGCTAGTCAGAATAATTTTATAGAAAGTTGATGTTGTCCTTTTTGACAGAATTATGGGTCTAATTGATAAGGCAGCTGTATTGAGATAGTATACTTGGATTACTCCAAGGCATCTGACTTAGTACCACATGACATTTTGTTTAAAAAACTTACATTATGTCAAATTAATAAGGCACATATTGGATGGATTAAAAACTGACTCACTGAAGATCTCAAAATGTAGTTGTTAATGGGGAGATATCAGGGGTGAAAGTAAGGTGATACAGGCCGGTACAGCGTACGGGTAAAAAGTAGCCACCAGTACCGACCCGTACCGCTGACTTTTAAGCGCTTCTGCAGCAGCTCTTTAAGGACTCTGCTTAAAGCGCTGCAGCGGCAGCACTTTAACGTCGCTGCCCTTTTGCACCCATCGGCGGCCCTGCCAGGTCCCTTCATGAATTCATGAAGGAATTTTCCCCCAGGTCAGACTGGTAGGGACTATGGGTTTTTTTCACCTTCCTCTGCAGCATGGGGTGTGGGGTGCATGTTAGGATCATCTGGTCATATCTCACCTAATCAGTTTTGTGCCATTGCATGGGCCTTGAGCACTAGTGCACTTCAATCTCTCCTGTTCTCAGTTTGTGACACACAACAGTTTAATCTCCTAAAGACTGAATTGCTTGAGTCTAACTAAAGTAATTGGACTCAATAGAAGGATATCTGGTTGAAATATAATGGCCTATGTTATACAAAAGGGTCAGATTATATGATCCAGTAGTCCCTTCTGGCCTTAAACTCCATGAAGTCTATGATTACAGGATTATGGAGTGGGCTTTATCTACACTTGTGTCCAACTGTCAAACAGGGGGAAAATATAATAACTAGTTATAACTGCCATTCTTGTTTCTTTAAACAAACCACGAGTATGTACAGGGGTGTCAGGGATTGGCTAGATAATATTTTCATGTTTTTAAACCTGGTCGGAATATTAAGAAGTAGAGTTTTATCACTAGTCACACTTTCAAAATCAGCCCAAGCCCTGATAACCAGGCCACAGTATGTTCTCTGTGAAACAGGAATTTACTTGCTGGTCTATATCTTTCCTTGTGCTGCACTGATGGTTTTGTAGTCAGAAAACTGAGTGAGCCTCTCCTCACTCTCATGCAGGCAATCTCTCTAGAAATGGAATGAGAGGGGAGACCAGCTCCCATACTGGATCATGCATCAAATCTAGAAGGAGACATGGTCTGCCAGCTAGTGCCTCTGCTTCAGCCAGCTAGGGAACATTCTTATCCACTTGAGAGCAATGGCAAAGAGCACCTCACAGTCTGATGCCAGGGCTTGCCTTAAGCCATGTAAGCCTGTAACTGGACATCTTGCTGGCACCACTCCAGGATCTCTAGCACTGAGACATTCTCTGCACTGTAACTTAGCCCCTGGGAACCTCTGGCACGTCTCTCTTTCTGCATCCTGTCTGCTGTAACACAAGACTCAAGAACCTCTGGCAACAAAACAAAACTCTGTCCCCTTCACTACACTGCAGGTCTCAAGCAACTTTGCTCCCACGGCACAACTGTAATTTCCATCGCAAGCACCTCCGCCCATACAGCTCCTTCATTTAAAGGCATGAGCTTCCCCATGTCGTTTAAATGAATGAAAATACTGAAATGTACTGCCTGCAGACAGGTTATGTGTAGGTAGTCATGAGAAAAGTTGTTCCCTCCTGGCCTGACATGAGGAGATCTCCAAATGTGGTAGGTTATTAGCGCATCTCTGTGCTAAACCTCCTGAGCAGAGTCTGCCAGCTGTGCCTAACTGAAGTGAATAATACTCTCTGATGTGAATTTTCTGTCCTTTTTTTCTTTGCAGATGGCTTTACTTCTGAATTGCCAAATTGAAAGAAACAAAAAAAAATGCTCTTAAGATGTCACAACAAATGTATAGATCTTCAGGACTCAATCTACACCTCCTTCAAATCCCTCCTCAAGACCCACTGCTGATGTAATGCCTACAAGAAATCAGCCAATGACTGACAGTTAGGTCAGAGACAAAAGCAGCAACAGCCCTTTAAATTACTTAGAGCCATCAGGTTGTTCATGTTACCTAGCCTACATAACTGCAATCAGATTAGCATTGCCTTCATCCTCTACTTTAATTCCCTCTTATTGTTTGTTATACTCACTCACTGCAACTTGTTTTAGATTGGAGTGTAATCTCCTAGGCGCAAGGGCTGTGTCTTCCTATGTGTTTGTCCAGTACCTCGCACAATCTCTGATACTGATTAGCATATTTGGGCACTACTGAAATGCAAATAAAAAATAAACCACTGGCACTTGGAAACAGACTCATGGAACATATTTTTGCTCTGTGATACACCCAACTTGGACACCACTGTGATATAGCACAAAAGAGATTTACATATAGGTAGACTATACATCACCACACCTTTTGTAAGGTCAGCGTTTCCAAAAGCAGAGCCAAGGCTACAGTATCATAGTTAGTGGATTTGGGACAATACAATGACCCCATCCAACCACCATTTCCAGAAACAAATTAGCCCGGCAATACTTCCTGCAAAATCACAGTTACACACTTTCAACAGTAGTGATTGGTTTCCATTTTCAACACTATCTTTTCAAGGAAAGGGCTAGAATCTTACTATTTAACTATTAGATGAAATTATCCTTTACATTTGTAGATTTCCCCCCAAATAAGAAGTTATTGAAGCATGGACTTCACAGGCCCTGTATATTTGAAGACTGAAAAAAATTCTAGAGGCATGATACAGTGCAAATGCCCATGTACTTGGAAATTACACAAGAAAAATTCCCATTGAAATAAAAATTAAGAAAGGGCTGCAGGATTTGGCCCAGTATTTTATTTCCATTTTATTAAAATGAGCTGCCTTTTAGAAATATAGTACCTTCAGAGAGTCATGAGAAAAAGACCTTTTTATACTTTTAACTAAATGCCTATGGTAAGATTAAACACTGTAATCACTTTTCATGCATTTTTAAAATGTTAATTTTTGTTTGAAATATTTAAATGATTTTCTTATATCTATTAATAAATAATCTCATACCTGTGCATACACTGTTGGCATGCATAGCAAAAATGATTGCGATGAATTTTAATTCTTTGCTATGCCATGTAGGAGGTCACAGCTATCCATTAGGTGGAAGATTAAGGGTAGAGATGGAATGGATCTCATTTCTAAGAGATTAAACAGTTTCTGAAACAGGATCCCATCTAGATGACGGATGGTTGATGCCATCATATGGTGTTTTATAGGCTGCTAAGTGAAATTTTGTTTCTCAAGGGGGTTCTGGTTTAGGCTTGTAAGAATGTTACTGTCAGTTTTCACTTCTGAGATATTTGGAATGACTATAAAAAGCTTTTTAGAGCAGAGCAGTCAGTGTGAACCACAGTAAAAGTAATATTTTGGGCAAAGAAAGATAGGAAGTATATGACCATATTGCTCCATGAACAAGCCCTATGTATATTAATTCTGTTCACTAAAGATTAGGGGTCTTGCGATTTCATTGAACTTACTCTGAAGGCTGCTGAAACCCTCTTTGTAGAGCAGATTTCATTTTATTTCAACTGTTTTAGAGGACATCTGGTGTTAGAGATAACAATAGCCTCAATATGTGAGATGT
This sequence comes from Chelydra serpentina, assembly GCA_037349315.1. Classification (NCBI taxonomy): domain Eukaryota; kingdom Metazoa; phylum Chordata; order Testudines; family Chelydridae; genus Chelydra; species Chelydra serpentina. The sequence continues at coordinate 21,710,251 of JBAIAC010000019.1, forward strand.
TTTACTGTGATTTTCCTGCCAGGATTATAAAATCCATTGTTAAGTGAAGTCTTAATGGAAAATGTTACACTGAGATGATTTTTTTAATTAAAGACAAAACAACAAGTGGCCCTGTATCCTGTGGTGCATGTGCATGTTAGATAAACTTAAACACATTGTTTGAGAGACAGAAAAATTTCAGAAACAGACCGTTGTATTCACTAGTTCTTTAGATGCCGGCAAGCCATCCCTTTGCTGACACTTACTGAAATATTATTTCAGCTGGGAAAGCAACTACATGACTTACAGTGACTCTGAGTCTGATCCAAATCATATTGAAATCAATGGGGATCTTTCTATGTAGTTTAATGGGAGTTGGCTCGAGCCCTTTGAGAGTTGGAAATAAGCATAAATCATTATACTTTTTAGCAGAAGTTCATGATTTTACACTGAAGTTCATCATCTCATTTCACATGGCTTTAAGTCTGTAATGGTATAATCCACCTTAAGGACAAATACCAGCTTTCCACCACCAAGAATATAAACTACTATTTTCAGCCCAGGAAGTCAAGTCACTGGGGATTCCCACAAAGAAAGAATGTGACAGACTAACAACCCCCTCCCACCTCAAAAAAACCCAACATTTTTATGGCCAAACTTCCCTCTTCTGTTCTTGTATTAATGCCACTGTAACCAAAAGATTAGCCTCCAAGTTCTCAAATTTCCTTCCTGTTTTTCTCTCCCATCTCCAATTTACAGTATTTTATGCTATTTAATTTGTGGGTCTATAAATCTGGCTAAAGTTCTCTTCAGCACAGTTTATCAAAAATAGCAGAGAGCACTGGCAGTAAAGGAGTAAGTCCCTCCCTTCCAAATTCCATTAAAAACAACCTCAACAATACCTCGGAAGCTCATTTATCTTACAACATGTGCAAATCCAGCTGCACATGGGAAAATGGGTGCATAAACAGAAGGCATGCACACACAGTTTTAAGAAGAGAAGTTTAGACATTCCCAAAGCACAAGTGTGAGAAAGTTGGGCACAAGTGTATGGGATATGTTCCAAAGACGGCCTAAAAATGTATGGGATATGTTCCAAGGACGGCCTAAAAAATCACATACGGTGTGCTACATCAGGTGCACGCATGCACCTGATGTAGCACACCGTATGTGATTTTTTTATATATATATACACACACACACACACACAGTGGAGGTAGGCTAGGTGGAGTTTGTTAGTATGAGCCTCCTATAGGCTGTCTGGTCAGCCACTGACATACATAGGTGGCAGCATCTGAGATGAGACGCATATGCTATTTGAATTTGGTGGAGAGGGAGAGGAGAGGAGAGGAGACGGGGGAGGGGAGTGGACAGAAGAGCTGGGGAGAATAGGAAGAAGAGAAGGTGAAGAACCAGAAGAGAAGGAGCAGAAAGTGAGCAGTCATTGCTACAAGCCAAAATGCTACATCTGTTTGTACTGATTCAGACGAGGAAAAGGAAAAGGAAATGCTTGTACCCTGGGAACAAGGTTAACAGATTACACGAACATATTAAAGATGCTGGTATTCCAGAGGTACAGCCTGGATAGTCACCCATGATCCATCACCTCTGTGAGGACCTACTAGAGGACCAGTACAGACAGAGCCAGCTGAGGTATGTCCTGCCTATAGCGGTCAAGGTCCCCCAAGACATGGGGGTCCAGCCAACCTGAGAATTCCAGGGGAACGTTGAAGACATTGTTACAGTCAGCCACATCCACATATAGAGATTAACTCCTAGTTGCACTGCTCAGGAGAACTAATTATTATATTAGCTTTGCTAGGGTGAGACATCATCAAGACCATTTACTTGTCAATGTATTTATCACTGAAATGTGGCTGCTTCTTGGGATCTCCCTTACCATACTGCTCTCTCCTCACCACCATAGGTCCAACAGCAGTAGAAGATGCCAACCTGTCACTTAGCCAGTCTTCTGCAGCTTGACTTCCTCCTATACATGCTGGATGCGTATTACATAGTTCACTTTTGATGACAAGTTATTATATGCTAACACACTGGACCACAAGTCATCTTTTACTCTGTATTTGTACAGCACTTCGCACAATAGAACCCAGATCCTGTGTGAGGCCTCTGACATTACTATAATAAAAACAATAATGGAATTGCCACAATCTCCTGTGAACCTAAGATGATGGGCACTTAGGTGTGGAAAGTACTCATTAGGCCTACTATAAGGCACGAACTTGCCCATGTGTGCCCCTAACTGTCACACATATGAATTATAGCCAGGGGGATTGTAGATGCCTGCAAGCCTGCATTGTACTAGGTGTCTGCAGAGTTTGCGCTATAAAACTGGGTGTGCAGCCAATATCACAGCGCAAACCTTGCAAGCATCTAGTACAATGAATACACCTAGCAATCAAGTGGAGCTAAGTCCTGTGTTCATACAACCAAACGTAACACAAGACCTGCAGGCATCCAGCATAACATGAGTATTAGGAATCAGGGCCTGCTACAGAGCTAATCTCCCGGCAAATGCATCAGTACGGCTGGCCTGCAGCAGGCTTCCTGACTGGCTGGAGGAGCCAGCAGGCTGGCTCTTAAACAAGCAGCTTTCTGGCTGCCTAACACTTGTGCCTACTAGTGTGTTTGCTCTAGCATTGCTGTGTTCCTGCCTCGCCCTCTTATCTTGAACCTCTGCTTGCCTGCTATCCTGCTTGCTCCAGTTCCTGACCTCTGGCTTGGCCTGTGGCTTTGGCTTCTAACAAATGACTGTGGCTTGATCCTTGGTTCTAATATCCAGTTCCTGTCATCTGGTCTGACCCTTAGCTCTAGCTTCCAACCACTGATATTAGTTCTGACCCTAGTCCTTAGTTCCTGATGCCTGCTCTGACCATTAGGCTAGACTGCCCTCATCCCAATTGGATAACAGTGTGTAGCAATATGTGGACACCACCTATTGTCCAGCATCTAATGCAGTGGTTCTCAAACTTTTGTACTGGTGACCCCTTTCACATAGCAAGCCCCTGAGTGCGACCCCCCCTTATAAATTAAAACACTTTTTTATATATTTAACATAGATATTTTATATATATTTAATATATATTTATATTATAAATGCTGGAGACAAAGCGGGGTTTGGGATGGAAGCTGACAGCTCGCGACCCCCCATGTAATAACCTTGTGACACCCTGAGGGGTCCCAACCCCCAGTTTGAGAACCCCTGCTCTAAGGCCTGTGAGAAAGTGCACACATGCTTTTAAAAAAGTATTTTCAGATTTTTACACAAGGTCTTTGAAATGTGTTTTCTCTGAGTGAGCACGTTAGTGTGCACTTTAGTATCCCGATGTGAACACACAACTATTTCTTTAGGAATCTGGCCCACAATCAACATATTTATGAAGTGACCAATATATTGTTAACTCTACTGGGATCCCATAGCTAAAGACCAAGGCATGGGGTTAAATAAAATTATTATCAGTGGCTTAACTAGTGAGCACATCTGTTTTGACTGGAGAAATAATAGCCCATTGGGAATAAAATCCTAGTTCATATAGAAGATTACTCAGTGCTCTCAGACATGTATGGCTAAGAATGAGATCAATCCAGCTGCACAGAAGGATTTTTCCTTAGTTGTCCAAACAGGGTTAACACCCCATTCCGTGATTATTTCTGGTGAGGTCTGAGCTCCACAGGCAGAATTCCTTACTTGGTCCCTACCACTGACCTATTAAACAAAAACTTCCACTACTTTCTGGAGCTCTACATGGCTTAAGGTTACAACTACTTACAGTATGTCTCGTACAAGTACACCATCTGGCTAATATAACGCTGAACACTCAGTATCCATTGCGTCAGGGCTGACCACAAAACCACCTCTGAAACTCATAAAGTTAGCAATTTCTCCATGGATTTCCCTTCTGATCCAACGTGCAGCCTTTATGATTCATGCTTGCTACAATACCCTGCTTCAGGTCCCCAAAAGACATTCAGCAATACATTGAAATTTTGATAGCTTGCTAGCTTTGTTTACCATCTAACTTACATCCCCTTAAAACTCTTCAAGTTCATCTAAAACCCAAGTGTTTAAAGAAAAAAGTCACTGCATGGCACAGTGAACAGATATTTTTAGACACTACTCAGCCAGTTACAGACCAAACTAACAATCTTATGAAAGACTCCTTACATGTGAATATGTTTTTCTTGATTCAGATTACGTCAATGAATTTAGCCACTGCCAAATTGTTTTCTCCATCCCAAGTGAACCAAAAGTGCATCCAACTCTGGCAAACACTTTCACACATACAGCCTAGTTGATACTAAGTGACACCACCTCATCATTTTCCATTCCCCCAGACAATATAGCTTGGCAGAAACTCCCAATCAAACACTGGAATGGCAATTCATCATATCTAGAGTGTTCACACAGCTATAATCTGCTCATGAACACAAGAAAGTATTAATGACACACAAACACTTAGTATTCCTCCAGTGGCCTGTAGAACTCCTTAACCTTCCTGGCTAAATTTAAATCTTCTGAACAACCACTTCACAATCTTTCTAAAGATTTACACACACACACCTCAAACATGTCCTGCTGATTCCAACATTCTACAATAGTGTGCACAGGATTCAACTGGATAAAGAACTGTCTAGAGATGTGTGAAATATTCAGAATGAAATTTAAAATACTTGAGCTTTAAAGAATTTTCACATTTCATTGTAAATCCATGAGTGGTGACACTTCCATTAAATATTTTTGCTAAAACAAGCCCAATTGTGCGTGAAATTGATTTCACTGGGTTGTTTTTAAGTGCAATTTGCATTTTTTCACAGCCAAATTACCTTTTTCTTTAAATGTTATGGGAGCAAAAACAGGTCAAGCAAACTGAAGAAAATGTCAGAAGGAATTTCACCAAGGCCAACATTTTCAATAGTGGATATATCAAATTATGCTCCTAAATTCATATTGAAGCACCAATTTTAAGGGTGTTTCCAGTGAAGTTAATATGAATTGTTCACCACCTTTGAAATCAAATCTTTTACTTACCAGCCTAGCTTTTGGTACCCACTTCTGAAAATGTGGCCTAAATGTACTCTGTAGTTTCATGCAACCTATTTCTACAGCTCATATCTTTCATGCCTTCTCAAACTGGGAGCTAGACAAAGGCATCTCATATATAAAATCATATACATATGATGCTGTCTATTCATGAATTTGGGAGTGTGCATATATATTTTCCAAGCACTATCACATTGGTAGACAGACTAGATGTTTATCTAATAGGACTAGACAACCTTTCAGGGATTTCAGTAAGGCATTTTATACAGTTCCACATGGGAAATTATTAGTTAAATTGGAGAAGATGGGGATTAATATGCGAACTGAAGGGTGGATGAGGAACTGGTTAAAGGGGAGACTACAATGGGTCATACTGCAAGCTGAACTGTCAGGCTGGAGGAAGGCTACTAGTGGAGTTTCTCAGGGTTCAGTCTTGGGACCATTCTTATTTAACATTTTTATTAATGACCTTGGCACAAAAAGTGGAAGTGTGCTAATAAAATTTGCAGATGACACAAAGTTCAGAGGTATTGCCAATACAGAAGAGGACCAGAATATCATATAAGCAGATCTAGACAACCTTGAAAACTGGAGTAATAGAAATGAGATGAAATGTAATAGTGCAAAGTGCAAGGTCATGTACTTAGGGACTAACAACAAGAATTTTAGCTATAAGCGAGGGACTTATCAGTTGGAAGAGATAGAGGAGGAGAAAGACCTGGGTTCATGATACTGATCACAGGATGACTATGAGCTGTCAATGTGATGCAGCCATGAAAAAGCCTAATACAGTCCTAGGATGCATCAGGTGATGCATCCTAGGACTGTATTAGGGAATACAGTCCTAGGATGTAGAGATAGGGAAGCGCTGGTACCATTATACAGAGCACTGGCAAGACCTCATCTGGAATACTGTGTGCAATTCTCGTCTCCCATGTTTCAGAAAGATGAATTCAAACTGGAACAGGTACAGACAAGGGCTATCTGGATGATCAGAGGAACTGAAAACCTACCTTATGAGAGGAGACTCAAAAAGCTTGGCTTGTTTAACCTAACCAAAAGAAGACTGAGGGTAGATATGGTTGCTCTCTATAAATACATCAGAGAGATAAATATCAGGGAGGGAGAGGAATTATTTAAGTTAAGTGCCAATGTGGACACAAGACACATGGATATAAACTGGCCATCAACAACTTTAGGCTTGAAATCAGACAAAGGTTTCTAACCCTCAGAGGAGTGTAGTTCTGTTTTTCTTGCAAAGTCAATCGGGGTCAAATTCTGTCACCTTCATTCTCACTGAGTAGTTCCTTACTCCTCAAATAGTTCCAGTCAGTTTTAGGATTCAACACAGACCAGTGAAGGAATTGTGTCACTGCCTGCCCTGCAACTCTGGATGCCTTCAATGCTATGCTGCTGTAGCTCACAGTCCTGACACAGCAGCAAGCATACAAGTATGGAGGTCACACCCTGACTTCCTCTGCCCAGTTACTTTTTGCAGGGTGCCCCAACAACCCCACTCAAATTTCACAAAACCATCTCCCTGCAGGGTCCAGCCCTCTCACTGACCACTTATAGAAGTTAAATTCATTGTTCCTTTAAAGAGACACTACACACAGCTCACTAATTTAGCTGGGATTTGACTAACACTCTTATTTCAATCACAGCACTGTATTGGTTTATAGTGAAAGTAAAACAAATTTATTTAACAAAAGGCATAGGATTAAGTGCTGCCAAGTATAAGGAGTAAAGATAGAAAATATACTTCTAAGACAAAAACTTAATTTCAGCAAGTTACAATCTTTGCCTAAGCAGGTTTCTTACCTAAACTCAGTTCCCAGAAACTTCAACCTCCCTTAGTTGAAGGATCCAATATTCTGTGATTTTAAGAGCTCTGGCCTCTTTAATATCTGAAGTGATGGATACCAAAATGGCTTTCTGTGTCTGCTTATATCTCCCAAAGTTCATTGACCCTGTTATAGGAGGCAGGGAAGCTTCCTGCTGTTCTTCCCTTCCTGTTGACTTCCCATCCTCTAGCATAATGCTTTGTTTACATTGGAGACAGGTAGTTAACCTGTTTCTCCCTGTGACTTTACAGCATACTATCAGTAAGTATCCACAATTCCTTGTACAGTGTACATGCATACATTTCACAATGATATTCATTAGCAGGATGTCACAAACGTTAAAAAAAACCTTACTTAATACACTTGTATAATACAGTTATATTTTATACAGTCAGTTGATTCAATTGCTTATCATTTGAGGTTCAGATCTCTTGCCTTTATAGCCCAGTAAACCTCTGAAATTTACTATTTGAAAAGTAAGCTCAGACCAAGCTTCTCTCTCCTTCTGGGGTGAAGATGCCACGCTGTTGTCTCAAAGTTCATTGAGCCTGCTTTAAGAGGTAGAAAGGCTCCTTGGGGGTGCAGTGTTCATCCCCTGTGGAGATTAAGTATCCATCCTTCCCCACTTGCTCACCTAATGGCATTGTTTACCTTGCATGTCTATGTGCTTTCCTTTGCCTTTGGTTACGCCTTGCCTAACTTACATCAGAGATACATTCAAGCAGGCAGAACCACATTCCTTTGTCTAGGGTGGGGTGCCTTATGTCCTACTAGGCACACATTTTAATAACATAATTCTAACACATATTTATAAACCTTCATACACACCCTGTACGTACACCACACCATGGTGTTTGGGACTAGCATGTTAGCAGTTTGTATATGATACCTTACATGACACCTTTTAGATACACATTATGAGACCAGTGCATTAGGTGTAGTGAGTATGTCAGGCCTGACAAAAGTTGCTAATACAGAGTAGTGAACCACCACTGGGACTCTGTATCACTAGACTCTATCCCTTATTTAGCCAGTTCCCCCTACTTGTGTGTGTGTCCTTCACTGAGCAACATGAGAGAGAAAAACAATTTAAAAAAAACTGGAAATGTCACAATAAAATTACAAAAATTACATTTAACTGATTAGCAGTATCCTTGTAAGTTTCAAAACACACTGTGAGGTAGATCAGTGTTATCTCCATTTTACAAACAGGTAAACTAAGGCACAGAGAAGTTAAATAGCTTGACCAAGTTCACACAGCGAGTCAGATTTCACATCCTATGCATGGACCCTAGACTAGGCTGCCTTCACATCTCCTTCCTTCAAGTACTTAGGAAATGTACCTTGTATTGTAGATATTATAGAAGTATTATGAATGTTTACATGCACTATCACATAAATGTCTACTTCATAGGAATAGAGCATAAATCACAAGTTGCATGTAAGTGCTGGGCTAATTTCTCAAAAGTAACTGCACCTATTACTTAGCTTATTATCCCCAAATTAGAATGATACTAGGATTTAGTAATCAAGAAAAAATGAAATTTGAGTTAAACTGAGATTGCACTAACAAATATGCATACTGCATTTTTGAGAATAATTGGTTACTAAATTCCCTCCAGCAACTAAGCAATAAATTTATGTTGTGTAATTCTATCCTACACAGTACAGTACATCAAAGAAAATATTACCTTGCTTTAGGAAACTATGGAGGGTGTCCTGAGGGAAAATAAATCAGACAAATCAGTTCCTTAAGACAAGAGAGAACTTATTGTACAACAGGGATGGAATGGAGGGGGCTTTAAGTCTTTCATCTAAGTCCTTTCAACAGCACTATAAAAGGCCAGGAGAAAAGAACAAATACACATAATCAAACTGATCACAAATAACAGACTTTGGAAGAGAAATTAAGGTCCAAGTTACCATACCAACATGAGGCTCAAGAGAAATTTGTATGACATGCATGTAGTACCAGTGCCCAGCAGAATGAAATAATGCCCCTTAAAATTCTAGGGGAAAAGAGAAGGTAACTAAAAGAAAAAGGATTAAAATCACCACTGTTTCCTACCTTTCATCGAGAGTCCTTCCAGAAAATCCAGAATGTGAGACACAGTGATTAAATACAGTAACTCCTCACTTAACGTTGTAGTCATGTTCCTGAAAAATGTGACTTTAAGAGAAACGATGTTAAACTAATCCAATTTCCCCATAAGAATTTATGTAAATAAGGGGATTAGGTTCCAGAGAAATTTTTTTCACCAGACAAAAGACTATATACATACACACACACACACACACACAAGTTTATAAGTTTTGAACAAACAGTTGAATACTGGTACACAGCGATGATGACAGTGAAGCTTGGTTGAGGTGGAGGAGTCAGAGGGTGGGAATTTCCCAGCGAATGCCTTACTAAATGAACTAGCACTCCACTGAGCCCTCAAGGGTTAACTCTCACACTCTACAAGCCAGCAGGAAAGATGTGTTTCAGAGATAGAGATGCACATTTCCAATTAGGTATCAGGAGTGGGGTCAGAAGTATATTGCTTTGTTAATTAGATCAGCAAGCCCCTCAGCTGCAGCTTCTGCCTAAGGCAGCAACTCCCTCCCTTGTGTGTCCCCCCTGCTCTATGGAAGATGGGGTAAGCAAGGTGCAGAGGGACATTAGCCCCACTCTTCTTACCTTCCCCCCCACACAGCAAGCAGGCACACTGACATTAGCCCCCCTCTTTTTCCCCTCCCCCAACACAGCAAGCGGGCAAGAGTCTCGGAGAGCAGCACATGACAGTGGGGGAGGGGACAGCTGAACTGCCATTGATAGCCTGCAAAAGACGTTAGAAGGGAGCCTTTCACAACTGTAAATGAGCATGTTCCCTAATTGATCAGCAACTTAAGAACGAAACAATGTTAACCATAACGACTTTAAGTGAGGAGTTACTGTAATTGAATTCTGGACCCCTGAACAGAGCTCCAATGACTATGAAATAGTCTTACTGAAGAGGACTCTGCTCAGCATTGTAAAAGAAGAACTTGAGTAAAACTACTATATCTGGATAGAAAAGTAACCCTTTTTATGTGCCTTATAATAGGTTTAAGTCTCTTCTGGCTTACATTGAGGTAAACCAGGATTAACTACATTGAACTCAGAGAAGTTATATTTGCATAATACAAGTGTAAGTCACAGAAGAAACTGGGCCCATGTCTTTTAAAAGGAGAGTAGTTTTACTGTTGCATATGGTGATCAAACATCCTGGCCTATGTGGGGAAATTGTAGAATTAAAGACAATTTTTAGCATTTTTTTCCAAAGGTATGCAGTGATACTGTTCTGATTCACTGTGCAGAGCTACATCCTGAGAGGACTGAATACCCCAGCATAGATGGTCTTCTTTAAAAGAACAAGGAATCTGAAAAGTGGCCATCTTCTGCTATCCAGAACTGACTGCTCTCAAAGGGCAGTTTTCTAACCAGAAAAATCTGTTCTCCTTAATATAGTACCTTAGAGTTGTGAAAAGTGAAGCATCTATCCATATGCCCCTACAGTGACTGCCTCTGAATTCACAGGGTAAAGAAAGCCTGTTAGGTTTGAAAAGATAGAACATGTTGCCATGTCTCTATCAGAGCGCAGAGGAAAACTGAATACAAAACTCATGCTTTAGCAATTTCTGTAAAAGTGCTGCCTGTCACATGGCTAAAATCCTCTCAGCACTGAAAATAAATTCCAAGACAGCAATGACAGCTGTGAGAATGATGCCACGTGGTAAAATTCTTGAAACCTTCACAATTGACACCAGGAGTAGTCATCCAACAGAGCATCCTTTTACTTAAATACAGCATACTTGAAAACAAGAATGTGGGGAGGGGAAGGCCCCAACTTGGGGTAGGGAGAGACAAAAAGTAACTATGATTTACCTACAAGAAGCAATTTTGCAGGCAGCACTTTGTAAAAAAAATAAAATAAGAGCAAATGAATAAAGTCCACACTGCTTACCCATTTCACCCATAAGGAGATGTCTATCTCACCACTGCAACATGGGAAACTGTACAAAGACAAGAAAGTGGCAAAGTAGCTTGAAAGAGGGTATAAATAAATGTAAGTTAGTCTTTCCCCATTCTCCTGCTGAGCCATGTTCATTTGCAATCTGCTATATTTCACAAGATTCAGTAAAAATGTTTGCATTATATATACAGAACAGCCTCATTATGAATCCACCTAAGAACACGTGCGAGACACTGAACTGTAACTGTCTGATTTCTCTGCAGCAGCAGCAAAACTGGAAATTACAGGTTTAAGCCTGGTTTTGAGAAGACTAAAAATAAATCACATTTTAGCATTTGGTTTTGTCTGTGTTTGCATTAGTGTAAGTGACTGTTTTCACCCATGAATACTGCTTCTTGCTGTCCAAAAACAAAAAATTCACTTACATTCAGCAGATATTATGGAAAATTGACACCGACAGGTCACTTTTCACGTTTCTGCAGGTGCTGACTCTTGGAATCACCATGACAGTCCTGAGAAATAAAGCTGTTGGAAGCTGTTTTTCTCTGCAGAAAGGAAGTTCTCCTTTGCTAGTAGTGTGAAACATCAGACCTGGCTTTTTGCTGTCACCCCCTACCCCTTCAACAGGTCCACACAGCCTGATTGTCATGCATACAGCAATCAGGCTAAAGGGTATATCTGGGGATTCTTTCCTGGCAGAATAGTATTATCAACTGGAGAAGAATTCTATAGTCCCCCCATCCTCCAAAAAGCAATCAAAGGACTCCTTAGTGACGGAGGAAGTTGCCTCACCCCTAGGGTGACCAGATAACAAGTATGAAAAATCAGGACAGGGGGTGAGGGGTAATAGGCACCCATATAAGAAAAAGCTCCAAATATTGGGACTGTCCCTATAAAATCGGGACATCTGGTCACCCTACTCACCCCCAGGTAATGTTCTAGCACCTCTGCTCTTGGAACCAAACTGCCTTTGGACTGTGTTGCCTCAGCAGAGGAGAGCGAGAAGGGGTCAGAAAAGGGAGCTGTGCAGAATGGGAGGCAAGAAGATCATTTCTTCCATTTGCTGTGGAGTCAATATTTGTGGTCCTTGTGGACTTGGAGGACTAACCCAAAGGCTAATTTGCAAAATGAAGAGACCCCCATCCCCTCCCCCCAGCTTGATAGAACCACACAACATTTTGCCACTGTTTCCATTGCACTGCAAATGTGTCCACGAAAGCTTATGCTGAAATACATTTGTTAGTCTCTAAGGTGCCACAAGTATTCCTTTCTTATTTTCTTGCATCCGACGAAGCGGACTGTAGTCCACGAAAGCTTATGCTGAAATAAATTTGTTAGTCTTTAAGGTGCCACAAGTATTCCTTTCTTATTTTCTTTTTGCTGACACAGACTAACACGGCTACTACACTGAAATCTGTTGGCACTGTCTCCTCTAAAATATTGTATTCCTTTGCTCTCTTTCAGTTCACTCCATGAAACAGGAGAATGGTGGGTGAAGGAATGGTTGGAATGTGTTTGCTTTAGAACAATTTTCTTCTCTGCAGACACTTCCTCCTGGCTGTCAGAATGCAGCAAAATATCAGCTTCTTTTAAAGTATAGTGCCTTACTGATTAATCCCCCAGGAAACTCAGCTGAAAATATGGGCACAGGTTTTCTATGGACAAAAGAAGCATCCCCTGAGTGTGGACTATGTAAATAACAGTAATAGTTTTCAATAATTTTTTTCCCATTCACTTAAATGTTCTTTTCATAATGGGGATCAAGCACGTAGCTCCATCATGTTTTAGGGACTGATCGTCATGCACATAATTCACAAAATAAATTAAAATTACGGGCCTGATTCTTCATTCCATTCCCTTCACACGGCTCCAGTAATATAAAGGGACCATAAAGCTGACGGAACTGGACCCCAAAGAATCACTTCAGCATAAAGTGGTTACCCCGCTGGCACAGCACTGTCGAAGTTATTCTGCAAATCTCCCCCATAGCTTCTGTTACAGAGAACATGGTCAGAGGAGAAGGCATGGCCATGGTGCTGTTGCATTCCAGCTATTCTCAGCTACACAAATAAGCCCTTGGGGCCACTACAGCCAAGTGTGAACTAGAGGAGCGCTGAGACCTCCCAAAGTTGACTTGCATATTGGTTAGTATGTCTCCAAATGGGCTGTAACAGTTGGAAGAGACACTGTTTGTACCATCCAAATGCTTTCTGTAAAATAAAAGACTTCTTTAAAAACTTGGATTTCTGTCATTAAAAAATTAGTATAAACTGATGACTTATAAAATTTCCTAGGTTGTAACGGTTAGCAAAATATTTCTACAGCATGAATAAAAGTATTTAAACCTTAAAATCTAGTGTAGTATCCCACAGCTGCTCTCAGCTGTTTGACTTCATCAGTACACTAGCTTCTTGCTCCAGGCTTTACAGTTGCTTCATATGACATTTTTTCCATTCTCACATGACATCTGAACTTCAATATTGCTTTACAAGACTATACTTCACATCTTCTATATATTTTCCCAAAGTTCACTTAGAGGTAGGTATCTTTGAATATCTTGAAGCAACTACAGTTGGATTAATCAAAAAAGAAATACAGTTCCCTTTATACAGTAATCCTGATACAAAAACCCACAGTGTCTACGGAGTCCCTGAGTTGATTCCCAAGTCTCAATATATATATAATTGTATATAATTGTACTACCATTAAAATTACAAGAGAAATATTGAGAAAAATATTACTAAGATGCTAGTACTACCATACACAATTCTAAAGTATATGTATTTCTTACAATTTCTAAAATTCTATAGAGGTCCATCCAGTTCTCTGGGCATCTATCCCGTAAATTAAAAATCACAATGCAAACAAAGGGCGGACCCTAAATATACCCACCAAGCCAACTCTTTCTGCAACAGCCTTTGAGAGAGGGAAAAAAGTTTTGGACATGTAGGTAACTATTATAACCCCTCAAAGAATCACAGAAAATAAACCCAGAAAACATCTATTAAGTTATTTTGGCCATCTTCCTACCAATGCAGGACTGTTCCCTGCAATATGGTGTAATTCCCTAGCATTTTGTCTAGTCTAATTTTAAATGAGTCAAACAATGGGACCAGTTCCCTTCAGACTCTTCCACACATCAGTGTACTGTTAGGAAATGTTTTCTTTGCCCATCTTCATCCCATTACTTCTAGCTATATACCCTCATAGGACCATTGCATACAGCTCCTCTCCTCTGGTGTTTATGTTCTTGAAATACTTGTAACTAGGAGGCAGAACTGTATTAAATGTAAAGAGAAAATCAGCCACTGAAAAGTGCTAAATAATGGAATTATTTGAGCTACAACGGCAACACAACACACTTTCTTTTTCACAAGTACATTTTTGAATGTAATAAAATAGAGTGTTAGTTAAACAAAGACATTTGCACCAAAGAAGCTGTAAAAATATTCAAAGTTAGTGTTGATAAAGGCTAAAAGATGGACTGCAATCGGTAGTAAATTTTGTTTTATCTTAAATTTCAGCTTCTTTAAAATACTAGATACTAAGGTGTTGTATGTGTGTGCAACTACCAGAACAGTTCACACAGGCTGATCCTGTAATATTCTGTATGCAGAACTCTTATTGATTTCAGTGAGCTAGACTAGGTTTGCCAACTTTCTAATTGCACAAAACCAAATATCACCCCTCACCCTTCCCCGAGAGCCTGCCCCTGCCCCACTCCTTCTCCAAGACCTCGCCCCCGCTCACTCCATCCCCCCACCCTCACTCATTTTCACCAGACTGGGGCAAGGGTGCAGGAGGGGGTGAGGGCTCCGGCTGGTGGTGTGAGCTCTGAGGTGGGGCCAGAAATTAAGGGTTCAGGGTACTGAAGGGAGCTCCAGGATGGGGCAGAGGATTGGGGTGTGGGAGGGTGTGAGGGCTCCGGCTGGGGGTGCAGGCTCTGGTGTGGGGCCAGGGATGATGGGTTTGGGGTACAGGAAGGGGCTCCGAGCTGGGGCTGAGGGGTTTGGAATACAGGAAGGGGCTCAGGGCTGGGGGTTGGGGTGGAGGAAGGGGTGCAGGCTCCGGGAAGGAGTCTGGGTGTGGGAGGAGGCTCAGAGCTGGGGCAGCGAGTTGGAGTGCAGGAGGGAATGTGGGGTGCAGGCTCCAGGAGGGAATTTCGGTGCGGGAGGGGGTTCTCAGCATGTCCCTCTGGCTCCTAGGTGGAGGGGCCAGGGGGTCTGCACGCTGCCCGCAGGTGCTGCCCCTGCAGCTCCCATTGGCCGTGTTTCCCGGCCAATGGCAGCTGCAGAGCTAGTGCTCCCATATCCGCCCCTGCACTGTGGAAGGTGGACATGTCAGCCACTTCCAGGAGCCACACAGAGCCAGGGCAGGCAGGGAGCCTGCCTAAGCCCCATTGTGCCACCAACCGGACTTTTAGCAGCCTGGTTAGCAGTGCTGACTGGAGCCGCCAGGGTCCCTTTTTGACCGGACCTTCCAGTTGAAAACCAGACGCCTGGCAACCCTAAGTTCCACATGTATAGCACTTACATGATCAAGCCCGGAACTTGTATGTATGTCTACACTTGCTGCCGTACAATGTAATGCTGTAGTTAAGGCTTTGTTATAAACTTTGAAAGTCAGAAACAAATATCCCACCACTTCAAATGACATCAGGATATCACTTTGTATGCAAATTATCAGCCCAAATGTTTCCCCCCACATATTGTTGGAATTCATTAAAACATGTGTCAGAGCAGCGACCATATCATTTTCACTTTGTAATTAAAGGCACATTTGATCAAACTTTTGACCAAGTTTTCAAGATTCTTTTTGTAGAACTAATTAATTCTTAGTGTTGAGACACTTCTGTGTTTTGAAAAAGGGATTTTTTAAAATTGCCAATGTTTCTGCTTATGAAATAAACAGCATGCCTTGAATTTACTCTTCACAAGTCTTTTTGTTATAACAAATTACATCAAATTACATATTGATAGGAATAGCAAACACCTTAGAAAAGGTTCACATAAAGTAAGGCCTAGGTCTCAGAGGCTAGCAGGCGACAGAGTGGCTGTCGACTAGGGAAGCTCTACTTTCAAAGCAACAAACTCTCCTTTAAACAATAACTTAGGGTACTCAAACAGTGACTATTTGCCATTTCTACTTTGTGCTTTGTCCAGGCAAGCACAATAATTTTCACTGTGCCTCGACAAAAACTGTTATACCTGTGCACCTAAGTAATCTGCAACCCTTTCTGAAAATAGTGACAAGGAGAAGCAGGAAAGTGAGCCAATTATTGGAAGCATGCTGAAAGAAATCCTCTGGATAACTACAAGCCTCTAACTCCCCTTGAGGATGAGTTGACAGTATGAGCATCAGAATGAATAACTTGTTAAAAGAGAAAATGGAATGGTGGTAG
The DNA here is from genome assembly GCA_037349315.1 of Chelydra serpentina. NCBI lineage: Eukaryota > Metazoa > Chordata > Testudines > Chelydridae > Chelydra > Chelydra serpentina. The sequence continues at coordinate 21,726,535 of JBAIAC010000019.1, forward strand.
AGCAAACAGGAAACAAGTCTGAAGAGACGGCATGGAGAACGTCCAACGCACAAAGCTTACAGTCAGTGTAAAAGCGGATACAAACTGCTTAGCAAAAGTCACATCTCGTGGCAAGTTCAAAACAAGCCGAGAACAACTCCATACAGCTGACATTCTATTCTAAGATTTTTAACGGGGGACTATTTTCATGCAAACTAATATAGACCGTGTTGTGAGACTCTTTTGGAAGAGGCATGATCAAATGGCAACACTGACCCATTAGCTGTTTTTTTAGCCCAATCAGGCACCTAGTTGGAGGCAAGTGCCCCCAGTCAGTGGCACCACTAACTCACATAGTGTGGATCTCATTCTTTTGGTGGGGGCGAGGATGAGGAGAAGAGTCATTTTTGCTGCCTCCTCATATTAGATAACTACAAATGCTACAGGGTCATTCAGTGGGATGGAGTCCTCTCACATAATAAAGATTTTCCATTCTCAAAGCATTATGCAAATTAAAATTCAACATGAATAAATCTACTATGAAAGCATTAGAGATTAATGTACTCTGAGACATGTACTGTATTTCAGGTAATGTTTTCTTTGGAAAGTGTTAAGAAATATTTTCCCCCTAAATGATAATACTGTTAAAGCTATTCATTAAAACCCCTAGGATAAATTAATTACAATGTGAAATTAAGATGGGAAAACTATTTATATGCAAATCTATACAGATTCCCAAGAAAATGTAAATATCAGTCTGTTTCAACATGTGGTAAGTTTTCATTTTTACACAATGGCAGACAAATGCTATGTTAAAATAATATTAATGATTTGATAGAAAGCCCCAAAAAGCTAGAAAATTCTGAGGTAACTGTCCTAGTATTTTAAAATTTGCCTTGTGGTGGTTAGGCTTTCCAGAATATAAGAAGATGGCTCTCTGGCTCCAGGGAAGCTGTGCTTAGCACAGGACCCAATGGGGAGTAGCAAAAGTGGCCTATAGCCCCTTTTTATGTGTCCCTTTGCCTCCTCCTCCCCTTGCCAATCCTGGAGAGAGCTGGGGGCCAGTTCAGACCAGGGGATGCTCTAACTCTGAATTTAGGCCTGCTCCAACTTATGTGAGCATTCGTGAGCTCTTGTGGGCCACTTCACGGCCCAGGATCACCAGGGAACTAGATGCTATGACCTTGCCCCCAATTTTCCCCCTCCTACACCCCATACACACTGTACACTGGTGGTGACTAAGTTATGTCAACTGACAAGGAGAATCCTCGGCTGCCCAATTAGGGCAGCTTTCCATCTTCTTTGCACCATGGAAGGGGCTGAAGAATTGGGCCTGGAAGTCAATTCTGCAGACAGAAAGGGGTAACCCCAGTGGCCAGATTCCACTCTCATTTAACTCAGAGTAAATCCACAATAACCCTACCGAGTTCAGTGGAGTTACTCTGAATTTACATCAGACTTAGGCTCACTCTCTTTAATGGAATCATACCAGCATAAAAGATATGGCCTAATGTACACACGATTACCTGCTTTCTGAAACATGGTGAAAGAGGATCGCATACCATATGTGCTAGAACAATGCTTAATTCTAGATTCTATAACAGCCGTCAATAAGAATTTCCTTAGGGGCTGAAGTCAGATGTTTAACTGCAATATTTAAATAGCTTTTTTATTAAGTTATGCCCTCATTTACACCATTGTAACTCACTAGGTTCAGAAGGGTTACATTACTGTAAATGAAGGCAGGAATGTATCCCATTGTGGTGTCAATATAAGTGACATACTTGAGGATGTCATTGTTTTTAAGCCATTTGTAAATCAACTTACTTTCAAGTTATTTTTACTATGTCTGCAGGAAGAAAAGGCTGCATTAGCATTTGCGGGTAACCCACAACTTGAAGTACTAAGTTAATGTACTACACTGCAGAAGAATTTGGATTGTATCAATATTCAGCAAGATATATTTTGATACAGTTCAGTGAACCTGTGATGTGAGAATAATCCCACTCATACACAGAATGAAAAACAGGAAATATGAGTGAGTCTTTCTGTTTTGCTATGTAAAATGATTCAAACTATTTTCTGCCTGACTTCTAAATCAGTTAAATGTTTGAGTGTCCTTATGACCAATCACTTCAGACTATGTTAAGAAATAATCACAAGCTAAAACACAATCTCAATAACCTTTGCTGGTGAGGCTTTTAGAGAGCTGCTTTTTGACTAATTGCTTGACTAAACTGCAAACTGCATGCCTGCAAAGGAGTCCAACTACTGTGTCTGTGTGCAACTTGACAAAAAAATGTGAACATCCTACACCCCTACACACAGAAGGCTCCAACTGCAGCTATGGAGGATTCATAATATCCAACAGATACAATACAGAACACTACATGCATGAAGTTCATGGATTTCACTTCTGTAAGGTAGAGTAAATAACTGTCAGGCATAGGAGTAATAAACTACTGGTTTCCTTCCCCTTGTCTTTGAAAAATAACTTTTGGAGGAAGAGACGATCTATGTAATGGCTGTGAGTGTATGTGGACGTTTCCTGTTGTGCAATCAGATTTTTGCTACTCTAGAAACATAGCCAAAATGATGGATCTTAATTTTTCAGTGCTGGCCGTTAAAACAGTAAGCACTGCTAGCAATGTATATTAAACTGGGAAAATCTGACTATAAAGACCTGCATCCAATCCAGCTGTTGACAGTCACTGCATTTATAGATAAAAAGGAACATTTTCCCAGGCCCGTATTTGACACTGACATTCGATTATTTTCTTTCTTGACATGTCTAGTAAAGTGTTGACATTTTCCTTTTAGTTTTAAACACAGTACAAAATCTAGCTCCTACATAAACAGTATCTGTAGCACTTACCCACATATTTGTTTTATGAAACAAGCCCCAAATGGAAAAGTTACAATCTCACTTAAAGTTTAGATGCCTAGGGACAATTTTGATAATATTTAGAAACATAATTATGGGCTAGAGAAAAGTGAAAGATAAGCATTAAAAATGACTATAACAAAGTGAAAAGACTCTGTAAGAATCTGTAAGCAACTAGCAGTAAAATATACAATATAAAAGGATAGGCACTTCATTTCTCTGTTTATCTATTGTGACGTTTTCTAGATAAAATATAACCATGAAAATCATCATTGCTATCACTGTTATATAATTGCAACGAATCTTAAACAAAATATAACTCATCGCCAGAAAGGGTTAAACAGTTTGCAGGCTAACTAACCCAAAGCTGACCTTTAAAGACATGTTAGAAATGGTCATTAGGGCTATTCTATGGCTAGGTAGGCTAGAACTTTGAAATGCAAACCTATATTGTTAGAAATTAGAAGTAATACTAATTCTGTGTATCATAGATGCTACCCATGTAAACAGACAGTTCCTGTTTAGTTCCATTATAGCTACTAATTCAGAGATCAAAAGGGAATATTAACATTTAGATGGATCTTGCGTGAAATAATGTCATTGTCTATATGTCTCTTTGAAGTTTGTGATAGACTGCCTAATGGATAAATTGCCCAATATTAATTTGCGTAACTAATTACTGGTGGTGTTTAGAAAACAGAAGGTTACATCAAAAGTCTATTGTGTACCCAGGACTGTATGGTCAAGTGGCTCCTAGAACACTGTATAAAAAGACCCTCAGGTCCTGATCCTATTTATCTCAGATCTGCTTGCAGTTTCATGCAGGGGAAACCTAAGCCACAAGGACTGAGATCACAGTTCTGATTGGACCACCCTGAAATATAAACATTGGACTATAACCTATAGACTATTTCTTAAAGAACTCGTTGCAACTACAAAGCTCACCATCTCCGCTATGAATCTGAACCTCAAGATGTGAACTCATGTCTGTATGTATACTGATCTTTTAACCATAAACTCTCTCTTTTCTTTTTTTAATAAATTTTAGTTTAGTTAATAAGAATTGGCTTTGTGTGTGTATTTGGGCAAGATCTGGAATATTCAATAACCTGGGAGATAATGTGTCCGATCCTCTGGGATTGGTAGAACCTTTTCTTTTATATGGTGAAATAAGATTTTCAGAAATCTTCATCATATTTGACTTGGGTACCTGGGTGGAGGCCTGAGGCTGGGTTACTTTAAGAGAACTGTGTTGTTGGTTTCTGGGCAACCAGTGAGGTAATAAAGAAGCTGTTTTATGCTGTCTTGCTTAATCTAAGTATTAAAAATATCCACCAGCTAAGGGGATTATCTGCCCCATTCTTTGCAGTTCACCCTAATTGAGTGACCTCAGCTGGCCCCCACTGGGATCCCGGTCACATCTATATATGAACTATATAACCATATAACAATACTAGAATCTACACCCCATTGCTATGGTCTTGAAGACTAGTGCAGACCTTGAAAATTACATTTGTTGTTATGAGCCAGTTTTCAACTGGGTCCTGTAAATATGCAAAATAACTAAATCATTTTATACTAAGCTAGTTCAATAAATGGATCAATACATACAAAACTACAGGGACACTATTGAAGCATATATCATTTGCTGCAGCAAGAAACAAAATCCCTGTACTCCATATTAACAAAAATATAATCATCATAAATGAGCATTTATGTATATTTAATGCATTAGTTCTATTGCTTTTTTGAAAGGCAGAGGGTAGTCAAGCATGGCACAACTTCCAACATTAAACTTGGCCCAAATATGTATAATGTCCAGTGTACATTGTAAAGCAAAAGTTTGCACATGCAAACATACACAGGCTTGTACATATACACAAAAAGGACAGTCCATCATACAATAAGTTCCATTGTAAACTTAGCTGTATAAGATTTAATTTAAAGCTTTTTGTTGTGACACTATTGAAAATCCAACTTTTTGACAGATTAACATGCAGCCCTTAATGGAGGGCCTGATAACTTTTGGCACTGATGAGTCCATGCAGCACCATTTGCGCTAATGAATCCTGCAATGCTCAGAACCAACAAGGCTAAGATGGAATGGATGCAAAAGATACATCTTTACATTTGATTTTAATAGGAGGAGTATAATAAACTGTTCAGAAGTTCACCAAATGATGATTATCTAGACCTTCACTTTCACTTGGGGACTTAGATTTCTGAAGATCAAAACAGAACTCTGTATGCTTTATACTGTAGGTGATTAGTATCAGAGGAGTAGTCGTGTTAGTCTGTATCCACAAAAACAATGAGGAGTCCGGTGGCACCTTAAAGACTAACAGATTTATTTGGGCATAAGCTTTCATGGGTAAAAAACCCTCTTCTTCAGATGCATGGAGTGAAAATTACAGATGCAGGCATAAATATACTAACACATGAAGAGAAGGGAGTTACTTCACAAGTGGAGAACCAGTGTTGACAGGGCCAATTCAATCAGGGTGGATGTGGTCCACTCCCAATAATTGATGAGGAGGTGTCAATACCAAGAGAGGGAAAATTGCTTTTGTAGTGAGCCAGCCACTCCCAGTCCTTATTCAAGCCCAAATTAATGGTGTTAAGTTTGCAAATGAATTGTAGCTCTGCAGTTTCTCTTTGAAGTCTGTTTTAGAAGTTTTTTTGTTGAAGGATGGCTACTTTTAAATCTGTTATAGAATGTCCAGGGAGATTGAAGTGTTCTCCTACTGACATTTGTATCTTACCATTCCTGATGTCTGATTTGTGTCCATTTATTCTTTTACGTAGAGACTGTCCGGTTTGGCCAATGCACATGGCAGAGGGGCATTGCTGGCACATGATGGCATATATCACATTAGTAGATGTGCAGGTGAATCAGCCACTGGTTGTGTGGCTCATGTGGTTGGGTCCTCTGATGGTGTCGCTAGAGTAGATATGGGGACAGAGTAGGCAACAGAGTTTGTTACAGGGATTGGTTCCTGGGTTAGTGTTTCTGTGGTGTGGTGTGTAGTTGCTGGTGAGTATTTGCTTCAGGTTGGGGGGCTGTCTGTAAGCGAGGACTGGCCTGCCTCCCAAGGTCTGTGAGAGTGAGGGATCGTTTTGCAGGATAGGTTGTAGACCACTGATGATATGCTGGAGAGGTTTTAGCTGGGGTTGTATGTGATGGCCAGTGGTGTTCTATTATTTTCCTTGTTGGGGCTTTCCTGTAGCATGTGACTTTTGGGTACCCATTTCACTGTCAATCTGTTTCCTCACTTCTGCAGGTAGGTATTGTAGTTTTAAGAATGCTTGATAAAGATCTTGTAGGTGTTTGTTTCTGGTATTGACACTTCCTAATCAATTATTGGGAGTGGACCACATCCACCCTGATCGAATTGGCCCTGTCAACACTGGTCCTTCACTTGTAAGGTAACTCCCTTCTCTTCATGTCTATTTATGCCTGTAATTTTCACTCCATGCATCTGCAGAAGTGGGTTTTTTACCCACAAAATCTTATGCCCAAATAAATCTGTTAGCCTTTAAGGTGCCACTGGACTCCTCGTTGTTATTGTAGATGATTAAATTTCATTCATAGCTAGGTGCAACTGTGACAAGCTAGTTATTTAAGGGTGCAACTTCCCATGTAATTCTCTTTACACTGACAGTTAAGAGGGCTAACGGCTCTTTACACATGAAGATTTGGTGGCACTGTATACACCCAAAAATTGACTCCTTTATTGTTGCATACTTTAATACATCTTGCCACACAATTACAAGAGTAATACAGACTGGGTTGCATGCCCTGTATTTCAACAGAGATAATTTAACAAATAATTTATATTTACCTAATGTAAGGATGAGAGGGGTAATTAAAAGAGAAAAATGGGTAGTTGTGTGACTATTATTGCAAAATCTCAAATGAAGTAATCACATTTAATTCAGAGAGGACTGTTGTGCCAACTTAGTATGAAAATACTAAGGGGTCTTTTCTTCTATAAATCCCATTAGCATTAATTAGAGCTATGTGCATGCACTGAAAGGGGAATAGATACCTAAATGTAGTTAATTTATCATATGAGGATAATTTACTTTTATAAAGTATTAAAAATTAAGAATAACAGTAAATAAATATAATTTGTATGTTGTCAATACATTGTTTATTGTTACTTTTATTTATGAAAATTGAGTGGGGGAAATGAACATTATTTATTTAAAGAACTATATTTGCAAAGAAAAAACTAGATCTTTATAACAAATTGGAAGAGCATACTCTATCCTGCAGTAAGAATTCAATCCCTTCTCTGTTGAATGACATACCAAATACAGCTGTGAAACAGGAGTACTGTTAATAGGAATGGAAGTTATTTTTTTGAAATACTTCAGGGTGACTCACAGGACAAGCATTCAGAATAAAACTCAGTATAAAATACCATATTTTTTTATATCTGCCTTTAACATTAAAGTGTTGCACCTCTCTTTGTAAGATACAACCACCTAATTCATGTCCGCAGATTTCCTTCACTTTTGGAACTCTGATTGGAATGTCTTATGTTTGCATTCTTAGTAGAATGCTTTAGCATCGGCTAATTTTAAATAGGCATGAACAGTGTGAAAAAGAGATGAAATAGAATTGAAAAGACATTTGGAGAATAGTTCATTTAGTTAGGTCTAGTCCTAAACTCTGAATATAACGATGGCTCACCCTTGCATTTTTATATAAATAGAAAAGTAGACTATTTGTGCTAGAATATGGGAGAAGGCATTTCCTTTTATGTGGCTTTGCTAATATTAAGGTATATTCATCCTGATTCTAATGGAATTTTTACCAAGGACAGATTTTATCCATTGCATCTACAATTAACACTATCAGCCAACATTGATATATCTGGATATCACAAAAGGCTAATCGTATGAAGAAATGAGGTAGTGACAGCATCAGTGGAAGCAGAAAGGGATTCTGTCAAAAAGACAAAGTTATGTTCTATGTAGATAACAAAGACAATCGTAATGTGGATGACAGCATAGTTTTGAACAAACTACAGATGAAGAATTAGTCGCAGAAATTCTTTTGAGAATAACTTTGAATAGAAAATCAATTCCACAAAATTGCAAACAGTTCCTGGATAATTCATGAGCAGAAAAAAAATCTAATTTTGTCAAAGAGAGGATTCACTATGAATTATTCACTCATCTCTAATAATATAATTTATAAGGACCATAAATATAAGAGCTGAGTGAAACGTATAGCATCCTAAGAATCACAGGTTACTATGTAATTAGATTTTAAGTTATAGGGAAAGGAACTATGTTTTCACATGTATTTGGCACCCAGCACAAGGGGACTCTGGTCTTCACTGGGGACTTTGGGAACTACCACAATACAAAAGGAATGATACATGATAATGATGAGTCCCCATAAAATCCTTGTTAGCCACATGAAGATCGGTAGGATGTGGTGCCATGAGAGAAGGGGCTAGAAAGTGGTGGGATTTTGGAAGGAAATCCTCACAGAACCATCCCTCCTATTTGAATGGAAAAGGGCATAATCTTGATTACAAGCTAGCTGCCTACATATTCTAAAAAGAGTGCTAAAACCAAAGCTGTTTAAAGGATGCTTAATGGTGTCTTATTTCAGTAACTATTTTTTATTTTGAGATTCCTGTAGCAGAGACATTGGAGAAAACAGATTTGCCACTATATTTCTTGAAAGTAAAACCTGATCCCAAGCTGAGACCTTGTAGGGTATGTTTCAAACCCAGAGCAGATTTTATTGCAGAGTTAAATTATAACCCCCTGAAGGTTTATAATGGAAATGCTGACAGACCCTAAAATATAGCGACACTAGCGGGCACTGCTATAATAAAGTGGCATTTAAGCCTTTTTTGCTAGGCTTTGATTTCTGCAAAGGTCACATTTGAATAAAACTCCACACTCTATATCAGTAAACGTCATTAAAGTATTATCTTTGCCAGAAAGGCATTTTTTCTCTGTCTGCACTTCTGTTAAAGAACATGTCATTGTCTAAATCAAATCTTTTTCATGTGCCAATATAGCTGTTCTTGATAAAGGCCTCTAAAGGTAAAAACAGAATGAACAACTTCACACCCAGTAAATCTGAGCACCCTGCTGACCGAACAGCAGGCGATGGTAAACAGCAGCTAGGGAAACACTCATGGCTGTTTCCCAAGGTACTTTTCTCCTTGGATATTCTCACAGGTTGCTTACAGAAGTTTAAATAATATTCAGGACTTTAAAGCAAAAGAAAGGAATCTTAAAGGTTCAACAACAAAAATCAGTATTAGATTTGCAGAAACTAGGCCTCGGGTCAAAAGTCCACAGAAACTGAAATAGGAAAAAAAAAACCACAGCGATGTATATTTAGAAATATTTACTGATTAAAATATTATCCAAGGTTCAGGGGATTCTTTTAATAATTTCCATTATTTTGCAGATTTATTTGCTTAAAATAATTTTATGGGAAGGTTGTTGTTTGTTTCTAATTATGGGCAGGGTTGACAGTGCCACCTTTACTTAATTTACCTAACACTTTCCTTTATAAAAGCGTGAGTACAATTTTCAAAGATGACTAAGTGAGTTAGGCACCTAAGTTCAATTTTCCAAAAGTGAGTTGGGAACCTAGGAGCCTAAACCCAATTGCCCCATTGATCTACTTTTGAAAATAGCACATAGGCACCTAAGTCACCTAGGAGTTTTTGAACATTTTATCTCTCTATTTTCAGTTACTTATAACTTTTTGTCAAACTTTAACTGTTCTGGCTGAAATTTCCCATGACAAGTGTCTGCCTGAAGCTGAAAAATATTTTAAACTTTCAGCTAAAATTCTCCAGCCATTTCTAAGAATGTTAGTGGAAAATATTTTGTATTGCCCGATTTAAATAATTCTTACAACCATTTTGTTGAGAAGCCCTGGCACTTCCATGCTTTTTAGCAGGGACTTGAAATTTGAACATATAAAGTGCTGTAAAAATGCTAAGCGCTCTGAAAAATCAGCCTCTAATTCTCTCAAGTTGGGCACTCCAAATCTGTGGGCAATTGACTATTTTTGCCTTAATCTCTGTGCCCCATCTGTGCAATGATGATGATAATATCACCTAATCTCACAGAGGTGTTGTGAAGCACTGAGATACCATGGTGAGAACACCATAGAAAACCCCATGAGGAAATTAATATTTTTTTAATTCAATGTAGGGTTTGGTTGGTATGCAATGAATAAGGCCTGTTGCCCCACAATTAATGATAAGATTAAACCAAAATATTAAATACCTACCCACCCAGTGAGCACCGTCTCTCCTTCATACTAAATGAGGTAGATGTTCTGTGGAAAAAATAGCATGTGATCATGTAATTAAAGCCAGTATCATAATGCATACAGACAAAGGGGTCAAATTAATGTTCTTGAATGGTGGGTTATATATAATTTCCTATGTTTTAACAAAAAGTAAACTGTAAAACCAGACGTTCCATCATATCAAAACATATTGACCCCCCACATGCCTCATCAGCAGGGTTGGCCATATCAAATCCTTGTCCCTGTTCTAAAGAGTTTCTAATATCAATCAGGTGAAAAACTGGCAGAATATGTGCTCTTCTTTTGGTTGATGATGAACTATATGATCTCACATTAAAAAATGGATTAGAGAACAGTGAGGAAAGCACATACGTTAATTTTATATTCCTGTCTCATCTGTATGAAGACAGCATTTTATCGTAAAAATATCACAGACAATTTATTCAATCTACGGTACATTTGTCTAATGTTATTTGAGATTAAGGGTTACTTGTGCATTTACAGTGTTACAAATAACCGGTTTTCTTCCATGACTTCTGCATGAATTATTTACATAATATATTCAACAATGTATTCTGAACAAAAGGGGCAACTTACTTCCCAATTGTGTTACAAAGAAATTCACAACTCTACAAATAGGGAACAAAAAAATGGCCTGGTATGTGTGCAGCATAGTGATGCATCACATATATAGTAATTAAAAACTGGAGAAACCTGTCTAGGGGTAGCATAATTTTCTACAATATGAGTTATATTAATCAGATTTGAACTTGGTCCTTTTCAACCAAGCTCATAATGCTGCAGAGGCAGGCCACACAGACCTTGAGAAGAGGGAGTGCCTGATGTCATTTTGAAGCCACTCTTCTGGCTGGTTTAGGAGCTACAGAGGGAAGGCACTTCTAGCACTGTTAAGCTAGACATGTTGCAAGTTGTCAGATCGTGGGATAAAAGAGAAAAAATCGAAGAAACTTCAAGGCTTTAAGACTGGCTTGGAGGTCAAAAAGTTGTAGCCTTTTTTTAAAAGGAAGTACACACAAGTTATTTTGCCCCAAGGCAGAATGTATAGGCCCTGACAAGTTAGCAGATTTCACACACAGTATCTCTTTATTATTATATTAAATAAAAACAATAGCTAGTGCCTGGAGGGCTACAGCAGTGCCACAATACTTAGAATAAAACTTTGTATCTCATCTTAGACCTACTTCATTTACAAAGCTGAGCATCCCAACAAACTTCATGCATGCCAGGAAAACTGTGTTGACCACATCAGGTCTATTTAATCAACATGACAGATCACCTCTGTTATGCAATACAGAGTATTTCCTCTTCATTCTCACTCAGTGGGCATGAATAGCTAGGGCTGTGTGGACTCTGCTGGATCCAATTTGTGATCCAATTTGTGGATCCACTGATCATTAAGATGACCAACACCTTGCTGGATACACTCATCATCTTCCTGGATGAGGCTCTACGTGGAGGAGTCCATCCTTCACTCATCATTCCTATTAAGTACATGGGGATTCGATGTCCCTAAAAGATAAACAGATCATCATTCTGCCTGTTTTGTAAGACATCAAAATATCTAAAATTTTTACACCAGACTTGCTTTTCTAAGTATTCACTTTGATGATCTACAAGCAGATTGCCTTCCCTTATATTATTTTCAGCAGACAGTACTCCACATTAGGGACTTCCACAGTATACCCTTCTCACTCCAGTATATGGATTAGGAGACTCTAACAATGAAAGTTGTAGTTTAGTGCTCAGGAGGGTCCTTCAGTTTTGTTTCCCAGAGAGAAAGAGAGTCTGTTGGGTGCAGTCCCATTAGGCACTGGAGAACCCACATACAGAATTTCCCTCCACTGTGGATGTGACTTAAGAGGTAGCTGCTGGGACACAAGATGGTGCCATCTAGTCAGCAGGAGGCAAGGTTTGAAGAAATCCCATTTGTCAGTTTTATTTTTTTATTTAGGCACCCAGGATTACATTTGGCTCTGTGCTTTATCTAGATGGTATCTTCTAAGCAGTTTAAAAACAAACAACAAAAGTAACAGTACTCCCAGAGCACATCTCCTCTGCCTCATGCCTAAAACATTATCTTTGTTTAATATATATCTTTCTTTTTTATTGCTCATTAAAGAGCTTCTATTTTGCAGCCAGATACCTTGTTCTTGCCAAATATTCTCTCTCCCTTTTCAAAATCAGGCTTCATTTCTTAGCTAGCACTTCTCTACAAAGGCAGTGCAACTTAACTAGATGAACCAACTCTAGTTATAACCTTTCTTTCTCTTTTATGTCACTGCCCACCCTGATTAAACAGCGAACTTCTTTTGGGATTATTATCTGCATATAGTCCCTGTCAAAACAACTTCTTGGTCATAAAATAGGATGTTTAAGAACTATTATGTAAAGCCTCTCCTTCCTTTCTTTCGGTTTGATTGTACTTTGGACTGCACTTTCCTTTTCTTGAGACAGTTTTTGGGCTTTCGTAGATCTAGCTAATGGTACAGGAGAAGAATAAAGAAGAGCATGGGAAAGAAGAGTTCGTCTTTTCCCTATCCATTCATACTCCTTTCCCACAACATTACTATCCTTCTGCCCATAATACCTCTGATGTCCCCAAGGACAGAGAGCGGTGGGAGTTGGGAAATGATGGAACATAAGGGCTCACTCGTCATGCGATCAGCATCATATAAAGGTAGGCCAGTCAAAATCCAGCCTGATGACACACAGGACCAGATTTTCAAAGGTATTTAGACACCTAAAGATGCAGTAGACACCTAGTTGGATTTTCAAAAGCACCTAAGTGTCCCCATTGGAATTCTTAAATGCCTAATCCATAAGTGCTGGAACTAGAGGTGCAGGGGGGTGGTCCCGCACCCCTGGGCTTGAAGTGATTTCCATTATATACAGGGTTTACAGTTTGGTTCAATGGCTCTCAGCACCCCCACTATAAAAACTGTTCCAGCACCCTTGGCCTAATTTGCTTAGCTGCTTTTGAAAACAGCACTAGGTGCCTATCTGCTTCTTTAGGTGCATCAATGCCTTTGAAAATCTGGCCTACAGTGTCTCTGCTGCTTCTGAGGAAGCTTTCTATTTAAGCGATTTAATTTTTTTATGAACAAGCGCTACCGCATCTAAGTTCAAAGTGGGAGATAGGAGACAATTCATAACACTGGTATTTTAAAATGGATTTTACATGTAATAGAATTTGCTTATGTTGAACTCAGCAAAAGTGAAATTCCTTTGATAGTGAAATGAAAATCCTGAACTTTCCAAACTGTGGTCTGTGAACTGTAGTCTGGGGAGAGCTGGCAGTTCAGTGCTCCACAGGGATTCCATGTGCAGTAGTATGGAAGGGGATTTGGGGAGCAGAAGAGGTCAGTGATGGGATGTTAGGTCAGTGATGGGATGTTAGAAGTTACTACAGGGAACTTTTTCCTGGGTGTCTGGCTGGTGAGTCTTGCCCACATGCTCAGGGTTCAGCTGATAGCCATATTTGGGGTCAGGAAGGAATTTTCCTCCAGGGTAGATTGGCAGAGGCCCTGGAGGTTTTTCGCCTTCCTCTGCAGCATGGGGCACAGGTCACTTACTGGAGGATTCTCTGCATCTTGAAGTCTTTAAACCATGATTTGAGGACTTCAATAGCTGAGACATAGGTGAGAGGATTATTCCAGGAGTGGGTGGGTGAGATTCTGTGGCCTGCATTGTGCAGGAGGTCAGACTAGATGATCATAATGGTCCCTTCTCACCTTAAAGTCTATGAGTCTATGAGGTGCAGAGATGTGTTTTAGATTTGTTGCAAAGAAAGTAAGTCTAGTTTTATTCATGTGCCAGAGAGGTGGAGTTATGTGAGGGAGCCAGTTACAGCCCCCTGAATCTCATTGTCATGTCAAGCCCACATCCTGATGCATCTTACAGTAACTGCCACATAGCTCTAAATTGCATGAGAAATGTAAAATACATTAAGGCATCTCCACTGCAGCCCTGACACACCACCTCCCTCATGAACATGTCCCCTAAGCTGGGACAGGATGGAGGAGCCGATAGTGCAGGGCCAAGCTGTTACACAGATACACCAGCAGGAAGTTCTCCTCTGACAAATCAGAGTCCCTTTACACCAACTGATTGGCACACAAGGGCCCTAACTGTGTAGTAAATCTGGCCCACTGTCAGCATTATTTTTATTGTATTGCAGTGACCTCATTGTGCTAAACACTGTAAAAACACACAACAAAAAAGACTGTCTCTGCCACAAAGATCTTACAACCTAATATCTTCAATGGCTGATCCTCCTGAGAGCTTCATTATGTTTTGAAATACTGAAAAACATCTTTAGGCAATTGGTAGATGAGGTTAAATAATTTCCGTGATTTTTAATATTACTGAAGTTCAACAATCCCATTAACAAGTGTATATCCTTGTAAACATTTGGGGTTTGCAAGGGAGCTTTTCATGAAGCTATGTTTCAACTGCTGCAAATGCTAATGAAAATAATCAATTCAGCACTTAACAGTTTAATCATAAGAGTTATTTTTAGCCTATTACTCTTAGCCATGTTGAAAAAAAGATCTGTCATATTCTGTGCATCTCTCATGAACCTCTAGGAGGGTAGACAGGGTACCAAGAAGATGCAAATAAACAGTTTGGATTTTTTTTCCCTTGAATGATTATTATGATAGCTAGAACTTAAAAAAAACCCACAAATAATTATGGTTTTCCTGTTGTCCTGGTGATTATTTACTATGTCAGGCAGCAGGCCAAGATATGTGTTCCTGCAATTGTAAAAATATTTGAAACATTATTTGGATTCTTCTTCAACAGTGAACTACCCTGAATTGGATTGTAAAGAAATATTCAACTACAACTATTCCATGCATACTCAGCTCCAGATATAGCTGAGGTTTTACATTTATCCTCTTCCTTACCTTTGTTATCATATTTTACAGATTTTCTATGAGAACAGCTTCATACTGATAAAGATAAAGAAACAAAACACCAAGAATGCCATTATTTCCCAGAGAGACAAGGTGGGTGAGGTAATAGCTTTTATCGGACCAACTTCTGTTGATGAAAGAGACAAGTTTTGAGTTCCACAAAGTTCTTCTGCAGGTTATTTCCCGGGCTTTTCTTGTTTATTTTTTTAAAGAGTTTCTTTAATTTGGGAGAGTTTAGTGTTCAGGCAAATGACTACTGCAGCTCCCTCTCATGACCTCTGCAAAGCCTATACTCCAACTACTTCAGGTGTTAAACCTAATAGGGACTGAGTACTATGGCCCAGAGCCAGCAAAACACTCAAGTAAGTACATGCTTAACTAAAAACATGTGAGTAGTCCCACTGAAGTCAATTTAACTATGCACATTCTTATGTGCTGTTCTGGATCACAGCCAGAGTCCTCAGCAGCTTGCAGTATCGAGTCCTAAAAGACCAATGGCAGAATTGCAATTTTTTTTTATTTTTACTGCAAATTCCATATTTGTTAATGTACCAGTGTACTTCCTACTAAGCCATCACATTCTAAAATACTTTCCCCTCCCTTTCTGTAACAGTTCTCATCTCTATGAGCAGCTAGTTCAGCAGGCAATGCTCTTAAGGTTCTTGTGCTAGAAAGTAAGCATGTTCCCTTTAGAGACACTTTGTGCAAATTCTCTGCTCTCACAAAAGCCAATTTGGCACAGCGGTGAGGCATAACCTCACTCCCATGCTCCTTAAGGAAAAGGGGAGAGTGTTACATTAGCAAAAAGTAAAGCTGAATTAATTGGAGTCAGAGGGTCCATGCTGTTCCCTGTTTTCCTCTTGGCCCCTTAATAGTGCCTCCAGAGAACATGGGCCCTCTGATTCCAATTCCGCTGACCATGCTAGAGAGGGGTTCCCAAGCACTTTCTCCCCACTCCATTGAGTCCCTGCTGAGAAATACTTGTTTGTTATGCCACCCATTCCCCTGTGGGCCTAGAGAGGGCGGGAGGAACCCCATCTCCTCCATGACTCACTTTCTCTCTACTGGCATAGCATAGAAGGGGAAGTTGGGCTCTGTGGCACACCACTGGTGACACATCTTCTCTCACCCCTCTCCCAGAGTCCGGAGAGGAAGCAGCACTAGTGACATGCTGCAATCCGCACTGTGTTTTTTTAGAAAATGAAGGGGTGGTGTATTTGTGCTTCATATGCAAGGTGGAAAGAGCGGTGCAGCATTTTGCTGTCATATTGTTCCGCTTCCTGCTGTATTTTGTGATGCAGCTTGGGGGCAGAAGCAAGGAAAGAGGGAAGTCACCCCACCACCTCCAAATCCACTATTGCCATTGTAACCCTTCTGCCAGGACGAGTTGACAGCAACAAGGGCCAGGTTCAGTACATAGGGGTTCCCTTCTCAACAACGCAATGCAAAACCGGCTCGAGCCCCCACCCAGTAACCTGGGAAAATCTTATACACACCCCTGGGCGCCTCAAAGAGGCAATACTTCCCCTCTCGCAAGCACAGAGCCTCGGTGTAACAGAAAATCTTTAATAGCAGCAGGTAAACGACACCAGCCTTAAATTGGGAAAACACCGCAAGTAGGATCCATAAACCAAACTGTGAGGAAAACCCACCCCAGCCAATTGGGCCATGTCGTGTCCCTTGGGTTCTTGAGTCAAACAACCCAAAAGTCATCCAAAGTCCCCAAAAGTCCAAGAACCCAAAAGTCCAGTCCCAGAGTTCAAAAGTTAATCTGCAGGGTGCTACACGTCACCCACCTGGGCAGCAATGGGGAGGGGAGAGGTAAGGGGCACCTTACGTGGCGTTAAGATGATTGCCTCACCCCTCCCGTGGGGCTTCGCTCTGCTCCGCCAGCCATCTCACAGGCCGCTCTGCTCCGCCAGCTGTCCCACAAGCCGCTACAGCTGTCCCCACGAACTGCTCTGCCCCGCCAACAGCACCGCTCCACCAGCCGTCCTGCAAGCTGCTCCGACTGCCCCCACAAACTGCTCTGCTCTGCCAGCAGCGCCGCTCCAACTGTCCCCATGAACTGCTCCGCTTTGCCAGCAGCGCCACACCATCAGCTGTCTTGCCAACTGCTCCACCAGCCACTCAGCAATTTTATCTTCAGGCTCCCCCACTACTTAACACAGTGCTCAGCAATTACAGCTTATAAGAGTTTTAGCTCATTAGTGATTTCAGCTTGTAGTTAGGGGAACCCTAGGGCTCATTTGCACTGTTAGCCCAGAGTGATTTCAATTCAGCAGCCTGAAAGCAGACTCTCAAGGAACTCAACATTAGCTCTGATATTCCACAGTAGCAAGAGAAGGCAGTGTAATTAGTGTCTCAGACCCTCACAAGGGGCCTACACCACCAGCTTCTCGGCTCTTTTGCCCAGATGAGGATAGTAGTCTCTTGACCTACCAAAGGCCGTGATCAATTGTCTTGATATGTTTGGTCTTTTGGTGAACACCTTGTCTTTGTTTCATGGACACTGAAGTGGAAACATTCTCTCGATCTGGCCTTTTGGCTATAGATCAAACATAATACCTGTCCCCAGCCTCTCTCAATTCACTGGGCTTTGGAACCCATGTCCCTTGGCTGGCGAGTGCTGCTTAGGTAATGGTGAGTTCCCCTTTATCCTGACAAAAGGCCAAGTACAGTTCCACTGTCCATGATTTACATAAGCAGTATAACAACAGTTTATTCTTCCTGCCCCAATAACAGAAATTCCTGCCCCAATACAGAAAACTGGGGATCCTACAGCAGCCCAAAGTGCCCATTTGGGCCACTATCGTTTGTACCAGGCGGGGTGGGTGTGCCTATGCAAATGAAATCAGCCCCTGAAGTGCTTTGCCACAACTCACCACCAGATGTCAGGGTGGAGCTCATCCTGACTCTGCTTACACCATGATCCCCACTCCTTCCCAATCCACCCATTCACATTAGGACCAGGGCCAAATTTTTCCCATTCTCCAAGTCCTCCACTGGTTCCTCATAGACTCCCCAAATCCATTTCAGAATCCAGCTAAAAACTGCTTATTTTGTTTTCATACTCCTCTCTGCATTTGCTATAGTCTATAGCTACTTCATGTGCAGGTTAGTATGAAATAAACTAGATTCAAAAACCTAGAAATTGGGGGTAGGGGGAAGAATGCATTTCATTGCAAAAATGCATTAATGGATTTTTGCAATTTTCTCCCTTTCTTTTCACAAAATTGGCCCTATTTTTGAGGCAGGGAAAACCCTAAACATTTTTGAACTTTCAAAACTCTTTTCTGATGAAGATCAGTTTGTGCAGGAGTAAGGCAGATGGAAATCAGCGGTTGTGGTCTAGCATGTAGAGCACAAGCCTGTGAGTCATAGAATCATAGAATATCAGGGTTGGAAGGGACCTTAGACGGTCTTCTAGTCCAACTCCCTGCTCAAAGCAGGACCAATCCCCAACTTTTGCCCCAGATCCCTAAATGGTCCCCTCAAGGATTGAACTCACAACCCCGGGTTTAGCAGGCCAATGCTCAAACCACTGAGCTATCCCTCCCCCTGGATTCTAATCTCAACTAACTTGTTGCGTGGCACTGGGCAAGTGATTGTTTTAGTTACCCCATGCATGAAATGGAGATAATAATACTTACAACACTTTGTAAAGCATTTTTGAAATGTATGGATGAAAAGCATTAAGTTTAAGTACAGCTGTACAGTAAGTATTTTTCCCCATGAACATTTTTGAATCAAAATCTTTCATTTGAAATTTTGCTTGGGAATTTTCAAAATAAAACAAAATTTTAATTTCAATTTGAATCAACATTTTTGTTTTGGTTTTCAAGACTGAAATTTTTCCAAATTCCAAACTTATTTTTCTCCTTTTTCCATTTTTCCTTTTTGGTATTGAATCCAATAGAATGAATGTGGCTTAGTTTTAATTTGTTTTCCCATTTTTGCACTCTGTAACTTTTCAAAGTTTCCTCAACTTTAGTGTTTCTTTTTCCTTTTGCCATTCTTGATTTTTTCCAAAACTGGAGACATTTTGAACAGTTACTGAGTGCAAAAAGGAAGAAAGAAACAGACATTGTTCATTATATTACATTCAGTTGCACAAAAAAAAAAAAAAAGGAGGTGAAAGAAGAAAACACAAATCCCAAATCTTATAATTTAAAAAAAAATTGATTCTCTAAAACCAAAATGAAAATTTCTGTTCAAAATGAAATAATTTTTTTTTTAATTTCCCACTGAAATAAATTTTAAAAAAGGAAAAAGAAATTTTCCATACAGAAATGTTTTTGATAAAACCCCATTTTCCCATGAGAAAGTTTTTCAGTCAGAAAGTTTCAATCAGCTGTATTTCTAAATATTTTTATTTTTTGTCTCAAAACATGAAATGTTGGGATTTTTTTTAATGCTGTAGTGTAAATGCCACATCTTCATGAGAACTTTTCAAAAATTGTGGCCTTGAATATGACAACACTGAATGTTTTTATATAATTTTGAAAACATTATTTACTTTTTTTGGTCAGATATTCTCAGAGAATTTCTCTCATTTTCTTCCTGCTCATCTAGAACCTGCCTGCTCTCTGTTCCTTCCCACACTTTTGCTGTTGCTTGTATAAGACTCTTATGTGTTGAAGTCAATCAGGCTGCACCCACTTTCACAAGATCTTGAATATGGCCCAGAGTATGTTGATTCTCTTTGTCATGCACTAGTAGTATACCCTTTAGAAGAGACGGTCTGCAGTGGTTTAAACTCTTTGTCAAGAGATTCCTTTTTATAGTATATAATACTTTTTATGGAACTTAACATTTCTAGACTAGACTATACGGTCCATAAGATTACTTATGCAGCATGAAGTGGCATTAAAGAAGCCAGAGACATCCAGCGAAGAATTCCTCCTGCACCGGAGAACTCTGCTGGCATAGGTGCTGGAATTAAGGGTGCTGCCACATCCCCTGGCTTGAAGTGGTTTCCATTATATACAGGGTTTATAATTTGGTTGAATGGCTCTCAGCACCCCCACTGTAAAATTCATTCTAACACCCCTGTCTGCTGGTGGAAAGCTGGCAGAAGCAGTACAACCACCTCCTTTGCCAGCTACCCCTACCACCACTAGCATAAGTAAAAGGATTAGGCATTTCAGGGTGTCTACAGGTGGAGTGTGGGTGGGGCTGATCTCCACTGTACTCAGTCCTCCACCGGAATAAATTAGAGCCACTCCTTTGGCAGCCATCCCTCTGTCAGGGAGTGAGAATCTATATTCTGCAGTCCCCTTCCCAGAGCTCGGACGGAGTAGAGAATCAAGACTTCTATTTTTCTGCAATTTATAACATATATTGTCTTATATGATTCCACAAACTATT
Source organism: Chelydra serpentina (assembly GCA_037349315.1). NCBI lineage: Eukaryota > Metazoa > Chordata > Testudines > Chelydridae > Chelydra > Chelydra serpentina. The sequence goes on from JBAIAC010000019.1 coordinate 21,747,011, forward strand.
TGGGGGCACAGTTAGTATGGAGAATACTGAAAACCTGTATTGTATTGATCACTAGACCTCAACTTAAGTCAGAGAAAAAGCAAACACTACTGAAGTGTAATTCTTCAACCAATAAAATTGTCCAATTTTTTAAGTGGGCACAGTTATATCTACCCTATGAGTCAGAGCCCTAACAATCATCTGAGGAACTGGAGATAGGCAAGTCACTAGCATGGCTATTTCCAACTCTCTTTGCACTAGCTGACCTTTATGTGCGTTTCCCAATATTGTCCTCTGCCTGGGGAAGAGTTTCTTCACTATTCAAGCCTGGTACCTATCAATGACTGATCGGTACTAAACCATAATGCTAATCTCATGTTAATAGGTAAGTATAACAACAGTCTATCAATAATAAAATGCAAATAAACTTGTTCAGCATTTGTATTTCAGAGCACTGAAAATAATTGTGATTACAAAGGTATGTTCCTTCATGGTGCTGTATATAGAATTTATGTACAATTGGCAAAAGATTTTGAATCAAACTCATCTCAAATTTATAGTGTGAATGAATGTATTTAAGAACTGCTTTAAATTGTTTTCAGTGTACCAGAAGACCCAAAGGTTCTGGGTAATAGAAATCTTTTCAAATTCCCCAAACACATATACAGACACTCAGCCTCACTGTCTTATGGCGTCAGGAGTCTGACTCACAGCCTTTAAGTGCATTGAGGTCAATGGTCTAACTCACGAGTATGTTTAGCCACCATCTCAGACATTTTAATGTATCTACTGAATTTCCTTTTTATTAACCTTACCTAAAGCACACAGTAATAACACTGTATCAAATAAAACATCCTGTTTCCATACCTACACTAAAAAAAATTATAATAAAATGAAACAATGTATTTACTTATTTTCTGTGCATTATGGTTATCTAACCAAAAACAAAAAACCCAGACAATTTAAGATCATGACATTCATACTAATTCTCATACTCCTCATTGTGGGATGAAATTTACCACCAACCAATTGCAGTCAATATTTTGCACAAGTTGGAGCATGCCTAGTTTTAAAGTGTTCATCTTACTAACCTGCAAGCTCTGTTCTGTACAATGAGTGATAGAAGTTAATAATATTGATACTGACTTCTCTTACAAAGTATCAGTAGGTTCCATTCCACATGTACCCAAAATTCCCATTGTTTGGGGGATGCATGGAATGCAGCATCCACCCCATAGTTTAATATATTAGACATAGCAAATATCATATTAGGAAATATTGTGTCAGCTAATATGATTCCTTTTTACTACAACTGCTTACATTTTGATTATTATAATAATTCTCCTAGTGCATAGTCATAAAGCAAACCTACATTACTCTACTATAAAATCATTAATTGGTGCACATTTTCTTTAGTTACTGTAAAGTTCTCATAGGCCTAAAGCTTATCTAACCTTTATTCCCCAATGACTCTGAGAAAGCCAGAGTATAATACATCCTGGTTAGTAGCACAAGCCAGTTATTGATCAACAGAAAGTATTCGTGTAGTTTATCTCTGCTGAATTTGATTTTTTTTTTACTGTTCCCTAACTCCTGTATAATGAAGACCTCCAGGATCTTCTGGTAGATTTTTATCCACTGAAGTCACTGTAATGTCCTAATTTCAAATGTCTCTGGTTTGGATTAAAGTTTAAAGGCACTACTCACACTGGGGATGATCTGCACTGCAATCCCTCCCAGCAGCATGTCTGGCTGAGTCAGCCATATGGTCCTACCCACTCCTCCACTTTTTGGGGAGGATAATGCTGCTTGTGGCTCTAGCCACGTGTATTGCTTTCACCCTTGAGCTATGTTGTGGTGGACCTCCTATACAGGAGAGAAAGGAAGTGAGGAAAGGCTTTTTGTGCCCTTACTTCCACACATACACATGCATCAGGCTGGCCATAATCTGTTCCTCTATTTAAATAATAACAGTAAAGTACTAACTAACTACAAATTCACTTTGAATACATTGCTAAAGATAGAAACTATCTTTAACTAATGATGTGAGCAAACAATCTGTCTCACAACAAAATTTGGGGATTTTTTCTCCATTTTTTTCTTCGGCGAAGTTGTCACTCAGTCACATTTGATTTTTATGCTTGTGATGGTTGGCAAAAGCAAAATGTAGTTCAGTGCTTGGAAACTATACAATACCTTACAAAAAAGTACATAGATTATGCAGAATTCATCCTATCAAATCATTGTGATTATCCAGTGGGCAAGAAATTTACCTTGTATAAAGGTGAAAAATCACCCTCCTCACTGACCTTTCAGAAATTAGTTGGGGCAGGGGGAAGGTGAGGGGAGAGATAAGAACGAAAAGGAAAAGGAAAATAGGATTTTTTTTTCTGAGAAAGAGAATTTTCATACAATTTTTCTTCTTTAAACATGTGACCAGCTCTTGAAGTGTTGCCATTTTTATTCGATACTCTTTAGCAGAGTAAAGTAATGGCCCTTGTCACACCTAGATTTTTATCCTTATTTTTCTTTCTGTTGCAATTGTTGCTGATTTACATAACATCCTTGAAAATTCAATACATATTGTGCATAGCTTTATTTTAAAAAAATCAGTGTTACTTGAACCATAACTGTGGCTTGTTATGCCCCAAGGTAAATTAGATTTCTACTCCATCCACTTCCCTTGTCAAGAGGCAATGTTCCATTTTCTGTAAACTGTCCCAGTGATTTCAGTGTGAATTTCATAACATAGTTCCAAACTATGACATGCACTGCTAGTGAAATTTGGTAATATTATACTTCTTAAAATTAAAATAACTTTAGCAAGCAGTACAAATATTCTTCTCATTACTGACTTGTAAACTAAGACATTTTCACAACACAGGTACATGCACAAATAATGTACTTACCACCACATGCTATAAGAAAGTATTTTTTCTGCTAGCTATGGACCAGACTGCAAATCCCTTATTCAGAAGGTTGACCAGTTCCTAGTAAAGTCAACAGTACTGCTCCTGAGTAACTGCTCACCAATTGCCATATGTTCTATTCTTCCATAGAACTCAAAGTGCTTCACAAAGAAGGTAAGTGGCCTTGTCATATTTTATAGGTGAGAAAACTTGGGGACAGAGAGATGAAGTGAAGTGAAGTGACTGCCCAATGTCATCCACCAAGCCAGTAGCAGGGATGGGAACAGAACCCACATCTCCTATACACAGGATCACACTGCATCCCCTGCACACTCCACCCTCCCCCCTATATTTTAGATGGAGAGAAAGGAACTTGCTAGGATTTCTTCTTCTCCCCAGAGAATGTGAATTTTATTTTCCTCCTCAGGCATATGCCTTTCACCTGCTAACTCTGAAGTTACTCATAAGTGTTATTGTTCCTGAAATGGGGGTTAGGGCTCTCTGTGTGGGTGGCGCTAAGGTCAGTTAACATGAGGTGTTCTCCCTTTAGAGTGAGTTTAATTATCCTTTATGCAAATTCCAGTTATGCCTTGCTCCAGCATGAGACAACTCATCATAACCCTCACTCTCCTGAAGAGAAAGGGAAAGGCTATTTAGTACTTTCTCCCCTCTACAGGGGGACATCGTGGCTACTGGCATCAGACATTTTTCTGCTTCCTTCCCTGCAAAGGGAAGACTCAGACTTTAAGGCCTGAAGGGACCATTGTGATCATGTAGTCTGACCTCCTGTACATTGCAGGCCACATAACCTCACCTATCCCCCACCTGCAATAGGCCCCTACCTTCTAGCTGAGTTACTAAAGTCCTCAAATCTTGAGAGTATTAGCCAGAGAATATCCTCTCTCCTAACTTCTCCTGACTTCCCTTCTCCCATCTTCATGTCTGAGCTCTCCTTTATACTCCTGCTGAGAGTGTAGGTCAGTCATGAGCTGATGTGTAAACTGATTCTCAGCACCTGTCTGTTGGGCTTCTCGCTGGGGTAGGGTCAGCTGTTCCCTGTCCCCCCTCCCAGGCTATTAAAGGGGCAAATCACCCAGTTACACTAGGATTTACATATTTTGCTCCCTCAAATACCCATAAACACAACTCTGCTCACAAAAAATATCCAGGAGGTTCAGTGCTATAAAGGCACTTCTGAGAACCTCCACCCAGTCGAGTGATTCTGAAGAAATTCAGCTTGGCTTCCCTTGTAACAAGGGACTTTCTGAGAAGAGATTGAAGAGTGAAAAGGCCATCATAGAACATTAGTACTACTAGGTAGCTGTCAGTCAGTAGGGAGAGGCTGTGGCCCATCAAAAGATGGCAAGCGTTTTTTGAATTTTCAAAGTGAGACCCACCAGAATTGACTAATGCAAAAGCTAAGAAACAAGAGACCAACTTGCATGTCAGAGAGAAAAAACAAAATTGGAGTGCTTCTGACAGATGCGAGATATACAGCCCTGAAAGCTCATGTCCTCTTTCTATCCATACAAGAAGTGCAATATGGACAGTGGCAATATGAGGGTCCTTACACTCCCCAGGTCTTAACCATGAAGTGAAGGGACCGGACCACTTCTTCGAGTGGGAGCATAATCCCCGTTCACTCTGGCCCCTCTGTGCATCCAATTAGAAAGTTTCCAGATTTCTTAACACGACCGTAGAATTTCTGTCCATTCTCAGTGTCCATTCTGGGGTGTGCCCACACCAAGATCCCATGCCAGAAATCCTGTGGCATCCTCCAACCCCTGGATGCCCCATGTCAGCCCAGGGAGGCCATTTCCTTGGACTTTGTGGTGGAACTACCAGAATACAGTGGTTTCATGAGCATCCTGACAGTGTTGGATCTCTTTTCAAAAATGGCTCACTTCATTCCTTGCACGGGTCTACCCTCCACAGGGGAAACTGCCTCGCTCTGGATAAACAATGTAGACCATCTGCATGGCCACCTGGATCATATCACCTCCGACCAGAGATGCCAGTTCGCTGCCAGCTTCTGGCATGAGGCCCTGTGTTTATTAAGGGTCTGCATGCACCTGTCATCTGCCTACCATAGACTCATAGACTTTAAGGTCAGAAGGGACCACTGTGATCATCTAGTCTGTCCTCCTGCACATTGCAGGCAACAGAACCTCATCCACCCACTCCTGTAATAGATCCCTAACCTCTAGTTGAGTTACCGAAATCATGGTTTAAAGACTTTAAGTTACAAAGACTTCACCATTTACACCATCCTCAGTCAAATGGCCAAACAGAAAGAACCAAACAGATCCTAGAGTAGTACCTACAATGCTACACCAACCATCACCAGGATGACTGGTCTGCACTATTACCATATGCTGAGTTCTCATATAATAATGCAGATCATGCATCCACAGGCCACAGCCCCTTCTTTATTAACTATGGATAGCACTCCCGATTTCACCACAACTACCAACATCCTCCCCCAACCCATCAGCCTTGCACCTAGTACAATACATCCATCACACCCAAGAAGAGGTGAAGGGACACCTTGGGAAGGCAAAGGAGGACTACAAAATGCATGAAGACAAGCATAGGCATCAAGGACCAGCCTATTCTGTAGGACAAAAGGTATGGGTTTCTACAGAACCCCTCTTCATGAACAGACCTGCCTGGAAACTAAACTACCAGTTTTTTGTCCCGTATTGGATTCGGTGACAAATCAAGCCGGTCACCTTCAAGCTCCAGTTCCCTCAGACTCCACCCTATATTCCACATCTCACTTCTAAGCCCTACACTAAGAACACATTTCCCCAGAGAGTCCAATCACCACCTTCACCAATGCAAGTAGAAGGTCAGGAGGAATACATTATCCACAAAGTCCTCAATTCCAAGGTCAAATGGGGCAAATTGTGGTACCTGATTGACTGGGAAGGTTACGGCCCAGAGGAATGCATGTGGAAGCCAGTGAAGAATGTTCACTGGATTGGTTCAGGCCTTCCATAGGAGCTACACTGAAAATGCTGGACCCATGTTGCCCAGAGGGCTTCCCTGGGGGAGGTGGTGATGTTATGACCCTCATGCCTCAAACCCAGGTCCACACAAGCAGCCACTCTTCAACTCTCCACTTAGCAGCCTGCTGACCCAGGACCCATGAAACCCAGCTCATTTGAGGCTCCGCCCTGATATCCCATTGGCAAAGTCCCAAAGCAGCTGATTGGCCTGCTGGCCCTACTTAAACCAGCAACAGGAACAGGAAGTTGTCTGACCAACTTAGAGCCACTCTGCTCTGGACTGTATACTCTCCCACTCCTGTTCCCCCTGGTTTGACTTCCTGGCATACTGACCTGGCTTGGCTTCTGACCTCTGACTTGCAGTTCTGATCTCCATTTAGTCTCCTGCCTCTGACTCCCTGATTTCCTGACCTGGCCTGTCTCTGGTTACCAACTTGCGCTTCCGATACCAAGTTTGTCTCCTGCTTCTGATCTGCCAGTATCCTGACCTAGCTGACTCTTGACTCCTGACTATGGACTCCAACTTTGACCACTAGGTATGGCTGCCTACAACCCAGCTTTGACACTGTGCTTTAGCTTCAAGTTTGTCATTTGAAACATTCAGTTTTGAATGATACTGACTTTCCCTTGGTTGAATCTTGACTATAGATTTAAAACCAGTTCATGCAGATTAACTACAGTGGAACAGAAGAGGCCACACTGCAAAATATAATGTGATTTGCACCATCTGACTTTTCCAGGCAAACACTTGAAACTCAGAATCTACCAGCTGCTGCGAGATATTCAGAAAAACGAAAACAGAGTCGACAAAAAATGTCAAAGGACAGTTTATGACAAAATATTGTGAAATAATTATTTTGGGTTGGCTATGATTACTTTTGTAATTCAAGTAAAATTTTTCATATGGGTTTAGTAGGAGCTACAATCAAAGTGGCTATTCACATATACACAGATAAGCAACATTCTCTTCTAGTATCCTTGGGGTACTGATTTTATCTCCCACCAAGGAGAAACAGATTAGTGATACATTAGCACGTTGTACCAGACTGAACTCAAAATACAGGGCCGGAATGTCCTCTACATGGGGGTATATCCATTGACTTCAATGGATTTACTCATAATGCATAATGGTGCAAAGTGAGAAGGGAATCATGGCCATAAGGTTCAAAACAGGAACACATACAAGCAATATGCTAAATTATACTTCTCTATATTCATCACATACATTTTTATATTACCTTTTGAGAACAGTTTGAAAGCGTTACACTGAACTTCTTTACTTCTTTACACTTCTTCAAAGTGTTTCTTTAATTTGTATTTGACCCACAGATTTTCCTCTAATAGGTAACTAGCAATACCTGCCTCTCAGATGTGTGAAAGCTCTATAACAGTAGCAATACTGTGTATCCCAATGTATGACTAAATGGAACTCATTACTATCAGCAAACTGTGCTGTATTTGCTGGTTTTACAGTGTACACACATATGGTGCAAGACAGATGGACCTTTTCCCCCCAGCTTTCAGGCAAGGGTTCTTATCAGGGAAGGGATTAAAAAGATCCTAAAATCTTTAAACAAGGTTTCACAGTACTTGCAGTAGACAAATCAGCCATCTATAAATGTTAGGCTTATCAGACAGACAGAAATGTGTTTTGCTGAATACATATTTTAGCCACATTTGGATGGTAGGAGAAAAAAAGAGGTTCATGATAGCTTTCACCAACAGTCAGGTGATTTTACAAAATAGAACTTTGGTCTTCATGCACATGAAACACAATTTGTGCCTTATCTGTGTTCTTAATAAAAGTGTGGTTTATTATTTCAAATGAAGTAGCTTCCCAGGTTACCATGGAAAAGTGTGCACAATAGTAAAATGAACTGTAGGTTAACTGCTTCTACAGAGAATGAAATCTCTCAGATACCTCCATAGGTTTCTGGATAAAATTAAGTTTACATCATGGTATCTACAGATTGATCAGAGCATACACTATCCATTCTTGTCCTTTGTAAGAAGAATTTTTACTTTAATATTTGTAGGGAAAAAATCAATATCACTGTAGTCAGCAGTCCCTTCCAAAACGCTTAATCCAGGCCAGGATTTAAGGAGACATTACACAGCACAGGAGGCATTTAGTTAGTTAGGGAACAAAAGAGCCAAACACAACTACAGAGCCCTTTCTGGACCCTGCCCACTGATTTTAATAAACAATCTCTTTTATATCCATATCTGTTCTCTACCTTGATGGACACAACTAACACTACCATGGCAAGTTTTCTTTCAAGAAGTTTCAGAAAGTCCTCAGAGCTCCAACAATGGTTTTCCTTGACTCTTCTCACTCTCAAGATCTTGTGCTGTTCTGACTATCTTTAACTAAAGAAAGCTAGACCTGACCCCTAAAGACTCCATCACCAATGTACTAAAGCTAACACAGGTCACAGCAGAGCAACATAGAGGTACTCTCTCTCTTTCCAGGAAATAACTTAGATTGCAAGATCTTTAGAACAGGGACTTTTTGTTCTGTGTTTATATCGCAACTAGCACAATGTGGTCCTGGTCCATGACTAGGGCTCCTAGGTCCAAAGACAATTATTAATAGGTAAGACACCTTCCCCAGTCCTTGTTGGTCAAGGAATGAGGGCCTGGCCAGTAGCCTCAGAACCTGATCCATTGCATTTTTGTGTTTTTTGCTATCCATAGACTACTGAGTCCCTACATAAAATTATACTGCAGTAGCACCCACAGGCTTCAATCATCATACTAGATGCAGCACAAACTCATGTATGAATATACAAACCCTGCCCCAAAGAGATTACAACCTTAAAAGGCAAAAAACAGATGAAGGATGGTGGGGAAAGAGGGCACAACATGCAAGCAAAGGAGTCAGGGGGATAATGGGCCCATCTCTTGTTTGTTCCATTTCTTCTGAAATTATTAATTAGTTTGCATTTGTGTTTATGCTATAGGCTGAGTGCTGTAAGATGGCAGGAATGGGTGAGTAAACAAGTGCAAGAAAGCGAAAGGGAGGAAGGGAGGAAGAAAGAAGCGTGGGAAGGATAAAGAGCATGGAGGGAAGTATATTAAACCTTTTTACTAAAATTAGTCAAAACTGACAATACTAGCAATTGAGATGTTGCCCAAATTACAGTATATGTGGATTATGTGTTCCACTGAAAGCTGTATGATGCTACAAAAGCAGACAATTTAGAGAAAAGGTATTATAGCTTCCCTTGTATGTTTATCTCTTATAGCCTATGACCTTGTACACAAGAGTAATTGTATCAACTGATCATGGCAGTTGCATCGTGACACCCATTTTTGCATACAAGACTTTAGCCTTGTGTTGAAGTTCTCTCATTGTCAAGGCTGATAATCCAGCAGTGTCAGATTGTCTCCCCCCCCCCTCTCCCCCTACACACACCCTTCTTACTCTCTGTAATTTATACTGTCAGTCTGATTTGTAACACTGATATTTTAATTCACAGCACTCATTGCCAGCAAAATCTTCATGGAAGCAAACCTCTGTTTTCAACACAGTAACTCACAGAACAGCATGTCCTATGTAAAAGCTAAGTGATAAGAACTAACTAGCATCCTCATATGTTATGGATGAACACATACTCTAATGCTACTTAAAAGATTTAACGTCTGATATTCTCCTAATGAGATTAAGTGGACAAGGAATTAAAAACATGGGATGTTTACAATTACAAGCACCTGAAAGGAATGATGTAACACAGAAGAAGAAATTTTCCACAATAGATGAGTTTCCTTGTTTGGTAAACATATTCATCCCTAATTTACTTGCTGTTTGCATCTTAGACAGATCAGGTAAGAATGGGCTGGGGGTAGGGATGAGGGGTTTGGCATGCAGGAGGGGGTTCCGGGCTGGGGCAGAGGGTTGGGACATGGGGGGTCTCTGGCTGGGGGTGTGGGCTTTGGGGTTAGGCCAGGGATGAGGGGTTTGGCATGCAGGAGGGGGCCCGGGCTGGGAGTTGGGGCCAAGGCATTCTGAGTGTGGGAGGAGGCTCCGGGCTGAGGCAGGGGGTTTGGATGTGAGAAGGGGTATGGGCTCTTCTTTGGGGATAAGGGCTCTGGGGTGGGGCCAGAAATGAGGGGTTCAGGATGCAGGAGGGGGCTTCATCCTGGCGCAGGGGGTTGGGGCACGGGGGGGTGGGGTGAGGGCTCCCGCTGGGAGTGCGGACTCTGGAGTGTGGTTGGGGATGAGGGGCTTGGGGGGCAGGAGGCAGCTGTGGGCTGGGACTGACGTGTTTGGAGGGCCAGAGGGGCCTCAGGGCTGGAGGAGGTGTGGGGTGCAGGCTCTGGTCGGCAATTACCTCAGGCGGCTCCCGGAAGCAGCAACATGTCCCTCGGCTCCCAGGCCTTGGTTCCTGGCCAATGGGAACTGCGAGCCAGCGCTTCGGGCGGGGGCAGCGCGCAGAGTCCCCCTGGCTGTCCCTTTGCCTAGGAGCCAAGGCACATGTCACTGCTTCCAGGGGCCGCATGGAGCCAGGTAAGGAGCCTGCCAGCCCGCGCCAGCAGGACTTTTAACAGTCTGGTCAGCAGTGCTGACCAAAGCTGCCAGGGTCCCTTTTCGACTGGCTGTTCCAGTCGAAAACTGGACACCTGGCAACCCTATCCTTCATACTAATGCCTGTGTCTTTCTGCCAAGCCTGGAACAACCCTGCTAATCCAGTGTGGCCTGCATCCTCAACTTTCCTCTTTCAAATTCCTCCTCAAAATACACTCCTGGCCTGCAGTCCTGCACAATCAATATCTGCCTGTTTGCCTGACCCTATTCTCCCAAAATGGAAAGGGATGAAAGGGGTTGGAGAATAGAGAAAATTAAAGCGGGGGGAGAGGGAATTAAAAATTCAGAACTAAGCAGGCAGATTTGTAACTTTACAAAACACACACAATAGATTTAACCTTATCCCTTACCCACCCCTTATCTCTGCCCAAGGTCTATTATCACTCACTGAGTTGTGTTTTATTTAAGGCATATCCTACTAATACATATGTGAATAACTTTACTCACATTCATAGGCCCATTGACTTCTCATGAGTAAATTTACTCATATATGCATTCTTTGGTCAAACGTCCTGTCTTTTTAGTTTTGTGAACTGCCATGCACTACTATAAATTCATAACAGTAATTTTACACTGTTAACCTCCAATTGCTTGACATGATGGTATAGATATGACTAGAACTCTAAACAATGATCTAGATGGCTAGATCTCTAAACATTAAACAAGAAACTTTACTTCCATTAGGGTACATGGAAGGAATTTAAAAGCTTCCAATAAATGACAGAATCATGCTTTTTAGTTTAAAAAAATCTATTTCTGAGCCTTGATCATTCAGTTCTTATTCTTACAAAATTGCACTGATATTAATCCTTTGAAACTATTAGAAAACCAGTGTAAGAAACTACTCAGAAGATATAATCCAAGTTGCTTGAAATACAGTCAGACCCTGAGAAATGCTCATACATTGTATCAATCAACTTCCAGAAGAGGATATGTAATGTAAAACATCCAAAAAATAAATGCAGTTTGTCTTAAGGTATATTTTTCTTAACATTATCTGTGCCATTTAAAAGTAGAACTAGGGAATATTGTGCAATGGAGTCAGTCATTTTTTAAAGGTTAGGAAGTCTCTTGCCCTTTCTATATCTTTCTTAATCTCTGATGTTTTTTACAGGTATTGTGTTTGAGTAAACCCCAAAGCTGTATTTTTGAGACACAAGTTGCCAGGTCAGATTACCAATGATACCCTGGGGCAAATCAGGTATTTCCAAACCTAGACATTTTTTAAAATGTAAAACAACATTAAACTGGACATGTAACAGACAGTTGGCAATAACAAAAACATAACAAATAAATTTCTTCAATTTAGAGATCACAAAAACTAGACTCTTCTACCTAAGAATAAAAGAATTTCTGTCGTGTTTTTAACAAAGGACCCTTTTTATCTGACCTTTTAACTACTGTATTTTTTTAATCTTCACTACACTGATAATATAGAAATGAAACAGCTCATACACTGACATTAGTCATATTAGGTTCCTACATCTCTAGTGATGCATCACACCACTGATATGTCAGATGTATCTCTCTGATATATGTCACAGAATGTTTTTTGCAATAAAAAAATCATGAAAGACAGAAACTTCTCAAGTGCAAATTTAAAAAGTTAAAAAAAATAAAGTAAATGTTTAATCTATGGATCAAATTCTTTGCTGATATAAATTGACGTGTTGCCAATTTACATCAACAGAGAATTTGGCCCTTTATAAATAGCAGTAGCTATTATTCTGCAATATAACGTTGATTGCTATCTGCAAAAAGATGAGGTTAAGGGTTTTTTTTTAAATAATTTAAATAATCCTTTTCTTATTAGCAATCAACATTGGTTGAAGCAGGTAGTATTTGCCACTGGGCATATCTCTGGGCACAAGAGGAGAATAACAGTAATTTTCAGGGAGTAAGAATTGTTTGTTTTGTAACCAATTATTTATTGCTCTAACTAAAGTTACAGTTAAGTAACTTTAAATATATGTTCTACAACATTCAGATGGAATTTTACTCCATCATTTATCTTGATCTTTCCATGACCCAGTGCCTTCAGTACCTCCTACCGTGTTAATGTCTTCTTCAGATAATCATTATAGGTGAAATCCCTTATAAATAATGTATTTCCTCCTTCTTTCTTGATACTGTGTGAACAGCATAGATTCTAAAAATGTCATTTGTAGGGGACAAATGCTAATTCAAAAAGAAGAGATAGAAATACATAGACACCAGATCAATTGTGTCCTTATAATAATTTATCTCTGGTATGTAATATAAAATGCCTGAGGTGTCTCTACTGTGACATACTCCTCTACTATCCATATTCAAAAATTACTGATCCCTGAATTTTCTCTTCAGTGTGCAGTATTTTTTCTGCTAAAGCTTTTACATATTTTGCCTCCTCTTCTAAATGGTGACGTCAATAAATGTTTCCCTTTTCCCGCCTCTTACTATGGTGTTCATCTTACCAGATTCAATATATTTAACTGTAGATTTTTTACTTCAGTGCCAGTCAATGAACCCAAGGGACTCAGAGGAGATGAGGAGAGGGGTGCTGTTTTTTCATTCCATATCTCAATTTCTGAGACCCTGATTCAGGAAGATATTTAAGCACATGCCTAACTTTAAGCATATGATCTTAAGTCAATAGGATTATCACAAGGTTTCCAAATTAATGCTTAACTTCCCAACAATTTCTTATCATTTTCAGAGAAAAAGTATTGACAGAGAAATTTAAATAGGCATTAATTAGTTAGACAGCCCTGAGGTCCTTGATTTAAGATCCTGCCATACTTTCTGGAACAAGAATGACATTACAGATTACAGCCCTCAAGGAGTGACAACTGTCCATCTTACTTTTCAATGAATAAATGTTACTTTAAGTATATTAGTCTTTTATATATATTTTTTTTCTTCATTTGTGTTACATATATGATTAACTTTAAAGGCAATCTCTGTTAAAGCAAGGACTTCAGGGTCACCTTGCTAATATCTACTCAATTTCTCTTACAAACTCATTTTCACCTCCTTCTCCCAAACACATATATTCAGAAATGAATATATTATTAAAATACATTAAAATGCATATTTAATCAAGATCGATAAATATTTGCCATGATCAGTAACTGAACCACTCTTTCTGGAATCCTAATAAATTGACCAACCTTCTAAACTAATAATGCTCACACGCTGTTCTATATAACAAAGTTGGATCCTGCTTATAATGAGCTATGTTATAAGCAGAATTCATGTATAGTTCAGCAGAAAGTCCCAACCTCTCAATGCACAGCAGTGTGCAACCTCCAATTGCATCAAAGTGGCTGGTTTGTGATGAATGAATTACTTCATAAGAAGGGAGTTCCACAGGACAGACAATACAATCTGTTCTTATAGAACATCTGTTACACAGCATTTAAGGTGGTTTATAATAATTTCCAAAATATAATAAAACCAAAACAAAGAGACAAACAAGAATGCCACACCACTATTTTTGTGTGCAGCATGGTTGTAGCCATGTCAGTCTGAAGAAGAGCTCTGCATGGCTTAAAAACTTGTCTCTCACCAACAGAAGTTGGTTCAATAAAAGATATGACCTCACCCACCATTATTTTGTAAGGTAAGTCACTTGAGTAGCAATATTTCCAATAGTAATGCTCAGGGTGGGAGGTAGGTATGTCTAGGAGCATGGCACATGCACAGAGAACAATTCCTTACATGTCTGATATTTTATGTTTTGTCTAATTATAAGAGACATGCATCTAATTATAACATGTCAGTCTGAAAGTTCCATAGCAATCTCTCAAGGATTACTATTGAATTCTATATCAACTCCATATTACAAATACACTTAATTTTAGTGCAAATCAATAGCATTTTTATTGAACCCAATAGTTTTTCAGTCTTATGTATTTTCCATTTAACAAAAACATAATAGGCCTGATGATGCAAAACAGACTTCATTATCATGGGTGCAATCTTATGCCAGGAATTCAGATACTGGCCAATACATGCTAGAATTTGCAGCTACAACTAACTGTGGCCTAAAACTGTGCTTGCAAAATTGGAGTCTTGGCTGGACATTCTAGAAGTTTACCCCTATGTCTGAGTTTGAACTAATACTTCATTAGAACTGTTATTTATATTGTACTGTAGTCATTCTGTACCAAAAGTGAACTGTGACAAACAAGTCTGAAAAAATAACTAAACCAACAAAGGTTCAGGTCAGCCCACTGTTCAAGTTAAAATACTTTGCAGACTTCCATATTTTTGTGTTTGCTTAGAACAGTCAGTTAACATATATTTAGGAGAGCCATGCTTCCAAGGACCTCACAGAAAGGGCTTCTTTAGAAGTTCAGTATAACACTTGGGTAAAATTTTCAAAAGTCCCTAAATCCTATTTTCTAAAGGGACTAAAGGCATTTAAGAGCCCAAGTTCTATTGACTTCCAATGAGACTTACATACTGAAGACACTAAAGGTATGTCTACACTTCAATTAAAAACCTACGGTTGGCCCAGCTGACTCGGGCTAAGGACTGTTTAACTGCGGTGTAGACATTTGGCCATGGGCAGGAGCCCAGGCTCGAGGACCCTGCAAGGTTGGAGGGTCCCAGAGCATGGCTGCAGCCATAGTCAAAATGTCTACACCAGAATCAAACAGCCCCTTAGCCCAATCCCTGCGAGCGCGAGTCAGTCACAGGTGTCCAATTGCAGTTTAGGCATCCCTTAAGGGCCAGGTTTTTAAAGAGTATATAGGCATCTGATTTCCACTGATTTCAGTGGGAAGTTTGAAAGTCAGCAAAATATTTTAACTTGAACAAATTTCATTTTTGTTGTTCCAATTCTGGGTTTATTAGAACCAACTAGGAACCACTCAAAAACCCAGATACTAGCACCGTGGACTTTGCAGTGTTTTAAATTTGGAACTGCTTCTGAATTGTATGGCTTGATTCCATATTTGGATCCAACAGAAACTTCAGGAAACAAGTGTACATGTGCTTTATTAAAGCAATATATGTAAATACATGAATATAAATAGATATACATTCCCCAATCAAATCAGAAACCAAGATACTGACACGTACTTTAAAAATCAATAAAATTCTGTGCCGAGGACTTCTTTTTTTTAAACCAACAAGTGTTTAGGCTTCAGACCTACAAGTGATCCTTTTCCCCCCTCTATGGACAGATATTTCAGCAGAACAGTCTGCAACAGCTCAATAGAGGTTTGGATTTAAACACACACACGCACACACACACGATAAACATCCCACACTTGTTGATGGGGATCTCCTCAGTAATCTGCCTGAAAGCAACACTGAATGACTGGAACGACTGAGTGCTTGATATTTCTTTTTAACAGCATATATCAATTTCACAGCTTGTGCTAAAAGGTACTGGTTGGTTCAGAAACAGCAAGAGCCTTTACAGCAACGTGCTTCCCACATTAAGCTCTGGTTTCTCAAAAATAATTTCTAGTACAACTGAAGACCCAGTTAGGCTCAGAGTGCTCCTGGTTTTCTCTCTTCTTCTGAAATATAGAGTGACTCGATAAGTTGTAATAGAATGCGAGAAAGGAGAGGTTAACACTAGATGAATGGCCTGAGATTCACAATATTGTTTAGCTTCAGGGATCTGAGTGATATAGTTTTGGGGCATGATTCTCATTTACAAGTTATACAGTGCATTCCAAAATGAATCTTTGAAAGTGAACCCTGCATTTTTGTTTTAATTTTGGGTCACTGGGGAATCTAGTAGGCTGAGGTCCAAAAAAATACTCCAGAGCTACTCAGCTCAAAAAATCAAAAGTCCCTACCACACTAGAAATAAATACTTTATTATTTCATCAGGCATGTGTGTGTGTTTCCTACTTAGGTCACCAACCCCAACAGGTTATCTGCAAAGCTAGAACCACTGGTTATATTATTAAATGCTACCCAACATCTTTCAATTATTTGGCCTATTGACATAAAAATATTTCCCCACTGAACATTAGCCACACACCTAAAATTGCCAATGACAAAATACTTTTTAAAGAGGAAAAGTTATTTTAAAAGGTGCTAATTTTGTTTTCTGTTCCTTCTTCACTTTAACATTTTACTTTTTTTGGAACGGGCAATCCCATGCTTCAGTTACTAATATAAAATTAATGTGTAATTCTAAGCATTTTGGTATTTTAAATATACTTTTAAAACTCATATTATGCATCCTTCAAAAATACCATTAAAATTAACATTGCTGAATTCTTTAGACAGATGCTATACATTGCAAACATTAAAGATGTATCCTGGATTCCATATAAAGCAGTGGTTTTCAACCTGTGGTCCACAGACCCCTGGGGGTCTGCAGACTATGTTTAAGATTTCCAATGGGGCCTGCACCTCCATATGAAATTTGTTAGGGGTCTGTAAATGAAAAAAGGTTGAAAACGACTGACCTAAAGGGAAATTACAAGTTCCTCTTTACCTTGAACTATCTTCCGTCATATGAAGGCAATAATCTACATTACAATAAATTGATTTAAGTGTGACTTTAATGATGTAAGAGAGTAAAAAAGAACTTCTCAACAGACTCCACTGTAGATTCTAAACGAGTAAAGAAGTGACGTGTTCCCACTGTCCCTGATCTAACATACTTATCAAAGACTGCCAACAAAAATACAGAAGCTGAAGTTTAGGCCCTGTCCACACTGGAAGCAGAGTCTGCTAATGACAACCTTGCTCTCAAATACTTTCCATACAAGATTTTGACAGTTTCTTCTGGCAAACACGTTAGCAGAAATGTTACTATCGTCACTATAGCAAAGCTTTAGAACCAGAGCGGTGTAAAAGCTGCCAATTGTTCATGCAATTTCAGTGCAGCCAGGTGTATGACCCCCGAGTTTTGCTAGGAGTCTTACATTGACATGAATCCAAAAACTCCAAATGAAATTCCATGTGAACTTTACCAGTTACAAAGTAATGGTACAGTTCATTACTCTTTCTCCTCTCCCTTCCTAACAGTCCCCATGGCTATTTCTCACCCATTATACACATTACCCTCAACAATGTGGTTCAGAAACTTCTGTGACATCTATGATGTCCTCTTTTCTTCCAGGGGATACCTTTGAGACTCTGGGACACCCATTAAGACATTTTTGGGAAGATGGGATAGGAAGGTCCAGTGGTCTATACTCCTCTCACTCCCATCCTACCCATCAGTGTGTACTGAGAACAATCAGCTGGCCAGTTCTCACACTCTTTGTACCTGAATCAACCCCAACTATCAATAGAAAAGATCTTCAGAGCCTGCCTCCACCCACCCTCATTCACAAAGAATAAAATTCAGAACTGCATGTTCTGTCTCCCTGTAGTTATTACAAATGTAATGTTACCTCCTTAGAGGGCTATTGGCACCCTAGAATAAATCCTGTGACAATAGAAACTCTCAGCTGTGAGGGTGCCTGGAGAAGGAGGATGAAGGCAGGGACTGAATTTTTTGCATTTGGGCAAATGCTGCCTTTCTTCTACCTATACTACCTCTCCTTCCAGTTCGTTAGAAAAATGAATGGGGTAGACACAATCCGAAATGTAAAATAATGTTGTTGGTTTTTTTAAAAAAAAGTTCTTTTCTTTATATTTATCCTTACTATTGTAAAAAATGAGGTCAGTGATGCCTGCTACACTTTAAGTTTCAGAAACTTTTCTGGTTTCCGCTTGATCCAAACTTTTTCTCATTGTTATTTTTCCAGTTTCTCTGTCTTATTTTCTTTTACTATACTTATTCACTATGAAATTTCATCATTCATACATTACCTATGTAGTCTTTTCTTATTACACTAGATCTCACCATTAGGAACTCAAGCGTTGGTACATATTCACTCAGCAATGGGCTTTGGTGATGTTTAATACAACTCTACATGAATTTGGTATTCATAAAAGTTGTCAGAAAAGTGACCCTGGAGTCTGAAGTCCTGTGTTCAGAGAAGGTTCAGAACTGGCCACAGTAGTGAAAGCTCCCCTATACTGTTCCATCAAAGTACTCCAACCATGACAGAGGATTCTATCTACTAGTGAGGGGTATCTTAATCTTCACCTATGTTCAGTCCTGGGCCTCTCTGCTGAGACTCCCAATTTTGATGGTGATGATTGTGTGTGGACACTTTGAAATGGATTAAAGCCATAAACAGTCATCAGATAGTAATGACTTTCAGACACTATCAGTGTGTGATGCATCTGAATGGATGATCTAGAGATGAAAGCCTCTGTATCCTATTACCAATCCCCTAGGCTATCTAGTCACCCAACAGTAGGCTTTATTTTAAAAAGCTCTGCATAAGTAGTAGCAGATATTATCTCTATCCAAGCCCTCAGTACACCCAAGTCAACATGTGACACTGTCACAGTATTAAAGATTTCTAGACACAAGACCACAAACCCTAAAGGCCTGCAATTGCAAGGGGAGTATCGTTTTTGAGGGCCTGAAATGAGAGTTCAGTACACAACATGACAAGAATGTTGTAGGACCATCAGTGGATGAAATACCAGTATCTCAAAATATGGCTTCCCTTCTTCTGCAGCAAGAAATCATGCTCTGCATGGGGATTTGGAATCTAATAAAGTAAACCACTGAACTATATATTGCTTAAAATAATTAAGAACAGGAAACATTGTGTCATGCATGAACCACAAGGGACATATGATTGGTATAAGCAACACAAACAGCAATCTGAAAACAATGAATTCAACTGACCAAGTACTGTGATCTGCAGGGTAAATGGTGTAAGTATATAATCACAGGATATAAGTTGTATAGATCAGCTGTTCCACAATTTGCAACAAGAACAAACATCTAAGGCAACTGATCACAAGTCTACAGTAGACTCAAAGTTAATTCCATTACCCTGATTACATATCCAGAGTTTTGGTTCGATGGCCACAACTTGAGTATGGGCATTCTAAGTAAGTACATATCTGTTAACTAAAAATTTAAATCATACTTATTAGTGGAATTAAATATTATGGTCTAACTTAAATCTGATAAACACAAAGAACTAACAAAAATGAATATGGAGAGAGGGGGCCAAACCTTGGATAGATTCACGCACAAGATTCTAATGTCAGCAGTCAAATAACCTTGTCAACCCTGAAAGATTAAGACAAAGTTTCAGTGCAAGAAACTCAGATGAAACTAGTTACCACTATATTTAGAGCATGTTAAAAAAACGGACCACAAAAACCATGTTTATCTGGTATACTCCACTGAATCACAGTGGTCACTGCATTGGGATATGTAAGAGAACTGGAGCTAGCTAATGACAGTAAGTGGTAATGACTGCTGCTTAGTCAGTACAGAATCAGCATACATTCCACTTAATGGGGATACATTTTATCAGGTCAATGGGTTATGTGATGCTTAACCAGGTATAAGATACTTAGTTCTGGACTTTTAATGCAGAAGTTACCAGCTAAAATTAAAAGAAGAAATTCTCTTTAGTTTTCAAAGTCAAAACTATAAAAGCTGAAATTAAACTTCTTTATCATGGTGCCATGTAGCCCATAAAAATCAAACATTTTTTAAATCTACATCTATTGAAAACATTGTGGTAGGACCTCAGCTGATGTAAATCAGCTCTATTGACTTCTGTGTAGCTATGCTGATTTATTTCAGCTGAGGACATGGCCCTTTACACCTCATAAAAATTAGGTTCATTTTTAAAAAGTGGTTTAGAAAGGTGAAGGGGCACAAAAAGCATATGTAGATTACCACTGAAGTCAAGAGTGTTTGCAGAAGTGATTTCTCTCTTGCGGATATGAAGATTGAGGATTTCTCATCACTGCAAAAGAACACATCTTTTTTACATCAAGATAGCTATCCAAATGCAAAATCCTAGTAGAGGTACAGGTAGCTTTTACCTCTGTGTAATGAGGCAAAGTAAACTACATATTCCCACACACTTGTGGTTCACCTTGAGTAGCTACTTGGAGGTAAAAATGACCAGTGCCTTATCTCCTCTAGGATTTTACATCAAGATAGGGGTTGTGGGGTTTTTTGCAATTAAAACATAACCTGACGCTATAGTTTTGGATTTTGAAATTCTGAATTAGTAAGCATATATTTTACTGATTGTGAAAATATTTTATTCACTGTATTTGGCCATTGGATGTTACTGTGGTGAAATAATAGAAGTTTTAATGGCCTGAGGTACCTTTTCTAAAATTTCATTTCACATGTGGATTTGTCTTTTTTTAATGAGGGCATAGGATTTTATGGTATTGAGGCCTGCTCCTGCTCAACTCAATGGCAAAACTTCTATTGAGTTCAGTCGAAGCAGAATCACTCGACTGGTGAGAGAGATCATTGGGTCCTACATAACACTTTAGGTTTTTTCTGTATTTATTTTGGAAAAGTTATAAATAAGGATGAGACATTATTCTCCTCTTTCATCATTTCTATTCAATATTTCATTTTAAAAGACTATTGAGAATGGGATTTTTTTTTTGGAAGGACCTTTTTTCTTAATTGGCACAACTACTAAACTGGGATGATAGGCTGCCCAACAGGGTATCCCAGTTAAGGCAAACTCTTTGGATGGGTCCTAAGAGGATTCTGCTTTAATAGCTTTAACCAGAAGGAATCAGGCTCTTTAGCACAGAAAAAGCCTCCTAATGGAGTCTGCAGATACAAGTATTTAGAATTATATAAGCATGACAGAGGCTACTTTACAGTCTTACACTACAGCTCCTCTACGCCATATGCCAATGATGTTACTTTCCAATGGCTACTGCTAACAAAAATGCTAAAGTTAAACACTTGAATGTAATGATTTATTCACAATGAGTAATGCTTCTCACCAAATGAAGTGATAGACTGCTGCACAAAATAGGTACTGTTTTGTTTTAAACATCCTCGTTTTCACACTAAACACTATTTCCTAATGTTTATATTTCAAGAGGAAGGCTTAGTGATTGAGCACTTGGTCACACAAAAGGTGTCTTATATACTCCAGGTTCACAAAATTATCCATTTTATTTAACAGCTTAACTATTTCATAATTGCTCATATTCAGTTTCTTACAGGCTTGAATGATCTCAGCTTTTAATGTGCCTCATCTCATTTTTAGCCACATCAATCCATGAGTAGATCACTACTAGCACCTTGAATTACTAATGCTTGTCACACACTTTAATCTCTTCTACAAGGTCTTGTTACTTATGTTCTTACATCTCTTAATAGTTTTCATGTTTTCTCTTTGGATTTTTATTTTCATGCCAACTGACTCAAGAAAGGATGAAGCTTAATTTTCTCTGTAGTAAAGTTTAAAAAGAATAACAAACTAAAAGTTTTGTGTTACTGTATTAATAAAAAGATAAAATTGCTTTTTTATAAGCAATGATTTTGCACCAAACCATGTACAAAGAGAAATGAATCTATTCAACTTCAGGTAACTAGCTCTGTCTGGAAAAACATGATGTCTTAATAAAACAACAAACTTTTCAAAGTTTAACAGCACATGCAAAAACTAAAGTACAGAACTGCATGTGAGTAGCCAGCTGGCATAGCACTGAGAACAGCTATTCATTTCAGGAAAAGGAACCACCAAACAGGGTTTTAGTTCATAACAAATCCTCCTACATGGAAAAAAGCAAAAAAAAAAAAAAAAAAAACCCTTTATTTTAAAAATGGACATAGTTCCTTCCAGTCTTCAAGGGACCCAGGCAGGGCCAGTTTAGAGAATGGGAACAAATCGGCAGCTGCATAGGGAGGATCATTCTATGATGCACAAGGAGACAGGGTAGCTCAGTCTATGCTCATATTCCAGTCTTGCATCGTGGAGTCCATGAGCAAGTGGATTTGTGCTGCTACAGCTCTATAGGAACAACAACATGAGCACTCTTTGGGAACTAGGATGTCTCCCCCATTTGCTGCAAAAACTCCCCTGCCTACTGTTCAACAGAAAACTTCCATTCACTATTACCCCATCTTTCTTCACACACTCCAGTTCTGGATGCATTTGCTAATTTCCTACACCACTCAACCACCGCCTGTTGGACAAAATCTCTTAGCTGGCACGGTAGAGCGGTTTGGAGCAGCAGTTGAGGTAGCAGAATAGATTGAACACTGAGGGCTAGATTGTGTAGGATGTGGGGCAGAGTACAATCTGCTTCAGAGCTGTTCCATGTAGACAAGGAGTTCGCAAGTTGCTCCTACATTGTGTCAGCCCTGTTCCACAGGCCTGCACAGGAGGGGAGGACCAACACCCTGCTTCATCCCAGCCCTTCTTCACAAGTTGCTCCTTAGAGATCAACATCCATATAGTAAATGATTTCAAGGGTGTATGGATGTGTGGGCCAGGGTTTTCATGTGTGGGCCTTTCAATCACCCCCCTCATGACACTTAAAATAAAAATCAGTTGGGGCCACTTAATTGACTATAGATTATTCATGTGAGTATGGGCTTGTAGAGCTGGGCACCAAGTCCTATGCAAAGGAGCCAAAACCACTGGTCTTAAAATGAGGCATCTTTAAAGGTCTGCTGCTTTACAAATTTTCTTTGTACTCCTGTACAAGATGGTTGAGGCAATAAACAAGAGCAAAAATCTCTTCTATAGTGATTGCTTGCTTCAGACCATGTGAAGTCTCAGCATGTGGTTTGGGATATTTATTCCCACATGCAAGTTCAAATCTTAGCACCATTCATTCAGCCCTTTACCCATCCAAGGTACAGAAATCAAGTACCATGCTGCTTACCATGTGGGAGTCTTCTGGAGTATAATTAAGCAACAAATTCCTGTCCCTTCTGTGGGAATGTTAAAGATCCCACAGCACTTTGTGTAAGAATGTGCTCTGATGTCTTTGGCCTTCCTCCACTCGTCGTTACACAGCATGTTTTATGCCAGTTGGCTACCATACTTGAACTAAGAGGTGGCTGCATTTCAGCACTTCAGTACATACATAGTTTGTGAGGCATTTTGGACACCTTTGGGATGCACAGCTGCTGTATAAATGTGAGCTATTATTATAAAATAGGACTGTTATTTCTAAATTTAATTTTCACTATTTTCAAGAGAACGACAGTTTGCAAGTCACAATTCTGAAGTTTTCTTTTATCTCACTTCTTAACCAAATGGTATTTTTACAACTAAAAGTACTAGAGGTGGGGAAAAATCAAAATATCCATCCTTTTCACATAACATCAAAATGCCCACTGAAAGTGAGTAACTTAACGTATCCAATATATGAAAATGTGTATATGGAACCTGTTTGTTCAGTACTCAAACTCAGTACCCACTAGGGTGACCAGACAGCAAATGTGAAAAATCGGGACAGTGGGGGGGAGGGAGGGGTGTAATAGGAGCCTATATAAGAAAAAGATCCAAAAATTGGGACTGTTCCTATAAAATCGGGACATCTGGTCACCCTAGTACCCACAAATATACTCAATTAATATGCAATTCAATGCATTGAATGTGATCATCCAATTGAGTGGGAATGGTACCGAGGCAGACACAAACATACATTGTCAAGTCTCAAAATACTTTTAGCTTTCATATATAGTATGCAGGCCAATACTATCCTTATACCTCTTTACACAAGGTGCCTATTAATGAGAGCACTACATTTACTTTTTTAAAGTACAAAATAAAACACTAATCACTAAGTTTACTGCATAAAAAATGTGGCATTGTAACAGCCCAAGAAGTCCTCTTTTCACTTATCAGTCTACTACAACAGTTCTCTGCCAATGCACCTCATCCCTGCTCAGAAGGGACCACCTCTGGAGATGATAGACTAGTTCACTCTATGTTCCTATTCATCCTTCATCCTTGTTGCTGAAATTGCCAAAAAGGGTGCCAATTATGATGGTGGTTTTTCTGATGTGGAAACCTAGCCTTTAGGATCTAGACCAAGACCACCAACTAATCTTATTTAGGTGAACAAACAACTGTCTGAGGTTAATGACGGGACTGGATTTGAGTTGGTAACTGAGTGAAAAACTCAGTATTTCAGTTCCAAACCCTGAGGCATCCAGTTCTGAGGTAACAACTGTCTCTGTTTTCTCTCGCTGTAATTTTCCCTGACATTTCATCCTTTCTTGAATGAGTTCTTTTTTCCCTCTCAACCGTTCCCCCTTCAAATCATTTTTTTTTCTTGATTCCCTTTCAGATTTTCACCTTCAATGGTTTTTCTCCTCTCACTACCCATCTCTTATCCTCCCTTTCTTCATACTCTTTTTATTCGCCCCTCAGGTTCTCTCTTTCTTCCATTTTTCCTGTGTTCCTTCCCATTAATAATTTATTTTCCCAGATCAATTCCCCCCCCTTTCCTCCTTCAGCTCCTTTCCCCATAATCTCTTTTGCACTCTTCATAATCCCTACTATTAACCTATCCCAATCATCTCTCCTCTACCACTGGCATGTCTCTGCCCTCTTTCCTCTTGCAGAGAAGGTTGATGTGGTCATTGCTGAGGTCATGAGGCAGGTAAGTGAGAACCAACTCTGGCCTCTTCCATCTGCCTGCACTCTCCGCTTTCCCTATGGTGTAGGAGTGAGAGTGCAGGAGCAGTGAAAGCATAGGAGAAGAGACAGCTCTAGCTGTCTACACAACAGCCATCTTTGTGTACCCTAGTGTCCAGGGGAGGAATTGCAGACAAAACCTTATTCACTCCTTGCTGGACATGGGAGAGGTCAGCAGAGCTGTGAGGGAGCGAAATACTGAGAAACAAATGAGCGTCAAATGAAAAGTATGACACTTGGCAGGATTGCCTGCCAGGATTTGAAACTGTGGTTCCAGAGAGTCTAGATATTAGTCTAGGAAATCTAACCTGATACTTAGATTACTAATCCATCCCAATTTAAAACTTGCAGCCTTATTCCTGGGGAATGTCTTTTCAGATAAGTGGGACATCCAGTCACATGGGATAAGCACATTAGCTGGATGCTTTTACTGAAATGATCAGTAGTAAAATTATTCTGTTGATGTTTAAAGTGCCATAATTTAGCTGAAGCGATAACACCCCTGAAGAGATGAATAGGGTCAGCTCATTTGTTGTGGTGCTATTATTTCAGCATGTATGCAAAAAGCAGTAAGAGATTGCAATGCATCAGTTCGTATTCAGGTTATCTTCACAAGCAGACAGCATGACGTTTTAATGAAGGTAAATATAAAAATATTAAAATTGAGTGATGGGGGAGGTGCTACCTCGTGCACTTATGGATATGACAACCGGGAACACAATGCCAGGTTATCTTGAACAGTTAATGAGAACTAGCTCACCCAAAGTGAACATAGATGGAGTGGCTGGCTGATCGGGGAACAAAAACAACCTCAAGATATTACATTATTTTTAGCATTATTTATGCATTATGAAATGTCTAATAAAAAGTATCCTTACTTACTATGAAGATTTGTGCTGCACACTGCAGTGTTGAATTATGAATAAGAAGGATTGCATTAAGTTACCTAAATGTTAATGCCTCTCTTTTAATTACTAGTGCTTAATATCTGGAGTAATAATAATGTATAGTCAAGTAATAATAATCAAATAACAATCATATTTAATCCCAGCCTTTTCACTTACTTTTGAATCTAAACAGTTTAGGATAAATCTGAACTGCAATGGCAAAACCTAACCTAAATTTCCCAAGAATAAATGCTCTAACATTCCAGAGATAATCATTGTCCTTAATGACACGTGATATGATTGAGGCTTTTACAAAAGGGCTGCTGCCTTGAAACTTTTTACTGCTGCTCATAATTTGACTGTCAAGAAAAGTTAGTCAATTGAATAAATACATTATATTATTAATAAAGGTAGGTATGTGATGGGGTATACAAACTCCACACCCAACAGGGGAAACGAAGGGTTAAAAACCTTCACTGGAAGACGGGAAAAGATCCTGCGCAAACTGTCTGAACTGTCAAGGCTGGAGACAATCTGGTTGAAGGTACAGGCCCAGGCAGGGACATGTGCATCCTGGAAATGAATGCATGACTGTGCAGATGGTGTTGATGGAAGAACTTTAGCTTTTTCAACCACAGTGTCCTTTTCTGGGAAGGAGGACTGCTCGGAAGAGATGGAGTCCATCTGACCAAGAAAGCAAAGAACATCTCTGGACACCAATTTGCCAACATAGTGAAAAGGGGTTTAAACTAGGTTCAAAGGGGGATGATGACAAAAGCCCATAGGTAGGTATAAAAAAACTCAACCTTAATAGAGGGCTAGATGTTGTGGGGAGGGAAAGAATGGAAAAATCACAACAGGATCATAGGCACAACAAAACAGAAAACAGTGTGGATAATCTACTCAACATCTTAGATATTTCTACACAAATGCAAGGAGTCTAGGGAATAAACAGGAAGGATTACAATTATTAGTACATAAACTAGTCTATGAATTGAATATTGGCATAGACGGGTGCAACAGGGGCCCTGATCCACCCCATCTTCTTCCCCACAGAAACTGCACATACAGACCTCCAGGTGTGCTCTCAGTGAAGCTTTATTTCAAGTCCCCTTCATCAATATCACCACAATCCCCTATGCTCCCACCTATTTATAGTGTTTGTCAAGGTTTAGGCCCTCTCAACAGGACCTGAAGAGAACAGTCTCCCTATGTTGAATCCTCTGCGTGGCTAGCCCTGTTCCTCTCATCTCTCTTCCTTGTACTTCCTTCCTGTGCCTCTTTTATCAGCCCTGGGATAATGGGACCCATTGAGTTCTTACCCCAGCCAGCCCACCAGCCTGATTAGATCATTATCCCCAATCAGCTTCTCCGGGGCACTAATTAGCCTCTAAGTGATCAGGTTGCAGGTCACGTACTCACTCCCTGAACTCTGTCACAATGAGTATAGCTTTTTCAGGAAGGAAAGGCAGGGAAAACGGGGGGAGGTGTTACATTATACATCAAGAGCATATACACTTGTTCTGAGGTCAAGAAGAAGTTAGAATCAGACCAGTTGAAGTCACTGGCTGAAGATAAAAGGGAAAAACAACTGTGACACACAGGCCCACTGGTAGTTTACTATTCTGTTAGAAACTCTTGTCAGGCTGGACAAACTCATTACATCTAGCACATTGCTCTCATAGTATTTATCTATAAAAAGCATCACATCAGGTATCAAAAGAAAGCTTATACCACACTAGTCATCATAACCATTGTGAGATGTATGTACAGGTGTTATTTAAGAAGTTGTATGTATGTACCAAAATATGTTTAGAATGGGTGTCCCAGGCAGAATTGACAAGCAGCTTTTGCCAGACAAAGCGTTGTGGAATCAGCTATCCACCCTGTCTCTACTGTAAATTAAGCATTGTGAAACCAACACAAAGGAAGCCCTATTTGCATATTAAGTCAACAGGAAAAAACAGGTTGATAGGGGTGGGGACGGGGAGATCTGAAATCAGCATGGGAAAACACCAGAGAGTCAAACAACAGGGAGTGGTCTCATCTCTGGGATCAAAACAATGAGTTCTGTGAAAATATAAGGAGAACCAAAATGATTTGTTGTTATCTATTTCACTGAGGGACACTTTTTTTTAACTGAAAACCAGCAAACTCAGCAGAAAGTCTTTGAGGGTGAGAAACCATGGCAAACAAGAATTGTATCCTGCTAACGTTACCATATTTCTAAGAGAATAAATATATGCTTTGGGGTTTTTTGTAACCAATTCTGTTCTCACTACCCTTACTCTGTATTCCTGATATCTCTGTTCTTTGTTAATACACTTATTCTTGGTTTTACTATAAAATCATCTTGGTGCCATATTATTAAGTAAAATATGACTCCTCAGCTGAACCAAACTTGCTGGTGTGTACACCTTTTCTTTAGAGACAGCAAACTTGGTAATTTCTGTGAGTTCCCAGTAAAAGGGGCTGGACGCTACAGGGGAATGCTCTTTAAGGGAGCTTGAGGATTGGGATGCACCTAAAGTTAACCTTTACGGCAAAGTAGAGTCTGGCAGAACTTCTGAGGTGATTGTTTGAGTGGCTAAGAGACTAGAGTGACAGAGAGCTGACACCCAGTTTAGCACCAGCAAATTAGATGTATTCAAGTCAGCAGGGCCTCAGGAACTTCAGCCTAGGGCATGTAAAGAATTAGCTGAAGCAATCTCAGGACCAATCTCACCATTTTTGAGAACTCATGGTGGACAGGTGAATTCCCACTGAAGAAGGGCAAACACAGTGCCTATGTGACAGAATGACTGTCACATAGGGGGCAAGAAAAAAACCACAAGCAGCTGCCTCTCATTAAGCAGTCCTATCAGTAAGAGTAGGAGTAAGAGAGGTTTGGGCCTATATAAAACAGACCCAGCTCATTTCAATGAGGGGGAGTGGGGGGAAATATAGGTAGGATAAAAAGCAATCAGTAAGAAGGGAGGTTTAGGTTTGATATTAGGAAAAATTGTCTAACTGTAAGGACAGTTAAACTCTGGAATAGGCTTTCAAGGTAAGCTGTGTAATCCCTGTCACTGGAGGTTTTTAAGACCAGGTTAGACAAACACCAGTCAGGGATGGTCTAGGTATATTTGCTCCTTCCTCAGCACAGGGGGTAGGATGAGATGACCTCTCAAGATTCCTTCCAGCCCTACATTTCTATGACTGTATAATACTATAAGAACTTCTAGCTGTGATATTCTAAACAGCAATTTTGAAGGAAGGGCAGGAAATAGGCTAGATGGGTTTGAAAATGGGAAAAGGCAGAAGAGTCTTCCTGATCTCTTATGTTTGGTATTTTTAAAGGTAATTATCAGCATAGTGCCTATGCCGAGATTGTAATAATTATTTTCACACTCATCTGCAGAACACTTGGTTTGTTGAGCTTTGAAGCAAATAGCAGAATATTTCCTGAACCAAGCCATAACGGTAAACATTTCATTTTTGAACCTAACCAAATCAGACACCAGCTCTTACTTATCCATCTGTGAAAAAGCTGACTGCCAAATACTCCCTGAAGCAATGGGAGTATAAGCAACTTTATTTTCACTTCTCTGAAGAAAGAGGAATGGTTTTATTACCTGAAAGCTGGGGGACGGAAAAGAGGGAAATGACTCCCTTAGGTTTTGTTTAGGAGAAGTCAAGGATGTGGGTTTGTGCTCTGAGAAAAAAGGCACAGTCTTTTATGAACCTTTCCCAAGGGACTTTGAACAGTAGAATCTGCTTACTCTCCTGTTTTTTTTATAGATGGAGTTGACTAAAATAAAGTGCTGCTTGCTGACCCACCCATAATAGTTCAGATTCAAAATATCCATTCACCAAATACCACAAATCATCTCCAGAAGGTAGTCTTTCTAGGAACCATGGTACTGTAAACATGTGGTTGGTGCCATGACATCTTTTTCTCAAACTGACAACTTCAGAAGGCGACAAATATGATAGCACTGGTAGATAGTAGTCTGAATAACACAATACTACATTTAATTAATATGTTTGGCCTTGTTTTAGTTAGAACTACTTCATGCAAAAATAGATTATTATGGTGATCTCCATGATCCGCTTCTTATCTAGCACGGTTTTGTTTTGGGGGGTTCTGGGGGTTTTTGTTTTGGGGCTTTTGGAACCACCCAGATAAGTGTTCAGTGATTTATTAAAAAACAAGGTTGATTAGCTAAGAGTTCTGAATAGGATTACAGATCCTTTGAAAACCACCTATTAGTTGAATTACGACACATTTACTTGGACATTTTAAACAAATGTAGAAAGCTGGCAAAATCAATCTTAGCAGAAGATGGAAAATATAATGGACAGAAAATCTTAAACTGACTCTCTTGCAAAATTTTCAAGAGAAATTTTAATAACTAGTACTAGCATGTGCCTTGTCCGGGCAAAACATGGGGACTGCCCCCTCGAACTGCCCTGGAGAAGCAAACCACTGCAAAGGGGAAAAATAAGTAAAATACACACTGCTCTTTGCTAGGAATGACATGGAGATGCACTGACTAAGCAGGAGTTATAAAGGGACCATGCCTCAGGTGCACAGGAGGAACGTACTATTCCTTAGTGTAGTGCTTTTCTTCCCCACTTCTTCCAATGCTCCTGGTCAAATCTGCTCACTGGAATGGGCGAAGAGGACATGGCCCGACCTACTCTCTGCCCATCTTTCCCACTTCTCGATCTACATACTTTTATGATCCCCATTACCATAGTATTCGAGTGCCTCACTGTAGTGGGGTGGCTGCCCCACTCCGGCAGAACAGGGGTTAAAAGCAGCCCTGGAGAGGGCTGAGGCTGTGAAAGGCTGATTGGGGAAGCGGCCACAGCTGGGGCCATGCCCCAGTCAGGCCACAACTGGCCCTATAAAAGGGCTGTGGGCCAAAAGCTAGGAGTCCCTCTCCATCCCTGGAGGGAGAAGGGCTAGCTGTCTGCGAGCAAGGTACCTGAAGCAGAGCAGAGCAGAGCAGGGCTGGGGAAAAGGACAAGAGGAGCTGGGGAGCTCCAGCCTGGCAACTCCCCAGGCTGCAGGCCTTGGTGAAAGCCTATGGAGGTACTGGGGCTACAGAGGTGCAGCCCAAGGATAAGCAAAGGCAGCAGGTCCTTCCCCCTTGCCAATGACGAGTGGCCGTAACAGACTGCAGTCTGCCCCAGTGAAAGGGGGCTAGATGATGACTGGCAGTAGCCACTAAGGCAAGGTGGGTTTAGAGGGTTGGGGATTCCCCTGGGAGGGCAGACCCAGAGTGTGGGGGTACTGCTGGGGCAGAACCCTGAGGTAAAGAGGCACCGGGGTTTGGGAGGGACACGGGGCCTGAGGTAGGCGAGCCACCAGCCAGCAGAGGGTGCGCCGAGGCTGGAAAGAGCTAATTCCCATGACACCCAGCAAGAGGCATCACGTCGATGAGTCTTCGCTTCGCTACACTCACAAA
This sequence comes from Chelydra serpentina, assembly GCA_037349315.1. NCBI lineage: Eukaryota > Metazoa > Chordata > Testudines > Chelydridae > Chelydra > Chelydra serpentina. The sequence continues at coordinate 21,778,318 of JBAIAC010000019.1, forward strand.
TAGAGCAGGTCAATTGTTTTCATCATCTACTTTTTTCCGGAAAAAAAATGCAGATCCAGCAATACCAACATGTTTCATGAATTTGTGTTGCTGTCACCTAATTGTTTCAGTTGCAACCCCCTCTCCAAAACTGACATTTTCAAAATGAAATGTTTTAATTTCAGTTCAAAACAACTTTTCGTTTTGAAATTTTCATTCATTTTAGCAAAAAAAAAAAAATTAAAACATTAAAAAATGCTCAAGCCAGATTGTTTCATTTTGGGTAGAAACGTTTTGTTCAATCCAAAATGAATTTTAACTTTTTGATTTGCCAAATTTTTTTATTTTGGTTCAATGCTAAAAGAGTTTTATTTCTGATTTTTTAAAATTTCCTGCAGACCAAAAAGTCCATTATTCACAAAACTTTACTCATAAACATTAATATATTTATCCTAAACACCCTTAATAAGCACCATAGGAAAAAAACATTATCTTAATATTATAGATAGATACCTGAGGCATAAATAGAATTGCCCTAGGTCATACAAGATAGGTGTTGCAAATTGGGGAGTGAAGCTAAGGCCTTGTCTACACTACCATGTTGGGTCTGCCTTTTGTCAACCAAACAATGCATGCATACACACTGTGATGTGACTTTTGTCAGGAAAGATGCCTGGTTTTGATGACTAAATGCATCAACCCCGACGAGAGTCTTACGTCTTTTTCCTCTGCATTTTACTCAACAAAGTGCCAGTGTAGACACTACTCTTGATTTCATTACTTTAATTGGCCTCCAGGAGGTGTCCCACAATGCCCATCTCTGGTCAGCAGTTTGAACCCCACGGCCTTGCAGCCAGGTAAAGGAACATCCACCCTCCCCTTTAGAAATTCCAGGAATTTTTGAAATTCCATTTCCTGCCGGCTCAGAGAGGTCTTATCACATCTTCCCAGGTGACCATGGCGGGTTATTGCACCAAACGCTCTCCTGCTTGGACCAATGCGGAGCTCTTGGATCTGATCAGTATATGGGGAGAGAAGGCTTTGCAGATCCAGCTGCACTTGAGCCGTAGGAATTGGGATACCTCGGGCACATTTCTTGAGGCTTGTGTGAAAAGCATTATGATCGGGACATGCTGCAGCGCAGAGCGAAGATAAAGGAGCTGAGACAGGCATACCATAAGGCGAGAGAGGCTAACCGTCACTCCGGTGCTTCACCTAAGACCTGCCGGTTCAGTAAGGAGCTGGACGCTATCCTCTGTGGCTGTCCCACCTCCACTGCCAAGAGCCCCGTGGATACTTCAGAGGGAACGGATGCAGCGGAAAGAGGACCTAACCTGGAGGACAAAGTTATTGATGAAGAGATGGAGTTAGACGAGGATGTGCAGCTCCTGGCGGGGTCACCTGCTGGGGCAGGCAGCCAGGAACTGTTCTCCACTCCAGAGGTGTCTAGCCAGTCTCAGCTATCGCTCTCTGGGGAGCAAGAAGCAGGAGATGAGATGCCTGGTAAGTGGCTGTGGCTTGTGTAGTGCGGAGGTGGGTTCAGGGCATAGAAATGTGGGAGGCTGGCTGTGTTTCTGTGAGGTGGACATTTCCCTGTGTAGCTAATCAGTATGGAAGAACAGGGTGTTGATGCATGCCAAGATCTCATTAGAATCCTCCAGAGAGATCTCCAGGAAAGTTTCCTGGAGGTACTCGTTAATCCTTTGATGAAGGTTCCATGGCAGAGCTGCTTTGTTCCTTCCCCCACTGTAGGAAACTTTCCTGCGCCATTTTGCAATCACTTGTGCAGGGACCAAAGTGGCACATAGGCGCACAGCTTAGGGATCAGGGTGGAAGCCACAAGCATGGAGTAGATGTACCCGTTTCCCTGCTTACCCGTAGCAGTGAGATGTCTGCTAGAATGACCCCTGCCTGTGGAAAAGTGTGGGAGAATTTTAGAATGTTTCCATAGAATGCTGCACCATGACCCTTGCAAAGAGTGTGTGCTCTTTTCCCCATGTGGAGCACTCCCCACCCCCGCCAACCCTCACCATACTTTGGCTGTTCGCGGAGATGTGTGCCTGGCTAGAGTCAGTGAGAAAGTGATTGTAATGTGATTGCAAAAGGTATATTTAACTGAAATGTTATAATGCTGTACGTGAATTTAATAATCCCACTTCTGTGCATTGTCCCCTGTGCTTCACCAGATGTGACCTTCAGGAACACCCCGCGCACCACTGCTGAGCATCTCCGTCAGGTAAATAAGCACCCAAGATGCAGCAAAGAAGACATGTTCTGGGAGGTACTGCAGTGCTCCAATGCAGAAAAAAGGAACGTACGGAGTGCTGGGAAGCCGAACGGCAGGACAGAAAAGAGAATCAAACATTTGTTAAGGATGCAACTGAGAGGATGATTAAAGTAATGGAGGAGAAAACGCAGATGCTGCAGTCCTTAATAGTACTGCAGGCTGAGCAGATCCATGCTCACCCTCCCCTACAGCATATTCAGAACACTTTTCTATGCCCCCCCCCCACCGCAAACTCCACCCACACATTCCTTTCCACTTTCTGGGACTTCTCGGTTTCCCCTTCACTCCACCCACTCGTACAAATTTCACAATGATAGCTGGACCTATACATAGTTGTGAAAGTCTGGCCTTCCCTGGTTCCTCCTTTTCCAGTAGGCAGCTGTGTGTTTGTGTGTGCTGGTTCTTGCTCAATAAAAAGCAAAACGTTTTTTAATAGTGAATCACCTTTATTTTTTTTCCCTACAAATTCAGATTGCAGGCACAACCAATACATGCAATTGCACAGGCATTGTAATCATGGTCTCATAGGAATATAAGGTCAAAAATGACACCATTGCATCCTAGAAAAACTAACACCAGTGACAGAGATATATATTAGTGGTGCTCATTGCCAAAGTGCTGCCTCAAAGCCTCCCTGATTCTAATTGCCCCCCTCTGGACTCCTCTGACAGCCATAGTATCTGGCTGCTCAAAATCAGTGGCCAAGCGGTCTGCCTCAACACTCCATCCCTGAGCAAACCTTTCACCCTTAGCGTCACAGAGATTATGCAACATACAGCACGCAGCTATGACCATGGGAATATTATCTTCATTAGGTCTAGCCTGCCATAAAGGCATTGCCAGCATGCATTTAATCTGCCAAAGGCCATAGGCGGGGACAGGGATTTGGGGAAGGGGTGGAATGGGGGCAGGGCCGGGGGTGGAGTTGAGGCGGGGCCGGGGGCGCTCCAGCCCCGGCGCACCCACGAAGTCGGCGCCTATGCAAAGGCACATTCAACTGTCATCCGGCACCTACTCAGCCTGTTGCTGAACCGCTCCTTACTGCTGTCCAGGTGTCCCGTGCAAGGTTTCATGAGCCACGGCTGTAAGGGATATGCCAGATCTCCCAGGATCACTATGGGAATTACAAAATCCCCCCCACTGTAGTCTTCTGGTTTGCAAAGAAAATCCCCGCTTGCAGCTTTCTGTACAGCTTTCTGAAGAAGCGTGTGTCATGAACCTTCCCGGACCATCCAGCATTGATGTCAGTGAAACGTCCTCAGTGATCCACAAGCCCCTGCAACACCATGGAGAAGTACCCCTTCCTATTAATGTACTCTGTCGCAAGGTGGACTGGTGCCAAAATTGGAATATGTTTGCCATCTATCACTCCTCCACAGTTAGGGAACCCCATTTCTGCAAAGCCATCCACTATTTCACGCAAATTTCCCAGAGTCACAGTCCTTCGTAGGAGGATGCGATTTATTGCCCTGCACACTTGCATTAACGCAGCCCCAACAGTCATCTTTGATTTGCGACCGACTGATAGCCCCACTCCAAATTGATTCGCAACCGACTGGTAGCAGTCTGGAGTCACCAGCTTCCACAGACTGATTGCTACACGGTTCTCTACCGAGCAGGGTGTTCTTGCGCTGCAAGTCTGGGATGAGCTCTGCCAACAGTTCCAGATGGTTTTACACATCCGAAAGTTCTGTAGCCACTGCTCTTCATTCCACACCTGCACGATGATACGATTCCACCATTCGGTGCTTGTTTCCCGAGCCCAAAAGTAATGGTCTACCCTATGCAGCTGCTCAGTGAATGCCAAAAGCAATCTAAAGTTGCTCCTATCCTTATCATGCAGAATGTTGGGCGCCTGCGAGTGTTCTTCAGTTAGGAACTTGAGGATTAACTGCACTGCCATCCACGAGGTCTTCATGACAGTTAACAGAGCATAGGAGAGAGGTGCAGGATCCATCTGTAAATGTGCCTTCATGGGTCACAACTGAGAATACCAAATTCAGAACAAACTGGTGGGAAATAGGGCAGACACACCCCAAAACTGGTGGTTATTCTCCCATAAGATATACCAAACCAGCAACAGAAGTAAACTTCTGTTTCACCACACTGTCTAACAAGAAGTCAAAAAAGCAGTTTCCTTAGGCATTCCAGTCCTTGTATCACCACCAAAAACACTAGACTTAAAGATGAGTGGTTCTTTAAAAGCAATTTAACCAAATAAAAGGTTCTTCTGATCCCAAAGGACCAGCCACACACCCAGGTCAATATACAACTCAGATCTTACCCAGTAAGCATGCTGTTACCAGTCTTTTAGTATCTAAAATCTAAAGGCTTATTTAAAATACAGACAGACAAGAGTTAAAATTGGTAATGGAATCAAATACATACAATAAATGCAAAGTTCTTGAATAAGGATTGCAGCAGTGATGGAATAAACTGCTGGCTTAAGTCAAGTCTCTGGTTGCATCCAAATCATTGGAAGGTCCTCAGTCCCTTGGTTAGAATGCTCCCATTAGTATAAGTCGATAGTCCAGAGGTTTGAGCAGGAAAGAGGCTTGAGAGCAGGAAAGAGGAAAGATGGAGAGGTTCCCAGCAACTTTTATAGCTTCTGCCATGTGGAGGGAAATCCATTGTTTCAAACAAAGCCCTCAGCACAGCTAGTGGAAAATCACAGGGAACAAGATGGTGTTTGGAGTCACATGGGCAAGTCACATGTCCATGCATGATTTTGCTTAGTCACAGCAAAAGCCATTAAGTGTAGATAGGCGTCTTCCATGGTCCATTGTGAGTTAAGTGTTCCTTGATGAGCCACTTAATTTGAATAGTCCCTTCAAGATGTGCAGGCTAAATACCTTGTGGGCGTTACCCCAGAAGCTAACATTTTAAATCCAAGTATAGCACCAATACTCAAATACAAAAGTGATACATGCATACATATAGCACAATCATATTCAGCAAATCATAACCTTTCCATAGACACCTTACTTGACATAATTTATACAAGATTTATTGCAATTATATAACAGTAGTAGCAACAATGATCTACATGGTCATATTTTATCAGATAATGGCACACCATCCCTTCTCACAAAGATGCCAGGGTGCACAGCAGAGACTGGCCATTGCAAAAGTGCCCCGAAAGAAAGCCGGAAGGCCATAGAGTGCTGGGACACAAAGCAATGCATCACAGGACATTTAGCCAGGTCCCAAGATGCACCACGATCCGCTCTGTCTTTCCACAACACCTAGTGACAAAGGTGTCGAGCTGGACTGTGGGATAGGTACCCACATTGCAATGCTCACACTGTTGATGGTGCCCCCAAAGTGTATGTGATCTGCTGACAGAGGGAGCAAGTGTGAACATGGAATTTGGATTTTTATTAGATCGATTTTCGAGTGTCAACATCACTTTTGTTGACAAAAATTGGTAGTCTAGACATGTCCCAAGTCTCCTGAATCCATGATGTCTGAATTGATGATTCAAAATTAGCCCCAATGAATTCACCCTTCTGTAGTTTTAAGGAGGGATTCAGAAAAGGAAAGGGACGTTGCTTGGCACACAAGATATGTGAGACAATTCCAAATTGCATGGTCACAGAAGGAGTGATGTTACGAGTGTGAGAACAGACAAAAGAGAGGATGTAAAACTAAAGATGCCTGAGAAGAGCAAGAGAAAATGAGAGCAGGGCAGAGTTGTGTAAGACTATGAAGGGGAGGATTATGAATTTAAATCTGATATGGAAGAAGAGAAGAAACCCCTGAAGCGAAGAAGCGCATTGGTGACAATGGTCATGGCAGAAGGATGGAAAGAAGACTGACACTGTACTACTAAATTTGCTTCCCACACACATGTTTTTATCTGATGTCACCTCTTAACATCATGTAATAAAATAAAGTAAAGAAAAATTCCAGATCTGATATTGATATCAACAGGAAATAATATCTATTGTGCTAGACCCTTTGAATGATGGGGCAGCAAACATTCTTGTATTATTTCTCTGATTCTTCTCCTATCATCTTTTTAGGCTCCAGCCCAATTGATGTGACAATGCAACATGATGAGAAGTTTTCAGCTAGGGCACTTTTGCAGCAGGAAATGCCAGCAGTCAACATGCTTTGACAAACATAAAAACTCCTGCAGAAGTCAAGATAGATTTCACCTTTGACACAGAAAGCAGAGAAGCAGATTAGCTAGGCAGCTTTTTAAGCTGTTGGCAGGAGATAACTATTTGTTCAGTTGTAGTATTGGCCTAAAAAGGACATTGCTGTACTTATTACTGGAAAGAGTCTTATTCATTAGATTGTTCCACATGTCCCATTATGACTTTATGGGGCACAGGAGCATTTGAAGTCATAGTTTCAGAAACGTTTGTGTTGATGTATTGAAGTAATGTGTATCATATCCTGTTTTCTAAATATAGCTCTAGCATTTACAGTTAACTCTTTTCAAAAAGTATAAGTTTGAAGTTCCTTAAATTTGTTTGTCTTCTCAAGGGTCTCACTCTCTCTCTTCTACTAAAAATTTCTTCATCAAAAATATACACCAACACAAAACACTGTCTGATACACATAGAAGGTGCGATTTTCAGTTTCTCACTGCTAGACAGGTTGGCAAACTGTTTAATTTTAACTTCGCAGATTGCAAGGTGTGTGAATGCAACAGCTATATCCAGAATGAAATAAAGCTGAACAGAAAGATGCACTGAACTACTAATCTGTCTGATATTGCTAAGGTCATAGAGGGCATACCTGGTCACTGTCTTAAGTCCTGAGTGCTTGTAATAGCAGCTCTTCCTATAAGTGTCACTTTGCATTTGTCTAGACTAGTGAAATCAAGAAAGGAGTTAAATACATTGTAAAGGAGGTGACAGGAAGAGTATGTAAATTTTAATTGTTACATTGGTTTACCGTAACAAATGTGTTCAAATTGCTTTCAACTTTAAAGCAAGTTATAATAAAGGTATTTTCTCCAATGGGTGATTCTATTCATGAGAAGTTTATCTAACCTAGGGTGAGTTCATTCTGAACGCAGATGTACAACATGTTAGGCCTGATCTCTAACAGGTGTAAATAAGACCTGAAAATAAAAAGTAATTGCATCAAAGTCAATAGAGTTAAACTAATCTAAGAGAGATCAGAACCAGGCCCTATATACTCAAACCTGCTAATGTGCAACCTAACTGTTTTTCTATAAAAAAACAAGTAACCAGCTCATTAATATTTTGCAATGTACCAAAATGTTGTAATTCCCAGCATTTCTTTTAAAATATTTTGTTTATGGAAATATACGTAAGAACTGAAAGAATCTGAGCATAACATAACTCTTTATTTTATCTCCAAGCCTTCCAGCCAGCTATACAATCTAAAGCGGGGATCTCAAACATGTGGCCCGCGGAGTTATTTGCTGCGGTCCGCCAAGCTCCCTGTGCCCCTCTGCCCCCCCGCCGGGAGTTATTTCCTGCTGCCGCCAAGCTCCCCTCACACACACCCCCCGCTCAGCGCTCCGCATCCCTGCTCCTCTGCCTACCTCCAGGCGCTTCCCACCACCAAACAGCTGTTTGGCGGTGCTTAGTGCTTTCCAGGAGGGAGGGAGGAGGAGCCGCGTGCTCAGGGGAGGAGGCGGAGAAGAGGCGGGGCAGGGGTGGGGATTTTGGGAACGGGTTGGAATAGGGGCAGAGACGGGTGGAGTTGGGGTTGGGACTTTGGGGAAGGAGTTGGAATGGGGGTGGGGAAGGGGTGGGAAGAGGCAGGGCAGGTACGGGGCCTCATGGAAGGGGTGAAGTGGGGGCAGGGCCGAGGGCAGCAGAGAGGGGGTTGTACCTTTATATGAAAAGGTGTCAGTGATGCTGCCCTCAGGCCAATGTACTAGTCCTTATGTGGCTCTCGTGGTGATTTGAGTTTGAGATCCCTGATCTAAAGGTTTTAGAAATGGGTGTTTTGACTATAACCAGATGGCTGGACACTGCCAAATCAGCCACATTTTCAGCATGAGTAATATTTTAGCAACTCTAGTTTTTATCAAGTGCTTTATGAAATTTGGTCTATTTGTATCCTCCTTAATGTCAAATATACTTCTGATTTATATCATCTCATTTTCCACTGCTATGTCAAAATGGTTGCACACTAGCTATACATTCATTGTTAAAATATTATTTTAATTCCTCATTACCTTTGCTGGTACAGTTAAGATTTCACCACTCTGCAGCAGGCAGACTCGTTATTAATACACTTCTATAGATCATTCGTTTTAATAAAAAAATTGGCTATTCTAAATAAAATCTAGAGTCTAGACTATAATCAACTATCACGTTCCAGATGATTTTTTAGTTACACATACTCCGATCAGTTTCTTTAAGTTCTAAGGGCAAAGTACTGAAAAATGACAGATGAGAATGCTGTTCTTTCATAACAAATGGGGGTATGATTTTGAGAGGGGTGGTTGTTTTGTTTTTTTAAGAAAATAGGTAGTTCAGATAAAATAAAGAAGATTTTGATGTAACCAATGGACTTAAGAAGACAATCTAAATGTGGCCAACAGAGATAATTGGGGTTCGACTGTGATGAAATTTGGGAAAAAGTAAAACATTCTTTAGAAAGTATTTTGAAAGATATTCAGCTCATTAAAGCAAAATGAACTAGTTGTCACCAATACTATTTTTTCAACTGATTATTTATTTTGTTTGTCCACAGTATTCTTAGATGCTTTCATCCTTTGAGCTTAAACTACTGAAGTCAAGACTTAGGGTGTGCAAGGCATGCAGAATTGGATGCTAACTGTTATCAGAGCTATAGTCACATTCAAATAATTTCCTTTTTGGAGATCCTAGTATAAATATTATGGAGACACTTTTTCTCCATGGCTTGGTATTTTAGACAGAACTAATTTAATTGCATACATAGTCAGTCATATTCCACATTGGACTATCATTCTCAAAGCCATTTAAATGTAGGTGTTCATATTTTCTGTTTGTGCAAACTTCATATACTAGTCTAACTCATTACAGCACAACTCAAGCATGGATTCAAGAGTCCTAGGATTCAAGAGTTGTCCCTTGGTAAGGTGTACAGGACTGGACCCCTAAAGCCCCAAATCTGCAAGCTGCAAGTTCATATGCCTGGGCAGGTGCCTCTGCCTGTGTGAAGTCCTGGTGAAGTCAATGGGGTTCTCTGGAAGCAGGGAAATCCACCCACTCACATAAGCTTGTAGTATCAGGGCTTAAGAGAATGGGACTGCTCACACAAATAAAGTTATGTACATGTTTAAATGTTTGTAGGGTCAGATAATATTGAGCAGTGACAGGTATAATTCTCTTTACTCTGGATACCATTTTATCTGGAATTATTAGCTGTAAGAATTTCTGTATCATGGCCCTCTTTATCAAAGATTCACAAACTCCCAAGCTGCAGAGGTGAGCACAAGTCACAGTAAACTGAACATCTGGCTTCTTCATCCCATTTAGCTAGCTCAGATGGATTGAATAATTTTCCTGATTGCCTGGGTGACTCCTGCAGAGTCACGTAGGGGCGGAGAGCTGATTAGTATTCTAGTTAATAGAGCCCAGAGCTATTAATAATAAATCCATGAGAACTCTTAATTAAAACCCAAAAACTATTGTCAGACAAAAGTCAGCCAATAAAATGCCGTTAACCTATAATGAATGTAATATTTTTCCTTTGTAGGATTTTAAAATATTACATTTTTTGAAAAAGTATTTTTAAAAAGATGATGGGCTGCTCCAAATGAGCTAATTAAAACAAAATCAGAACCTGCACGCTATATTCCTGGCAGGATCACATTTTGACTGAAGCATGGAACAATGGATTTACACATAATCGAAGAGTAGCAAGCAGTGGGATTTTTTTAAAATAATCTTGCCAACATCTTCTCATAGATTATGAATGAGAAAACCCCTTTTTAACAGACCATTGCTACAGTCACACTTGGAATACAGTGCACAATTTTGGGTGGTCCAATTCAAAATAGATATCAGCAAAGTATTCAAAGATGGATAACAAACGTGATTACAAGGTTGGGTGGATTAATTTGTGGTACAGGAAAAGTTAAAATAATGCCAAAAGTCTCAAACTTATATCTGGCACTTACATCCACGTATAGCATCAGAATAATTGACCAGATTTTCAGAGATGCTGAGCCTTGACTTCAATGGAATGTGAGCATTCAGCATTTCTGACAACCAGACCACCTTTATTTAGGTGCCTAATACTGAGCATTTGAATAACATTGGTCTAAACATACAGATCTTGATTAAAAGGGTGGGGTGATTTGATAACCATCTACAAATATTTGAAAAGGTCTCATTGGGACCAGGGGTGAGGGAGGACAACGTTAATGTAGTTCAGACAGGAATAATTACATGTAATATTAAGCTATTTAGCAAAAGGAAATTAAAGGTGTGCATTAGGAAAACACTTAGCAATCACTTTATTGAAATTGTATTATATGGAATAAATCACTGACACCCACTGAAGTCAGACAAACTGAGATTGGATAAGGCATTCTTGAATGTACTATAAGGAAAATGACTGGACATAGCACTCATGAATGTCTACAGGGACCATTCATTAGGTGACTGGAAGTCCTAAATGGTATTTTCCATCTCAAAGGTTTTCTGTCAATAGATTGACACTGAGGAATTTCTGCAGGAAATTAAATGAAAAAGTTGGGAGAAATGGAAATAGATTTATACAATTTTCAGGATGCCTGACAAGTGTAGACACAATATAAGATCTTAAAGGGCAGGTCCAACATACATATTTGGCTCTGAACTAAGGATTTATCTTAGCAAGATTTGTGTAAGCTTTGGTTTCTCATGAGGGATATCTGAATCACTCCACCTATCTTACACCTGACAAAATCTCCTATTGAAAAACAAGCAGACTTCATGATGTTGAGGTGTGGGACTCTCCTGCTAAAGATTTTACAGCATCTTTCTGGAAAGATCACTCAAATGCAGGGGAGATTGAGATTTGATAAACTGGCCAGAGCTCATCATAAAAGACAGACTAGTACAGGGATCGGCAACCTTTGGCACGCAGCCCACCTGGCCGCCCCTTCCCGCAGCCCCCATTGGCCTGGAATGGTGAACCGCTGCGAGTGGGAGCTGCGATTGGCTGAACCTGCGGATCTGGCAGGTAAACAAACCAGCCTGGCCGGCCAGGGGCTTTCCCTGGTGGACCGCGTGCCAACGGTTGCCGATCCCTGGACTAGTACAAGGCAGAAAAAGTGGGTTCCAGGCATGCCCATGGCACTTTTACTGAAGGAATATCAGGACTCATAGAAACCATTCGCAAACCAGTCACCACACACAAGGCCAGATTCCTCCAGGACACAACCTACTTCCTCCACAAACTCTGCAACCTTAACATCCTCCCTCAGAACACCATCCTGGCTACCATGGATGTTACTTCCCTATACAGCAACAGCCCTCACAATGACTGCATAGCTGCCTGCCTCAAATATTTACATGACAATGGACAACCCTCAGATCTCCACCCCAAACACATGGCCAAACTCATCCATTTCATCCTCACCCATAACAATTTTGCATTCAGCAACAAACACTTTGTCCAAACCATGGGAACAGCAATGGGTACTAGGATGCTCCCCAATATACCAACTTCTTCATGGAGAATTTCTGAACAATTGCATCATGAAACCAATGACATACCTGAGATGCATCAATGATATTTTCATCCTCTGAACAGACAACTTAAACTCCCTCATAGATTTCCACCACAACTTCAACAACCACCACCTGTCCATTATACTGTCTCTGAAATATTCCCAGACTAGCATCAACTTTCTGGACACAAGAATCAGCTTCAACAACAGAACCCTACAGACTACTACATACAAGAAACCCATGTATCCCCCCCGAGTTACCTTCACAGCTCCAGTAACCACACCAAACACACTAAGAAAGCTGTTATCTACAGCGAGGCACTCCGATACCACGGAATATGCTCAGAGGAGAAAGCCCAGGATATACACCTTAACACACTTAAAAATGCCTTCACCAAACAAGGACACCAGAGCAGTACATCACATCACTGAATAAGCCACCCAAATACCCTGAGAGAACCTGTTTCAATACAGAAATAAACCCCATTCTGACCACATACCCCTAGTTGTCACCTACCAGTGTATCAAACAACTACAACCCATACTCGATAGGGTACTTACAACCCTCCTGAAAGAAATCTTCCCTGAACCCTCTCTTTTGTCCTTCAAACAATCCCATCACCTCTCCAAGCTCATCATCAGAAGCAAGGTCCCCACAAAGCAAGACACCAACTCAAAATGGCACAAGACATATCTCCACCGCTACAATGATCAACACCCTGCACAACACACCTTTCAAAATTTGTGAGTCCTACACATGCCAATCACAACATGTGGTGACCTCATCTAGTGCACTAAATGCCCCAACAACAACTATGTGGGTGAAATCAGACAATCACTATGCTCTCAAATGAACTCACACAGGAAAATGATAAAAGATAAAAACATCATATCATCTGTGGTGAATACTTTTCACAAAGTGATCATTCTACATCTTACCTTTCAGTCCTCATCCTCTAAGGAAACCTGCACAACATTTTCAAAAGATGAGCCTGCAAACTTAAATTCATAACTTTGCTAGACACTAAAAATCATGGTCTTAAGCCATAAATCCAGTGTCTTTATGATCACAACAATTTGTAACCTACTTACCCCCCTTTTTGTCCTCTGACTACATAAGTATTAACAGGGCACTTAACCTTGAATGGTCCCTTAGAATATGTGCTAACTACTTAGGTTAACTTATCTGTTCCCCCTTGTATTTAGCTGTTACAATCGGAATACCTTTCTCGGACCTGAGCAAGAGTTCTGTGGAGCTGGAAAGCTTGTCTCTCTCACCAACAGAAGTTGGTCCCCCAAAAAAATACATTACCTCACCCACCTTGTCTTTAAAGGGTAAGCCAGTAATGTACTGCACAGTAATGAACAATTTCCCTGCTTCTTTGTTGCTAACTCCCTTCAAATAACATTGTTAGGACTCAGTTAATGATAACTTGCCAGGGGCTAGGCACGACACAAAATGAAAGAGCTTACAGTTTATCTAAAAAGATAATAGAAAACAGCAAACATTGGGTAACACAGAGGAGGAAGTAACTGTACCTTTGTGGTTTTTCTTTTAAAAATGTTATTAGCTCATTTCTTGTAGGCATGATGTAAACCAGTGGTGACCAACCGGTCTATCGCGATCTCTGGCAGTGCAGTGTGGCAGCCGCTAAGGCAGACTCCCTGTCCTGGCCGTTGGCCCCTTCCGGGACCGGTGTGGGGCCGGAGTAGTCAGGGAGCCTGCCTTAGCCTTGCTGCGCCCGCCGCTGACCGGGAGATCCTGGACAGTTTGTTGGACCTCATATGGGAGCCCTAAGACTTGGAGTCAAGAGCTTCTCCTCATGGCTACTCCGGAGGCCATGGTGCAGGTGACTGAATCGGTCACATCAAAGGCTGCCTGCAGCAAAGCCCAGGCAATGAGCTTACCCTCCTCTACCAAGGAGGAGAACTCTTCTGTGGAGTCCTGTGGCAACAGCTCCATAAATGTTGCCATAGCTCTGCAGGAGTTGTGGCTATACCTACTGAGGACATCCTGGTGATTAGAAATTTGGAGCTGGAGCCCCCCAGTAAAATAAATTCTCCCTCCGCCCCCACAAAGAGGTCCAGCTTTTTAGCCTCCTGGTTTTTGGGGAGGGTTCCTGGTAACCTTGATGCTCTCACTCATTAGCTGCCACTACCACCAGGGAGTCTGGTGGGGGATGAGTATATAGGTGCTCGAATCCATTAGAGGGAACGAAGTATTTTCGTTCATTCCTCTTCACCATTGGTGTTAAGGAGGTGGGGGGTTGCCATGGGGTCTTGGTGGTGTCCTGTATTGTTTTAATGAGTGGCAAGGCAATACGAGAGAGATCAGAGGGGGTGAGAATGTCCACCATGGGGTCTGATGTTTCAATGACCTCCTGGGCCAGGATCCTCAGGTTCTGTGCCACCCTCTTCATCAGCTGTTGAGCACTCTTATGTCCTCCAGGGCAGGGGCCGTCGATTTTCCCACCACTGCCTCATCAAGCGAGGACAAAGTCCTAGCTGGGACTAGGTCCTGTTCTCTGCCCTCAGCCCCGAGGGGCTCTCGCAGTGCCCGGTCTTCTGCTGTGGTCGGTGCCTGTGTGGCCAGTGCCGGTGCGTCGAACGCTTGGTCCTGTCCCAGGTGACATACGGAGACACATATGATGCTGAGGCCACCCATGCCATGCTGCAGTAGGACCTCTGGCCTTGACCCTGGTGGAATGCCCAGGGGGTCCAGAACAGCAACTGGGCAGGAGCCTACCACTGACCAAGCCAGGGCCCTGGAAGAAGCTACTGCTGTCCACATCTGTTGGTCCTGGATCACCTGCTTCTTCTGGACCTATAGGACTCTGCTTCGAACTCTGAGGACTCACTATAAGAGGACCACGGAGGAGCGGTGCACAGCAGTGCCGGAGAGCAGGGACTGGAACTTGGGGACTGGTGTGGCTCCCCTATCCACCCACTGGTGGCTGGTACCAGCAGCTGGTGTCAAAGAGATGGTGACTGGCACTGTACTATCACTGGCTTGCCTCTGGACGGCACTGAGGGTCTCACAGGTGCTGCTGAGACTGAGCTCGGTGTCCTGTCTCACCTCGGAGGGCAAGGCAGTGCCGTGAAGGCGATGAGGTCCTTGGAAGCCTTGCATGCCTCCAGCGTGAAAGGCAACTAGAGATCACGGCCTTCCTGGATAGGGAAGTGCTGGGGGCCTGGACTCGAATAGTTCCGTGCAAGGGCAGGAGTCGACATGTCCCTGGCTGGTGGAGCCAAACTCCCGTGGCCCGAAAAGGGTCTCATGGTGGCGAGCTCCTTCAGCTCTAGTCTGGGTGTGGGGGCACTGGGGATTGCGAGCAGTGCCACCCACTGCCCTGTGTGGAGCCCCTACTTGGGGAGCTTTGCCGGTAGTGTGGGTTTCTGGCAGAGTCCTTCCTCAGCACTAACTCATGTCTTGTTGGTGCCAGTGCACTGCGTGCTGATATCAAGGTGCTCGGCATCAGCGCCATTGAACCAGGATCCGAGTGAGGACAGAGAGCAGCCTCCATCAGAAGGATCTTGAGGTGCTGGCTGATCCCTCTCCTTCTGAGTTCTCAGACGAAAACCCCTACAGATACTGCAAATTCTTTTTGGTGGCTTTCCCCCAAACACTTCCAGCAGGAAATGTGGGGGTCACTTCATGGCATAGACTTGCCACACTGTGCAGACCTTCGGGGCATGCCCTGGTACCAGGGGGAAAAAAGAGGGGTACCCCCAAATGAAATATCTAAACTGTACTATATTAACTAGTAGTATAACCTAACTATTGACAGGGAAAAAAGTTCAAGACTGCTAGAGAAGTTGCAAAGCAAGAGATGAGCATTCCGGCTAACCGTCATAGGCGCTAAGAAGGAACTGAAGTGGTGGTGGGTCGGCATGGCCCTATATTCAGTGCCGTGGAGGCGCGACTCCAAGGGGCACCTGGACCGACCCGATGGGTACTGCTAGGGGAAAAACGTCTCAGTTGCCGTGCACACAGCGTGCACACATACCTAATTGGAATTGACATGAGCAATCACTCAAAGAAGACTTGCTCTACCCCAAAGTACAGCAGATCTCCAGTACAGAAAGCTTCTCCAGGGCCCAAGAGGCAGATCACCATACTTTTTCACTCCTTGCACCCTAGATCTAGCAGATTTTCTCTCTCTGTGCCTGCAGTGGTGTTGGGGACCATTTAGTCCTTAGATCTCTTAACTTTGCTACTACAATTGGTCAGCCCACCCACACCTCTATTCATACCCTCTTTGAATCCCTTCCAGTTTGCTGAAAACTGTCTTGGTTTTGACTGTCTGCAACAGTATTCCAAGTTTGTGGGTGGAGAGGTTGGGGAGATTTTTTTTCATATCACTTTTTCTCTGCCAGTGGTTTTATGTAAAAGTGAGTGTATTGTGATGGTTTTAATGTTTATGCACTGTATTTTTATAATTGATAGTGCTGGCACCTAGAGCTTGGCTTAGGCATTTTTTTTATTTGTTAAAATAAATGCTTTCCTTATTCAATAAATTTGTATTAGTCCATGGTATCTGACAAAGTACTGATAATAAGTCATTGATGCACAGCTCTTTGATGAACTGGACCTTGCCAAATCCTTTTATTGAAGGTATTTGTCTCCAAGTGGTGAGTAGCCTTGGAATTCTCCTTGATTCAGCTCTAAAACTGGTCATCCAAATATCACCCATGGCCAGAATTTCAATTTTCCACCTAGGATTAGGTACAGCGACACATCTCCAGCTGGAACAAGTTGGAGAAAAAATATCACACTAGTGCTCTGTGCTCCATTGGATCCCCATCCAGTACCAGATCTATGTCTTATGCAAACAGCCCTCTAATGCCCACAAGCACTAGAAATACCTAGACTGACTGAAAACTGGATTAAGACTGAAAATGAAGAGAATCTGCACATAAGTGCAAATGAATGGCTATGTGCTGAATTGCTGGTATGTCTCATGAGGTTCCACCAGGATTCGTGGTAAGACTGAGTTTATTTCTTTCATTAATGTTCTGGCAGAGGAGATGATCAGAACATAAATGAAAGTCAAAAGTCATAAAATAGGGGGATGTTGCAAACATGAGAGAGGACAACAAAATATAAAAAGGGAAGTAGAAAGAAGGTAGAAAATTGATATAAAAGAAAAAAGATTCAGCTTAGGAAAAAGGCAAAATAATACAACTAAGGAAAAATATTTGAAAACTTAGAAACAGATTTGCAATGTGAGAAAGAAACTTCAAAACAAAAAGGCTGACACAGATATGGAGATTACAGTGGACTGTAAATTTCCTATGAGTTTGCAATCCATGATGGCAATAAAAAAAAAGCAGTCAATGTAATACAAGGCCTGCATACACAGAAATTCTGTCTGAGTTTATTTCATTACCGGGAAGATTTAGATTAACTATAGAAAGTTTTGAGGGTGTGGGGAATATAAAAAGAACTAGGGGAATGGAGGGATTGACAAATGAGGAGCCGTTAAAGAATTAACTATATATATACACACACACACATGCACACACACACACTGCAACAGACTTCTATAAGATCATAATCTTTAGCTACATTATGACCGAACTGGGAATATAAAGAGTGTCTACAAATATTTGAATGGTGTAAAAACTAAGGGTGAAATCCTGGCCCCACTGAAGTCAATGGAAGTTTTGCTGTTAACTTCAATGGGGCCAGGATTTCATTTTAAGAGAGGAGAGGAATTATTTTTATGGCATCAGGAGGGCATAAGAAGCAATAGGATAAGATTTAGAAAAGCAACTTTTGACAGCATATCAGGAAAGCTTGCTAAAAGTAAGATATATTGGACTGGAACAGACTCTCAAAAGAAGTAGTGGAAGCTCCACCACCTAGGGCATTTAAAATGTGACTGGAATATGTACTAGCAAATAATTCCCAGGACCAATCCTGTGTTGGTAACTGAATGGACCAGATTAATTAATCGTCTGTCATAGCTAATTTCTATGGCTTGATGATTATGTCTTCACTAATATTGCACAAGAATTAAAGAGGTCAACAGATAGCTTGGAGGGAGGGAGAGAGAGATTCATGTCTACCAGCACTAATTCTAATAATAATCCTAGTCCTTAATAGGCTCTTTGCTTGAGTCAGTCTCTACTGTATATTCCCTGACTCTGAGTCACCATCAGATTCTGTTTCTATATCCTCCCACTTAACTCGGATGTAGATTGTTTGAGCTGGTATTAGACAGCAACAAATGGTACAACCTGGTCAAAATTCTTTAATGCTTGTTAGCTCTGCAGCAGACTTCTACAAGATCATAGGGTTTTAGTGACATTTTTCAGTGGATGAGCAAAATGGAAATTTGGTCTTGTTAACATAAGATGTTTAGCATCGTTGTTTCCCTTCCCCACCCTCAAACTAGCAACTATGATAACCACCAACAAACAGCAAAATAAATGTTGCTTGTGTGTAAATCGTCCAGATCTCCCCCCCCAAAAAAAATATGTGACCAATGTATGTGAGTATTGGATGGGAAAAAAGTCATCTACAGAAGCAATTGCATACTGGGCCTGTCAACTTCAGCAAGGTGCCAGCTAGCACTTATAGGAAAGGGGACTATACACTTAGAGCAGTGGTTCCCAAACTTTAACAACCTGTGAACCCCTTTCACTAAAATGTCAAGTCTCGGTTCCCCTTCTAAAAATGAATATTTCCAGGGATTTTCTCCTTTACCTGAGTATAAATTATAAAAGCAGTGATCTTGGAAATATAAAATTTGTTTTTATGACATGCTTATTACACACTATTTATTATTATTATTTATTATTACAGTATTTTTATTACATTATGCAAATGGAAACACTCTTCCAAGATCTCAATTTAATAGCTTGTATCACTTTGAATAAACCTGTTATAAGACCAGGCCCCTATGTTTCATCAAAGAGTATCAGATGTGAAACAGCATGAAGGTATTTAAGAATCCAACTCAAAGAGTTTCTCCTACACAAGCATTCAGGTCTTGAGCAGTCCAGGCAAACAACGCACATTACAACAAAGCTTAAACTTGTTCTTCATAATAATTTTAAAAACAATACTAGCTGCCTATTTAATTCTAAAAACAGCAAAAAATATCCACCTCCCTTTCCATTTCTTATAAGGAGTCTTGAAGTTTAAATCTCCTCAGTGTGATAGATATGCTTGCTTTGATCTGCTTAGCTCTTGGAAGTCCAGGGGCTCTGGGCTGCTGGCCCTGTGCTGCCCGGGGTCCCTAGGGACAGCTCTGTCCGCCATTAGGGAATTTTTCCCCGAGAACCCCCTGTAACATTTCGTGAACCCCCAGGGGTTCACGAACCCCAGTTTGGGAACCACTGACTTAGAGGTACTTTGAACAAAATGTTAATAGTTACATATTAATAGTTAATCTGCTACATATACAGAGCTCAGTTCACAAGTAGGAAACTGCTACCTTGCCCTTTTATTAGTTTGACATCTAAATGATAGCAGTTTTCCATTGCGAACACAGTAATATTTTTCTTCTTTCCTGGAGCTTTACATCACCACTATCATTGGAAAACGTTTGGACATTTTAGAGGATTAAATTAAAAATAGATAGTACTTGGGCTTGATGGAGGATTTTTACATGTAACGCAGAATTACATGTACTTACATCACCCCTTCACCTGACCCATGCTCATATTTACTATCAGAGTGTGAAAGACACCCCACCATCTGTGATTTTTATTGAAAGAAGATACCAGGCAATAAGAAGCAGCTAATACTAACTGGAGCAGCTGTGCACTGTCTCCAAAGAGAATTATGGGACATGCATTGAATGCATGGCATTGCTTTGTAAGGATCTGATTAGATACAGTTTGGTAACAAAAAATGTTATATATTAACCACACACTCTGCTGTTTTAAAAGTTGAGTTTCATAAGTGTAACCTACCATTTTGTTCTTCTGTAGATTTCAAATATAGGGTAATTGCATAACCTATTTCACTTGCTATGATACAAGTAATTAACTCCATCAACATCCTAGGGGTGAAACTAATTACATTATTATAGGTTAAAAAAAAACTATGGTACATATTGAACCTCATGACTCTTAAGAAAACTTTCCACTGCCTAAAAGAATGTTGTATGTTCAGCACTGTTTGTTATATACCTACCCATGTAATAGTATAACCCCAAAAACCGAACTGCAAAAATAGCACCTAAAAATGATTATCCTATTTGTTTTGAAGGATATACATATATTAAAAGAAATACACTACATACACTCAATGTCTTCATGGGTTGACTTCACATAGTGGATGTAAACAAAGGGTTTAGCACGATTTTAAAAAATAGTACACTGTTCCCATGCATAAAATCATGTTAGAAAACATTGGCCACTTATGATTTTTGCTATAGGTCAGCACTTTCATCTGTGATAATTTTTCAAAAAGTGTCAGAACAAAAAATAAGTGATTTGTACTGTCTGAAGTAAATTTTAATCTAAAATATGTAGCATGCATCCTCTGTTAGCGAAAATGACTGCACATTCATAAATTGGGAAGATTGGTATTTACCTCTTTATAATGTAATTGAAAATGTAGTCCACAATATTAAAAGTTGTTAGTCACATGATCTGTACAATCTAACTTCCCATAATCTATAGAAAATACTTTGTTGGCATATTTTTATTAAGCCAGTTCAACACACTGGAAATATATATAAATCATTTCAGATTTCAGTAGTCACAGTTTTATTTTTTAAACAGTTCTGTTACATTGATGGTCTGATTCAGCTTCTATGGACAGCTAAAATGTACAGATCATAGCTTTTAAATATCAGGGACCGTGCTTTTTAATTGTATTACAAGAAGATAGAATACTAACCTTCCTAATTTACACATGTGCATAGTCACAATGTTGTTGTTTTTTATATATATAAATGGGGATATGTGCTGCAGATCTTAGATTAGAAACTGACTCAAAGAGTAAAAATATTTTTTCCTTCAGTTGACACTTTTCTAAAAATTAAGAACAGATAAATGGGCTGCCATATTGCAATAAACAAATGACCAGTGGTTTCTAACAAAGATTTTATTCATCTGTACCCTGAAATAATATAGACACTATTTCCAACCACTTTAAAATAACTCTCAGTGCAATAATTTTCTTGTTCGTATTGGGGCCTGGATACAAAAATAGCTGCCCAAAAGAAAATTTGGCATAGAAAAAGTATGTTATATATTTTTAAACACAATTTTTACAGAACCTCTGCCATCCAGATCAGCTATATGAAACATTTTGCAGCTCAAGAAAATGAAAATTCAGGAGGATCTCTCTCTCTCTTCTGTAAATATAATAAAATATATCTTCTCTTCAAGGAAGTTCTTGGTATGCATATTCTTATGAGATGTATCAAGTAATATATATCTAAACTGATATCTCTATATCTATCTATATAACAAGTTTATTAATAAAGTTGGATACTAAGACCCAATCCTTCAAATATATACTACTAAGCATAGTGGATTAACTTAAATAAGAAGTTTATTAACATCACTGGGACTACTCAGATCAGTAAACACTACCCTCGCTATTAGTGTTTGCAGATTGGGGCTTTATCCTTTCAGCAGCTTTCATTTTGAGTTTTCTTTAGGCAGATGGATTTGTAGACACTTCAAAATACCCCAATATTTCTGTTACAGAATAAACATTTATTTTCTAGGAAAATAAATTAAATTTTATTACTTGCATAGCACAGTGGAGCATCTTTGCAGATCCAAAGTAAAATGAGTGACTCGACCACACATCCTAGAACGAAGCAGATACTACAGTAAGGAAAACTGGAGATTTTACTTTTCAACAGAACTGTTAAGGACATAATAGATTATGACCCTATATTAACAATAGTTAATGATCACATCTCATCTTAAATTATAATATTGTTTAGTTGGACTACTTCTTGCCAGTGTCACTTTCATGGGATTCTGAAATAAGCTTGTGAAATAAATAACACACCCCTGTGGAAACCTCCCATAAAACTGTACAGCTAAAAATGTCCTGTTAGGTTATCAAAAGGACTCAAACTAGGACACAGTGAAACACAGTAAACAGCTGGTCACATGTTTACACACAGTAAGATAGGAGGTCATTCTATAAGGACAGTATTAGCTTAAAAAGATCTAGAAAAAAATAGAAAACTGAACTAATAATCTAAATGCTACTATGATCTCATGGTTCATTTTGAGAGATACTGTAGTAGCAGTAAAAAGAATATTAGGACTATTTTGGCTACAACTATGCATGGATGATTAGCTAGCTGTCTACAAAGAAATATAGTTCCCTTACAAATGACCATACTGCTTTTGAAGTGAAACCATATCATGGTATGCAAACAACAGTACTCATTCAGGATTCAAGTTTCAGATATTTGACATTACAATGCACATATTATCTAGAATATTAACACAGTAAAAAATAAAAATGACAGCTAATCTGATAATTTCTCACTCAGCTAATTGTGACTGAAAATATCAATAATGTTTTCACTGAATTAGCACATTCACCGGCAAAATTTAAAATCTTTTTTTAAAGCAGCTCATTGGTAAATGGTCTATGAAACATATCTTGGGCGGGTTTTGTTTAGCTCAAGGGGATGGGGAGCAGATAAAGGTGGTCTTATACCTCCATTATTATGTCCTTCTTAATGGTGGTGTCAGGTGAGTCCCCAACATAAGTAAGAGTATCTTCAGGACTGCTGTAATTTATGCCTAGTTTACACCAACTACCATTCCTGTAGCCAGGGATCACTCAAATCTAACCATGCCACTTTTCTCTTAATTTAGGGACTGGGGCTGGCATAGGAGCCACAATCCAGGGATTCCCTTCCCCACTTGCAAAAATTTTTACTAGCAAAAGTCTCACTGCATTTGGGAGGGTAAGCCTAGTAGTAGCACAACCTTGGCACAGTCCTTGCATTATTGCCACTGTACCTGTTCCCTGACTGCCCACCTGCATAGGCCTGGACATAAATAGATTTAAATGGATGTAAAAAATAAACTGAGGTAGTCATTATGTCAAATAAAGTTATGGGGAAACTATTTTATACATGATGAGAAGTCCCTATATAATACTGTTTGATTTAGTTAACTCTCCCTCATTTCTATTCTATTCGCGTTCCTATAGAACACTCAGTACTGTGGTAGGAGAGCACTTGCATTTTATCAAGTCACTCCCTCCCTTCCATTCTCATTCTCAGTTCTCTGCCAATGATGCCAGCCTCTGCTTCCTAATCATCTCTTTCTTACATAAGTATCTTCAGGCTTTCTTCCATCCCACCTCTGTTACATTTGGAATGTCCCATCTGAAACAGATTATAAAGCCATCCCTCTCTCCTTTAAATCCTGACTCAGAACTTACTTTTACCATGATGCCTAAAAGATACTGCCAGCTGATAATATTAGACAGAAAGCCAGTTAGGTTTGTAATGACCCCGAGACAGAACCTTTCATGATTAAAACTGGGGTTAAGCAAGGATGCTTTATTGCCCCAACCCTGTTTTCCATTTATTTAGCAGTAATTTTGGTCCTTGTTAAAGATCACCTCCCCAGTGGAGTTGACATTCAATATAGAATGTATGGGTGGCTCTTTAATCTTCGACGTCTCCACTCAAACTCTAAAGTCTTCAGGTCGTCCATTACTGATCTTGCAGTAACACCAATCATGCAGTAACACCAATTCCCACACAGAAAAAAAAAATGTGGTCTTTATTGCATAACAATATAGGTCCAGATGTAATACCTATACAACATGAGTATAGTAACTTATACCACGAGTAGTCCCATTTAAATAAATAGGACTATCTTTAGAGTAAGGTACCACTCAAGAGAGTATGGGTATGACTGTGGTCCTATAACAGGGGTTGGCAACCTTTCAGAAGTGGTGTGTCGAATCTTCATTTATTCACTCTAATTTAAGGTTTCGCGTGCCAGTAATACATTTTAACGTTTTTAGAAGGTCTCTTTCTATAAGTCTATAATATATAACTAAACTATTGTTGTATGTAAAGTAAATAAGGTTTTTTAAATGTTTAAGAAACTTCATTTAAAATTAAATTAAAATGCAGATCCCCCCCAGATGCCAGGACCCAGGCAGTGTGAGTGCCACTGAAAATCAGCTCGCGTGCCGTCTTTGGCATGCGTGCCATAGGTTGCCTACCCCTGTCCTATAATGAGACAATCTGTAGATGTAAAAGAGACCACACAACATAACTTGTAGGATCCTGTTCCTGGTCACATAAGATTGAGTGTCCCCCCTGCCCAACACACAAACACCCACCAAATCTCAGAATTAGGCCCCGATTCTGTAATAGAATCTGTATGGCCAGACCCTTCCTCTATTGTTTTATTTACCCAAACAAACAAAGAACCCAAGTGTATGTGTCCAAGGGCAGAATCCTGCAAGCTACTTGACTACAATGAGAACTCCAATCATTGAGCAACCACACAAGTTCAGGGCCCAGATTTGCAACACCTAGCACTCAAAACACTACTGCACTATAAATATGTAATACTTTCTAGAAGAGAACTTCCACACAATACACAAGTATTAATTTCACATGCTGGCGGTCTCAGCACTGATGGACCTCTGCATATTGATCGAAGTTGCACATTACTACAGCAGCACCATAGAATACAATGGATTAATGAATAATGTAAGAAGGGTTAGAATGTTGTTGTGGAATGTTAACAGCATCAAAATGAATAATCTCATCAAACAGAGAAAAGTTTTTGCTATGTGGCCACAATGGTTTCAGGTATAACATCACTACAGAAAGCAAATGTAGCTGTCAAACTGGCAAGGAATAATTATATTTGTCAAGTAAAGAGTTCCTCATATTTACAACTAGAACAGAGGAGAAATAAAATATTCCACAAAACATACTTGACTTCATGTTAAATTCTCAAGACCCTCTTTAATAGCACAAAAATAACTTTGGTCCTCAAGAATTACTATTACTAATATGCCATGAAATTTCTTTTATTTTTTACCATACAGATTCCTAGGTCATATCTAGTGGGAAGTGATTTTAATTGTATTCTAAATTCCTCGTAAGATAAAAATTTAGACTTTGGAAAGATCTGCCTCAATCTTGCAAAAATAATCTAATAGATTTTCCTTAGTTTTGAGATTTTACATTGCACTAGAACTTTCCACATAGTGAAAAGAGTATTCTCTCTTTCTAGCTCACAGAATTTAGATTAAAATTGTAATTGAAAACTTGTCTGATTGCCAATTCTGGAAAAGAGAAGACTGATAGGGGACATGATAACCATTTTCAAGTATATAAAAGGTTGATACAAGGAGGAGGGAGAAGAATTGTTCTTCTTAACCTCTAAGGATAGGACAAGTAGCAATGGGCTTAAATTGCAGCAAGGGAGGTTTAGGTTGGACATTAGGAAAAACTTCCTAACTGTCAGGGTAGTTAAGCACTGCAACAAAATTGCCTAGGGAAGTTGTGGAATCTCCATCATTGAAGATTTTTAAGAGCAGGTTAGGCAAACACTTGTCAGGAATGGTCTAGATAATACTTAGTCCTGCCATAAATGCAGGGGACTAGACTAGATGACCTCCAGTTCTATGATTCTCCAGTTATTACACTATTAGTAATATAGTGCCTAGAGGCCCAAGCCAATATCAGCCCCACTGTACATATGTAACCCATTGATGAATGGGTGTTACACATACACATGGTGAGAAACACCAAGGAGCTTACAATTATATAGAAAAGACAGTCAAGGCATGAGACTAGAGGCACATAGAGGTCAAGTGACTTGTTCAAGGTCACCCAGCAGGTTAGTGGCAGAGCTAGGCACTGCACAGGCACAGGGTTCCAGTTATACTTACCTAACTTCAGGACTGGGATCCTTGCTAGTATTTTCAAAAAATAAAACTCCTTTCTTTATAGACGTGAAGAAAGGACATTTGTACTTTTGACTAATTTCATACAATGATGCCAAAAACCAACAGCTCATTCAATCATTTACATGTAGCAGAAAATCAAAGCATTGAGAAAGCTGTATTGTACCATTAAAGATGCATCAAAAACTCAATTAAAAGCAACTCAACTTTTTGCTTATGATGCATAGTGTCTCCTGTGACATAAAGGAGTTTCAATAAAATCATTTTTTTAATAAAACAAAAAATTGAGGAGCCTTGTGGAAACTAAACATGTATGGTTGATTACATTGACCTTATAATAGTAGATGTCTGTGCAAACCAGGAGTTTACTCAGCCACAAACTCTAGACCACCATGGTCATTCAGTGGCACAGACAGATAAGACGTAAGATGATAGCTGAAGGGCATATTACAGCATGCAAAGGAGCTTTCTAAAATCCTTTCCACCACTACCACTAATTTAAATAGGATTTAGTCTGAGATGTCAAGCCCATCAATAGAAATGGTTATGGAACATTGACTGAAATTTTGACACTTTTAAAATTTCACAATAAAAATTCATAGAGTGAATGTTTGATGCTTATGCATAATAAAATGTGTACAATACTCCACAGCCCTGAACTTCAGACTGTCAGGATGTCAGATCTCATAAGCTAAGCAATGACAGGGCCAGTCCACAGTGTGTAGATGGGAAAAACCTGATACTGCAGAAAGGGGTGTTAATGTTTCAGTAGGAAAACCCCCGATAGTAACTGTTTTTCTGTTTAGAAAAATGTATCCTCATAATTTCAATTAAAGTACAGTATTCTTCACTTTCTATGCTGAACTGTTGTGGATTGTTGCTATACACTCTTAAACAGCTGCCGCTCCCCATGCCTGAACTGGCTTCAATTCAATGATGTGTAAAGTCAGTCTTATAGATAGTTTGTACAATCTGAAGAGCTCCTGGGATGAAAAGTAATACATGTCATTCATAGTATCACTTGCTTTCTGAAACTGAAATTGGCTACATGAATGAAAACATTCCTGCTTAACAAAAAGACAAAGCACAACTGTCAAATGTTTGGCTATACATCCTAGATTTACAGACACCTGTTGGTTTTGCTATTTTTGGCAACAGAGACTTAAGAGTTCAGTTTAAAGTGTATATTTCACTAGAGCTACAGCAAACCATTCCTGCTGGCAAGTTCAATCAAACAGGCTCTTCTAACCTTGAAACCATTGAAACCACTGTGAAGTGTGAGACTGAGGAAAATATGAACATTGGATATCTCACAGGATACAGTGTAATAGCTGCTGAACTGAAAAAATGGGACAGATTCTGGGGTGCAGCTAAACTACACAGAACACAGATTATGGTGTGTACACAAAGATGGCTTAAACATCACCTTTATACTCCTCTGATCCTGCTGCTGCTCTGGGATCAGTCCCCCTGTGATATGTTAAAGCAGCCTAACAGTTACTCTAACTCACATAGCTGCAACATCCACAGGAGGATGAAAATGCAACCACGGATTGGCACAATGCAAGGGCAGCCTGGTCATGTCCCTTTCCTATGGCTATATCCCTTACCATCACACCCATCAACAGTAGAGCAGTGAGTAGCAGAAGGGCTCCTACATTTGACTCTATACTACCATAAGAGTATCCTTACATTGCAGAGATCCTCCTGGGGCAAGAATACACCACAGGTTCCATGCAACGTAACCAAACTGGATGGGCAGGATATGGTCCAGTATGTTCAAGATAAAACCTCCTGACCCAAAAAGTGATTTGTGCGTCATGATGAGAAGGAAAGTGAGCTTGAGACATGATTGGTAAGTATATTGGAGAGTGTGAAAAAGGAGATGATGGGCAAGTATGAACTATAAAACATCAGACACATTTGTCAAAAGATATTCAAGAGAGTGGGAAGGACTGCATCAAATAGGTCTCCAAAATCATTACGTTCTTTCCAAGATATCTAATAGAAGATATAGGAGCTAGGAATTTGAGATCCAGAAAGAAAAACTGTAAAAAGAGCGCAGTTATGATATCCCATTAAATATCTATCTATCTATCTATCTATCTATAGATAGATAGATAGATAGATAGATAGATAGATAGATAGATAGATAGATATATCTCAGACACGGATAAGGACTGAAATCTATCATTAGTGTCACACAGGGGTAAGTACAGGTAAATGCTAGGAATTAATATGGCCTTAAATGCCAACATATTCACTATCCAGTATAAGCCACTGTTAGATGAGTATAAATAGTCATACTTAAAATTGACCTCTCATCTGTGTGTATAGGGAAAAAAAGGCAACTAAGAAGCAGCAGGTGTCATCGCTATATTGCTTATATTAGGCCAATGGTATCTGACTTGTGCCCCTCAAGGCCAAGAATTGTAGTCCTCAAGGACCACTGTTTTAAGAAAAAAAATATTTATTATTAATAGAAAATGTGTTTCCTGAACCACAGTCTGTGATTTTTGCAGTGAAGTGTTTGCATCATGAAAAGCAAGAAGAAAATCAAGGACAGGGTGGGCCCATTACTCAATGAGGGGAAAAAGATAATAACAGAAAATGTGGAAATGGCAGAAGTGCTAAAGGTTTTTTTCTTTCAGTTTTCACCAGAAAGGTTAGTAACAATTGGATGTCTAAACATAGTGAATGCCAGTGAAAATGAGGTAGAATCTGAGGCTAAAATAGGGAAAGAACAAGTTAAAAATTATTTAGACAAGTTAGATGTCTTCAAGTTAGCAGGGCTTGATGAAATGCATCCTAAAATACTCAAGGAGCTGACTGAGGAGATCTGAGCCATTAGCGGTTATCTTCAAAAATTCATGGAAGATGGGAGAGATTCTAGAGGACTGGGAGAGGGCAAATATAGTGCCAATCTATAAAAAAGGGAATAAGGACAACCCAGGGAATTACAGACCAGTCAATTTAGCTTCAGTACCCTGAAAGATAATGGAGCAAATAAGCAATCAATTTGCAAACACCTAGAAGATCATAAGGTGATAAGTAACAGTCAACATGGATTTGTCAAGAACAAAATCTTGTCAAACCAACACCATAGCTTTCTTTGACAGGGTTGCAAACCTTGGGGGGAGGGGCGCAAAGCAGTAGCTGTGGTATCTTGACTTTAGTAAGGCTTTTGATAGAGCAGTCTACAATCACATGCAATACTGAAACTAGTTAAACGTAGCTGGGGGGTGATGTATACTTGGTTTTGCTGTTGAATCAGGTTTAAAAGAACTGTTTGGGAAACCAAATTATTTTAGTAAGAAAAATCAAGAAAACAGGCAATTCAGTAATCTACCTGCATGCTAACTAATATAACCCTCTATTTTAGAACACGGAGACAGAAGAGCTCAGGCAGAATCTCTTTCCAATAGAATGCTTCACTGAGTATGGCCAATAGGTGGCCTACTGCTATACGTGCTGGGACTAGGGGTGCTGGTGTACTGCTGCACCCCTGGCTTGAAATAGTAACAACAACAACAACCCAAATACATAGTTTCCGCCTTCAGCACCCCCACTATAAAAATTGTTCCAGCACCACTGCCTATTGCATTCTCTGGAAATTCAGGATGGAGCTTTGACAAAAGCAGAACTGGGACATTAAATATTTAGGGCCAATCATGCAAACTCTTACTTACAGGAGTTGTCCTATTAAAGTGAACAAAAACAAGTTGTAAGTAAGTCCATATTTATTTTCTCTATTTGATTCTTTCCCTGTGCATCATGCTTATTCTTCTGAAATTTTTGAAAAACAAACATCTGATTAGGTTTTCACAAAACCTTGATAAGTGTCTTTCCTATAGAACGTGTAGATAGCTTGCCATGTAGTGAGAACAACATATATTTTCTTTCTATATGAAAAAATAAACAACAAAGTAGCAGATTATTATTAGCTTTTAAAAATATATAACAAAAACATTCAGAACATGGAGTGAGAGACAGAAATAGAAGTTCCCAAAACCAGAGAGACAGGCAGTTGCTTACAGTAAAAATAGCCAAGATACTCAGGGGTTCATATTGAAACACTGGGATTTAACAATGTAATTTTCAGTATTAATGAGATGTGTTTCTCTGATCCTGTGTTTCACAATGAAAATGCATACCACACAAGGGCCAAACTCAGTTCTTTATGAAATTAAAACTTCCATTGGATCAGACATTTCTTTGGGTGCAAAGTTTTTCTTTTGGTCATTACTCCAAAATTCCATCAAAGAGAATATTATTACACTAGTTTTGGCTCTGGTGTGCTTTCCTTTGCTTCAGCAAGGTCCTTCCTGACTGACCTTTTAAAAAAAGTATATAGGGAACTGTAACGATAATAACTAGCACTGGTCAGGAATAATTTGACAAAATGTTTTTTCATCAGAAAATGTTAATTTGTCAAAACTGAAACGGTTCATGGAAACCTATTGGTTTCACCAAAACTTTCATTTGGAAGTCAGAGAGAGGAAAGACCTCAAAATAGTCAAGAGCCCAGTGGATAAAGCATTCATCCAGGATGTGGGTCTCCCATATCCCGTGTAAGTTCCCTAACCACTAGCCTATAGGGTCAGTCTCTCTGGCCTAATTAATATTATGTATACAAAGTGGAACAGCTGTGACAGGAGAATGAGACTCTCTAGCACCTGGGCTATTTTGGGATGGTTTTCTCTCTCTGTTTTGCATGAGTGTGAGTGAGAAAGAAACGTGGATAGTTTTTTTTCCCTTTCCAATGCAGAATAAAAACAAATTTCAAAAACTCAATTTTTTTTGCCAAACTGGAATTCTTATATTCCAGCCAGCCCTACGGATAGCTACTGCTCATAACAAGTTTCCTAATATTGATTTTCTGCCTTGGCACTGTTTTACTTTCAAGAAGCTAAGTTGCCATTTTTTTTCATTAATCTGCATCTAGATGGTACATTAATGTCTGATAAAACAATATTGTTCATAGAGTCATAGAAGTTAAGGCCAGAAAGAATCATTTGATCATTTAGTCTGACCTCATGTATATCACATTTCACTGAGTTTTAGTTGTATGGGCCTATAGTAGCATGGCCTAGTGTTTATACATTTTAGCTTGCTTTATTTTAAATGGGATTTTGATTAACAGTGTCTTAAAAACAGCTCTGTCCATAGGTAGGGTTTACTTAACTAAGTAAAAAAGCAACCTTTTACTTAGTTAAGCCACAAACTCCGTTTCCTAAGTTTTTTGCTGTGGTAAAAAAGCCTTAAAGGGTATTTTAAGAAGTTCTGAACAAGCAAGAGGTGTGAATGAGCTAGAAGCAATGATCGTTTTCATAGGCCATAAATCAAGTCCATGGAAGTGGAGGATAGGAAGTAAGCTGCACCACTTAATCATTAATCCAGCAGAAGGGTTTAAAGCATCTTCTGTGGAATTATCTCCTATTGAACCCATGCTTTTATATTTTTGAAACTAAGCGCATGCCTATGTTCTAAGACAGTTATAGTAAAAGAACTGCCAGCGGGAAGGGCAGCTCAAAACAGATCAAAAGTTAAGACTGATCTCAAATTACTAGGATTAGACCATGTTGTTGGGGTGCATGACATGTGACCTTCCGATCCACTGGGAAAATCTCCTGAGAGGTAACATGGGGTGCAACGAGGTCGAACTGCAACCTTAAAAGGTAAAGATAAATGCAGAAGACTTGTTCTCTGTGAGGCCACCACAACACCACGAAGGATGGCTGATGCCCTTACTTTTTCCTGAACCAGTCCTAAGGAAAGTAGGGGCCCAGACCATCACAGGCCATGTCTGTCAGCCCAGTCAATTACCCTGATGAAGCCTGCTGTGCAATGTAAGATATCAGCTAGAAGATATCAGCCTGGTCCCCAAATTGCAACAACCCTACAACCAAGCAAACTGAAGAGCAGATCTTTTAAAGAAACTTTATTTTTTTTCTTTAATATAGTTGCAGGGGCACCCTCAACTAATAATTCTGATTTTTCTAACCTTTCCAAAGTGAGAAAAGAGAGTGTGTAAGTAGTAGCATGTGCATGTTAATCTATAGGAGAAAGGCACCATTAATTATTTACCAATCCAAATTATAAGCATGTCCTACCCCTCAGGGTGTAACCTAGGTTCTTAAAAGTGTTAGTGTTATACTACTCTGCAAGCAAGGGGAATCCCAAATTGCTGTATTGAAATAGAGAAGTTAATTAATAAATAATGCTTTGAAGGGGTGCAGTAATATTTCAAGGGCTGAGAAAGAAACTATGCCTTCTTGAGTGTCTGGGGTTAGTGTGTGTAAGGTTCATTGGTATTACATTGACCTCATGATCTGATTGTGTTGATTTGATCAACTGTTGATCCTATTTCCTGTTATTGTTAATTCACTGAGTTATTAATTTAATCCCACCTGTGGCCTTGATTTGACCATTGCACTGCCCCATCTTCAATTCATTTAGGGAAATTATATTAACTTAGCCATAAAGGTGTTTGTTTTGTTTATATTTGCTTGTTAATTCTCTTTTAAAAAATCCATAAAAATTACACCATACTGGTCTCTCTCTCCAAACAGCAACAAGGCTAAACAACCTCAATCGCAAAGGTGCTACTGAATTAATGTTTTATTACACTTACACAGTTACCCCTGCATTGATCCCAATAACTTGTGTTGATTAAGGCATAACTTGTGTCCAGTGAGTCATTCTAGATTTACAAATGAGCAGAATTTGGCCCAATATCTGTTGGTCAACAGTGATCTTAAGAATTTTATATTTGTCCTAGGTAACAAGCAGCTATTTCTTGCGAAGTATTGACATTGGTTATAAAAAGTAAGCATTTTACTTACTGATGATTACAATTAAGCTAGTGGTCAATATCTAAATCTTTCCTACTCCAGTTTTTGAAATGCAGTGTGTTTTAGTGCATCCAGGAAACTGGGAATACCAAATCAAGGCAAAGAGAGACTAGACTGAGCAAATTTTCCACATACAGCTCTACCAAAGCACCTCAGTCCTAACCTGGAACACTCTCACAATTCTAGAACTGGGTAGAGTCCAAGCAAATAAAGACAGATGACTTTGAGCAGCATATATTTCAATCTGGCAATTTCACCATCAGAGTTCAAGCAATCCATCTTTAAATCACTGTCATCGATTGGTCTATCAGCCCTCACAGAGAGAGCACCGATCACAACACGTCAGATGTGTTGTTCTAGCTAGTCCTCCAACTACCTGCTGGCCAGGCTTTCAGTAGCACCGGACACCCGATTGACATAGCGCACAGCAGCCTAGAACTCCTGAGCGATCCGCCAACTGCAGCCTCCCAAGCAGCTGGGATTACAGGCACGCGCCACCACACCGGGCCTCCACCTTTAAATAGAAGGGGAAAATGGGGAGGGAAAAACAGGTATTTATAATGTTTATGTTCTTATGTACCATCATAAGTGCCTTAACAGAGAAATCTCCTCTTATTTTACTTGGTACACCCCTCCTGTCATCTTATATCACCTCTATGGTGAGCCCTAATATAATCTTACTTTAACTTATCTTTTCTTACAAATTACTGTTTAAATATAATAAATAGCAATGATTTCTAGGTCACATGTCCCTGATTATCTTTTCAGGTCTATACTTCCTTTTGGCCTGCAGACTTTCAGCTCATACGTTGATCACCCACACGTAATTACTTTGAGCAATATAAACAAATGGATTTAAACAATTTAAGCTTAGAAAAAAATAAATGAATGAAACTGGACTGATACTACCCCATTTTTCTGTATGGCTAGGAGCTAATCATGTAACACACTTTCAGCATGTCATTTCATCTGACAAGTAAAATGCTGCAAAGCTTACACAGAAACTAAACTGAGACCCATCTGACATAACAAAATTCAGAACTTTGTACAACTCTAATGTGAATGCCTTGGATTTTCATTCATAGTGGTAACCAATCTCATCTTCATACTGCTGTTCTTGAATAAAATTTACTTCATTAATCTATTTAGGAAACACCTTTATTTCTTCAAATTACTATCAGTTGCCTGTATAAACACATTTGTGATACTGAAACATCTGCTTGATCCCTGATTGCAAGTGACCTCACTTCCTTGGGCTATCTTTCAGTGAAATACTGCCAGATTCGGAAAGCCTTACCTCATGTTGAGTCATACTTTACCAGAAGTCCCACTGACGTCAATAAAAACACCTCTGGAGTAGAACAATGTCAAAAAAATTTTTTAAAAAGGTTAGGACCAAGGGGATGATCTTTTTTTTTCCTGAACATGTTTCCCCATTTTTCAACCAGTTTTACTGAGGAGTAAGGTGCTACTCACTGCAGGTCAATCTATCAGAATCTGGCCCATAATGAATAATTAAATCTTCTAATGCATAATTTAATCATCTAATGCAAACATACAAATTAGACATTTGTACTTTTAAAGTGTACATTTGTAACATATTGACCGATCAGTGCCCAGCCACCTATATTTCATCCAGGTGTTGATTTCAGACAGCTACTGAGACAGCTGAAAGATGTACAGTGAAATTTAAGTAGCCAAAAATAATTACCAAAGGGAATTGCCATAAGCAAAGCAGTCATAAGGACAGTTCGTTTAAAAACAGGAACTTTTACAGCAAGGCAAATAATCCCATACACTGCTATAGATTCAGAGAAACATGGGGGAGGCTGGTGTGCCATTACATCATTGCTTCTGAAAGTCTTTACATTACCTTTGAGGCCTCAGGCACCTGGAAAGGTTTGGGGGAGAGTTTGGGACTGTACAATGAGCATATTCGCTAGATGTTATTGCTAAAGGTCAAGTTATATTCTACTAATCCTTGGGTGCACAAAAAAAAAAGGGGGGGGGAGAAGCTCTCCCCTGCACAACAGCAAGGGGGTTAGACTAGATAACCCTTCTAACCCTATGATTCTAAAGCACCGTTGCTATCCTTTTGCTCCCAGAAGAACAAGACATCTCAAAAGGGTGGAGAGGGGCACAAAAGATAAAGCTGAGGTTCCCCACAAACCAGTCAGCAGACCTGCCTGGCTGCACAGTAGAGAGTATGCTACATTCCCTGAAGGGGAATGATGTAATGACACACCAGCCTCCCCAATATTCATCTCAATCTGTACTAGTTTATGGGGTTGGTTGTTTTCCTCTTCATACTATTTTATTGTGGGATTAGCTGACAACATATTCTACATCTGTGGCATCATCACATTTATCCCACTATTCCTCTATCTCATTTCTTGGGACGGGGATTATTTTTTTACCTCTAAGTCAATGATAATAGTTCATTTTTAAATAACACCACAAAGATCAGTGAAGCAAAGAGAAGCAACAATTATAAGAGTGTCCAAGATGAAATTAGTGGCATTAGTATAAAATAAAAAGTAAGAAAACTGGGATTTTGTGGCCGGGGATTAAGGATTTATTTCACTATCTATAGGCAGCACGATGTGTGGGAGCATGGAGAGGGTAGATATATTATACTCCCTAGAAGAAAAGAGAGTAGGTAGAAAATGAAGTTCTCGGTTCTGCCATGGATTCTAGTGCCAACAAATCATCAACAGAATCAGAGGACAACAATGTGATATTGATAAAGAAAGCAGAGGCTCAGCATAAACCAACTTTTAAAATAAACCTTACGAGTTTGAGAAAGAAAGAGGATGGAGAAAAGATCTGCCTTTGGTAAGAGCAAGATGTACGTGCCTTCCTTGTGTACCTTTACCAAAGAGAATGAAAAGACAAATCAGCTGCTGTGTGGGTTGCCTTCCTTTAGATAAAAAGGGTGTCAACAACGTAACATGCTGTTTATGTAGAAAAGCAGTATGCTAGAGAATAAAGTCCATGCAGGCAACATTTGTTACAAGAAGTCACTTGGAAAATAACTGTGCAGTAACATAGGAAAAGCATTTTTGCCACATATTACACAGTAGTGTATAATGGGAGACAATGGCTACAGAATTCAATCTCAGGAGTAAAATCAAAACCAGAACCACCCCAACACTTGTATGGTATAATATTCATTATCCCTTTCTGACTCAACTCAAATTTTATTTATATAATGTGAGTATAATTTTTTTTGAAAAATTCTGAAATTTTATTTTTTTGAGCATTAATACTAATAGCTTATTGGTCTTTGAGGGTGGTGTATGCACTCTACAATGATCAATGCCTATTAGCACAGCTGGTCAAAAAATTAAAATTTCAGATTTTTTTCACAAAGAAGTGGGGCATCATTTTTACAAAAAATGTTTCCACTTTTCAACCACATCCACCTTTGAAACTTACTCCTTTCCAGCTCTAAGTTCCATAGTTCTATGATTATTATACTCCTAAAATATTAGGAGATATAAAAAAATGCAGCCACTCTTATCCTAGAGAAACAACTGGGCCTGAAGCAGGGCTGATAAAATGAATGTTTTGAAACAAGGTCCTTAGGGTTGCCAACACTCCAGGATTGGCCTGGAGTCTCCAGGAATTAAAGATTAATCTTTAATTAAAGATTATGTCATCTGATTAAATCTCCAGGAATACATCCAACCAAAATTGGCAACCCTAATGGTCTTACTTATTTCATATATTTCATCATATATATTATTTAATCAAACTTCATTTTAGAAAAATAAAGTCCATCATAACCAGAATAACTTTCACAACACTAACACCATCATCTACATGTACCCCACCCCATATATCTATCAGTAGAGTAGTCGGGGGGGAGCAGGGGGAGCAGCCACTCCCACGCTGAGCAGAAGTGGCGCCTTTTTTGTGCTCCGGCATCTTTTGCTCCTGTGCTACAGGCGGGGTGGGCAATTTTTTTTGCTCTGGCGCCTTTTCCTCACGGCGCCTTTTTTCCTTCCGACGCTTTTTGCTCCCAGCACCTTTTGCTCCGGCGCTACCAGTGGAGCGGAGCTAAAAAAGCACTCACTCGCTGGCGCTCCAGCTGTTCGGACCTGGAGCGAGTGAAGGACCCGCCACCGAAGTGCCGCCAAACAGCTGGAGCGCCGCTGGATGAGTACAAAGGGAGGCGCCTTTTTATAGCTCCGCTCCCCCTGTGCTCTAAACCTGGCTATGCCACTGATATCTATACACACACACACACACACACACACACACACACACACACACACACACACACACACACACACACACACACAAGAAACCCTGCTCCAGAATTTCTGTAACCCAAAAAGGGAGCAGAGCCAGAGACTCCATTAGGTACACTAGGGGCTTTACTATTGTCAATCTAATTTATGTGGAAGCTGCTCAGAAACTACAGTGATGAGTAGCAGTATAAAACTCTAAGATAAAGAGATAAGACAGATAAATGCTTTCAGGTTAAAAAGAGCAAATTAGATTATAAAACTGTGTACTTCAATAAAATGAAGACTTAAGAAGTATGACAGTCAGTTCTGCGGACTTTCCAAAGACCAAAAATATATACAATTTCTCGTTTCTCCCCTTCCCACCATTAGCAGTATCAGACTTAGTTGTGTGCTTATGCATTTAGTAGAAGTGCTTTGCCTTCCCTCCAGCCAACCTGACTCCTGATTGCTTACTAAACATTACAGGTCAGATTCCACCATCAAGTTAGGAGTAATTTATTTCTCAAGTGGCCCCACTGAAATCAGTAGCAAGCCCAAAAATGCAAGACAATAGTTCCCATAAAAATGATTGATGTTTCTTTTGCAACTAATTACAATACAATCACCATGATTAAGTAGATACTTGTGTTAATACACAAATTCTCTCCCCCAATGGAATAGTGAAGTTCTCTGTCTAACACACCGAGAACTGGAAAGTCACTGGTAATAATGAGTGACTATGGCTATAATTCTCCACTCCGTCTGGAATATGCTAACCATAGAATTACGGTGTCACTCCAGTGATCAAATGTACAAATTAAACTCTAAAGCAATAAATAAAAAATATTTTTTTTAAAATCTCAATTTGTACATTTACTTCTAATTTGTTGTGCACTTGCTTATATCTCAAAACAGAATCTTACCTCAAAAAGTGAAAGGAATAATAAAAAAAAGTATTTTACAGCTTTTGGCTTTCCTGTGTTATTTAAACTCTGGGGTAGAAGTTTACATATTTAGGTGTAATGATGTAGTAATTCCAGAAAAAAACAAAAAACAAAATACCAAATCTAATTTAGTTTTAGGAGACAAAGTCCAGAGCACTGAGATTAACAATATCCAGTCACATAGGAATATAACAGCAGTTGTCAACAATAGATAATATGGAAAAAGAAGAATTTACATTACTATAGCACCTAGCAACCATGGTCATGGCCCAGGACCCCATTGGGCTAGGTGCTGTACAAACATAGAACAAAAAGATAGTCCCTGCTCCAAAGAGCTCACAATTTAAGAATAAGACAAGATGTGCTCAAGTGTTTTGTAGGCAACATGGCAAAGGAGGGATTTGAAGGACAATGAATAGCTTTGCTGATATTTATGGGGTGCTCCTCCCAAGTGTGAGGGGCAACCTGGGAAAAAGCACAGAAGTGCTCATTTGGAAATTTAACAAATGGGTGATGAAAACAGGCATCATGGGTCGATCGGAGGCAGGAAATAACATCTCAATAGTGATTGAGAGATGATAGGTACTGTTGAGGTAGGTCATAAAGGGCCTTGAATGTGAAGACAAGCAGCTTAGGTTTGATGCAACAGAGAAGGAGACGCCAATGGAAGGATGCAAAGAGAGAGGTGACAATCAA
Source organism: Chelydra serpentina (assembly GCA_037349315.1). Taxonomy (NCBI): domain Eukaryota; kingdom Metazoa; phylum Chordata; order Testudines; family Chelydridae; genus Chelydra; species Chelydra serpentina. Next base: position 21,816,850 of record JBAIAC010000019.1, read on the forward strand.
AGCAACAGGCTAGGGAAATGATCTTTGCAGCAGTATCCTGGATGGATATGATAAATCCAAACTTGCAAGGCCAGAGAACAGGATGGTGCAGTAATCAAGATGTTAGATGAGAACTCAGTTGATAGTTTTAGCTGTGTAGATGAACAGAAAACGCCATATTTTAGTGATGCTATGCAGAAAGAACCTACAAGACTTAGACACATCCAGGATGTGAAGACCTAGAGAGAGGTCCAAGAAAAAATGACACACACACACACACACACACACACACACACTCTACAGGCCTGGGTGAAGGGCAGGATAGTAGTGTTGATCACAGTGATCAAGAAAAGAGAAAGGAGGGAAGGCTTGGGGAAAAGATTAAGAGCTCTCTTTTAGCCATGTTGCGCTTGAGCTGATGGTTGAACATTCGTGAGGAGATGTCAGAGAGACAGGCTGAAATTATAGTTTGGATAGGAGGCAGTCTGATGTAGAGAGGTAGATCCGTGAGTCATCAGCAGAGAGATAACTGAATTTGTATTTGTGGATGAGATTACCAGAGATAAGGTATAAAGGGAGAAGAGAAGGGGACCAAGAACTGAGCCCTACAGAACCCACACAGAAAATTGGAGAGGTAATGAGGAAGATAGTCTTAAGGACACATTGAAGGAATGATTAGAAAGGTCGGAAGAGAACCTGAACAGAATTACAGAAGCCAAAGGAAGGACAAGCAAGAATAGAAGACAGCTGCCAGGTCAAGGAGGATGAGGATGGAGTCCATAAATTTATACTTTTCCACATCATGTGTGGGAAAGTGTTGCTTTCAAGAATCTTATTTTGTATTTCTGGTTAACACTTGAATAATTCTGTAGTGGAGAGATATACAAGCATCTTCCCCCAACTTAGTGTTGCCAAGTTATTAGTAAATTAGCATACTTGTTAAACTGGTCTAATATAAGCCTTGGAGGTCAACGAATACAGAATGGTTAAATTCTTCAGAGACAGGTGTTACAGCTTACAGCATGCTTTAGATGAATGCAAGGGAAATGCCTTTAAAGGTATGAGAAGAAAGTACTTTGTTACTAATCGTTAATGTTACTCCTTCTGAGAGCGGAAGTAAAGCTAAGATTTTCACCTTGAGCAAACCAGTTCCTGAGCAGCATGAGCGTCACTCTGGACTCAAGCAGTCCATTGTAAATGAAAATCAATGAAATTTTGGGAATGGAGAATTACTTAGGGACAGATTATGACTCCCTTACTAATATTAATGAGTAGTTCAACTGGAAACAATGGAACCTCTTAGGGGGGGAAACTGTTCACCTGTGTGATTATGGGGGAAGAGAAGGGTCACAAATTAGCCCTTAGTTTATATATAAAACTCTTATTAAATAAAATTCCTCAATTCATTATAGTCAATTTGAAAATGCAAGAGGCCATTGTTAGTTATTTCTATCATTAAATTCATGCACAGTTAGGAGAACTTGAAATTAAAGGACTAGTAGGATTGGCTAGAACAGTGGTTCTCAACCAGGGGTACCTGTACCCCTGAGAGTACGCAGAGGTCTTCGAGCGGGTACATCAACTCATCTAGATATTTGCCAAGTTTTACTACAGGCTACATTAAAAAGCAGTAGCAAAGTCAGTAGAAACTAAAATTTCATACAGATAATGACTTGTTTATACTGCTCTATATACACTGAAATATAAGTACAATATTTATATTATAGTTGATTTATTTTATAATTATATGGTAAAATCAGAAAATAAGCCATTTTTCAGTAATAGTATGCTGTGACACTTCTGTATTTTTATGTCTGATTTTGTAAGCAAGTAGTTTTTATGTGAGGTGAAACTTGGGGGTACAGAAGACAAATCATACTCCTGAAAGGAGTACAGTTGTCTGGAAAGGTTGAGAGCCACTGGGCTAGAACTAGGCACATTGTATACAATACAGTTAGATACAAGTTCCTTTCTGTATAACTCTCCCTGAGTACCTTCTCTGACCTGCAAGGGCTTTGGATCAGTCCCTACTTTTGACATCTTTTTGAGAAAGGTTTCAAGCCACTGAAGTCAATGATCATGTCCATAATGCCAGCTGGAAGGGATTATTGCAATGATGGAGAACAGGGCTTGGAAAAAACAGTTACCTACCTTTTCATAACTGTTCTTCAAGATGTGTTGCTCATATCCATTCCATTTTAGATGTGTGCGGGCCCATGTGCACAGTTGTTGGAGATTTCTGCCTTAGCGGTATCCGTAGGGCCAGCTGCGGTGCTCTCTGGAGTGGCACTCCCATGCGGCGGTATATTAGGCACCACTGGCCCTGCGCCCTCTCAGTTCCTTCTTGCCAGCAACTCCAACAGAGGGGTAGGAGGGCGGGAAGTGGAATGGACATGAGCAACACATCAACAAAAAACAACCGTTTTTTCTTAGAGTGCTTGCTCATGTCGATTCCATTTTAGGTGACTCACAAGCAGTATCCATGGAGGTGGGCTTGGAGTTCACAGCTTAGCGGCTTGCAGTACTGCCTACCAAAGCCAGCATTGTCCCAGGCCTGCTGGGTCTGTTCATACCTTTACATCCCACTATGCACTGACGACCAGGTGGCCACTTTACATATGTCCTGGGTAGGCACATGGGCCAGAAAGGCTGCCGAAGAATCCTGCGCCCTGATAGAGTGGGCGGTGACGATCGCCAGGGATGGCACTTGTGCTTGGTAATAGCAGAAGTGATCCAAGAAGTGATGCAGGCAGTGATCCAAGAAAAAATTCTTTGAGTGGGTACAGGGCAACCTTTCATTCTGTCGACCACAGCGACAAATAATTGTGTCGACTTACGGAATGACGTGGTCCTGTCAATGTAGAAGGCCAGAGCCCTCCTGACATCCAGGGCATGTAGCCTATGCTCCTCCTCTGACTTATGTTGTTTCAGAAAGAGGACTGTTAAGTAAATATCCTGACTCGAACAAAACTGAGACACTACCTTGGGAAGAAAAGCTGGGTGCGGCCTTAACTGGACCTTGTCCTTGAGAAGACCGTGTATGGCAGCTCCAAGGTGAACACCTAAATCTCTCATACTCAGCAGGCCAATGTCACTGAGACCAGGAATGCGAAATTCAAGGAAAGAAGGAGAGAACAGGAAGCCAGAGGCTTGAAGGGAGGACCCATGAGCTGCGACAGCACCAGATTCAAGTCCCACAGCAGGACGGGGTCCCTGACTTAAGGGTAGAGGTGCTGTAGGCCCTTGGGAATCTGGCCGTGATAGCCTGAGCAAAAACCGACCTGCCCTTGAACTGCAGATGGAAGGCTGAGATGGCCGCTAGATGGACCTTGGTCAATGAGAGGGACAAGCCCTGGAGCTTGAGATGCAGGAGATAGTCCAGAATAAGTTCCAGCGAAGCCTGCTCAGGACAAACACCTTTGTCCACAGTCTAGCAGGTGAACCATTTCCACTTGGCCAGGTGGGTTGCTCTGGTGGAGGGCTTCCTACTTCCCAACAGGACACCCTGAACCTCAGCTGAGCATTGCTGCTCCTGCTCATTTAGCCACGCAGCAGCCAGGCAGTCAGATGTAACGCTGCCAGGTTGGGGTGCAAAAGACTGCCGTGGTTCTGGGACAACAGGTCCGTCCTGAGCGGTAGCTGGAACAGGGTTGCCACCGAGAGGTCCAGCAGAGTGCTGAACCAGTGTTGGTGCAGCCACGCCAGCACTATGAGAATGACCCTCGCCGTGTCCTGTTTGATCTTCATGATGACCTTGGGTAGCAATGACACTGGAGGGAAGGCGTACATCAGTGTCCCCGACCGTGGGAGCAGAAAGGAGTCTGACAGGGATCCTCTGTCCATGCCCCCAATCGAGCAGAAGACATGGCAGGATGTGAACAGGTCCAACTGGGGAGTTCACCACCTGCGAGAGAGGGAACTGACCACCTCCGGATGAAGGGATCACTTATGGCGAGATGAGAACATCCTGCTGAGGCGATCTGCCAAAGCGTTCTTGGTCCATGGAAGGTGATCAGGATGGATGTACTACAGACAGAAGTCCCAGAGCCAGAGGGCTTCCTGGCAGAGGGTGGATGACCTGGCTCCTCCCTGCCTGTTGATATAGAAGATATGTCAGTTGATATAGCTGTGTTGTCCGTCAGGACCTGGACCATCCTCTCTTGAATCTGAGTAGAAAGGCTTGGCAGGCTAATTGACCCACCTTGAATTCCCTGACATTGATATGCAGGGAATGATCGCGACTGGACCAACGACCTTGAGTGCTGAGCGCGCCCAGGTGGGCTCCCCATCCCAGATCCAAAGTGTCGAAGACAAAGGTCACCGACAAGGCTGGGGCTGTGAAGGGAACTCCTTCCAGCACCGACGTGGGATCCTGCCATCAGATGAGGGATGACAGTACGCTCTCCAGAATCCTGACCACCCAGTCCATGCTGTGTCAGCTGGGGATATAGACCAACGCCAGCCACACCTGAAGGGGTCTGAGGCAGACCACATCAGTACATGCTGCCATGTGGCCCAACAGTCTCAGGCACATGTGGGTGGTGGTGAGCGGGTGGGCCCGCAGGCCTGCGATGAAGTCTGCCATGGCCTGGATCCAAGTCTCAGGGAGGAAAACCCTGGCATGAATGGAGTTGAGGACTGCTCCAATTAATTCTATGTGTTGTACTGAGATTAAGGTTGACTCTCATTGATTATCAACACCAGGTCACTACAGGTGGAACATACTAGATCGAGATGCCTCCACAACTGATCCGGGGACCGGTCCCTTATCAACCAGTCATCGAGGTACGGATATATTTGGATTCCCCAATGTCTCAGGTAAGCAGCCACTGGCGCTATACACTTTGTGAACAATCTTGGGGCCGATGAGAAACCTAAGGGCATTGCTGTGAACTGGAAATGGCACTGGCCCAACATGAAGCAGAGGAAGCACCGGTGCCCCAGGAAGATGGAAGTATTTTAAATCAAGGGTGGCATACCAGTCTCCCAGATGCAGGGAGGGAATGATGGAGGCTAGGGAAACCATGCGAAACTTCAACTTCTTGAGAGACTTGTTGAGGTGACACAGGTCTAGGATGGGGCCTGAGGCCCCCCCTTTGCCTTTGGTATTAGGAAGTAGCAGGAGTAAAATCCTCTTCCTTACATGTTCCGAGGAATCATTTCCACTGCCCACAAGGGCAGTGGGTTTTCGACCTCCTGAACGAGGTGTTTCTCGTGAGAAGGGTCCCTGAAGAGAAACGAGGAAGGGGAGTGGAAGGGATGGTCAGCTATAACTTCAGGGTATAGCCCGACAAAACTGTATCGAGCACACAGCGGTCTGAGGTAACGCAACATCAGGCCGACCGGAAAGGGCAAAGGCAGTTGAGGAAAGGGAGGGATGGATCCAGTACTTTCGTTGGGAAACCGTCTTCAAGCACACCCTCAAAATGACTACTTCTGGCCTCCCTGACTTCTGTGAGGGTCAGGTTGGGCAGCTGGGTGGGAAGAGGATGGGCAGCCTCTTAGGCCCCTTATCCTTGTCCTTCCTCCTGTAGGAGACAGATCTGGGAGCCCCCCAGGACCTAGACTGCGACATAGGAGCAGGAGACGGTGGTCGGAACAGCTTCCTGGACTTCTGAGGGGTGTGCAAGCCCAGGGAGCGGAGGGTGGTTCTGCAGTCCGTAAGCCCATGAAGCCTAGAGTCAGTCAGCTCATAAAAGAGCCCCAAACCCTCAAATGGGAGGTCCTGGATCGTGGCTTTCATCTTCTGGGACAGCCCAGAAGCCTGCAACCAGGAGCTGCGTCTCACAGCCACCGTCGATGTGACCACCCTGGCAGCCGAGTCTCGGTGCTGGGGTGTGATGCGCCGCTTTGGCCTCCACCTCAGTACAGTGATCTGATGGCGGTGCCGCAGCCAGCTTGTCCGATGTGGCCAGGAAGGGCTCGGAGTATTTGACTGGCATCACCGGCACCCCCCATGGGTTCCAGTACTGCCACTGGGGGCAGGGGTGCCACTGTCCCTGCTGCATCGGCACCGTGTCCGGTGCCTTCCCGGTCTCCCGCGTTGGAGGAGAGTTGCCCCTTCTCGGGGACAGGCTGAAGTCACATCTGACCCTGACCACTGACCCTCTGAAGACCACGATGGGGCTGTTGACCCTGGTGGCTGATCGTCTGGGTGACTGAGTAGCACCGCTTGCCTGAGGAACGGTATCAGCGCAAATGAGACCGGTACCAAGATCCCGAATGAACAAACCCTCCAGGACGACGACTGACGAAGAGACCGCCTGTGAGAGGGTGACTGGCTCTTCAGTGACCTGTGGCCAGATGTTTGCTAGTATGGGGATCAGTGCCTCAAGTCTGGAGTCTCATGCCTAGTAGGCGGGGATCTCATTGGGGACCTAGGCCTCCTGGCCAGAGAGCTGGGCTGCACTGCTGGGGTCTGAGGTCGTGGCAAAGGAGGCCTGAGCCTGCAGTCTGGTGACTAGGGGTGTTCCCTGGGCCCCAGGAATACTATTTATTTGCCACATTTATAAAGTACTTTGAGATTTTAGAATGAAAAGTGCTGTATAAATGCAAAGCATTATTATTATTACCGTGATTTTCAGAAGAGCCTGAGTGAATTAGGCATCCATCTCCTATTGAAATTTCATGGGAGTTGGGTGTCAAATCCTTTAGGCTCCTTTGAAAATCATAGTCTATCACAATAGGTCCAAATTTACCAGTTTTATAAGTAGGTGCATCTCCATTCACTTCAGTGCAGTTGGCACGTTTATGCCAGTGGTAAATTTGGCCCACACTTTATATCGGATTATCTGACAGTATGTGAACTGCATTTTCCCATGTAACTCATTTCAATCTGAATGGTTAAACTGAATCCATGAAGCTATTATCTAACTAGCTAGCCATATACTGAGACACATGCTTTCCAAACGTTTTAAATGACACCAGTCATTTGAGTGGCTTTTGGAAACAATCCTATTTTTTAAAAAATGTTTAGAGAAAGTTTTTAAAATATCACATATACAACATAATTTGTTTTGAAGGAGTCATACTTTTCTGCCTCTAAGCTCTTTACTACTCCCTCATCTTATTTGCACTGCTGGAGATCTTTAAACCCACTCTCTTCAGAGTTAAAAACAACATAACAAGGTTAGGCTGAGAGCCAGCAAATCAACTGTATGTCAATGAATTTTCTGAATTTTAATTAGAATGTCAATTTTATAAGGCCTCCATTTTTTGATTACGCAGAGAATGCTATTATTTTTCTTACCATATCAGCAAAATAATTCACTATTTTAAAAGTATATTGCAAGATAGGAACAGTAAAAATTTAGTAATGATTGGATAGGCTGTAGAAAATTATCAACAGACAGTTCTTTCAGAACAATATATATTCATTTAAACAAGTTCAAAAATAGATATGCTAAAAAAAAGATAGCCATTCATACCAAGTAACGGAGAGGAATTTGATAAACAAGAGAGCATATACTTTGTAATCCTTTACCTAAGTAAGGAATTACTGGTGCATTTGACCGACACTGGCTTTACCATCTTCATCATAATCAGTTCTTCAAGGAAAACAGGTTTCTTGGTCATGTCTACCATAGCCTTGTAAAGCAAATATTTTTTCCAGGCTCTGATTTGGCATAATGGCAAGTGTGTTGATTTACTTCTCTTTATGTGCTCATTGTTGGTAGGAACCAGATTATCTAGTTTATGTGCTCTTACCTGTACACATGTTAAGGTTCAAGCCTTTTCTACATGCAAAGTGAACACGGATAGTCTTCTTTCTGCCTTTATCACAGTAGGAAAGACATCAAATGTCACGTTGTTAACAAGGCACAATTACACACACACACAGCATCAGCGTGTAGGCTGCAAGTAGAATGAAGGTTTTATGTTAAGTGCATGCTGTAAATATAAGTAAGTTAGCATTAACCTATCTACTTTCAGAAAAATTCCCTAAAGGAAAAAAAATCTAGTTAACTGTTGATTAGATGCATTATGTGCTTTAAGCAAGTTTCTCACTTGTTAAATTAAGTGTACAGCCTGTATTATTGTATTTATGCTTGTATATGTCACATTACATATATTGCTAATTCCACTTTCTGCCAGAGCTTTACACAGGTCACGTTTGTGCTGTGTTCTGTTCAGTTATTCCATGGCCAATTGAGGTTTCAAATGCTTACTCTACTATAACCTCTCTCTCAGTCCTACTCAAGAAGTGTTTCTCCAAATTTCTCCACCTAATGTAGTATGTGGGTTAATCGTTTAGTAGTGTAGTGGTTGGTTACCCAATAGTTTGGAGAAGAGTTTGGCACAGAATAGGTCAGTATAGCATTCAGCCACATTCCATGGCATTCCATACTATTATGCATTCCACACTTCCATAATACTAAGGTTAGTGGGGGAGTGGAGAGTTTAGTTAGGGGATGGCTTTTGTTGGGGAATGGTAGCTGTTAGACAATAGTTGGTTAATGATCTCTCTAAAATATGTCTAAGGAACCTCAAGTTTTACACTGGGGAACTTTTAAAAATAAATCACAATACATTTTAAAAAGTAAAATTCTGTTTATATATTTTAAATTAAACACTAACTCACAAAGCATTAAAAAAAACCAATGACAATATTGCCTACAAAACAGTGGATATTGTTAGTAATGCTTTAATGTCCATTAGTTACATGACTATTTGCTGATAAGCAACATTTCTTCTGTTAGGTTGAAGAAACTATTAAAATACAGTTACAATAATAATTTGCTTAATTGTATATGGGGAAATGAAAATGTATCCATATTTTTGAACAAAAGGTGACCTGATTATACCTCTTATAAGTTGTACATGTTTCTTCCACTCAAATATGATGTATAAAAGAATGAAGAAAGCAAAATTATGTCTTTTTTAAAAAAATGATTACACAATACCTGGGCACAATCTGGCACATCTTTAATTATGCATGCAGTCAACTGAAACCAATGCGACTGTTTCCCTAATTATCTACACATGTGCGGTATGCATGATAAACCAAGACTTGTCAATCGTATTATATGATTTATATTAATTTCTTATTTTATTGCAGAAAAATATATAACAATAAAAATCAGTATGTATTTAGCATGAACTTCAAAATATGAAATACTACCGTGAAAACAAGAATGGCCTGCTGAATTTTCACCATGTATGTTCCATACTTAGCCAAGTTATCTGTGGAGATACTGTGGTTTACATAAAACATCAAGTTACCAGACTTTCTGGAGCTTCCACAGCCTGAGTGTAGATTTGCAGAAGTCCTGACTATCAAGGCCAACATTTTCAAAAGTTACTATTGACTTTGGGTGCCTCAATATTTGGATGCCCAAACTAAGATACTGTAAAAGGGGACTTATTTTCAGAAGGTGATGGTCAGCACTGTCTGCAAATAAGGTCTCTTTAAGGTGTCTTAAAATGAGCACCCAAAATCATTTGTAATTTTTGAAAATTTAAACCTGGGTCTTCTCTGCAGAAGGAGAAGTTTAAAACTTTCTATTGTTTTAGCAAAGATGTTTCATATTGAAAATTCAAACAAAATACTTTTTTGCATATTTTTCAATTGTGATGTTAAAATCATATTTAATATTATAATTATCTAATATCTTAAAACACTTATCAGATACCATCAAAATGCAAGATGTATTCCCAAAGATCAATGCCCGAGCCATTAAACAAACAATGAGGTATTCAGTGATTTTTTTAATCCAGTACTTTAGTAGTATTTCTCACATCTTTTCCAGTTAACATGACTTTGTAGTACAAACATAGAACATCAGCTCTAGCCAGAAATAGGAGGAGTAGAAGTAGGAGAAAAGAATGTCACATGATTGCTTTACAAACAAAATGCAGCTTATTATAGGTAGCAAAGCAATGCTGTATTCCAGGTTGCTTGCTTCAAAATTTAGAAAGAAATTACCAAATTATCTTAAAAACAAGTTGTTCAGCTTTAATTATTAGTAAATAGAAACCTTGTGGTTTTGACTGTTGTAAGCTATCTTTTAAGAAGTGCTAATTTGTATTCTTGGCCAATTTGTAATGGAAGATAAATGTGTATGCAGCTACCTGTATGGAAATCATTCTCTAGCATTGCTTCTCATATGTTATCAGGAAATATTAGAGGGAAGAAACCTTCCTTAGAGCAAGGCATTGTCAGTTGTCCTGCAAATAGTTCAAAGCAGTCTTAGTCTTTTTGGATGGGCCTCTGAAATAATTCCTGCTGGCCCCATGTAAGGGCCTGTCCCTGTCCCTTCCATGGATGCACAGGATGAGGGCGCATGGAACTGAAATTAGCTCTGATATTTCTTCATCCCCCAAACGCTAGCTCTGGAACTGATCTACTGGCAAAAGATACTCAAATGTATCACTTTTTAAAAATTATTATTATTACTAGCTGCAGTAGCATCAGCAGTACATTTTTCCCCTGCTGCTCTAAGCTAAAGATTTCTTTTAAATTGGGGACAGGAGTGGGGTGAGGTGGCAGAAATAAAGGAGTTAAAGGGCAAGAAATTCAGAAGAGACACAATGGGGAAGGAAATGAGGGATAGGTAAAGAGAGGAAGGAGGGGAACGTGGATGGCAGGGGGAGCAAGGCAGGCAGCAGAAGGACTGCAAGAGAGAACAGCAGGAAGATGGGGCAAACAGCCAGACAGCAGAGACTAAAAGCATAGGGAGTGCAGATTACTTATTCGATCTTTTAGTCCCTTTCACTGAACTGGTAAATGGAATGTAGGATCTAGTCAGTGAAGGCTGTGCCATGTACAGCATTTTTAAGATATTTTCTCTTTTACAAGTCATTAAAGCTATATTTCATCAAAGGACTTTAACATCTCGGGGTTTGTTTGTTTTTTAAATGACCTCAAAGACAATCGCTTTTATACAACTTTCACTAGATTTCACTAAAAAGTATGTGATTTCTGCATCTAATTTTACACTGTGCAACTTGATCTTAGGTTCCTTAATGCATTCAGAAGTAGCTAAAAGTTCCTTATACAAGAAAATATGATTGACTGTTACAGTGACAGTAATTGCATTTTAGCAAAAGTAACCATTATAGTAATTTTCTTCAGGGAAGAGACAGCTAACTAACTTGGTAGCTTGTTACTTCGTAACACATTAACTTTGGAAAATTTAACATTAAAAAATGTAGAAGGTTCACAGACACAACAATATGCAATAACTGTACTTGCAAAGTGTTTTTCATGCTATGTATGCTATGGTACTTTGGAATATTACATATGAATAAAACCAAGCCATATAAAACAGAGCACTGATTAAATCATGGACAGCACTGCTATATCTCTATTGCCAAGTGTCTCACTCAAAAATTCTGTCTTTGTAGTATCAGATTTCAGCACATTTTGAGACTAAATTTCTATACATGCACCAAGACAGGATATCAGCACAGGAGACAGCACTGACAGAATATTCTGGTAAAGCAAAGTAAAAACAGTGACTCATGTCCTACCATTGAAAGATTGAAGCTAGTGAACTACAGACCAAAAAAGTATTCATATTGCATAAAATATATGAACATATAGCATAGATATAGCAATAGGATATATAGGGACAGCCATTCTTGTGATAGACTACATGTTAAATTACAATCATAGTCATAAGGTATTAATGAAACAGCATTAGCATTTATTTTCATATATTTCTTCTAGGCACCATCTGAATACTAATTAGAAACTAACCCACTAAAGAGAATGTGGTGCTGCATGTATTGAGAAAATCTTTGCTCACTGCATTCTGGAAACATCGATGGCACAGTTTGCTGGGCATTTGTATGAAGGCAATACCTTTTCTGATAATATGAATTTTACCATCAATTAAATGTGAGTATTTTTAATTTATATCAGATTTGTTTTAAAAAGCCTACCCCAAATGTTAAAAAAATAATTCAATATGACACTATTTGGATTAAAGTAAAGAGTTAAGAAAACTAATTCAAATTTAAAATAATGCTTTAAAACAAAGCATTACATTACATGGTACCCCATATGCTAAAATGTTGGTGCTCATTACAGCGTATGGTACGTGCTTATATTATATATGATTGAGTCCATATGTATTTAATATAAATTGGCTCAACCTGAATTATAGTGGAGTGTAGCTGTTCAAAATGAAGGACCAACTTTCATGGGAAACTAAGGCTAGGTCTACACTAACCCCCCTGTCGAACTAAGATACGCAACTTCAGCTACGTCGAAGTACCTTAGTTCGAACTTACCTGTGGTCCAGACGCGGCGCGCAGGCTCCCCCGTCGACTCCGCCTACTCCGCTCGTCGAGCTGGATTACCAGCGTCGATGAGGGAGCACTTCCTGGTTCGATTTATCGCGTCTTGACAAGACACGATAAATCGAACCCAGAACATCGATCCCGCGCCTCCGACGCGACGGGTAAGTATAGACATACCCTAAGGGTTTGAATCTCCTCTCACTTAGGGCTTATCTACACTACAAACTTTTGTGGACGTAAGTTATGTCTATATAAAGCTGGCACAGTTAGTATATCACTTGCGTGCATTCGAACTTGGCTCTTTGCTTTGGTGTTGCGCATACTCACCAGGAGTTCTTGTTTCGATGTACGATGTGGTGCATTTTGGGTAATTATTCCAGTGTGCAGCTCACCACTATCCAGCACACGGTCTTTTGGGAAGTTTTGGCAATGCATTGTGCAGCAGAAACTAGTCACATGGGGTGACTGAGACGGCGGGGTCAAGTTCCCATCATGCAACTTTTCCCACCCCATAATGCCATCTCCATCCAATAATTTTTGCACCTTTTTTGAAAATCCCAGAAACCTGTGAGAGACTTGTTGCTGTTTGTCACGTCTGACAGAAGCCTGGAACTTGCACTATTGTCATGAGTGTTGCAAGCACACAACACACAATCTTCCAATATTTGCAGAGCCGCAAGAAGAGCCGCAGGGAACATGATGCTTTCCTGGAGGTCAGAACGCTGTGGGACATAGTGTGAATCGATTTAAGATTGTTGGTGGCGTTCACAGACCAACTGCAAATGGCAGAGCACTGCTTCTGGTCCTAAAAAATGAGCACTAACTGGTGGGATCACATTGTATTGCAGGCTTGGGACCACAAGCAGTGGCTGCAGAACTTTTATATGCACAAGGCCACATTCCCGGATCTGTGTGTCAACCTTGCCCCAGTCCTCCAGTGCAAGGGCACTAGAATAAGAGAAGCACTGACAGTGGAGAAATGAGTGGTGATTGCACTGTGGAAACTTGCAACACAATTACACCATATTGCTACCAGTGAGCGGGAAATCACTTTGGAGTTGGAAAATCCACAGTGGGTGGCCATTGTCAGGCAAGTGTATAGGGCCATTAACCATCTCCTGCTATGCAGGACTGTGACTCTTGACAATGTGCAGGACATTATGGATGGATCTGCGGCAATGGCGTTCCTGAACTGCGGTGGAATAACAGATAGCACACGTATCCCTGTTTTAGTGCCAGACTACCTTGCCACAGAATATATCATCAACAGAAAAGGCTATTTCTCTATGGTTATGCAAATACTGGTGGATCACTGGGGATGCTTCACCAACATCAGTGTTGGCTGATCAAGGAAAGTGGATGATGCTCTCATCTTTAAGGACAGAGGACTGTTCAGAAAGCTACAGATTTTCTTGCCCAACTGGCAGATTATCACTGGCAATGTTGAAATGCCAATAGTGTTCTTGGGGGACGCAGGCTCCCCTTAACTCCCCTGGCTCATGAAGTCATACACCAGTCACCTTGACAGCACCAAAGAAAGATTCAACTACAGGCTCAGCATGTGCAGAATGACAGTTTAATCTACCAAAAGCACATTCAACACCACCAGTGCCCCTTCGCTCACCAGATGGGATATTTTTCTCACTGAGATCCAAACAGTTGTAGTTGCCTGCTTTGTCTTGCATAATATCTGTGAAGCAATGGGGGGAAATTGCCGCTTGGATGGACGACAGAAGTGGAGTGGCTCTCTACTGAATTTGAGCAGCCAGACACAAGGGCTATCAGAAGATCTCAATGTGGAGCTATGCAGCTCAGGAAGGCGTTGAAAGAGCACTTTAATAGTGAGACACAGTAATGCACTGTGGTGGACTGTGCTCCATCTGGCCCTGCAATTTGGGGACCTGTTAGGAATTCTGTGGTGCTTGGTGCACATCTATGAATATAGCACCTACAATGCACCTATTAATTTTATGGTGCTTGCTGTACATTTATTATTACACTGTTTGTCAATGATCTTAAGAGCTGTGTCTCTGTGTACACTAACAAGTAAGTGGGTCCTTTCAATACCACCAGGTATTCTGCAGCATATGTTGGGAACGAACTGTAAGGGACTGGGGTGAAGGTGGTCTGGTGGAGCAGTCACAGCTGGTCTGAGGTTCACACGTCAAGAGCGGGGATCAGAGGAATCACTAGAGCCAGGTTCAATAAGTAAGACTCAGAGTCAGGCCAGGGTTAGAGACTGGAGATGAGAGGTAGTACCAAGCTGGAGTCTCCACAGTGCTCCCTGGATGTGATTCAGCATGCTCTCCTGGTGGCACTGTGGGAATGTCAGCCATCCCAGTCTCTCCAGACCCAAGTTCTAGTCCATGTCCACAGATCCTTACACAGCTTCCTCTTCCAGGGCGCCCTTCTTCTAGCTGGGCACTGGGTCTGGGGTATCCAGGTGGTCATGATGAAACTTTACCACGTCAGGGGCATGGTCATTCCCTCTGCAGTTTAGAGTAGAGGATAACGTGGAATATGTATTCCTCATGCCCTTGGACCTGGACTGACCTGGGGGCAATTGTTAGGACTGATCAAGAAGGGTGTAAGGCTTCAGGAGGGATACATGGAAAATAGGATGTATCTTAAGGAAGTAAGGGAGCTGCATTTTGAAGGTGAGGGGTTGATTTGCTGACAAATTCAGAAGGGTCCAAGGAACTGATGGTCTAGCGTGTGTGGTGGCCTGTTCATACAGAGGAGTTTTGCTACAAGCCAGATCTTTTGACCCACTGAGAACTTGGCCTTCGTGGTGTCGACAGTCTGCATACTGCTTGTAGTCGCTTTGTGAGTCTTTGAGGTGGTCCTTGGGCGCCTCCTGGATATGGTGAATTTGTTGGATCCAGTTGGTGGCTGCTGGGTTCGGGGAGACGGCTGGAAAGGCCAGGTAGGAGAGAGGGTAGAACCAGTAATTTGCAAAAAAGGGACTTCCCCATGGAGGCATGGTCAGCATTGTTATATGAGAACTCAATAAAAAGAAGGAGTGAGAACCCGTTATCTTGATGGTAGCTGACAAAGCACCTTAGGTATGGCTCTAATACTTGGTTCACCCTCTCCATCTGCCCATCTGTCTGTGGATAGTATGCAGAGGAGTTTAAAGTGTGAATGTCCATTAACTGGAGTGCTTTATGCCAAAAGCACGAGACAAACGGTGGGCCTTGGTCTGAGGTGATACGGTCCATGAAGATGATCACAAGCACCACTAAGAGTTAAGCCATTGTTTCAGCAGAGGGCAAGCCATTACAGGGAATGAAGTGCAACATTTTGGTCATTTGGTCTACAACAGTCAAGACCAATGTGTGGCTGTCAGAGTCAGGAAGTTCCACTATGAAATGTAGTTTGACAGAGGCCCAGGTCCAAGTGGGGTTTCCAGGGGTATTAGGACGCTGATAGGTATAGCTCTAGGTGTCTTGGTGCATGCACACATGCCACAGTAGTCAGTCCTGGACTTTGGCTTACATACAAGGACAAAAGAAGAAATGGAAGCCATGTGGAAAATCTTAAAACAGCCAAAATGGCCTACCATCAGAGTGTCTACACATGCTTCTGGCTCGTCAGTAAGTAAATTAAATCAGACTCCCTTCCACCTGGTTATACTCACCCACTTAAACATAATCTACACTACTTCAAACATTGGCTCTATTTGTCAAAATCCCCATTGTGACCGACAGTTCAGTTTTTTAAATTATATGCACCAGCTTCCACAATGTACTATTTTGATCTCATCACTGAAAAGCAAAAACACCAAAGTCCTTTATGCATAATAGGTGAAAGGAAAATATTGGTGACAACAAAAATTGTAATGGCTTTTTAAAGAGAAACTAATGGCTTTGACTGTCTCCAGTCTCCCATTAAACTCCTCTCATCCCCCCGCCCCCACACACACCTTTCCCTGATCCCTCTATCATACACTGGGAACCTCTCAGTCCTCACTGAGTCTGTGGTAGCCTAAACTGAATAAACTGCATGTCAAGGACCCATAACAAAAGGGAACTGTATGAAAAACAACTAACAGGCAGATATGGCCTTTCTACACATGGCAGAGACTTGTACATTCTTAAGCTTTAATCAACTCACCAAGTATTTACAGTGACACTCAAACAGCATTTTCAAAACAATAGGGGTTATTAATCAACTGATTGACATGGAGGTCAGAGAGACAATGCAAGCTTCAATGACTCATGTAATTTCCCTACTTTCCAGCTCGAGAACAAAAAAAACACACAGTTGTGAGGTGGGAGATCAAGTGTTGTTTTCTGGAACACCTCATGTGAAGGAAATCTTTAGGTTAGCACAGAGAAATGAAGGTTAAAGCTTAGCCCATTATGGTCAGCCCAGGGCCCCGGTCAAGATGCAATGGAACTCCATTTTCAGGCTCCGTCCCTCCCTCTCTTAGGCCAGGTCTACATTACAGACCTATATTGATATAACTTTGTCGTTCAGGGGTGTGAAAAATCCATACCCCTGAGCAATGTAGTTATGCCGACCTAAACCCAATGTAGACAGCACCATGCTGATGGAAAACAGTCTCCTGTCAATATAGCTGCCGCCTCTTGGGGAGGTGGATTAACTATGCTGAGGGGAAAAGCCTGCACTGGGGCATTTTTGCAGCCCAAAAGTGTGTACATGTGCATAAAATTTGATTTTAGGTGGAATGAATTTTGTATACCCTTTTAAAATAAGACGTTATTTTAAATGTGGTTTTCAAACTAGGCCACAAAAATGTATTGTAAACGAGAGAAGAATTAGGCACACCAGTTTATTTATTGACTACAGTAGAGTTACTCCAGATTTACGCCATGTAAATGAAGTGATCTCTCTTCACAAGTTTGTTCTCACAACATCCTTGTGAAACAGGGAAGCATTATTATCTCCATTTTACAAAAGGGGAGTTGAGGCACAGAGAGGCTAAGTGCCTTGTCCAAAGTCACACAGGACTCCCATTGTGGAGCAGAAATTGGAGTTCAGATCTACCATATCCTAAGCCAGTGTCCTAATCCCTGGACCATCCTTCCTACTTATTTTATTTGTATTTTTACTGCTCCAGGAAAAGAGTGCCCTTCCAAGGGTCTGGGTGCCCTTGATAATCTTTGGAAAGTATGCATATAAAAATTCATCAGTTATCCCAAGATCAAATCAAATGACTACAGCAATATAAATATAACAATCAATTAGCCTCCCCACAAAATCCACAAGAATCTCTTACAATCACTGCTCAGCCCTTCCCGTCACCTTAAGGGAAAAAGGAACACCTCATGGGAAGCCTTTAGGTTAGCACAGAGAAATGAAGGTTAAAACTTAGTCTATTACGGTCAGGCCAGAGCCCCAGTCTAGATGTAATGAAACTACATTTTCAGGCTCTGTCCCTCTCTCATAGGCAAGGTCTACACTACAGACCTATATTGAATATAACTTTGTCGCTTTGGGGTGTGAAAAATCCACACCCCTGAGCGATGTAGTTACATGGGGTTTAGGTTGGGATAAACGGCACTATACTGGTGGGAGACATTCTCCTGTCACACAGGACTCCCATTGTGGAGCAGAAATTGGAGTTCAGATCTACCATATCCTAAGCCAGTGTCCTAACCCCTGGACCATCCTTCCTATTTATTTTATTTGTATTTTTACTGCTCCAGGAAAAGAGTGCCCTTCCAAGGGTCTGGGTGCCCTTGATAATCTTTGGAAAGTATGCATATAAACACTCCTCAGTTATCCCAAGATCAAATCAAATGACTTTACAGCAATATAAATATAACAATTAATTAGTCACTCCACAAAATCCACCAGTATCCCTTACAGTCACTGCTCAGCACTTCCCATCACTCTAAGGGAAAAAGATTAGTCTTGTAGCACACTGAGAAGGCTAATACATGAGGAACAGCCAGTTTAAGGGGAAACAAATTCTAAAGGTTCAGTGTCCTAACAGAGAATGTCCTGCTAGCTGTCTCCTCCCTCTTATACCAATAAGACTCCCGCTCAGGTCCCTCTGCTAACCACAACCGTGGCAGTATGTCACATGATCGCTACATGATAGTTGCATGTTGTAGGTGTTTAGTACCTCACAGGAACAGGTTTAAGGGAAGGTCTTAGAGAAAATGTATTACAACCACCTGTCATTCTTCCATCATCAATGTTTGAAATAAAGCTGAGGGAAATTTCCAGAACCAACACTTTTTCTTGGAATGATGGAGATCAAAAACTTTGGAAGGCTCTCCACAGAAATTTTTTTTCCCAACAGCTGATACAAGAGCATAACTTCAAATACCAAAATTCAAGACAGACACATCAAGGAGTGGGAGGGGGGGAAATCAAGTTTAAAAGGGACACCATCAACTTGGAAACATCATCTAATAATCAGACCAATGCACACTGCTTTTTGCCCAACCAGATCATCCATCATCTTCCACGATTCTCCAAACTGAGCCAACAAGATAATGTCATTTATGTATTCAAGATCTGAAAGCAGAATGGTTGTCAGTTCAATACCACCTCAAGCTTATCTACCAATCAATCAATGCAGATACTGAACAATGGTGACAGAACACAACCATGTGTCTGTATTACTAGTAAGGCATAATATATAGATGTTGTTTCCAAGTTGGTGTCCCTTTTAAACGTGATTCCGCCTCCCCCCGCGCTTGATGTGTCTGTCCTGGGTTTTGGTATTTGAAGTTATGCTCTTGTCTCAGCTGTTGGAAAAATTGAGATCACACATTATGAACTATTTGGAACAAACCATCATGCCTTATTTTGAAATCACCTGTTAGGAAAGTCTTCAGTACTAGTAAGTACAGATGTGCTCTGAAATATCTGTCACCCTGTGGGAGAGATCTGCCAATGATTGATATCTCATTTTTCAGAATCAGAGGAATTACCGAATCCTCCTACTTCACAATGTTGTTTGTGTTACAATAATTCCTAAAGGCCCAACTGAGATCAGGATCCTTTTGTGTTAAGTAGTGCACGTGAACAGGAAGACAATCCCTGACTTCTTCATGGTTGCACAGTGAACTAAGAGAGGATGGTTGGTCTTGTGGCTAATGGCAGATCTAGGATAAGAAAGTGTGAGTGCTTAGTCCCCCAGATTGCAGTGCCCTTTTTTTCTGGATAGAAGAGCTCTTGCTGTTTCACTGTGAACAAGGATTTCTGGTGGCCCAACCTACTTCTCCCCACCCCCCCAAAAAAGACATTCTTATTTTCAGTAAGATGTTCCTTGAACTCCCCAATACACATGTAAAAAGAAAACTTCACTCAGTCATGTCCTACAGCCTCTAACAATTTACCTTGAGAGAAAACAGGCACTCAGACATTTGAAACAGCTATTTGTCTTATATGGAAGTCAGAAGCTGGGTGCCAGAGTGTCTAGCATTTCAATATCAAGGTGGATTAAAGAGTATTATGGAAGCTTAAGTAGCTCTCAGGAAAGAGATTCCCATGGTTTTAAGGGCTCAGTCCACCAGAGCAGTTGCTTTACCACAATTTGGGTTGAAAGCTCAGTGTTTCTCGTCTGGAAACTTTTATGGTGACCCCCTGGGTTGTGCTTCACCCATCTGACAAACTCTTTTGGCTAGACATGCACGCCTTGTTGAATGCTTCATTTGCCAGAAATATCAGATGACGATCCTCACCCAATTTCATGGGTACCGCTTAAAAAGTTCCCAAACATCGGATGTAGGCCAGTGAAAGAAGAGCGGTTGCGATGAAGTGGAAAGTTTTGTAATATTTTATTAAATGTATGTTTCCCACAGTTTCCCACATACATCACATTGTTACCCAGTGGGGGGAAAAGGATTTAAATTTGCTCCCAGGGCAGACTAAGATACATAGGTGGGTGTCACCTCCCTATCCGGGTGGAATGAAGAGTCATTAAAGAACTTAATTCTGCTACATTATACATGATAAATGTCACACTATTAAAAATTTTGTTTCAAAACATGGCTATGATCCACAATGAACTTTGATGGCAGCAGACAATATAGTGTCGGAAAGCGAAGAAAACACCTAACTGCA
Organism: Chelydra serpentina; assembly: GCA_037349315.1. NCBI lineage: Eukaryota > Metazoa > Chordata > Testudines > Chelydridae > Chelydra > Chelydra serpentina. The sequence continues at coordinate 21,837,124 of JBAIAC010000019.1, forward strand.
CGATCTTTTCTTTGAACCTTATTTCCAATATGAATTTGTCTGGCTTCATCTTCCAGTCACTGGATGTTGTTATACCTTTGTGTGCTAGACTGGAGAGCCACTTATTCTTTTTGATATTGGCACAGTAGCTTTCTTCCAATCATCTGGAACCTCCCCAGTTTTCCAAGAGTTAGTGGGAAAAAAAATCAATATTAATGGTCCAGCAAGCTCCTCGGACAGCTCTTTAAATGGATGCAAGTAATCCAGACTTGCTGATTTGAAAATGTCTAACTATAATAGCTGCTATTTAACATTTTCCTAAGTTACTATTGGAATGGAGAGTATTTCACCATCACATGATATTTCTACCTCATCTGGATTGCCCCCCCAAGGACAAAAATATTTATTGAACACTTCTACCTTCTTATTGACAATTTCCCATTTCCATCTAGTGATGGACCAAGACCATTGTCAGTAATCTTTTTGTTCCCAGTATACTTTAAAAAAAATTCCTTTTTATTGTCCTTAACTCTGCTGGCCAGAGATTTCTCCTTGTGTCCTTTTTGTTCCCTTATCAATTTTCTACCATCTCTAGCTTCCAATTTATATTTATTTCTATCAACATTGCCTGTATTCCATTTGTTAATATGTTTTTTATTTTTATAGCTTCCTTCACTTTTCCTTTGAGCTAGATTTGTTTTTTAAACCAGTGCATTCTTCTTTCTTGATTGTGTGACTATGGCGTTTGGAGCTTCGAATAAAAATGTTCTTAAACAATCCCCAATTATTCAATTTTTGTGTGTAAAGTCTTTCTTCCCACTGATCTGGCTCATAAATGTTTCCAACTTTGTGAACTTGGCCCTTTTAAAGCACAAATTATATTACTTGTTCAGACTTTATTCTGTTTGCATGTAACAAATGCAATCAAATCATGCTCACTTGCACCTAAACCACCACTAATTTTTAGTTCTGTGATCAATTCCTCTTTATCCATCAAGACAAGGTCTAATATCCATCTGTGCTAGATGCAACACTTCTTGAATCAGAAAATTTTCATATGTAACATTTAGAAATTCCAAGGATCTTTTCACACTGGCTACCTGAGACCTTTGGCATATATCAGGCAGACTGAAGTCCCCCATAATCATGCAACTTTTTTGCCTATACATTATAGATAGGTGCTTCGGGAGCTGGTCATCCTATTCCTTAATACAATTTGGTAGACTATAGCAGACACTAACTAGTACTCTATATTATACTTTAACTGAGAGAAATGTTTTTGTTTTGAAGGTAATCTTTCACATTTTGATTTAAATGATTTGCTACAGTTTAAAAATTCAGACAACATTTTGATACATGATTGTTTTTAAGAAAGAGGAGAGGAACCAAATGCATCTCGGTAGAACTCCAGTAAACGTAGTGAAATCACACTATGGAGGGATTTGACACATGGAAATGTAGCTTTAAAATTTAAATTTTGCCCTTAATTTACTCAGTCATCTCCAAGGATTGCATGGATCTCTGGAGACGGTTTAATACAATACAATACAGGCCAAATCCTGTTCACTTGCGCAATGAATGTGGTTACTCACACGAGTAAAACAAGTAGGATTTAGCCAAAACACCTGGGCACAAACTGAGGCTAGCGTTTCAGCCTATTTTTGTTTTTATTTTATCTTTGTGGATTTCAGCAAGATAGTACATTATTGGGCCTCATAGCAGCACATGACATTTATAAGTTTGATTTTAGAAATAACAGGAGAAAAAACTGCCATGGACAAATAAACTAAGACAGCATTTTTCAAATGCTGTGTTATTTATATGATGCTTCCAAAATGTAATATAATTACACATTTTGTCAACAGTATAATTTTATTTACCCAGTAACATACACCTGTGATGGTCTACAATGAAAATCTATATTCAAACACATCAGATATTTTTGGACAAAATACAATTTTTCACACAAATCATTTATAATTCATGAATCCTACGTCAAATTAGGAACATTTTATGTTACTTTAAAAAAAAATATAATAGTGAGAAAAATATAAACCAGGCCTCTTGTATTTGTATTTCAGCATCACTAGAGGCTAAAAAGTCTTGTGCTTGGCTGGTGTGATGTATATGTCTTGGAAGTGGGATTAATTCCTGCTGTTTGGACGATTTATCTTTTTTTCACCAAAAGTCACTGACTCAAATTTGTTTCTCATTTCTTCAGAATCTAACATTAAGAATTTCACACAGTGAGGGAAGATATAATCCTCTGATTTATTGGATTAATCAGAAAAATCTTGGATTGAAATGCAATACAAAAATCACAGGAACCCCATATTTCCCACCACGTTTTAGAAATACCTCTGTGGAGACTGTAGATTAATTTCGCAGTATAGGTAGGATCCTGCCTATGCTGCTGCTCCTGAGTACATAATGCTTGTTCAGTGATCAGTGTAGAAGCAGCAGAGGCACAGATGAAATCTTCTGTGTTCCTGTTATGAGTGCTCTGTTGAGGAAAAAGGAGACAGGTGGTTTTTCCACTGTTCTCCTTATTTCCTCAGGAGGAATGGGGAGCACTTGTCTCCAGAAAAAGTGCTCCCCAGCAGGAACAGAAGAACGAAACTGGGGATGATCACGTACATTTCATGTCGCTGCTGCTCCTGCATAACAGGGTAAACTGTGTAGAAGCACAAGTCCCAGGTACTATATCTTGTATGCTCACATATCACAGAGAAAGATTCATTAAAATACTTATCTGATTGATTGATCCTGGAAGAGGGAAAAGAACCAGAAGTGTACAGGAAGAGGAGAATGGAAGGGAAAAGCCAGGAAAGATCACAAGCTCTTACTGACCAAGGGAACAGTGTTGTCAAGATTCAGCAGAGGCTGGAACCATGTCTAATCCTTTGGATCCTGTTTTATTAACATATGTATCAGTGCTTTTCCAAGAGTAATATCCCCTTCCTACTGTTTACTCTTGGCTCTCCTCTTACATACCCTCTGTTGGCCTATTATATTTATACATGTTATCAATCTAATTTAGATTACACAAAGGGATGCAAGGGTTATATTTATACATTATGTTATCAAACTAATTTAGATTCCACAGAGGGATTCCACAAAGGGATACAAGGGTCTGGGACCTAGGATCAAATTCATCCCTGGACTGGCTCCCATGCTGACACACTATCAGAGGGAAGGCAGTTTGCATCCATCTGATTATGGTTGTGTTAAGGGGCTAATTTAGCCTCAGCCAATTATATCCATTCTAATCTGCACCTATCACTATGGCCCCTATGGCCCTTGCACAGCTGGGGAATAAAAAGGGCATAGGGAGGCTCCAACCATGCTTGATGCTCCCCTGATAAGCCCCATAACTACCCAAGATTGCCCTGATTGAGCAGCTCATGAGTTAGTAATATTCCCTAGGTGGGGCCTTATGACTGTGCAAATAAGCCTTAGACCAATGATGAATCAGACCTTAGGATTGTAAACCCCATAAAGCAGGAACACAATCTTCTTTTAAGTTTGTAATATGACATGCACAGCAATGGCATTGTATAAATTATAAGTATGATTAATCAGGATTTATTGATCTTTTTTATATTTAAAAATGTTGGTCTAAACAAAAATCTCTGAATACTGTCAGTAAAAATTTGTTGAAGATATTAACAACCTACTTGCAGCTCTCTAAAATCTGAAGTATTTTGTTTTTAGAGTAATAAAATAACCTCACTGAAGCAACCATTTGAAATACATTTTATACAGTATATACAGAAAATACCTATTATTTCTGCAGTGCTGACACCTGTTTGAGGAACCTAATAATCTCCCACACTTATTGTGAGAATATCCTTAGAAGAGGCCATGTTTCCATATAATTCAAGGAAAACAATTTAAAAACATTAGTAAAACCCCCATTTTTATTCCTAAAAATGAGCTATAACTTGCCTAAAAATAAACAAAAACAATCTTTAAAATAAGGTGATATCGATAGCTCTATGCTATAATTTTCAGCTCACATGGCAATGTGATTAACATTTTGAAGAAGCTGAGCCAGGTGAAAATACAACCTGCAGAGCAAGTTGAGTTTGAATATTGTGTTATAGGAGACTATAAAAACTACAGATTAAATAGGGGTGTTGCAAGACTTCATTAATTAATGTTTGCAAATCATTCTGAAGTCCTTGAATAAAAAGCAGCATACAAGGTGTTGCCACATGTCCTGATATTTCCAGAGTTGCACGATCTCATATTCAGTTTTACTTTTCAGGGCCTCCAAACAAAATGTCATCATGTGAGCTCTTTGGGGCAGAGAATGTCTCTTTAATAAGTGTTTATACAGTGTTGAGCACAATGGGATACCAGTCCTTGATTGGGGTCCCTAGGAGATACCACAGTACAAATAAATAATTTTTCATTTTTTTAATGTGTGCTTGTGCCCTTGTTAATTTAAGTAATGATGGTTTGCCACCTCTGTCAATTTAAATCCTGTTTATCCATGAAATGGATGCAACTCCGGCAGTGTTAGTTCACTTTTCCTCCAGATTAATGGACAATGTTACTCAACTCTGACCTGGAGATACTTCTGTAAGCGAAGGGGTAGCCCTTCATGATCATGTTCTTTCAAACGTTGCTGCTCATGTGGCTCAGAGCCTTGGTCTACACTATCAGGAGAGCTGGAGTGAAGACATCCCAGAACACATGGCAGAACTCCATAGTCAGCCTGTGGATACTTAGGAACTCATTACAGGGCATCAGATAGGTGTTTTCTCAGAGTTTGGCCAGAGTGAAAAGGAGCTCCAGCTGGTCCTTGCTGCCTATGTACACACTGGTTTCAGGAGTAGTGGACTCTGTACAGGGTCCTCTGGAAGGGCACCTCAAAGACCTATTTCACAGTTGCCATCAGCCAGATGGATACCCGGCATTAGGAAAATACTGGTGATAAGTCTCTTTGTCCTCCCTATCTGTCTGCCTACCTGTATCCACCTGTTGCCTCTTATTTTATACTGTGGGCTGGTCTTCACTACAAGGAGATCGATGCTGCTTCAACTGATGTAGCAGGGATTGGTTTAGCGGGTCTAGTGAAGACCTGCTAAATCAATAACAGAGTGCTCTCCGGTCAACCCCAGTACTTCAGCTCTCCAAGAAGAGTAACGGAAGTTGACTGGAGAGCGTCTCCCATCGATGCGGTGCAAATAAGACACCAGGGTAAGCTGACCTAAGTGTCTCCCATTGATGCAGTGCAGTTAAGACACCAGGGCATGTTGACCTAAGTTATTTACGTAGCTGGAGTAGCGTAATTTAGGTCGACTTATTCACGTAGTGAAGACAAGCCCTTAGATTGCAAGCTCTAAGGGCAAGAACTGTCTTTTTGTTCTATGTTTGTACCTAGCACAACAGGGTCCTGGTCTGTGACTGGGGAATCTAGGCCCCATCACAAAACAAATAAGAATAACTGGTGAAAGCCTGGGTCCTTCAAGCCAAAAGGAAGATGAGTGGCACTTTCCTGAGGGTACAGAGGAGGACCAGGAAGGCTTAATTGGAGAAGCAGCATAGAACAGTTGTGAGGACCGCCTTGGGATCTAGAACCTCCAGAGGCTGAGTGACGACATAGATACTCTCCACTGGGATCCCCATTCCTGCCACCTCCTGGGTTGCATCACCTGATAGTAGGAGTTACAGAGACTTGCCAGTACCACACATGTTGGAGGCCGCTGTCACAATAGCCACCTGCACACCTCCACAAGGGGCAAGGCAGCCATCAAGAAGCAGCGTATGCCAGGCTTCACAGAGTATATCTTCATTGCAAAAAAGGTGTGTTCTTAATGTAACCCAAGATAGCTAACTCAATACTGTTGTCAATGGTGGGATCCTGTTTCCAAGAAAGAAATTGTGAGTTGGCATTCAAGGTGAACAAAGTTAGAACAAATAATGGAGGTGCTTGCAGAAATCAAAAATCTCCAACAGGAACTGAAAGAAGACAGAAGGCGTTAAAACAAGATTTAAAACCAGATATTTCACAAAAGGAATTAAAGCAGCATCTGGAGGCTTCTCTGAAGGAGCAGAGAGATGACTTGCAGGTGGAGATGAAATTTCTGTTGGAGCAGTAAACTACAAAGGATTTGGATAGACTGGGAAGCACACCTGCAATACTCCCAATCTGGAATGACAAGATGAACCAATGAGGTAACCAGCAATCTGAAGCTTTTCCATGAAGTAAGGTAAAGTTTTGGCTACCTTGGAACTTGTCAGCAGCGATGATCTGCAATAATGACTTAAGGGGCTGAGAAATCACCTGGAGAAGGAAATCAAAGGGTCACAGGACATCCCGTGCACGTGCAGTCCAGGAGCATGAAGAAGCGAGGGGAGGCGGTTAGGCACAGGCGCGGACTCACTCACAAAGCAAGGGGTCTCGCGCAGGTACGAGGCGCGGGAGCGTTCCTCCTCGTGCATAGGGCCACCAGAGCCCCGCCCCCGCAGGCAAGGCGAGGCCTTGTGCTCCGCCCTGAGTGGTTCCGAGGGCTGTCAATTGGGGACGACTCGCGCACGCACCGAGTCGCGCGACAGGCAGCCGTGATTGGGGGAAGGGGGGGAGGGGAGCTAGGAGAGGAAACAAAAACAATCGCCCGGGCGCCGCCATCTTGGGTTCGTTCTGCACGCCACACGGTGAATGGGTAGATATGAAATTACCACAGGCGAGCAGCAACAGCAGCACGGTACGGAGGGCCGTTCGGAGCTGCCAGCCGGACGCTGGGGACGATAGAGTCGGCTCCTTTGTCCGCCGCCGCCCAGAGAAAAGCACCGGGCTTGGCCTTTCATTATCGCCGACCCCTAAACTCCGCTCCTGGGGGGGCAAAGTTGGTGTGCGTCGCGCCGTCCGAGAGACGAGAGGGTTGGAGCCCGCAGCAGTTTCCTCGGAGCAAGACGTGAGCCGGGGACAGAGCTAGGGGAGGGGGAGACGAGGGGATTCCCCTCCCCCCTTTCCAACCCTCTGCCCGGGGCTTGCCTGGTACGTGGTGTGGGAGGCACGAGGAGAAGGCAGTGAGAGTTCACCAGGCTTTCAACCCCCACCCATTGGGGAGTTTTTCTTTCTAAGAAAGCAAAAGTTGGACTGAGTGGAAAATTGTCCGGGTTTCTCTCTCCTAACCACGTTGGGGGCAGGGAGGAGAAATGTATCCGTGAGGAGTTGGGAGAGGGGTGTGCATCAAACAGAAGAGCCACAAGTCCAGCACGCAGGAGAAAGAAAGCTGTCACCAGCCCAGAAAACACGGAGATACTGGCCACATCCAATCATGTGTGTATGTAATATTGGTACCCTCTCCACCTCCATAGAAGCGGAATTCTCCTAGAAGCACAGCAATCAAGGAAGAAGAGACTTGCCACGAGCCCATAGATCACCGTCCTCCCCAGCGGCTGGAGACTGCATTTTTTTCCCGTCACTCTTCAGTATTTAAACACCAAATATAGTCTCTTAGAGGGAATTCTTAAAGGAGCTTGAAATTCTGTGTAGAGGCAAGAATGTCTGAAATGTGCAGACTGTGTTGAACGGACAAGGAGAGGATTGCAAAAGTAGGAGGGAGGTGGCGGGGAGGGAAGGGGAAACGTGCGGCTTTCATTGAGTGATGAAGGGAAGCCCAGAGATTTACCTTTGTGGAACTGTAAAGGCTTGTTTGTTATAAAACTGTTGTTTCTCTCCCCGTCCTTTTTCTCTGGTCACTCTACATCTCCCAGCATTATTAAAGTAAACGTCAATGTTGCCCACGTGTGGCTGGTAACTTACTTTTTAGACAATTTTATGAATAAACTGACCAGTTTACTTTTCTCTGAGTGGCTTACTTGTTTTTGACGTTTAAAACGTAGATGGAACTACTTGCTCAAACACTACATGTATAACGGGAGTGAGGCCGAAAATATATTGGTTTACTAATTTCAGTACAACTTGCCCGGTCAAGCACGACGAGGGATACTTTACAGAGCTTGACGTGGAAAAAAGCTGAACTGTGCTCTGAGACTTCGTCTTTTAGGAAAAGAACCGTTTCCGCTGTTGACTTTTTATGGATTCTTCGCGTGTGTTTTTTTTCTTTTTCTTTCCTGAATTGTTTTTTTCCACCATTTGTACAGAAGCCAAATGACACGTGTATTTTGAAATGCTTCTCCAAAAATATACACCCCTGTATCGGGGATCTCACTAGAAGGAGCTGGAGGGATCGTCAGTATCTAAATAAATCTGATTTTGTTTTATGAACACTCTAAACTCCAAAAATGTTGCTTTAGATTGCTTTATAACAGTTAAATTTAAAGGTGGATTTTTCTATTTGGAAGAACCAGGAAACTCGATAGTAGAAACACCACCTATATGTTCTAACTGTATTTCGAAAATGGGAGCTGCTACCAAGTTGGCGTTTGCTGTCTTTCTGATCTCTTGTTCTTCAGGTAAGTAAACTTACCTTTAAACTGACCAATTTATCATTGTGGGGCCAAAGCTTGTGGGGTTAGCTAAGATTTGCAAACTTCGATTAGCTTTTCCTTTTTGAGTATATTTGACTTTGGACTATAGTTTCTCGTTGACTGATTGTTTGAAGTGATAAGGTGTTCGTAGATGACAACTGTGGTGATGGCACCTATTGTATTCATCTTAAAATACCACAGTTCAGCACTTCTAATGTATGTAGTCTGTAAACTTAAAATTAGTTTTAAATTAGTCCACTGCAGAGTTGATTAATGGAGTAACTTTAAAGCTAATAATTTAGACTAATACTGTAATTTAATTTTTTTCCACTGCTTGCATCCGAAGAAGTGGGTATTCATTCACCCATGAAAGCTTATGCTCCAATACCTCTGTTAGTCTATAAGGTGCCACAGGACCCTTTGTCGCTTCTACAGATCCAGACTAACACGGCTACCCCTCTGATACATGTAATTTAATTGAATGTTCTCATGTTTAAAATGGTCAGGAAAATATAACCAAGACACATCTCTAACTTCATTTAGATCTTATTTTGGGGTACTCCATGGTGAGCTTCCGCCTCCATTAGTGTGTTTTAAAAATAGTTACTATTCTGAAAGCACTAACTAGTGCTATATGGAGAGGGAGTTGTTTGTGTATATGCACAGGACCAAGACAATGAGGTAAACTTCAAATCCTTATCGAGATATTTTGCAAAACCTAACTTTTTCTTAGCTACCTAATACATAGTGCTGTCTTACAACTTTTTAAATACAAAAGTCCATTTTTAAATTACTATTTTTAGTCACATGAAATAATGTGGTCTAAGAACTGTTTAGGTTTGTAGAAGCATTTTTCATGGTAGCAACCAGTGTTTAGAAATTGTTAATACAATTGCATTTATTTGAAGCTATCCTTCTTGGAGAGCTACTGTGATCCTGGGTCTTGTAACTGGTTTTCATTTTTTTTAGTTTTACAGCGTGTTCTATACTGACTTCTTCCTCTTTGCTTATGTAGTGTTGTGTGCAAAAGTAAAATTACTTCGTATTCTTAACTGTGATTTGACAACTGGTTTTATCTGATCACATTTTCATTTTGTTTTCCATAGCTGAGTGGCTAGTTTTCTGTAACAACAAAGCTTTAAAAAAAAAAATTAGAACCCTGTAATATATAGAATTTTGCTGAAAGATACCTTTCCTTGTGGTTATTAAATGGATGCAGTCTAGTCTTGTGTCTGTAGTGTTATTGATCAGTTCTGTGTGGGCTGGATGTGCTGTGAAATGGCGATCACTGCCAGAGATTAACCAAAAGAGTTACATCTGTTTAAACAGAAGAACATGTTACAGACAGCATGACACTTTAGTATCAGAAAAATGATACCAGTTTTTTAACAAAAAAAGATGTCTTGCGTTGAAGTTGTTAAAGCCATTCTTGAGAGCTTCTCTATGAAAGTATGACCTTCAATTTTAATAAGGCTACCTTTTTGTTTTTAAGCGAATTGCTCTTCAGTTCAGAAACATTTTCTACAGGGGACTCTTTAGTCTTGTTGCATTTTAAAGCACCTCTTACTTTCATCGGGTCTCTACCTCCTTCCTCCTCCCACTCCTCCTCCCCCCCCCCCCTTCACTATGCCTGATTAGAGGACAGGATAGCACCGTGCGGTCCTTTCCTAGGAACCTACCTATCCTACTTGCTAATCAATCAGAAGCATTCTTGACCCACACAGGGCAAACCTCCCTAGAGTACTTCTAGCGTCTCTTGTGCTTGGCAACAGTGGCCCAGAAACTGAATGTTAATTTTGTCCATGACAATGGAAATAACTTGTACTAGGCCAGCAGGAAGCTGGTTTAAAATATTATGGAATACATTTCATAGCCATTGTAAAATATTAATGTCTTTCAGTTATTCTGAAGTGTCATAGCAAATATTTCTGTGTAATTGAGTATTTCAGAGTTTATAAAGTATTCCTGATCTAGCTGTATACATGGTTAATAATACATCCAGTTAGAAATGTGACTATTTTTACAGTTCAAAGTTTGAGACTACTTAAGCTTCTTAATATGAAATAACATGAACACAAAGGCAGATGTAGTGTTTCTGCTGATCATGTTGCTTTTATGTAGCATGAAATCTAGTATGGCAAAAGTATAAATATTTTTTTAAACTCAAAGTTAGAATAAAGTTTTTTTTGTTTTTTTGTTTCCCCCCCCCCCTAATTGATTTCTGCCATAGCCTTTAAGTATGTTGGCCAGTGTGAAGAGACTTTTACAACTTAATTCTAAGGTTGCTGTTTGATATTTCTTCATTGTGGTTGCAAGTCTCCAGCTCCTCTTAATGGGTGTTCACTCAACTTTAGCAGTTGCTTGTAGACCAAGATGTTATGTGCACACCAGTTCATCATAATCATCTGTCCTTATTTAAATGAAAAGGGCACATTTCTTGCAAGAGCTGGGGGTGGGGTCTGTAATTTTGGGGCATTTTACCTTTACTAAATATTGATTTCAGATGTATTTGGCTTCCCTCACTTCTAAATCCAGTCAAAATATCAAAATCCAGCCCTTTTTTACAGAAGAAACTGAAATATCTTTCACTCTAACATGAGTATGGAAAAGGATTAATGCCTCTTCCTCATGTCACCTTCCCCTTTAGTACTCATTACTAAATCACAGTGACTACCCCAAGAGATAATCACATGTGGGAATGTATGCATCAGTACAAACCACAGAGAATAAGATGGAAACTAAATAGAATACCTAATCAAAGTTGCCAGTGGTCCTTTAACATGCTATATGTATACTTCAATTTAGCAAGTGCTTTTCTTTTTTTTTAAAGAAAAGTAAAACAGGGCTCATAGATGCACTTGCTATGCATCTCCGTATTAATGGTACAAGAAGTAAAAAGCTGCACTCTTGTAACAAGAAACTTCTCATGGTTTAACTTAGAGGTGATTTACAATTTCTTCAGAAAAGAGGGAAGTATGCTTCTTCCCCCCCCCCCCCTTCCCCCCCCCCCCACACACTCCTCTCTCTCTCTCTCTCTCCCCTTTTTGCTAGAGTCTATACCCTAACATCAGGAATGCCAGGACTGGTCTTCCTTTGTTTTCTGGTATGTCTTGAAGCATGTGTATTGTGGTGCCTTCTCCCTCATCTTTTTAACTGAAGGGGAGTGGGTAAAACTTTCCACAGACTTTCTTGACAATATGCAGTCATTGGCAATGTTGACAAAAAGGTGATTTTTTTCCCTCCAACATTTAAACTAAAAAAGAAACCTTCCTCACCTGTGGCTTAGCTTTCACTGTCTTGATACTTGTGAGGTTGTCATTTCAATAATTCTCCAGCTTTGAGTCATATTTTATTTAATAAAAAAAAAAGAAAAGAAAAAAGACTTCAGTTGCTCATGCCTTTTTTTTTAAAGACTGCCTTAAGCATGCCAAAGAAGCAAGAAAACAAAAGGGTGCTAGTTCAATTTTTCACTTATTAGCAGGTCACCCTCAATGTACTCAATTTTTGGAGAGGGTCTTGTGTTTCAAAGAAAATGGCACGTCCAAAATTGTTCTGTAGTAAAAATATCTTCTATGCCCTCTTATAGAGACTACTCTTTTTCCTTCCCTTAGTAAAAGTTCAAATTTATTTTTCAGATATCAGAGAAATAATTACTAAGAGTCTAATACTCTTAAAGGCTTAGAGGCACAATTGTTAGCTATTCTCAAAGAGCAGAAGAAAATGAGAGATGAGTTCTTTATTTAACTAGTGGGTAGAATTTTTCAGACGTTTTTTCCCCCAAGTAACCATGGTAGTACTTAAGAATCCTGCCAACAATTCAGGAGCATCATTTATGAACTTGACTCCAACAGTGTACATCCAGTAATCAATCTGCTTAGTGGTTGAACCCCCTAAACACTTTATCTGTAAAATAAAGTGCTTAAAAACTTTAAAGATGTACTGTGTACACTCTTAAAAGTAGTACCAAGTTCCTATTTATACATAAAAGAACAATTTTGGCTTTTCAGTTCACCATTAGTGGCAGATGCTCAACACAATCTCTGCAGCACTGTTGACAGTAGCCTTTTATGATAGTTTTCAAACATAGTCACACCTGTCTGGTTGTAGCTCTAAATTAGGTTACAAGCCTATTTTGGCCTTACATTCATGTTATAGCTATGCTCAGAAACAGTACAATAGTTTCTGAGGGAGGGCTCTAATATTTTTGCTACTAATTTTAAAAAAAGTACTGTCAATATGGGACATGGAAGCAATATTACAATTGTGTTAACAGCTGTTTGAAGACTTCAGTATTGTTCTGGGAGAACTGTGCTTGGCAACTGTTTAATGCTTTAGCTAGCAGAGTTCTATTGCTGTATATCTGCTATAGACATGTCTTTTAGTAAGAGCTGCTTAAGAATTACTGTTACATATGCCCAGTGTTGTGGAAGCGTCTCTGAGGTTAAGGCATTGCCATACTATGTTGCAGCTGCAAAAGGATGACTATCGCAATCCTGGTATATAGGTCTTAATAGCTTTCAGCTGTTTTTAATAGCTTGCTTCAACATCTAAGTGGCATTCCTGCTCTTTATGCCAAAAAATTCCAAAAATTCCTCAGGACTTCATCTCAACTTGCATACAAATAACAGAAAAACCACTTGTTTAACCTTTCCTAGCATATCTGACTTTTGTAACTTTTGAGGCTGGCAGCAATTAGTATGGGAGTCTTCTAAAGTGATTGCTTTTCCTACATCTCACTTGAAAAGGCCCTCACTTCGATTTTTAAATTCCTGGCATATAAACATTATGACCTGGATCTCTTTCTTTGCAACTTATTTCAACTCTGTGTGAACTAGGTGTTCTTTCTGAAGTAACATCATGCTTCTGTTGCTGAGTCCATGAAGCCATACAGTAGCATCAAAATGTTTTACTTTACATGGAAGACATGGGAGGCAAATTGATTGGGAAGAAATAGTCAAGTCTAGCCATTTGGAGAACTGTCTGATTTGGGATTAAAATTTTAATATTTTCAAGGTAGTAATGTCCAGACCTGAAAGAAGGGTTGAGCGAACATGGGGTGGAAAAAGGCAGTAATAACTGGGATGATAAATGATTCTGCAGGACACACTTCTCCACCCTTTAAATCTGCCTTCTGTTAGTGCTTCTGAATGATAAGTTGATTAGTCAGTTGTTAGACCATGGGGAAGCAGCCCTCCCCCTCCCCCCCCCCCCCCCCAAAAGGCAGAAGTTTGTGGTTTAGCATCCAGAAAGTGTTCTGGGGACCTGTTAAATGAGATCGACAGATTCCAAGTGATCATTAGTGTTTATTGTGTGATACTTCAATAACACCTTTAGATTATGCACAGAAGGATTCCTTACAAGGCACTTTTTCCTGTTCTTTCCTTCTGGAAACATTGTGTTGATTCAAAGTGATACAGTAGGACTTAATTCTCGGTTACTTTCTTCTGCCAGGGTGCTGAACAAACTTACCTTTAAAAAAAAAAAAAAAAAAAAATCTCGAAGTGCTATCCAACCGCTTGGCAAGATAGATGCCACAGAGAATGTAGGCGTACCGCCATATTGCTCAAATCCCAAACCCCTATAGCTAGAAATGGAGGACATATGTTAGTTAAGCCAAATACTTTTTAATTCCTGAAAATGTTCCATGCCTGCCCTAGTTGTTGCAAAGATACCATTCTGAAAGTTTAACAGTACAGTAGAAAACTACTTGGCTACAAGGAGGAAAATGGATGGAATTTTCACGGAACAGGGTTCCATGAATTGCTTATTTAGATCAGTAGCTGGAATCACACCATTTTTAAGTGTGGCTAGAAAAAAATGCACAGTTTGTATACTACTGGAAGTCTAAATCTTTTAAGTTAAATATGAAACAATTGGAGATGATGGGAGAAGGCAACATCCTAGTGAGAAGCTCATTTCTCCCCCTCTGCCCTCCCTCAGCTGCTGAGATGGTGCTTGTTGCGGTTTGTTGATCTTGTCTTTTGACCAACAATGGCTTTCTTTTGTATCCACTTCTAGTTAGTAGGTGTCAAACAAATTTTGAAGATGTATCCTTTTCTAGTAGTCAGGAGGAAGAGCTTTCTGTTTTTTCTTTCAGCTCAATCTTCTTTTGCCTCCCTACCCCCAAAGTCTTGGGGAAGCTCTACCTCACTTCACAGGTAGGGAGCTCTGGAAAGATGGCGCAGTATGGTTCTCATCCATTCTAAGCCCCCTGCATCGTTTGTTTTGTTGGTTTGTTTTCAGGCTAGTCCTTTTCATCAGTGACACCAGGGCTTCCTTCCTTTAAACTTTTCCATGCAGCAGCATGGGCATGGCATATTTACAATTTTATTGTCAGTAGACTTCTGAATAGCAGTAGTGTAACCTGGGGTCCTGTTGACTTTATACACATCAGGAGAGTGGGATTATGAGCAGCAGCAGATACTTGAAACTCTATGCAGATTCAGGAAGCTAATGCTGCATGGGCTTGTAAGGTTACTTTAGCATTCCTAAAGTCGAGACATTCTTTAAAATCAAAGATGTAGTTCTGCTGAAACTTATAGCTAAGGTCTGTCTCTTTTTCTCGCTTGTCACTGTCAAGTGGGTGAGGGTTTTTTGGTTTTTTTTGTTTTGTTCTCTGAAGTTAAGAGGTTCCTCATTTAACCTCATTAAGATTAAGTAGAATGTTCTGTGGTTCCCACACTTTTCCTTCTTCCTCAATTTCTGTACCTCTTCTCTCCCCCTCCCCCCCCGCCAAGTGATTAGTTATGAGTTACTGATGGTTATTTGAGTTGGGGTCTGTCATTTTTAGACATAGGTGAGTGCCCCCCCGCCTCCTCCCAAAACAGACTAAGAAGTTGGATTTTGTAGCTTTTACTCCCCCTCTCCTCACCCCCCCCCCCCAAAGACACTTTCTTTTATGCAGGAGAGGCTAAATATGTGGAACACCAGAAGCTAATACAATTTTAAGCAGGAAAAAATTGAGAGCTGTCACCCATGATTGCTAAGTGGATGCACAGTTGAATAACCTGTACCATGTTTAGGGAGAATTTGTACTCATTGCTGTTAGCCATGGCCGCCTTTTCTTTAATAAAAAATCTGCAGCATTGGGATTATAGAAGTGGGCAAAAATCCTATACTCTTGTCTATTACATAAAACATAGCATAGGCTTCTGATGTCATCTTTGGTTGCAAAATTTACCTCCGCTCAGGAATCTGACTCCCAGTCCATCATTTTGTTGTTTTAAGTCGGTCACTTCAGAATAACTGCTTTAAATTGGAAGGGTAACTTCCTTTCTGAACTCAACACTAAAACAGTGGACCTAGTTCACATCCTAGCTTTTGTGATGGCTTTCGTTTGGGTGATTCTATTCATGCCTGTCATCTTGGAGCTACACCAGTTATGTCCTGATCTACTGATCACATAATGTGAAACCAAGCTAAAAAAATATTTTTCTTTATTTTCCAATCACATTTTCTTTTACAAATATTTGATTAAGAAACGACATATTGATTTGACCCAACCCATGCCATTGGAAATAGTCACTCCAGTCTGAGGCACATGAATCTAAAAAACATAAATGTATTCATAGGGCATCATTTTTTCTTTTGGTTATCTCTAACCTTGAGTCTTAAAGGCTGTCCAAGCTGTTGCAGTGGTTTGTCTTTGTATTTTACACCATTGCAGACAAGCGTTTGTTAAAGCATCCCTGCAAATGTGAAATCTAGTCCACTTTTGAAGAGTGACGATTTAGATATTGTGTATGCTCCCATGTTCTGTGGCCAGACCTTATGGTTTTACAATCACTTTGCTAGTTTAAAAAAAAAAAAAAAAAAGTTCTTCCACCTTTGTTGTTGTGGGAAAGAAACAGTCAAACCATCCCCCTGTTTGTGTGACTAGAATCACTATCATCAAATGCATAACCTAATCAGACTTAAATGGGTGCAGAAATACCTTAGTTGTAGTATTCTAAGGTTTTAATTGGTAACACTAAATACTTTACACTATTATTTAAGTTGATATCCATTTTAAATGGCTGAAGGGTTTTATTTGTGTGGTTTCATATCTCACAGTTGCAAAGCATAAGCCTATTCACTGTTTCACAAAATTATGGAACTTTAAAGAGAATTGACAAATCTGAAACGGAGCAGAAATTATCTGCTATGTAATATCTTTTCTGTTTTTTCCTGTGGAGATATTTTAAACTGAGATTAGTTTGGGACAGGTTCTACTTTATTCTTTTTTCCTTTATGCAGCTTTTCCTGGTGAGGGTTGTGGTGGCAGCATGGAGAGTAGGGAGGCCCAGATCTCCTTTTCCTCCGCAACAGGTTCCAGCTTCTCCTGGGAAATTCCCCAGCGTTCCCAGGCCAGCTAGGAAATATAATCCCTCCAGTATGTCATGGGCTAGCCTTGGGGCTTCCACCCAGTGGGAGTTCCAACGGAAGCCTCCCGGGGGCATCATTATTAGGTGCCTGAACCACCTCAACTGGCTTCTCTTGATCTGGAAGAGTAGTGGCTCTACTCTGAGGCCATCCTGAATAGCTGAGCTCCTCACCATATCTTGGAGGGTAAACCCAGTCACCCTGCAGAGAAACCTAATTTCTGTTGCTTGTACCTGTGATCTCATCCTTTCGGTCGTTACCCAAAGTTCATTATCATAGGTGAGGATGGGGACGTAGAGCGACCAGTAAATGGAGAGCTTCATATGAAAACTCAGCTCCCACTTCACCACCATAGATCGGTACAGCGCCCGCATCACTGCCACCGCCGCACCAATCTGCTGGTTAATCTCTTGCTCCTGCTTGCCATCACTTGTGCACAAGATTCCTAGATATTTGAACTCATCCACTAAGGGCAGCTACTCCCCCCTTACATAGAATGCAGTCCACTTTCTTCCAGGAGAGGACCATGACCTCTGATTTGGGGGTGCTGATTCTCATCCCAACCGCTTCACACTCAGCTGTGAAACATTTGCGTGCGTGTCGGAGATTGCACTCGGAAGAAGCAAGAAGGACCTCATCTGCAAAGCAGAGATGCTACCTCCAAGTCCCCATACTGGATGCATCCACAGCTCGGCTGCGCCTTGATATCCTGTCCATGAAAATCACGAACAGAAATGGGGACAACACACTCCTTGGTGGAGTCCGACACCCACCTTGAATGAACTCGACTTAATGTCAAGAATACAAACTCAAATCTCACTCTGAGACTAGAGAGACCGGATAGCACATACAAGCGGCACCGACACATCATACTCCCGCAGCACTTCCCACAAGACATCTTGGGGAACGCTGTCATATGCCTTCTCCAGGTCTACAAAACAAAGGTAGAATGGATTAGCAAATTCCTATGATGCCTCAAGTATCTGCAAAACAGCAGAGTTGATCCGTTGTTCCACGGCCAGGACGGAATCCACATTGTTCCTCCTGAATTAACGGGCGTAACCTCCTCTCCAGCACCCTGGCTTAGACTTTGCCAATGAGGCTGAGGAGTGTGATTTCCCCTATAGTTGGAACAGACACCCTGTGGTCTCCTTTAAGATTGGGACCACTATGTCAGTTTGCCAGTCCAGAGGAACTGCACCTGCCTTTCATGCAACATTGAAGAAGTGCGTTAACCATGACATCCTAACATTGTCCAGTGCTTTCAACATCTCCAGGTGAATCTCATCCGCCCCGGCTGCCTCTACTACTACGAAGGCAATGTACTACTGTATCGACTTCAGAAAGAGATCTGATCTCTCTGGAGGTTTCCGGTGCTGCCTTCTGGAAGAGGGTTGTGCCCATTGGGTTGAGGCAGGGGTGGGCAAACTTTTTGGCCCAAGGGCCACATCTGGGAATAGAAATTGTATGGTGGGCCATGAATGCTCACTAAATTGGGGTTGGGGTGCAGGAGTGGGTGAGAGCTCTGGTTGGGGATGCAGGCTCTGGGGTGGAGCCACAAATGAGGAATTCAGGGTGCGTGTGGGGGGGCTCCAGGCTGGGATCAAGGGGTTTGGCAGGTGGGAGGGGGATCAGGGCAGGGGGTTGGGGCATGGGGAGAGGCTAAGGGGTGCAGGCTTCCAGCGGCGGTTACCTCAAGTGGCTCCCGGAAGCAGTGGCATGTTCCTTTTCTGGCTCCTACACAGAGGCATGGCCAGGCAGCTCTGCATGCTGCCCTGTCCGCAGGCACCACCCCTGCAGCTCCCATTGGAGCAGGGCCATTGGAGAGCATAGGAGTAGTAGAGGGGCCATGCTGCGGCTTCCGAGAGCTTTGTGGTGCGGCCCCTGACCCTGCACCCCAGCTGGAGCACCAGAGCAGGGCGAGCTCCAGACCCCACACCCCAGCGGTCTTGTTCTAAAATGAAATTCTGGCAAAATCACCCTGACTGTGGTAACTTGGAAAAGCCACAGCAGACCTATTTGTTTAAGAAAAATTTGCTGGAGCAATATAAACACTTAGCTATAGTAATGCCTGTACATTTTTTTTTTTTTTTTGATAACCAGACAATTTGGTGCAATTAGAGGGATGTAACCAGAGTGGGACAGCCATCCATGGTTTAAGGGTCTAGAGAACATGACCTATGAAGGAAGGCTGAAGGAATTGGGTTTGTTTAGTTTGGAAAAGAGAAGTCTGAGAGGGGACATGATAGCGGTCTTCAGGTATCTAAAAAGGTGTCATAAGGAGGAGGGAGAAAACTTGTTCATCTTAGCATCTGAGGATAGAACAAGAAGCAGTGGGCTTAAACTGCAGCAAGGGAGGTTTAGGTTGGACATTAGGAAAAAGTTCCTAACTGTCAGGGTGGTTAAACACTGGAATAAACTGCCCAGGGAGGTTGTGGAATCTCCATCTCTGGAGATATTTAAGAGTAGGTTAGATAAATGTCTATCTGGGATGGTCTAGACAGTAATTGGTCCTGCCATGAGGGCAGGGGGCTGGACTCGATGACCTCTCGAGGTCCCTTCCAGCCCTTGAATCTATGGTTCATTCAGGGGGAAGAGCAGAAAAATGGGGGTGGGGGAAACGGTAGGAGTTACAGCTCTGCAGCAGGCATGGTATTGCCACCCTTATTTCTGTGCTGCTGGTGGCGGCGCTGCCTTCAGAGCAGGGCGCCTGGCCAGCAGCTGCCACTCTCTGGCTGCCCAACTCTGAAGGCAGTGCTGCCGCCAGCAGCAGTGAGTAAGGGTGGCAATATCATGCCCGCTGCAGGGCTCTAGTCCCTACTGTTTTTATTTTACGTCATCCCTCTCCCTTGCCCCCAGGCTTTGTGCCTTGGTTACGTCCCTGCCCAAAACTCTCCAAGATCATTTAATGTATTGGGGGGCTGGAGGGGAGAGAATGTATGGTGGAGACCTCAAAATGTATGCAAACTTCTGGACTATGCCAAGTAAGTTAATTTAAAACAAAAATTGCAGTAGAAGCCCTAATAGTGTGCTATCCACAACCTCTGCAATATTGCAAATGAATGTAGGACCTTAATTATGAACCATGTGTGCATGAAGAACAACATTTGAGACCATGGATTAACTTGCTTGCAGTTCCATTAAAAAGCCAAGAAGTATTTTGATTCTTATAGTAACATTTGTTTGGCAAGAAATTAATACTTCTCACACTTGCAAACTGTACCACTTAGAACATTAGGACACTTGATGTTCTACCACCCTTTTATTTTCCCCCCGAAATCTTTAATGACACCCGTAATATTTTTAGACTGGGATTTACAAATGAGCGGGAAGGAGTTATGTTCCGAGTACCCATTTTACTTTTACTGGAATTTGGGTATTTAGATTGTTCAGGCCCCTTTTGAAAGTTTCAGCCGTGATCTAATACATAGGGCTAGTCTCCACTTACTTGTGGATTGACTGACTCTGTGGCGATCGATCCACCGGGGATCAATTTAGCAGGTCTAGTGAAGACCCACTAAATCGACTGCCGATCACTCTCCCGTCTACACCAGTACTCCACCGTAACAAGAAGCATAAGGTAAGTCAACGGGAGAAACTCTCCCGTTGATCCAGTGCAGTGTAGACACAGTAATAAGTTTTTTTTTCTAAGGCACATTAACTCCAGATACGTTATTCATATAGCTGGAGTTGTGTAACTTGGGTTGACTTAATCCCACAGTGTAGACCGGCCCATAGTCTTCTAGTGGCATAAGAAAATTGTCATTAGTTGTAAATGAAACAGCACTTCTCTTTAGCTTTGATGCTGTTCACTATATAACCTGGGTCTTACTATACTCAGAGAAACTGGGCCTAAATTCTGCAGCTAAGCCCTCATTTGTGTGGCATAGTGATACTTGATTGTGTGGTGCACAGATTTTTCTTCAAGATTCAAATTTTAAAGTTTGTATTGTCTTTACTAAAGTGTAAACAATGCAGTTAGTACATTACTCAAAGTGCATTGTGGAACACCGTTCAGTTTTATGTTGACAAATGTTAAATTTTTCAGTGTCAGAATTATATGTTGATAAAACAATTGCGTTAGATTTTACTGGGAGAAACCTACAGTGTTGGTAGCTTGTAATGGGTTTGTTTGGACTTGGAGTATCCAGATGGTATGGGCAAACAGCTCAAAACTTAGAGAGATGAGGCTTCTGACACTGGAGAGAGGGGATGCATCTCCTCTCCTTTCCTCTTTTTTTTTTTTTTTTTTTTTTTTTTTTTTTTTGTATATGGGCAGAAGTTGGTTTTCTGCCCCAGCAAGCCTTGAAGGACACCAGCTGCATGACCTGGAATCGAAGATCACTGAACCAATCAATATGCCTACTGGAGGCACTTCAAGATGAAGTCTATGAAATGGTGATCCTGCCTTGCATTACAGAGAATTTTTTGATCCTTAGTTGTCTCAAAGAAACCAGCCTACTACACATTTCCTGGGGTGGCCTGCTACATCAGTACTACTTTTGATTCACTCATCCAATACTATGTTTTTCCATTTGGATGCTCAACAGTTTGAAGACTATTTACGAAAGTGACAGATGTGGGTGGCAGTAGAATGCCAAAGATGGGAGTGAAAAAAGTAAACAAGCTTTCATTCTTGGTCTGAAATAGTCCAAGGTTACTGACTTCAGGTAACTTGATGTAATTTTTATTTAATCCTCAGATTTGAAAGAGTGGGGCTTGCTGGGACAACTGTTGGGGATGGGAGTTTTCAGTGGGGAAAGTTCAATCTATTGGGTAGTTTTAAGGGTGGAGAAAGCTAGTTTCTTGATGGCTTTTGCTACTGCTTTTGTTTCGATAGTTAAAAATCAACATTACACAGTTAATCAGCCGTAGTAGAAGAGTGTCTCATCAATGTTATAAATCATGTTTCTCAACCTTTTTCCATACTGGAACCAGATAGGGAACCCATTTCACTTAGCAATATGACACTGATACTTGTTCATGACCTCCATATGAGAACCTATGTCCTATTTTTGCATCTGAAAGAAGCTTTCAGAGCAAGCCAATG
The DNA here is from genome assembly GCA_037349315.1 of Chelydra serpentina. Classification (NCBI taxonomy): domain Eukaryota; kingdom Metazoa; phylum Chordata; order Testudines; family Chelydridae; genus Chelydra; species Chelydra serpentina. Next base: position 21,858,962 of record JBAIAC010000019.1, read on the forward strand.
CTGATCAGTGATTGATTAAGGGCAAAGCCACATTTACCAGGGAAATTTTTTGCATGTTGTCTTAATTCAAACTGTGCTCAGAACTTTGCCATATGCAAATCAACAAACTTCAGTGTGTAAAAGGAGTTACTAATATCAAATGCCCATTTCTTCATGTAAAATAGTGAAGAGGAATGCATTGGTGGGCTTACCTCTGTTAATTTTCACAAGGTTTACAAACTCATTAAGTGCCTCTTTCAATTCCATTAGCATCCCTTTTTCCACCAAAGCTGCTTTATATTGCTGGTCAGGAAAAAAAGGGTCACAATTTTTGTAAAAATTGGTATGAAGTTTTTTCCCCTCCTCTAAAAATAGCAAAATTAGAAACTTTTCGACCAGCTCTGACTTCCTGGTGAATTGAATATGTCCCAATGGCTTCAGGTGAAAGACTGGATTCTAGTCACAAGGATGCTGTTTTCCAGTTGCAACTGGGGCATCATCAATGAAGATACCAAGGGTGATGCCTGCAAGAACTGATTCTTGGAAAGCTTCAAATATTTCTTCTTTAGCACACCTATCAGTGGACAGCGCAACAGGCAGTTCTATTTGAGGGATGATAAATGAGGACAAATCTTAAGGGAACATCTGTAGTTTCTGTCCACTTGTACTGGCTCTTCTGAGCAGCTGATCCTGGATGTCTGCAGTTATATCCTGAATTTAGCTAATGATTTTATAACTGGAGAGGGTAATTACCTTGTCTTGACTAGCAACAGTAGATCCTCTCAGAATATTAAATAGCATCCGAAGCACACGGCATAATCCGTGTTTTCCCAATTGAGGCTTGACAGCTTTTGTTATTTATAGTGACACCAAGTATGATGCTCAGAAGGCTTGTGTTATAGTATTGCCATGACTATAACAGTCTTCTGAATTTGTAAGTATATAAGCTCTTCTTGAATTCAGTAGATTTATTTTATGGAGAGAAGTGCTTATCTCCAGTTGGCCCCTTTTAGTGGGAATATGCATGCCCCAGATCCTTTCACAGTAACTGAAAACTTCTTTGAAATACTGTGGTAGCTGATGTACATTCTGGTCCTGGGTTCCCCAGAGAGAAGACTCAGGCAGCAACCAGCAGCTCCATTGAAGAGAGAAAAAGAAGGTGCTTGGGACTGTCCTACCTAGCTCAGAGGAACAATATAGGGAGTATGCAATTCAATTAGCAGGGGCACAAATAAGCTGCATTTCCACTAGAGGGCTGCCAATATATATCTATACTGGCAAAACTTTTTAATCGACACAGCCTCAGAAACACTTTGGAGGGAGAATAGTCCATGTAAGATCTGATGACTTGGTAGTTTATACTAAAAAAACAAACCAAAAAACCCCCTTAAAAACTCCAGTTTGCTACCCTGTAGATAAAACAATTGGTGACTCATCCAGAAACATGTTGCTCCTTGACTGGGCAGTAGTCTTTGTTGTTGTGTTTTGTTGTACCAAGTCAATTTCCATTGGCTTGTCATGGAGTTAGGTACATTGTAACTGATTTACACTGTGTATCTTATCTATATTTTATATACATGAGTGTATTTTTAAACCAAGATAGACTTTAATTACATGCAGGCAACTCAAGGAAATCCACGCAGTCACACCAAGAAGCCACCCAGTAGCATCTACCTTCATTGCTGTCTGTCTAGGTCTTCAATTGTCCTGCCAGCTACCACACAACCTCCCTTTTTATGGCTGCTATATCACTCTACTCCTGAGCCAGAAAAGTAGTAGAAGTTTCTTTGATGTATTATTGCTCAGCCAATTCAGTACAGTGTGTGAATTGTGGAATAAACTTTCGCACTACAGAATATGAGCAGTAGAGTTTTTCAAAGACTCAATGCTCTTAGTACCAAGCACACTTTTTAGTTTATATAGGGAGATAGATATTTGAATCCCATCCATTAAACTGCAGAATGGCGAGTAATCCGCTGGTAATTGCTTCTGTATCTTCGGTATGATCCCCAAAGAGAGACTTTTGAGCATTGTTATGGGAAGAATTATTCATATTTTCTTAACATGAAGCTTGTTCTCCTTACTCTGTAGTTAAAATGTTTGGAAGCTTAAAGGTCACATTTTAAGACCATTTTTAACAAGCGCATATTAGAGATTACAGTTTTTTGGAGTACCAGCTGGTGGGGTGACCAAAGGACTTGCAATTAGTTGTTTGCTGCTGCCTGATAAGCTGAATTACAAACTCATGACTGTCAATTCTGAATTAGAGTACTGAAATATTTATAAATGCATTTGCCAAATGAAACATTAAACTGTTGCAATTGGAAATGAACTGGTATTGCATTAATATATATATTAAGATGGCTTTAATGTGGCATTATTTTGAATACCCTTGTAGAAGGATGAAAATACTTCTTCCTCCTTCCCTTCTCCAACCTTTTTTTCTTTTTATGAAGGCTTTTTTTCCTGACTTGATTGCTCTAACATATATTTTTTTTGTCCCTGAGCCTCATCGTTAAATATTACTCCTCCAAGATGGAGTAACTTCAACTGTATCTACAGAGCACCTTTATAAGTAATACTAATAATACCTAGCTCTTATTAGTAAATATGAAATCACTTCTCCATCAGTCCAACAGTGTTAAGGATTAGTTGGTTGTGGTTTTTTTACCTAAAAATGTCCCCTTTTAACATTATGTAACACAAGAATGATGTATCCAAGCTTCAGGTAACATCACAATCTGAAATATTTTAGTCTGCCTACTTGAAAGTGTAATGCATGGATTTCCTAATCTGACTTTCTCCCTTGATTTGCTTATCTCCTGACTGAGAAGATGCTTTGTATTTGACATTGACCACTTAGATTTTAACTAAATAATATTACATTAATATCTCATCTACGGGTTCTTGGTTTTTCTGTTTTTAGTTGAAGCAGTCTTGTTATATTATAAATCACATAGTTGTATATTTCAGTTGTCACTCCACACTAAAGGATGAAGTCTGAGGTAATATAATACAGCCAAATACCTCCAAAACCAGAAAACGTATGTTGGAACTATTCAAGATTACAGAATGTAGAGTTTAAATTCAAAAAATAACTTAGTAGCAGGAGAGGAACAAAGACCTCATCGGTCTCTTAATGCTTATGAAATGTAACTTTCTACAAAGTTGTGCATTAGGGAAAAAGTAGACACTGATGAAAATAAATGGACTCCAACCACTTATTATGAGGATCTTTTTTTTGTATTAAACTAGCAAGCAAAAAAACCTGTTTGTTTATTAATTGACAGCACTGATCTAGGTCTGAATTTAGGGTGACTAAACTTCCTATCTTTTAGGGAGGCATTGATGTCACTGTTTTAGTGTTACAAGTGTTTGTAATGCATGCCCATGAATGTTTTATCATGCAAAGTATCTCCTCTTTAAATAAATAGAAAAATAAAAAGCATTGTCCTTTCATGCACACTTAAGAAACTGCTCGTGGTGCTCTAAAAATTCAGACCCTTATACTCCCCACACACCCAGATTGCCAAAGGTAAGTGCCACAAATGTAAATAAACATGAAGTGTACAAACTATTTTTCCCACTTATCTTCTGTTGCCTTCACTCATGACAAACATTTTGGCAAAGCATATATAAAATTTCCCACTCTGTAATCGCTAATGAAAGTGCAGTTTTTAATACCAAACTAAACACCTTAGAAAACAGGATCCTAAAGAACAGTAAATACTGGAATGGAACATCCAGTAAATGTTTTAGGACCAGTACTTCAAGTTGTCTCAGATCTGGTTGGTTATTTAACTTTGCTGTACATTACCAATTTTTTTATTTGAGAAACTGCATGAAATTGTTTATTTTCTATAAGACTTAGAACTATTAATGTTCAGACTTGTCTGTGCTATGAGTGCAGTAGACAAACATAAGACCAGTTTGCTCAAAATTTGTATGTCTTATTCATGTTAATGACTTGTTTCCAATACATCTTATAGCAGACATGAGTCAAATTTGATCAGACCACTAATGTCCTTTTATTTTATTTATTTATTAACTGGACTTGCTGCTCTCTGTCCAATGGGACTTTCATCATAGTGCAAGTCTCATTGAGACTCTTATTTACTGAACTTTTAATTTAGCAGACTTGAAGCTTAGAAATAATTATTTTGTTCTGTTTGTAGAATTTACTTGATTGAAAACAGTTACTAGATATGGAAATGCCTATAGAAAAATGTTAAGTTCTGAAAGCAGAAATGATAGAGGACTTCACTGTTTCTGTTAATTCCTATTTATCCAACATATTTTTCCTCTGCCTGTGCTTCAGTTGAGGGATCTGTTTCTCCTGTAGTCATGGATGACCTTGCAGAAAGTTAAACCAGTACATAACTAATGAAGGGAAAAAAACAGTGCCTGAATTCTAGCCCTAGCAAGCAAGGTAGGGAAGGAAACAGTTTTTTGTTTTTAAAATATAAACCGCTTTGTTTTAAATATAGTCAGTGCTTTTACAGACAAACTTATTGCCACCTGTTCAGAAGTAGCTGATGGTACCCCAGTTTTTATATAGCCATATAGCAAGTCAGTGGCAGAGTACCCATGCAGACTACATATCAGCAATGGCTATTTTATTTCCCCCCTAGCTGCTGTTGTCCTGCTCTATGTCCACCACTTCTTTTTGTAGTTGTGGCAGGGTTAAAATACGTAGTATCCAGGAAGACCTTTTTTTCCAGCTGATGTAACAATTTTACAGGCTAAATTTTGGACTTAACGTGCTTAAATGTTCAAATTATAGTTAGTATTGAAAAATATACAGTTTTTATATAATGGTGTTTGTGTTTTTGCTTTAAAAGGGTATTCAACAATGTGTGTGTTCAGTGTCCTTTACCATCAGTCTCCTGCAGAAGGAATACCACAAAGCTTTCATTTTCTACCTGCACACTTCTCTTCCAGGAAACATTATTTTTTCTCCTTTTCCCTGTCTTCCCTACCTTGTTAATCTAAGAGTTAACTAAATGTACATATTGAGAGGTAACTTTGATTTTCAGACTTCTACTAATGATGTGTCCACAATGAGAGAGTTTGAGAACCTTTGCCCCACAATTAAAGCTTTACTAAATGCTTTGGGAGGTTTTTTGTCTTCTAATTTTGTTCCAACAAATGGGGTATGTTTTTTTTCCCCCTTTTTCCTTAACAGATGAAGACATGGACAGTTGAAGCTCTTAGCAATCTTTTATGGAGGCAATATTGTCGACTGCTGTTTTTTCTGATCTGCAGCAGTTAGACTTACTCAATACTTGCTCTTAAACAAAATCTTGTCTTTGCTTTTATGTTTGGCTTGAGAGTTAAATGTTTTGGACATCCATAGAGTAGCTTTGTTTACTATGAAGTAGCAGGTCTTGTGTAGATGACCAGTTAGTGTGTGACAAGCTGGCATCTGAAGCTACAGTGCATTAACATGCTACGCATGAACTGACCATGTGGACCCTGCTACCGCACATTAAAAGTGTTCTTGTCTGCACTGACCTACTCCCATTTCAAAGAGGAGTTTTCTTGTACTATGCTTCTTTTTCAGTTTTTTTTCAAGTATACAGCAGACTGGAGGCGTGCACCACGATGTGGAGTAAGGAACCACTAGCATGTGCAATCCCGTGGTTATGCCTATACCTCTCAGTAAGCCCTCAGATAAACTTGGTAATTGACTTCTTTGCTTGACCTTTATGTTGTGTTCCTGTGTTAACCAGTGGCATGTGTTAGTGAGTTCATAAGGTAGTCCCAAAATGGGGATTTTGAGACGACAAGTCCTTTTTTGGTGGAAAAGGACTTGTCCATATAGAAATTAATTAATATACAGTAGAACCTTGGAGTTTACGGATACCTCGGGAATGGAGGTTGCCCGTAACTCTGAAATGTTTGTAACTTAGTCTGAACAAAGCACAGTTCGGGCTCCAGATCTAACAGCTGACACGCCAGGCCATGCTTCAGCAGCAGTTGAGTCTCCCTTCTCAGCTCCAGCAGGCAACATCTTTCAAGCATGTCCATTTCGTGTGTGTGTGTGTGTGTGTGTGTGTGTGTAAACAGTGCATCTCCCTGCTGGTTTCAGCTGCCTTGGGCTGGCAGCCCCAGTGTCTTCATCTTTTACTGTAGCTGTAAGTGGCTGCCCTGCTCGTGGGGGTGGCATTGGGAACAGACAGCCCAGATATGTCTACCTTTTAAGATGCAGTACAGGCAGAGCACAGTATTTGCTTTTTTTTGGTTTGTTTTTGGTCTCTGCTTCTGCCTGATTGGTTTTTGCATGGTGTCCGGTTGTCTTGTCAGTTTGTAACTCGTTCATCTACTGTTCGATTCTAATTAGTAATGGTGGCTGTACTTAAGGCAGTGTGATTTATTTACATCTGAAGAGGAAGACACTACTAGAAGTGCTTTGTATATGGTGAAACTGAGATAACACTAATGACTTCAGGAGTAAACACATCTGTTAGTTAATACACTATTTCCAGGAAAGAAAGATTGAGATTGCTGTAATTGGACTTAATGCTTTGTCTCAAAGAAGTAGCTTTATATTGTGATGTTCCTCTGTGTGCTGTTATTTCAGAGTAGTAATCTGACTATAAGCTAAAATCTCTTAGGGTATGTCTACACTACGGTACTAGTTCGATTTCTGTGAAACCGAACTTGTGAACCCGATATTTCCAGGTCGATTGTTCGAATCCACACCAGGGATGTTTATTCGAATGTCCGAGTCCACAGTAGGGGGGCAAGCGTCGACATTGCAAGCGGTGCACTGTGGGTAGCTATCCCACAGTTCCCGCAGTCCCGCCTGCCCACTGGAATTCTGGGTGTAGCCCCCAGTGCCTTGTGGGAACGAAATTGTGTCAAGGGTCGGTATACGTAAATTTCGTCACTCGACCCACACTTCCGCCTTCCCTACGTGAAAGCGCCGGCGGGGAATGAATTCGCGCCCTTTTCCTGTGGCTGATAGCTCGGACGCCACTGGACAGTGAGCATGGAGCCCTCCGCGATTATCGCAGATGTTCTGTCCGTAGCCAACAACTCGCGCCTTATAGCGCACCTTTTCCAGACTCTGATGCAGAGAAATCGGGAGAGGAGACAACGTAATCTCCGGGAGTACTTAAACTGTGAAAGGGGCATTGATCTCTTGCAAAGCGCTGGACCCCGGACCCTAGACATCATGGTGGCAATGGGTCATGTTGATCCCGTGGAACGGCGATGCTGGGCAAGGGAAACAAGCACTGACTGGTGGGACCGCATAGTGCTGCAGGTATGGGATGAGTCCCAGTGGCTGCGAAACTTTCGGATGCGTAAGTGCACTTTTATGGAACTTTGTGAGTTGCTGTCCCCTGCCCTGAAGCGCCAGGACACCCGGATGCGAGCTGCCCTCACTATCCAGAAGCGAGTGGCCATAGCCCTCTGGAAGCTTGCAACCCCTGACAGCTACCGGTCAGTAGCGAACCAATTTGGAGTGGGCAAGTCTACCGTGGGGGTTGCTGTGATGCAGGTAGCCCGTGCAATCGTTGACCTTCTGCTCCACAAAGTAGTGACCCTGGGAGACGTGCAGGCGATCATAGATGGCTTCGCTGCAATGGGATTCCCAAACTGCGGTGGGGCCATAGATGGGACACACATCCCTATCCTGGGACCGGAGCACCAGGGCGGCCAGTATATTAACCGAAAGGGCTATTTTTCTATGGTTCTGCAAGCACTAGTGGACCACAAAGGACGTTTTACAAACATCAATGTTGGGTGGCCAGGAAAGGTTCATGATGCTCGTGTTTTCAAGAACTCTGGTCTGTTTAGATGCCTGCAACAGGGGGTTTATTTCCCCGACCACAAAATCACTGTTGGGGAGGTGGAGATGCCAACAGTGATCCTGGGGGACCCTGCCTACCCGCTAATGCCATGGCTCATGAAGCCATACACGGGAGCCCTGGACACTGAAAAGGAGCTCTTTAATTACCGCCTGAGCAAGTGCAGAATGGTGGTGGAGTGTGCCTTTGGCCGTCTCAAGGCAAGATGGCGAAGCTTACTTACTCGCTCCGACCTCAGCCCTAAAAATATCCCCATTGTGATTGCGGCGTGCTGTGTGCTCCACAATCTCTGTGAGATCAAGGGGGAGACATTTATGCAGGGCTGGGAGGTTGAGGCAAATCGACTATCAGCAGATTACGCTCAGCCAGACACCAGAGCCATTCGAAGATCACAGCGGGAGGCGGTCCGCATCCGGGAAGCTTTGAAAGCTCGCTTCCAGACAGAGCGGGTTAACCAGTGACTGCTACACTTCCGTAAACAGATACTGGACCTTCCCCTGTCCCTTTACACATGTCCCGTTGCCCATCCTCCCATTACCAACCGCCTTCCCCCTCCTTGGATCAACGCTGTCAAGTCACAATAAAGGAAAGATTTTTTTGTTTGAACCTGTTCCTGTACTTCTTCTTGGGTAATGATTATCACTGTGTAGGCATACGGCGGTTGGGGGGCGGTTTGGTTGGGGGACACTTCCCTTCAAAGGGGAAGCTGTTGATCCTGCCCAAAGCGCAGTGCCAAGAGGTGTTCCGCTTGCTTAAAGGGACCATCAACCTCTCCTAATCCCATGTGTGTGGTGGTGTCTATGTGCCTTGTACGTGTTGAGTATCGCCAACGGATCACACAGTGCATTGATCTATCCAGCAGGCTACTGTCAGCCGCAAAAGATCAGCGACCACCCTCCCCAAACATACAGTGCACCCCCCAACCCTACGTTTAGAACGTAGAAACCAGCACAATGAAGGAAAGGTGTGCTTAATGCATGCAATGTGTACTGTGCTTGTCACTTCAGCAGTTAACCTGTCTGCACCCTCGTTTGTGCTCCCATTCTCTGCACTTAAAAACCATGTTAACCACTACCCAGAGATACAAACGGTCCCATTTAAAACACTCAGGGAAACATTGGTGAACCAAAAAACAAGCTTTATTCAACAAAACAGAAACTTAACATGGAACCTGGGAAGGGAGGTGCTCAGGGGTGCTGCTAGATGGAGAGGAGGGAAAAGTCTATGGTTTTGGGAATGACAGCCTTCTGCTACTGCAGCGGTCTGCAGGGGTGGATTGAGTATTTCCACGCACCCTGGCTCCCCTTGTCCTAGTGACTTTTGGGGAGGAAGCCACTGGACTTGGTGGCGGGGGAGGGCGGCTTGAAAGAACATACAGAGGCGCTCTTTCTTCATGTCTCCTGTCCTGGAGAATATCCACTAGGCGCCGGAGCGTGTCTGTTTGCTCCCTCATTATTCCCAGCATTGTTTGGGTTGCCTGCTGATCCTCCTGCCGCCACCTGTTCTCGCGCGCTTCAGCCCTCTGCTCCCGTTCCCTGGCTGCTCGCTTGTACCGTGCGAAGTCCTCTCTGCGCTGTGCCGCCTCCCTCTGTGACAGCATCACTAATTCCGAGAACATGTCGTCCCTGGTTCTCTTTTTGCGCCGCCTTATCTGGACTAGGCCATGGGTGGGAGAAGCACTGGTAGGGCGGGAGACAGTCACAGCTGTGGGATAAATGAAAGGGAGTGAATTCCTCAGAATGATACTTTTTCAAGAACAATGACCATACTCTTTCACCGTGAATAGGACCAAACACAGTGCCTATCACATGTACACGTACTACAAGGTCAAATACTCTGCCTTAAGGCTGAGTGAGTGTCTGGGGTCCCGGTATACGGATCCCAGAAGCCTTGCCGTACACAGAAAATCACCTCTCTGAAAACCATGGTAAGGTGCTTACTTTGGACTGCTGCGAGATTGCTTCACAGCACTGCTCTACTCCCATGTCTTCCCTCAGTGTTCCTGGCGGCGGTCAGTAACTGCTGCTGGCCAAACCGATAATCTACGGTGGCTGTCCTAAACCCCCCCCCCCCCCCATCCGCGTTGCCGCTCCAGGGAACCAAAAATGCCCACGAACCGCTCTGCGTGAACGGCTCGCCTACCCTTCCCCCCCCTCCGCGTGGCAGCTCCAGGGAACCAAAAATGCCCGCGAACCGCTCTGCGTGAACGGCTCGCCTACCCTTCCCCCCCCCCCCTCCGCGTGGCAGCTCCAGGGAACCAAAAATGCCCGCGAACCGCTCTGCGTGAACGGCTCGCCTACCCTTCCCCCCCCCCCCCCTCCGCGTGGCCGCTCCAGGGAACCAAAAATGCCCGCGAACCGCTCAGCGTCAACGGCTCGCCTACCCTCCCCCCCCCCCCCTCAGCGTGGCCGCTCCAGGGAACCAAATATGCCCGTGAACGGCTCGCCTACCCTCCCCCCCCCCCCCCCCCCCCCCCGCGTGGCTGCTCTAGGGAATCAAAAATGCCCGCGAACCGCTCAGCGTGAACGGCTCGCCTACCCTTCCCCCCCCCCCCTCTCAGCGTGGCCGCTCCAGGGAACCAAAAATGCCCGCGAACCGCTCTGCGTGAACGGCTCGCCTACCCTTCCCCCCACTCCGCGTGGCCGCTCCAGGGAAACAAAAATGCCCGCGAACCGCTCAGCGTCAACGGCTCGCCTACCCTCCCCCCCCCCCTCAGCGTGGCCGCTCCAGGGAACCAAATATGCCCGCGAACCGCTCAGCGTGAACGGCTCGCCTACCCTCCCCCCCCCTCCGCGTGGCTGCTCTAGGGAATCAAAAATGCCCGCGAACCGCTCAGCGTGAACGGCTCGCCTACCCTTCCCCCCCCTCAGCGTGGCCGCTCCAGGGAACCAAATATGCCCGCGAACCGCTCAGTGTGAACGGCTCGCCTACCCTCCCCACCCTCAGCGTGGCCGCTCCAGGGAACCAAAAATGCCCGCGAAGCGCTCAGCGTGAACGGCTTGCCTATCCTATCCCCGGTTTAGCGTTGCCGGTCCCCGGGACTGTCCCTACCCGCGCACCGATATGTACTACTGGTTTTGCTCCCGACCCCCTACCACCACGCGTTAACGTAAACAGCCGGGTGTCTGTCTGTAAGGGGAAAAGGAAGCATGCAGTATACTAATTATACCACTCATTCGAACCAGGACCCCATGACTGATATCACTCTGATGAGGATTACGGAGACAGAGAAAATCTGCATGCTGAGTCAATGCAAGCAAACCCCGGGGCCGTATGCTGCCATGCTATGCAAGGCAATGATACCAGAGTACCTGCTGCTCGCATGGCGCGGGAAAGTATCCTACCATGGAGGAGACAATAAGGCAGCTCTCCCAGTGAACGTGCTAAACAAGCTATCGCTGTACCTTCAAGACAGCTTCTCTGAGATCTCTGCTGGTGATTACACCTCTATCCCCATACATATTGACAGACTTTTCGAATAGTTGCATGGGAAAGCGACTCCAAGGTGAAGCGCATAAGGCCAATGAAGCCACAGTTACAGAGCGCTAACACACCATAACTATTGTATTGAAAATAAATGTCTAAAACACTGACCTGATGATCCCTCTCCTGATTCCTGGTCAGGAATGCTGCCTTGGGAGTGTTCGAAGGGCAGCGCAGTCAGGGTCAGGAATAGTTCCTGGCTGTCGGGGAAATCTCCAGGGTGACCGCTTTCGATTGCCTCGTCCCCCTGCCCTCCTTCCTCTTCTTCGCCGTCAGCGAAAACCTCCTCCGATGTGTCCATAGAATGGACCCCATCATCGGTGTCCACGGACACTGGTGGGGTAGTTGTTGCCGCACCACCGAGCATGGCGTGCAGTGCCTCGTAAAATCGGCAAGTCTGAGGCGCTGAGCCGGAGCGTCCGTTGGACTCTTTGGTCTTTTGGTACGCCTGACGTAGCTCCTTGATTTTGACGCGGCACTGCGTAGCATCCCGGCTGTACCCTCTCTCCGTCATAGCCTGTGAAATCTTCTCGTAAATTTTGGCATTCCGTCTTTTTGAACGGAGCTCGGCTAGGATCGATTCATCGCCCCACACAGCGATCAGATCCAAAACCTCACGATCACTCCATGTTGGAGCTCTCTTTCTATTCAGTGATGGCATGGAAACCACCGCTGTAGAGCTCTGCATCATTGCCAGTGCTGCTGAGCTCGCCACTATGTCCAAAGAGGTAATGGGATTCAAAATGGCCACAGAGGAAAAAGCATTCAAATTTTCGCGGGGATTTCTCTGAGTGGCAGGTCAGAGCATCCGAGTACACAATACTGCCCTGAGCTTCCACCGAGTGGTGCACTGTGGGATAGCTCCCGGAGCTATTAGCGTCGAATTCCGTCCACAGTACCTCGCATTCGACATGCCCATTTCGAATTTGGCGCTACTCCCCTCGTCAGGGTGGAGTACCGAAATCGATTCAAGGAGCCCTTAATGTCGAAATAAACTGCTTCCTAATGTGGACGGGTGAGGGATTAAATCGAGTTAACGCTGATAAATTCGACATAAAGTCCTAGTGTAGACCTGGCCTTAGGTTAATGCTTTGAATATTTTCTATAATGCCGTGTGGGTTCACTGCAGCCTCTTATTGATTATTTTTAGATTCTTGTTCTGGAATGGATTAGCTAATTTCAGGGTTTACTTGCTCCTAGATGTTAATCTTGTGGGCCTTTCTTTACCAAATCAGATTGCATTAAAAATGGCAATGAAAGACCTTGTCACCCTTCCTGCTAATCTAACAGGATAAAAGGAAATATTTATTCCATGTAATTTGTGTCAGTCTGAAACTTGCTGCTTCACAGGTATTATTGAGTTTAGTAAATTTCAAAATATGGGTTGGATACTGTTAAGAGAAAATGCACCTACAGATGCAATACAATTTCAAGAATGATTAGTTTTCTTTCCAACACTGAAAAGTTGAGAGGAAAGAAAATACTACATCCACTGACTTGAATGGTAATAAGAGGAATAAATTAATACCAAAGTGTAAAACTTCTACCCTGGAAGTAATTTTGCCTTTTTGGAGTTACCACAGCCAAAATAAATAGGAGATGGGATTGCTAGTGTTAGAAGAAAACGTGATGCTTCAGATACGTTTGGTAAGCTTGGGAAGAAGAGAATACAGAGGGTAAGTCAGTCATATAGAAGTTACAGATAAGGTTTATCACCTTCTTTACTATTCCTCAAATTCATGTTGTAGGATCTAGTTCATATTCTTCAGATCCAAGGGTTATACTTTGGAGACTACATCAAGATCATCAACTCTTTTTAATACAAAATCTGTTCCAATGAGAATTCTGTCGTCTAATCTGGTATCCTGTCAGTCACCAATGACAAAGGCTTCAGAGAAGATGTATAACTCACCATAATTCTCCATCATATATTGCGTAAGTTTCTTTCTAAGTATTTAGTGACCACTTTATGCCCTGACAAAATGATAGTTTTTGTCGTTCTCTACTGTGTTCCCTCCTTTACAGCAGAAGGCTCTCTGGTGTACTCTCATGACTTGCTTTCACACTCCCTTTTCAGCTACATCTGTTAGATCTGTCTTTCTGCAACACTTTTTTGAGATAGCTCAGGGCCTCCTTTCTTCTTTTCTGGTGTACTTTAAATGTCTGCAAACAGCCTCCAAGAACAATCCAGTCCAAACTAAAATTCTTGCTCCATCTGTCTCTCACTTCCTAATTCTTTGAGAGTAATTGTCCTCCTTGTTGCTTGCTTAAGGAAGCATGTAACCACTCTGCTCCTTCAGCACCAGGACCTGCTTTCTAGCTTGTCAGGGAAACGTGATCTTGAGTGTTTTGATAACACTGCTCTACAGCCAAAATGCTTCTGAAATAAATGTAATCAAACTTTACTAATTCTGGGTCACTGAGAATGAAAATGATGCTTAAAATTGTTGATTGGCTCTAGTTTTCAAGACATGCTATTGGGTCAGTATATACGACCCTTGACTTGGGAATGGCGGAGGATAAGTGAGTTATAAAGGGAAGGGATCTCAATTTAAACCAGAAATAACTAAAATACATCTTTGACTGGATCTATGAATAAATCTATGACTGGGTTTGGACAGTACTTGCTTTTTAGGTAAAACAATGAATGATGCAATCTGAAGCTGGTATTGCATCATACATGATATGAATTGCATCATACTATTCCTAGAAGTCATGGATGATGCAATCATAACGAAGCTTACATCACTCTGCTGAACAAATTGCCCTATATCAGCTCTAGAAATCATACATTGTCGTGCTCTCATTTGTCAGTGTTTGATTTTGCAAAGGGACATATTTCTGTTTAGCCAAAGTGAGCAGAGATGCCTCGTACTTGTGTGAACAGTGCAGATAACTTCTGCTATGTTTGTGGTGAAGTGACTTTTGCATCACAAAAGCACAGTATAACCACTATGGTAAAGAAAGCCTATCACCTTTCTTTTGGCTTCAAAATTGGAGATCAGGACAAGAGGTGGGCCCCACACATATGCTGCAACACTTGTGTAACAAATCTTTGCCAGTGGTTGAACAGGAAAAGGAAAATCTATGCCTTTTGCAGTGCCAATGATTTGGAGAGAGCCAACAGATCATACCAGCAATTGTTACTTCTGCATGGTGCCTCCAGTTGGGAAAGGTGTGTCAAAGAAGAAAAAGTGGACTGTGCATTATCCAAACATTCCATCAGCTATACGCCCAGTACCCCACGGAGAAGGACTGCTGGTTTCTGATGCACCAGATTCATTCTCACTTGAGTCAGAAGAGGATGAAACTTCTGGTCCTGAACCATCAATGTCACAGGACCCACATTTTCTCCCATCCTCCTCCTCTGAACCACATCTCAAACACAAGGTGAACTGAATGACCTTGTCAGGGATTTGGAACTACCCAAGAGTAAGGCAGAGCTTTTGGGCTCCAGACTACAGCAGTGGAATCTCCTGGCAGGTGGTATTAGGGTTTCCATGTTCCGTGACCGTCAAAAGGATCTTGTCCCATTCTTCTTCATGGAAGGTGATCTTGTAGCCTGCAACAACATCGATGGTGTGATGGCAGCCCTCAACATCATTCACGATCCAGATGAGTGGAGACTGTTCATTGATTCATCGAAGACGAGTCTTAAAGCTGTTTTACTGCCTAATGGCAATGTTTTGCCATCAATTCCAGTTGGTCATGCAGTCCATATGAAGGAAACCTATGACAACATGAAACAACTTTTGAGGTGCATAAACTATGACCAACATCAGTGGCAGCTTTGTGGTGATTTGAAGGTTGTTGCTCTCTTGCTTGGTCTGCAGACTGGATACACAAAGTACTGCTGTTTTCTCTGCGAATGGGATAGTTGATGAGTTGATATACCAAAAGTCCTGGATCTGTTGTCAAGACTTGCCTTGATACCTTTTGCCATGTCTGTCTAGCTTTAAGCTATAGATTCAGAGACACTGAGGAATCTCAAAGCCTACCTCTGCCTTTTTGTGGATTTTTCAATGTGTTATCTTGAAAACTTCTTCCTGCTCACCAATAAACTCACTGGCACAAGAACTCTGTTGGTACTGTTCTAGAGTAAGCAGTTACAGACAAACCATAGTCTCATTGTCACCCTCCTTAAGGGCAAAAAGCTTTTTGATCAAGACTGGCATGATGAAAAGATGGTCTTATCAGAGCCAAAGAAATCTTCCTTCTCTTCCCCTTTCTGGGATTGCTTCGACTCCCACTGATTTCCTAACTGGTGTCGTTATAAGACACTGTTCTGGATATCCTACTAGCTGACTGCCCCTGGGAACAGAAGTAAGCTGGTAGAGTCTGCCAAAGTTTTCTTGACCCCAAGGAAAGAGGCTGCCTCTTTTTTTTTTCCCCCCCCCCCCCCCCCCTTTTTTTTCCCTCTCTTCTTCCCCCTCCCCCCCTTAGGGTGCATGTATACTGACCGCCTGCTTGAGCCATTGGTAGAGTTTGAACTTGGGATCGTAGTGCTAAAAAATAAACGTCTACCACTTGAGCTCATGGAGCAAATTGCTTAGCTGGCAGCTGGTAGGAGTGACTTCCCCTGTGTTACAGACCAGCCACTTTCCTAGTATGGGTTACTCTGGGTCCTGATGCAAGGAGAGCCAGTTGTTTCCAACAAAGGCCAGGGTCAGTCATATCTTGTAAATTCATCAATATAAATAGTAGCTGCTTTCTGCACTGAAGGGCCAGGAAGCAGCGCGAAGTCTACAAGCAGCAGGCAGATTTATTTCCATGAGTACATTCAACACATCCTTAGAGCAGCTTAATTGATTTCTCCCATCTTCCAAAACTTTGGCTCATGGTGGGGGAGGGAGGGGAGACTCAACCTTGGAATGTTAACTTAATTCTAAATGCTGTCACCAAAGTACACCTCTACTTTAAGTTTGTTACCCCTCCCCCCCCCTCGAATAACTTCTGCCTTGGTGAGAAGTGTCTCAGAACTCTGCTATATCTGGAATGTTGCTTCTTCCATGCCCCAAGGTTAAGTTCTTATTCTACAGATAAGTGAAGAATAGTGATACTGTTGTATCCATTAGAGGGGCTAGCTAACAAATTAGTTTTTGAGCACCAAACACACAGCTCTATAGACCTCACATTATCCTTCTGAAGATTCAATGATCTCTTCATCCTAAATTTTCTGGCTTCAGAGGGCTAGACAGTTTCAAAGTCCTCACACTCCAACCCAGCCATCTGAAAACTTGGAGCCCGTGGAGCTGTCTCCCTCTTTTCAAGAGGCAGAGCTTATTCTCTAAAGGCAACAGCAACATCCTGTGCAGAGAGTCTCCATTGCAAAATGGAGGGCGGCTGGTGGGGGAGGATATTGATGTAGGAATAAATTATACAAGATAGATGTTGGTGTCTCTTTTGATGCATGCTTTGGTAGAAGGATGCTGCAGGTAGTAATGTCTAGAAAGCTGAGTAAAATCTCTATATAACTATACATACATTAAAAGTTATTTTGGTTACAAAGGTAAGCATCATAAATTAGGAGATGATAGTTTTATGGCAGAGGTTCCAAAACTGGATTGTGACTGCATCAGCAAAGGTGGCTGCAGCAATCCCTAGTGTGTGTAGAGGATGCCATTTTGCTCCACACAGCATAACCTCATGCACGTGGTATGTATGCAGTCACACTGCATGGGGATGCCTTTTTGCTTTACAAAATGGTATTCTCCACACAGCTTAACCTCACACGCACCATACATGCAAGGTCATGCTGTGTGGAGAATGCACAGCATGACATCACACACGGTACACATGCAAGTTCACACTGTATAGAGGACACCATTTTGCTCTACAAAATGGCATAGGATGCCATTATGCTTATCAAAATAGCATTGTTATTGCTGCTTTGGGTCCTGGGAAGGAAATACATTATTAAAATTGGGTCATGTTGGCAAAAAGTTTGGGAACTGTTTTATGGTTATCTGTACCACCTTACTTCTGCTCCTTGTGCATATGCATTCTGGTAGCTGGCAGCAGGAGAAATTGGCTGCTAGTCCCATGTGCTTGCCAGGGAGAGGTTGGATTTTTTTTTTCCCTTTGTTCACTACTCCCTCTAACTTAGGGGTCTCAAACACACGGCCCGCAGGCCATATGCGGCCCGCGGAGTTATTTCCTGCGGCCCGCCATAAGCACCAACTCCACTGGCAGCCAAACTCCAAACATTACTGAGTGCTTATATTTTATTAAAACCCCTCTTTGCATTACAGTTTTTAAAAAGTTTAATACATTGACTTTTAATAGAACACTATATTACTCTTCATTTTTTTCATTTTGACTATACTTTTGTATCATTGTATGAAAAGGTTTCAGTGATGCGGCCCTCGGGCCAATTTACTAGTTCTCATGTGGCCCTCGTGGTGATTTGAGTTTGAGATCCCTGCTCTAACTGCTGCCTAGTGCCCTCCCTCCTTGGGTGAACTCCTGCACCATATGGTGTTTCCTGAAATAAGAATATGATGTTGGGGGCCATATGCCTGGGGTGGGAATGGAGTCTGTCCCTCCCCTCTTATATCCTCTCCCCAAACCCTGCTGCTACAAGTATTCTGGTGGTTCCCAGAAGCTTGCTGCTACTTCTGCTTTGGCTGTGGTGTGGCCCTTACTTTTTAAGTTTCATGTGCAGTTGACATTAGCATAGTTCCAAAATTATAAGGACCTAAAGTGAGACGGAAAATGGTGACTTTAACAGTTCAGAACTCTTCTATTCCTAAATGGAATTTCATAGGACAAAGAAAACTGCACATAAGCTCTCAGGTTGTCATATTTGAAAGGCAGTGTAGTCTTGTGGATGGGGCACTAGAATGGGACTAGGAAGACCTGCGTTTTGTTCCTGGCTCTGCCATTGACCTCTTGGGTGATGTTGGGCAAGTCACTTCACTGCACCATCCTTTCCTTTTCACCATCAGTAAGATGGAGATAATGTTATGAATATGCGTTTTATAAAGTGTTTTGAGGGTTACTGATGTAAAGCACTATATAAGAGCAAGATGTTTGTTTTATATTAATAAAATTTAAAATTTAATGTCTACTTCAAGGCAATTGGGTGTTAGAGCTTCTGAAAAAAGTAGCAAGAATCTTTTTATAAATGAGTCTTCAGTAGCCTAAATATATGGAATCTGGTAGCTGCTCATATAATATTGGTATCTAATTGTTCTTGCCTACACATAGTTCTTAAAATGCCATTGTGGGTATGTGTACTTTCCTGCACACAAAAAAATGAATTTCTCATGCTTACCTGAAAAATTCCATTAGGAAAGTCCACATATGTCCCTCTTGCCCCTACTCTTTCCTGGGGCAACATTTTAAGAAGTGGGATGAAGATTGATAGCTCTGTTGGAGAACATATGCTGTCTTGTTTGGTTGTACTTTAGAAGAACAAAACTAAATCCTTTTTTAAAAAAAATATTTTAATGTCGAGGTTAAAATATCCTTGGAGTTTCTAAAATATAGATGTTACTTTGTGTTAGTTATTATGTTATTATTTATCTTATTGATAAAGAGAAATTGATGGCTGCCTAGCTGCAAATAATAAAAATCTAATTTCACTTGCTATGTGCAAACAGAATATATTCTCAGCAACATACATATACACCTGCTTTAAAAGGCAGTTTTTTCCAAAGATGAAAACAAGTAATTGTAAAATAGGGAATTTTCATCTAAAGGTGCAGTGAGGTCCCATAGAAATATTTTCTTGGCCCAGTGCTTTTTAACATAGTTATCAGTGATAGGGAAGAAAATATAAAAAGTATACAGATTGGTGGAGTAGTAAATAATGATGTGGACAGGCCAACTACACCAGGGATCTCAAACTCAAATCACCACGAGGGCCACATGAGAACTAGTAAATTGGCCCGAGGGCCGCATCACTGAAACCTTTTCATACAATGATACAAAAGTATAGTCAAAAATGAAAAAAATGAAGAGTAATATAGTATTCTATTAAAAGTCAATGTATTAACTTTTTTAAAACTGTAATGCAAAGAGGGGTTTTAATAAAATATAAGCACTCAGTAATGTTTGGAGCTTGGCTGCCAGTGGAGTTGGTGCCTATGGCGGGCCGCAGGAAATAACTCCGCGGGCCACATGTGGCCCGCGGATCGCATGTTTGAGACCCCTGAACTACACAAACCAACATGGATCACTTTGTAGTGTGGCTCATTTAAACATGAGTTTTAATACAGCCAAATGCAAGGCTGTTGTTTGTTTATATAATATGAACAAACAACGTATGGCAGACTAGTAAAATTAGGGGTTTGCATCTGAAAAAAGTGACTCAGAAAAAGGACAGTAAATCGGTTGAACATGATCTCCTGCTGTGATATTGTAGCTCAGAGGATAGATATATAAATGGGAATATTAACTAGGAGTAGGGAGTTGGTAGAATCTCTGTATAGGGCCTTAAACTGTGAATCTATGCCTGTGGCAGCAGCTATGGAATTAATCAATCTGAGGGGTTCTGCAGTGGGTAGGTTACTCCCACCATGCTAATAGTGGACAGATGTGATTCTGTCCCTCTGTGCTGCAAACAGGCTGAAGTTGCATGATTAATTTGTGGGCCTTTCTAATGAATAAAGAAATTTTCAGACAAGCATCGATAAGCTGCTCTGTTTCTAGCCCTATTGGCTTCAGTGTTGGTCCTTGCACCTGTTATTGGTCCAGAACTGTTGTGTACTTGAGGCTCATTCTTATATCTTGAAGGACAGTCTTTTTTGTCACCATCAGTTCAGTTTTACTAGCTACAGATAATACTTCCTTTGTTTAATAAATTAGTTGGCTTTAAATTCAAAATATTTTGATTTCTTATGTATCTGCGCACTTAAGGTAGTCTTATTTAAGTAATTTTTAAAATGCTGTCTTTGTGCATTTCAATGGATTTTCAGTTTCCATACAAATAGAACTTGAGACAAATCATGAGTTTAAAAATTAATCTGGTAAATAAGAAATACATCAGTCACCATTTCTAACATAATACATTTATTCAGGTTCTTTACTTTGAGTTCTGCTATATAATTGCTAAATAAGGTAGCCCTTGTGGTTTGCAAAAAGAAGCATCGTATTTAATGTAAAGGCTATGTTTAGTTGCAAATTGTGTTTTAACGGTTACCAATGAATGAGAATCAATATTTTTAGTTGTTGTTGTTTTCCTAAAAAAAAAAGTACAAATGGAAAACATGATTAAAATCAGTCCATCTTGTCTAAAGGTAAGCTATCTGGATTCTGAGGTCTCTTTAATAGAGACGTTGCCTGGAAAAAGGAGCATTGTATCCATGCATTTTCCCATGCTTTTGTTGCATACTGCACTATATGATATGATATGTTCTATGTTCACTAGTGTACATTTGTTTTTATGATGTTTAAATAATTCTTATAGGACCAGTGCAAAAATGGTTTTGTAGTAGCTTTCAATGGATATCTTGCTCCACCCCCCTTAATCTCCAAAGGGAACTAATTTTTCCAGATTTAAATTTTCCATTAAGCATATTTTAAATCTAACTATTTTAGCCTATTTTGAGTCCGCATAGATGATTATTGGTCATTGATTGCAGTAACTTAAGCATACCTTTTTATTTAAAAAAATTGGCTTGTCATATGTACATACGATGTTTTAAGTAAAAGTTGTTTCTCTTGATTTAGGAGGTGATAATATTGTGGCCTAAAATGTGATTAATGTTCTTTGCAGATGTTGTTTTATATGCTTCAGAGTCTTTCTGAAGTAGACAGTCTAGACTGTCTGTCTGCATTCTGTTACAGCTTTGATCCTTAATTAAAACAGTTGTACTACATTTATCATGTTCCGTTTTTAACTTCAGAAAATTCTTAACTCTGATTTTATTATATTTATGTATATGTGAGGGCAATTGTCCTAGTAAAAACAGCTATTTAGAAGAGCTTTCGTTTCACATGTTCAGCAAGTAGCAAAAAATAGCCTTCTGCATCCCAAAAGCCTTGAGTTGAACATTCAGCTCTGTTTAGATATTTTAAGAGTAAGAGTAACTTTACTGTAATAAAGGTCACTTAAATTCACAAAAAAAGATTAGTTCAAAATGTTGCCATTATAATTGTTTTGTTCTTCCTGTGCTAGTAGTATGCCTAAAGATATTTGACTTCTGGTTCAGTCTCTGATGCTTTGGTTTCTCCCCCTCGTTTTGGTCATCTATCCTTGTGGTTTTTTTTTGTCAGAGCTCTGATGCCACTGACCCACTTGCCTGTCACTTCTTCCAGCACCACCAAGACTATATTTCTAGCCCCTATTCCTGAGGATGACTGAACAGCACTGCTGCAGTATAACCTGCGGCACTGCACATGGTGTAAAAACCTAAACAAATACAATTGTTAACATAAGATTACCTTTCTGAATTGGGGCTTGGTGTTCTACTTCTGTAGAATTCATATTCCACCTCCATTTTGGGGAGCAAGAGACCTGGACTGAAAATGGAGTCCATGTCCCCCCAACTAGCAGAACAAAACAATTTTATTCTACCCCTCTATATAGACTATAGACCTCTTGGTGATGCTTCATTAAATGCACTACTGTTGGAAATGTAGTTTGTCATCTTATGAAAAATTAATTTTTTGGGGTTAGTTGCTTATTTAGAAATGTAACTTTCAAATCAGTAGCGTGCAAATTCTCAGTTTTAAGAAGGAACATTCAGTACTCAAAATTAGTATTTGAACATTGACGTAGTCATGTGCAATTAAAATTTCACATTTATAATTGTCAAACTGTTAATACAAGACCATTGCAACAGTGAAAATAGTGTGTGTATAAAAGTGATAAAAATACACATCAAGATGCAACATGTATAAAGTTTGTAGGATCAAATTGTTATAGGCCACTGTTTATAGTGCAGTAGCATCAACATCCCCATCAATGATAGATGCTATATAAACACAGTGAAAAAGACCATCTTTTCCCCAAAGCGCTTAGCCATCTGTTGCATCTTGCCATATTTATAGATTGTATGTAATTTAGATAAGGCCATTGTAAATGCATTCAAATAAGGGAGGCGAGTTAAGGTTGCACGTTTGTGCTGAACTTTGGTACTGCCTGCCTTCAGTGTTGAACCATGCAACATTAATACTGAATTAAGTTATTTATTTGGGTTTATTACATATAACGTTGAAGTCTGTAACAATTACTATTTTGGGATTAAAAAAAAACAAAAAACCCCAGTGTGTGGAGAGCCATACTGAATGGGCAGAGTACGAGCCTGCATCTTAACTTGTATATCTAACTATGCTAGCAAAACTTAACTGGCTATTTTTACTTCAGTGATTAAACAAGAAAATTGTAGTAATGAAATGCCGGCATTACGTTTTGTATTGTTAATCTCAATGAAGTAAATGTGGCTGACACTGTCCCCTGCAGATTTAGGAAGGGAGCACTATATCTGTTCTTACATAAAACAATGTAAGAGCTTGAATTTAAACTTATTTCCAGTCTCTCTGGAAAGTCTAGGGTCACCAGAGAAGTGTCAAAACCTAATGCGTTGGCTTGCTTTGAGCCCTAGTTTGGGTGGAAAAGTTAACTTAGGAGCAGTTTCTTCAAGGCTCTTGGGCTGAAATGGGAGGAAAGCTTGTCCTCTGTATTGGGGTTGTGATGCATTAGTGCCACCACTTTGCACCCTGTCACTGGGATGTGACAACCTCTTAACACACATGTAGGGCAAATATAGAAAACCTAAGCTTTGGCCTTGTTGGATTGCCATACCTGAACTGTAATATGAGCATCTCTCATTTGTTTTGTTATAGCACAGCCCCTCTACATGAACCATAAAGGAAAAGAAAAAGGTTGTTTGTATACTAAAGTTCTCTGTGAAGGTTAGGTTTTGTCGGTGGAGAGAGGTCTTTGAACAGTGGGACATCAGGCTGCAAGCAGGTGTCTTGAGGTTCTGTTGTGAATCTCTAGGGAAATTTTTACTACTGGAGGAATTCTGCGGCAAAAAATTAAATTCTGCACACAATATTTTAAAATTCTGCAAAATTCTTCATATTTTATTTGTCAAAATAACACAATATAATCATGCCAGTTTCAATTATTTTGGTAATTTATTTCAAAATAGCTGTCAGCAAGTATGTATATACCAGAATCTTCTTTGGTCTGTATTGTTATTTTTTGGGTCGGATTCCTTACTAGGCATATTAATATAGAACTTTCAGTAATTCATTTAAATTACAATACAGCACTGAATTTCCTGCATCCGTCAGAAGCAGTGCAAAGGCATGGGACTTTAAGGGGTAATGGAGGTGCTGAGGGAGAGAGAAGGAGCCTGGAGTGAACCTAGAGTGTTGTTGAGGGTAGTGGGTGAAGAAGTATGGAACCGGGTTTTTTGGTGGGGAAGGGGCAGGATAGGGAGCCTCCCCCATGCAGAACCTGACTGATCACAAGCCTCTCCCATTCACTCAGGTACATCTGCCCCTGTCCCTGCATCTACTCCTGGGGGGAATTCTGTGCCACGGCACGTGCACAGAATTTATTTTCCCCACAGAAAATACATTCTGCTCCAGAAATGTTGCAGTTCTGCCTTTTGCCCACCAGAGGCTGCTCTGGCACCAGAACAGCCTGCTGCCTTTGACTGTTCTGGCATCACAGTGGCCTCTGGTGGGCAAAAGGCAGAACTGTAGCACTTCTGGAGCAGAATGTATTTTCTGCGAAAAAATAAAATTCTGCAGGACACATGAATTTTGCACATGTGCAGTGGAGCAGAATTCCCCCATGAGTAGGAAATGGAAACTTGTGCGGGATGGGTAATATGATAGAGCTTGATGCTCTCTCAATAAACAGGAAGCTGTTATTTCTCTGGTTTTAGCAGACAGTTCAATTCCCAAGCCTTTTGTTTGTAGAGGAACACTGCCTGTTATGAAAAGGCAGTCAGCTGTAAACCAGCTGAGCAGCGAACAGAGGGAGTTTGCCTGGGTGTTTGCCTGCGGGGAGCCTACTGAAGCTTTCCTCTTGCAGGTTTCTCTGAGTAACTTCTGCCACAGGTGAGGAAGCTCTTAGAAGGAAGAGACTATGGATGTTGAGCGATCAGCTGTGGTGACCTGCACAGGATGCGCCATGTTTGTCTTTCTTCCACAGTATAGACGTGACTTTGTCTGTACAAAGTGCAAGCTGATCTCCATATTGGAAGAGAAGATTCAAGGTCTGGAGAAACGAGTATCAACCCTGCATTCCATAAGAGAGAATGAGGATTTCCTGGATAGATGTCAGGACATGCTTCAGCGGGCACAATGTTCTGAAGATTCAGAGCAGGCTATGCTGAGGGGACAGAAGGCCAGTGAGGAAAATTGGTGGCATGTGACTTCCAGAAGAGGAAAGAGTACCAGAAAAGTCCGTGTACCAGAAACGCAGATTCAGATGAGCAACCGTTTTCATGTTCTCTCCACAGGTACCAGTGGAGAGTGGAGTGGATGATGCATCTGAGGAAACAGAGCAGAAGGAGACTCCATCGATTGGAAGGCATGAGATGCACCGTCCTAGAGATGGGGGTTCCACGACCACCACTCCCAAGAAAAGGAGGCGGGTTGTGGTGGTGGTCGGGGACTCCCTCCTCAGGGGGACTGAGTCATCTATCTGCCGCCCTGACCGGGAAAACCGAGAGGTGTGCTGCTTGCCAGGGGCTAGGATTCATGATGTGACGGAGAGACTGCCGAGACTCATCAAGCCCTCGGATCGCTACCCCTTCCTGCTTCTCCACGTGGGCACCAATGATACTGCCAAGAATAATGAGCGTATCACTGCAGACTACGTGGCTCTGGGAAGAAGGATAAAGGAGTTTGAGGCACAAGTGGTGGGGTCTCGTCTATCCTCCCTGTGGCAGGAAAAGGCCGGGGTAGAGACCGTCGAATCGTGGAAGTCAACGAATGGCTACACAGATGGTGTTGGAGAGAAGGGTGTGAATTCTTTGACCATGGGATGGTGTTCCAAGAAGAAGCAGTGCTAGGCAGAGAAGAGCTCCACCTAATGAAGAGAGGGAAGAGCATCTTTGCAAGCAGGCTGGCTAACCTAGTGAGGAGGGCTTTAAACTAGGTTCACCGGGGGAAGGAGACCAAAACTCCGAGGTAAGTGGGATACCGGGAGGAAGCACAAGTAGGTGAGTGCAAGAGGGGAGGGCTCCTGCCCCATACTGAGACAGCAGGACGATCAGTGAGTTATCTTAAGTGACTATACACAAATGCAAGAAGCCTGGGAAACAAGCAGGGAGAACTGGAAGTCCTGGCACAATCAAGGAATTATGACGTAATTGGAATAACAGAGACTTGGTGGGATAACTCACATGATTGGAGTACTGTCATGGATGGATATAAACTGTTCAGGAAGGATAGGCAGGGCAGAAAAGGTGGGGGAGTTGCGTTGTATGTAAGAGAGCAGTATGACTGCTCAGAGCTCCAGTATGAAACTGCAGAAAAACCTGAGTCTCTGGATTAAATTTAGAAGTGTGAGCAACAAGGGTAATGTCGTGGTGGGAGTCTGCTACAGACCACCAGACCAGGGGGATGAGGTGGACGAGGCTTTCTTCCAGCAACTAACAGAAGTTACTAGATCACAGGCCCTGGTTCTCATGGGTGACTTTAATCACCCCGATATCTGCTGGGAGAGCAATACAGTGGTGCACAGACAATCCAGGACGTTTCTGGAAAGTGTAGGGGACAATTTCCTGGTGCAAGTGCTGGAGGAACCAACTAGGGGAAAAGCTCTTCTTGACCTGCTGCTCACAAACAGGGAAGGAATAGTAGAGGAAGCAATAGTGGATGGGAACCTGGGAGGCAGTGACCATGAGATGGTCGAGTTCAGGATCCTGACACAAGAAAGAAAGGAGAGCAGTAGAATACAGAGCCTGGACTTCAGAAAAGCAGACTTTGACTCCCTCAGGGAACTGATGGGCAAGGTCCCCTGGGAGAATAACATGAGGGGGAAAGGAGTCGAGGAAAGCTGGCTGTATTTTAAAGAATCCTTATTGAGGTTGCAGGAACCAAACCATCCCGATGTGTAGAAAGAAAAATAAATATGGAAAGCGACCAGCTTGGCTTGACAGTGAAATCCTTGCTTGTCTTAAACACACAAAAAAGCAGCTTACAAGAAGTGGAAGATTGGACAAATGACCAGGGAGGAGTATAAAAATATTGCTCAGGCATGCAGGAGTGAATTAGGAAGGCCAAATCACACTTGGAGTTGCAGCTAGCTGGAGATGTTAGGAGTAACAAGAAGGGTTTCTTCAGGTATGTTAGCAACAAGAAGAAAGTCAAGGAAAGTGTGGACCCCTTGCTGAATGAGGGAGGGAACCTAGTGACAGAGGATGTGGAAAAAGTTAGCTTACTCAATGCTTTTTTTGCCTCTGTCTTCACAGACCAAGTCAGCTCCCAGATGGCTGCACTCCGCAGCACGGTATGGGGAGGAGGTGACCAGCCCTCTGTGGAGAAAGAAGTAGTTCGGGACTATTTAGAAAAGCTGGATGAGCACAAGTCCATGGGGCCGGATGCACTGCATCCGAGGGTGCTAAAGGAGTTGGCCTATTGTGATTGTAGAGCCATTGGCCATTATCTTTGACAAATCATGGCAATCGGGGGAGGTCCTGGATGACTGGAAAAAAGCTAATGTAGTACCCATCTTTAAAAAAGGGAAGAAGGAAGATCCGGGGAACTACAGGCCAGTCAATCTCACCTCAGTCCCTGGAAAAATCATGGAACAGGTCCTCAAGGAATCAGTTCTGAACCACTTAAAGGAGAGGAAAGTGATCAGGAACAGTCAGCATGAATTCACCAAGGGCAAGTCATGCCTGACTAACCTAATTGCCTTCTATGATGAGATAACTGGCTCTGTGGATGAGGGGAAAGCAGTGAATGTGCTGTTTCTTGACTTTCACAAAGCTTTTGATACAGTCTCCCACAGTATTCTTGTCAGCAAGTTAAAGAAGTATGGGCTGGATGAATGGACTGTAAGGTAGATAGAAAACTGGCTAGATGGTCAGGCTCAACGGGTAGTGATCAATGGTTCCATGTCTAGTTGGCAGCCGGTATCAAGTGGAGTGCCCCAAGAGTCGGTGCTGGGGCCGGTTTTGTTTAATAGCTTCATTAACGATCTGGAGGATGGTGTGGACTGCGCCCTTAGCAAGTTTGCAGATGACATGAAACTGGGAGGAGTGGTTGATACGTTGGAGGGTAGGGATAGGATACAGAGGGAGCTAGACAAATTAGAGGATTGGGCCAAAAGAAATCTGATGAGGTTCAACAAGGACAAGTGCAGAGTCCTGCACTTAGGACAGAAGAATCCCATGCACTGCTACAGACTAGGGACCGAATGGCTGGGCAGCAGTTCTGCAGAAAAGGACCTAGGGGTTACAGTGGATGAAAAGCTGAATATGAGTCAACAGTGTGCCCTTGTTGCCAAGAAGGCTAACGGCATTTTGGGCTGTATAAGTAGGGGCATTTCCAGCAGATCGAGGGACGTGTTGGGTGAGGAGAGATGATGAAATTCTGAAATGTTCACCCATGTGCAAGTTTCTTCTCCAGAGACTGTCTGGAGAGAGTGATAAGAGTGTCCATCACTTGTCTGTGTCATATTGTTATTTATGTGTGTAGGGAAGTGAATCACATTTTCAATTTTTTTCTAACACTGAACATGAGAAATATCTGTTAGTGATTTATGTTGGAACTTATTGTGTATAGAGTGATCTGATGATGAAACAGGAGAAATATCTGGGAATGGTTTTTGTTTAACACAATTGCAAATGGTGGTAAAAGGAACTTAGTTTCAAGAAGTAGATCCTATTGAAGGCTGAAAGAATTTGGGATATTTTCACACATGGCAGCATGTGGTTGCATGGAAAAGGAGTTGATAAGGTCCCCTATTCTAGAGTACTTTTTATGTGAATATGATAGGTTTTTACTCTATTTATTCATTTCATCTGAAGACTGGGAAATGACTTGAATTAAAAGAGAATTTTTAAATCTTGAAGGTCTCTACAACATATACCACAAATACCTACATAATGCACATGAACTACCTGAATCACAGTTGCCAGTTTAAGTACTTATGTACAGTTCATAAGCTCAGAATGCTAAAACAGCAGCTACCAACCAATACTAGGAAGTCCTCAAGAATGTAGCAAAAAATCTAATCAATCAGTTCCTTTCTGGTCTCTTAGCTAGGCTAGCTTTGTTATTTTTGCTTCAGGAAGACTATATCCAGAGAGTCATTGCTCTTAATATTTGTGGAGTTTTTTTGCTCTCCTCATGCTTTTGTCCACTTAATAGTCAGATCATTTGAGAATAATTCATTTATGAAGCTGTTTATTCTGTTTCAGGGGAATGTAAAGGATTCTAGTTCCCATTTTACACACTGTATGAAAGTAAACAAAGCATGGAATTTGGTGTAAAAAAATCTGGGTTCTGTTACCATCACTGTCATTTTGCTCTGAAACATTATCATCTTATGGTTTTATACTGCCACCCATCACAATAGTATCTGAGTGCCTTCCATGTAAAATCAATAGCAAATTCCATGGTGGACTTCATGGAGCCTCTGGCATGTCTTCCTTTTTGGGGTCAAAACTCTGGTTGGGGTATGTTTTTTCGGGGGAGGGAATTTGAATTGTCACTTATAGTGGCAGGCCTTTTCAAAGAAGAAGGCATTGCAGCATTTCCTAAAGATGGACAGACTCTAGATTTGCCTGATCTTTTCTGGAAGATTGGTGAGAGGCTCTAGCTATGGAACAGAGAATGTTTGTTTTTGTTCCCAGCTTTTGCATGTTTCATTGTGGACTTTGAGATGTACATTGTCCCGGAGTGTGGCTGTAATGGTGTTCAGTAGATCAACGGGTCTTGGATATAGCTGGGGATTCATGCATTAATTACTTTAAAATTAGGATTAAGGCTCTTGAACTGCACTGGAAGCTGATTGAAAACCAGTGGAGGAAAATATTACAATTGTTGTTCAACTGATGCTGCCAAAACTCCTCTCTCTCTCTCCATCCTGAGGGGATACTGCTTGCCAGTCACCTACAGTGGAATCCAAATTCTCTCTTACACTCAGTGAGAGGGGTTGCTTACCCTTCAGTAACTATTATTCTTTCAGGGTGGACCCCTCAACCCAACTTTCATCTGTGTTTTTTGGAGTTCTCATCTCCTGTGGGCTTTGACTTGTGAAGGAACTGAAGGAGGGTTGTGGCCGCTCATGCCTTCCCGCAAAAAGCATGAGGAGGCACAGGAAACATGCTGACAGATATGGCTCTTTTTAAAAGCGTGTGTGTCAGTGTCGGTGTCGCACACGAGGCATATGCACACGTTCAGTTTAATCCACTCTAGCCTCTCAATCAACAGTTATTGTTGGGTAAGTGTAGACGTTAACTGCGGGTCAGTTGTATTAACTTGCTGAGGTACCAGTTAGGTTTTTTTTTTTGTTTTTTGTTTTTTTTTGGTTTTTTTTGAAGATGAAATCCAACAAATTAGATTTGCCCATTTGGTAAGTGTAATAGACCAGTATTGGAAAGTAATATAATTAGGATAACCCCTTCTTTGAGTCCAGGAAGCTCTAGCTTACTGAATTTACCTCTGACATTCTTTTCAGTTCTGTTCCTATCTTGGACAGTATTTCTCAGATCTCAACCAATTGATAGTTGAATTAATTTGCCCAGAACCACATAATCTATGAATTGTTGATTATTTACGTAAGTGTAGCTACCACAGATGTTCCAGGCACTTACCTAACACACAACATGCATGCAGTCTTGTAAATGATTAGCATAGACCAGTGTTGGAGCTCACCAGCTATATGAAGGAACAAAAATAAATCAGGATTTTTTTTATTTAATTTTTTCATCTCCACTGCATTTTTCACCCTTCAAATAATTCTCTAAAGGTGTAAAGATGCACTTATCTTAAGGCGCTATTATAAATGTGGTTCCTGCTATTTCTTGTTTGGTTTGATAGAGACTAGCTTAAAACATCTCAAGCAATTGCTTAAAGTACTTTGAAGATCTTTTAGGGTAATATATTTGAACTAAAAATGAGAAATGTGGCTTGCCTAGTTAAAATCCAGAATATGGTTACCTGAGGTCTTGCTAGAAAGAGTGTTTCTGTTCACATTAAATGCGTACAATTTCTGAAATGAAATCTTGTCACTTCTCAGTCGGTAATCCTGGGAATGGGGTAGGTCTATCTGCACAGCTGGTCCAAGTGTCTGACACTTCTGTTTTTGCAGCTTTGATGGGTTTAGCAACTCCAGGGTCCACAGCTTAGACCATGTTCAATATCACTGTTTCAGGGTTCGCTGAAGGGGGCTGCTCTCACTTCTAGTGTATGGTTGCTAAATAGCTCTTGACTTTCAGTTGTTTCTCTACTGCTTCCCTTGATATCCAGTAGATGGCATCAGTGTATAACAGATTTCTTGTACTTTATTCTTAGTTGGAGGATTCTTTTTCATTATTTTGAAGGAACAAGACAGGTTAACCACATATGGAGAACAGTGCCTTTTTTGATTCATAAGAGGCATGCACAGTTTCACATCTGGGGTGAAAACTGTTGGTTGGGGTTTTTTAAGGTATCAGGAAGTTTGACCTCTGGAAACTTCTTTGTTTTGTCTGGGTCACACTGATAATTATTTCCTAAACATCTTATTTGACTTTGCCCCTACAGCCAACCCTCTTCATCCCCCCTCGCCCATTTCTGTTGTTTAATTTCCTGTAGACGGACAAAGATGGGAATCCTATCCACATTCAAACCATGTGAGGTTCCTGTCTAAGTTTAACAGTATCTTGAAAACTTAGTTAAACATCAGCCTGGATCCCCTGGATACATACTTGGACAGCTAGACTGATTACTGCCTGTGCTACCATGGCTATACTGCTATTTTTAGTGTGCTTGCTTGAGCAGAACTAGCATGGGACATCTACATGAGCTAGGAAGCATACTTCTTAGCTCAAATGTAGGTGAAAACTATGCAATTAAGGTTTTTTTTTTTTTTTTGTTTTTTTTTTTTTTCAAGCTTTTCTTCACAACTGCAAGGGTTAGAAACTATTTTAAGAGCTGAGCTAATGAAGTAATCACGTGACCTTAGGAGATGGAGGGGGTGGTCTTAGGCAAAGGCCTACAGTACCTGTACTGTAATCCAGGGTCTCAAACTCAAATGACCACGAGGGCCACATGAGGACTAGTGCATTGGCCCGAGGGCTGCATCACTGACCCCCCACCCTCTCGCTGCCCCCACCCCCACTCCATCCCTTCCATGAGGCCCCGCCTCTTTGCTGCTGCCTCCCTTGAGAGCATGGCTCCCTGCTCCTCCCTCCTGGAAAGCGCTAAGCGCTGCCAACAGCTGTTTGGCGGCGGGAAGCGCCTGGAGGTAGGCAGAGGGGGTAGGGTGGGGGGAACTTGGCGGTCGCAGGAAATAACCCCGCGGGCTGCGTGTTTGAGACTCCTGCCTTAGGTGAATAAAATATATATAATTAGTAATGCACCTCACTCAAAGGACAAAACACACACTTAGATTTACTTCTGTTAAAGCACCCCCCCCTTGCACTGGGCTGCGCCCCCACTCCACCCTGCTCAGCCTCTTCCCACCCTTTCGCTGTCCCCATTCAAACCCCTTCCCCAAATCCCTGCCTCTTCACCCCCTCCTCCCCTGCGTGTGCGGCTTCCCGCTGCTCCCCCTCCCTCCCAGAAACTACTAAGCTGCCAAACAGCTGTTTGGTGGCAGGAACTGCCTGGAGGTAGGTAGAGGAGCGGGGAGCCATGTGCTGGTGGGGGTGGCGGGGAGCTTAGTGGCCACAGGAAGTAACTCGGGGGAAGGGGCGGGGGGGGGGGGCGTTGGGAGCTTGGCGGGCCGCAGGGAAGAGCTAGACCCCTGCTTTAATCCCTCCCTTGACAGAGCAGAATGATGTAAAGGGTGCTCATTGTGAAGTGTCTATCTGCACTTAGTGGTCAGTGTTAAAGTTGACTGCCTCAGAGAGAGGATGTGTGTGAAACTGAATAGCCATTTGGTCTTAGCTTGATTTGAATAATTTTAAGATGAAATGAATTGCCCTAATTTTCGTTACATGTGATGCAACACAACATAAGACAAGGAAGTGAGGCAGCCTTTGAAAACTGGGTAAATTCTGCTAACTAATGCTGCTTTGGAACTTAAGACCACCATTATTTGACTAATACTTACTGATAAGCTCTGTCCTTTAGCCAGTAAAATCTTTGGTTACAGCCATGTAATGAGAAGCTGTACCAAAATTAGTCTTTTATTTGGTAAGAAATATTTTCTACAAATTCTAGGCTTCTACAGAGTCTTTCTACAAATCTTGAGAAGTTATGCATTGTTCAGGCTATATAATGAAATTTAACGGAACACCTTTGTTTTAGCTATTGTTTTATGTTTCAGCACCTGGTTAGAATGCATGCTAACTTTAAATATAAAAACAAGTAATGAAGAGAACTTGAATATTAATAGCATCAATATAAGGAGCTTGTATGCAGCCTTATATTTAGTGTTCAAATGTGCTTCAGCCTTTAGAATCCAATGGTTTAACATTACATTATTTTTAATTCCAAATAGGTGCCATACTTGGCAGATCAGAAACACAAGAATGCATCTACTATAATGCTAATTGGGAAAAGGATAAAACAAATCGCAGTGGCATTGAACCTTGTTATGGTGATAAAGATAAAAGACGACACTGCTTCGCTACATGGAAGAATATTTCTGGATCAATTGATATTGTAAAACAAGGTTGCTGGCTGGATGATATCAACTGTTATGATAGGTGAGAAAATTTTAACTATCTTATGTATAATAATGCTTTAAACAAAGTTTATCAAAAAA
This sequence comes from Chelydra serpentina, assembly GCA_037349315.1. Classification (NCBI taxonomy): domain Eukaryota; kingdom Metazoa; phylum Chordata; order Testudines; family Chelydridae; genus Chelydra; species Chelydra serpentina. The sequence continues at coordinate 21,892,085 of JBAIAC010000019.1, forward strand.
GTGGCTAATTGGGAGACACATTACAGGGTACCAAATAATACATTGTTCACTATATTATAAGCCACAATTTTTGAATTTTAGGTGCCTACAGTTCCCACTTAAATTTGTTAACAAAGCTTTTACTGTAGTTAAATACTTTATCTGGCATGTTGGAAGAATGGAGGGTGCCAGTAAGTTTAAAAAAATAAAATAAATTCCAGTTAACTAAGAGGGAGTGAGTTTGGGAGTGGGCTCAGGGCTGGGGGTTAGGGCATGGGGCATGGCCTCTGGGAAGGAGTTTGGGTGCGGGAGGGGGCTTGGGCACGGGAGGGGGTGTGGGGTGCAGGATCTGGGCAGCACTTACCTGGAGTGGCTCTCCACAAGTGGTGACCTGTCCCTGCTTCTCCTAGGCAGAGGTGCAGCTAGGTGGCTCTGTGTGCTGCTCCCGCCCCGAACACTGGTTCCGGGAATTTGTACCTAGCCACGCCTCTGCCCACAGGCACCGCTCCCGGGGCAGCACACACAGCCACCTAGCTGCGCCTCTGCCTAGAAGCAGCAGGGACAGGTCACCGCTTGCGGGGAGCCTCCCGAGGGTAGCTCTGCCCAGATCTGGCACCCCGAGCCCCCTCCTGCATCCAAACTCCCTCCCAGAGCCCGTGTCCTGCACCCCCTCCCACACTGAACCGCTTGTGGCCGTTCCTCTACCTAGGAGCAGCAGGGACATGTTGCCGCTTCCGGGGAGCCAGGTAGGGAGCCTGCCAACCTCACACCAACTGGACTATAAACCAGAAGATCAGATGAAGATCAGAAATGCTGGTTTATAGCGCTTCTCAGTTGGTAAAGTGCTGGATAACACAGCTTGTACAGTAGTTGGACATATTTTCAGAGAAGTTGAACACTTTCATCTTCCATTGACTCAGAGAAATAGTGAAACTTTAAGCATTCATATTTTAAAATTTTTTTCCCTTCTAGTCCCTTAAAGTTTATTTTAAAAGTACTGCTTAGTATTGAATGATTAAAGTAAAGTATTCAAACTAGTGCCTAAGTTATACTCCTAGGGGTAGAATTTTAAAAGCATTTACTTAGAAGTCCAGCTCTCACTGGACCCTAAACCATTTTTCAGACATGTCGATATATAGCTTGATTGTCAAAATTTCTGAGCACCAGAAGCTTCCACTGAGGCCAATGGCAGCTTCAGTGTGTTCATACTTACTGAAAATCCTGGCCTTTTTTGTGTAGCTGATGGCCAGTCACAGATACATGTGTAAGCAATAACACACGCAACAGGGTTGTATTGGGATATCAGTAGGCATTCGTTGGGTCCTAGGCTGAATGCTAAAGGTTACATCCATCTAATTGATCACTGTATGGTACTCTGAAGAATTCTTTTGAAACTACAAAATTTGTCTTTATACCAATGTTGGGAGAGGGAGGAGAAGGAAGAAAAGAATGCATTAAATTTATAGTATTATCTTTGCATTACTAAAATGTTTCCAAAAAGCTTGAACAAAACTTTTTTTTAAAAAAAACCCTTACACTTACAAATTTTCATATCTTCTTTTTTATTTTTAAAGTTCAACTTTCCTTGTATCAGTGGAAGAAAATGATATTCATTATAGTCTTCTTTACCTCATAAAGAGGTTTTATAGCTTTAAGTTTCAGTAAAATGCAGTTTAAGGAAAAGTTGTCATTCTGATTTGCCAGTTCCTCAAGAGGTAGCAAAGCATCTATAGAGTAGTTTCCCCAGTCTGACTGAAGTGTTGCTGTGCTGAAGGGAAAAAGGCAGTTTTTATGAAATCTTGTCAACTGCTATGCACAGTATTGTAGAACTGTATTTCAACCGTTGTGGGAAGGTAGTTAAACTATGTTCCTTTTTGGGGGCGGGAGGGGGGGAGAAGGGTAGGTGTGGAGGGGTATATTTACAACTTGAGGTTTAATGTTACTACTATCAAATTTTAAAACTTTAAGGAGGGATTTTCTTCAGTGCTTATTGTTGGCCTAATTCTCACTGGAAATCCATGAGAATTTTGACACTGATTACAAATGAGTAGAGCTAGAAATTTTCAAGAGTGCTTGGAACTGCCTCACTCAAAGCTTCCTATGAAGACTGAAAAAAAGATTTGGAAGGAGAAGTCAAAGGGTATGGGAGCACTGAAAAGTTGAAAAGGGAGGAGTAAGACTTTGAGTAGACAAAATTGCACTAGCATAGTTAAACTGGTACAATCCCGAGTTGATGATCTCATCTCAGTGTAAGAATGGCTGTTTCTTTTAAGACGGGTTTAAATTCACCCCATGTGAATGTTCAGTTTTTGTACCAGTTAGTCTTTTTTCAACAGATGAGTCAGTTTTAAAGACTTGTCTAAACATGGAGTTATTCAGAAATGGCTGTTGCACTTCAAATTCACACTCTACCTTGATCCAAATTGACTTTCAAGTGTAGACAAACCCTAAATTAACTGGCGCAATTCCATGTATGTTGATAAGCCCTACATTTTCTAGAGAAATAAAGGGAACTAAGGAAGTGTCTTTAAATATAATAAACACAGGAAAAAGGGTGAAGAAGTAGGAGAGAATGCTAATCTTTTCTTTGTAGCATACTATACACAACATTTAGTGAACAAAAACATTAAGATACTAAAACTTTATAAATATTAGAAAACTTCACTCTGGTTGTTAAATAGCCATTGCTTATGGTAATAGATCAATATTATCTAGTGGATTTCAGTAAACAAATTCTTTTGTCTTTGTGCTAGGACATCACTTATATTTATTATCAGAAGACAAGATTTTTGAATACAGTGTTCTAATTGGAAACATTATAATAGCGGTTGTATATAACTTTGTTAGTTGGTGAAGGACTGTTGCAGTTCACTAAACTTTTAAGCTTATGGTATACCAAACGCCAAATAGTGCCAGACAAAGAATATCAAGCAATGACTGCATTATGGCAGAAACAGTAAATTGCAATTGTAATAAGCAAGTCTTTAATTTGTATATAAAACAGCAGCCTTCATCGATTTCTCCAACAGAGTCAAACTTCCTAGAATTCTTGACTATTTTTTTTTCCTCTGGTATAGAGACAACTTCCATTGTGTTACCTTCCCTCTCCTGAGTTCTTAGGGTTTTTTTTTTGGTTTTCTTCACCAATTTATGGCATGTTGTTTGTGTCATAGTTCTAGATCTAGATTGTTACTGCAGTAAGCTCTGGCTCTGGGCAAAGTTAATGTTTGGCTGCTCAGAAATTTCCTGTATTCTTCCTTGTAAAGGGCGTTTTCCCCCATCAGCCTCACACCGAGGGTTTCGTGGATAAACTCAAGTCATTCAAAGTACTCATTTTATTTATTATGCCACATTTAAATTGGGTTAATGGATTGTTAAAACCTCCTCTTCCCTCTGCAAGAGGAATTTTTGAAACCCAGCTTGCTGGTGGCTTTCTTGGGATGCTAGCATGTTTGCAACTTGCAAGGTTAGGAAGACTATCTCTGGCATCAAGGTTCATCAATGCCATATTTCTGCAAATGGAAGTAGACCTGTATTGAAATATATTTTTTCCTCAAATTAGCATGGTATTCTGATAACGCCATCTTAGTCTGGTGGATCACAATTTCCAAAATTCATTTCCAAGGTTAAATGTGTATCCAATGTATGCAATTATTTGCTCTTGTACAAAGGAAGTCAGTTTTAAATGAACAAAAATGACTTTTCTGGTGCTCTCTTACAGGACTGATTGTATAGAAAAGAAAGACAGCCCTGACGTGTTCTTCTGTTGCTGTGAAGGCAACATGTGTAATGAACGTTTTTTCTATTTTCCAGAGATGGAAGTAACACAGCGTAAGTTGGTTTAACATTCTAAAGAAATGGTTCTGCAGTATTGGTCAGAATACAGTTTCTGTATGCTTAGGAGAGGGGACTTTTTTCCAAAATATTCTGGATAGCTTCTGTTAGTTTCCCCTTTTCCAAACATACACGTGGAAGAGATTTTTTTTGGTATTCTATAGTGGTTCAGAGTTGGTTGTATTAGTTTAAATAATTTGATCTGGGCAATAGACTGTTAACTTTATTCAGCTTGAAATGAAAGGTCCATGTTTTGGAATAAAACATTCAAATTGATAAAACTATTCTAAGATAATAGGGGGCATCTATCCATTGCAACCTGTTCAGAAAAATCTGATCAGGAAGGCTAAATAGAATTAATTCATATTCTTTTGAAAATCTAAACAAAAATCCATTATTTTAAATCTCATCTTAGGTGTAAGTAAATGCAACTGGTTGTGTTTGAACTGGCCATAATGCCATAGCACACCCAACCTGTGCATGTACTGCCTTACAGATGCATGCCTGGAGTAGGTATTTACCTTCTTGTAAAATGATCTGTTTAATATTATAGCTTATTTAAATGCACTCATTGTCATTGCTGAGCACGCTTGTAAATTTTTTTTTAAAAAGCTGGAAACGAACACAAGAGACTACTAAGAAAACTGTGTGGAAATAAGTTTAGCCAAAAAAAAATAAAAATCAGTACATGATGTTTTTAAGTAATAACTTGAAAAATTTGCCATGCTATTTTTCCATGCCTTCCAACTAAGGCGCCTAACCTGTTAAACACTACTAGGTCTCCCTAACGACAAATATCAATTTGAAAAGTATGGTAAAATGTAGTTAGTGTGTGTGTGTGTGTGTGTGTGTGTGTACACAACTCTTTTCCCCCCGCTTCCCCTCCACCACACACCCTGCAAAAGCATCCATTAAAAGGGTGAGATGATCTGCTTTCATCTACGTGAACACTAGTGCTGCTTTGTGGGTTATGCATAGAGAGTGGATATATAAGTAATTATTTTAAAACCAATTTATTTAAATTTTTTTCTTTTAAATATTTCAAATTAAGTTTGAAATTATGACAACAATGTTGAAGACTAAATTTAATCTCTATTCATTTAAATTATTCCTCTCTAAATTGGTGCTTGGGATGTGTGGTTTCTTTTGAGGGTGAGGGAGGGGGGTTAGTTCCATTCCAGGTCCTAAAACAGTACGACCTCCTGACCACAGCAATATAGCAGGATATATAGCCAAAAAATTGACCTATCACTTGGGTACTGACACTAGGGATTCAGTGCACTTTCCCCCGCCCCCCAAATACAAAATATAGTAGAGATGCTCTACAAACTCCCCAGACCCATGTTGTCCATGTATGCCTTTTTGAAAACACACGACTTCATCTTGAAGTTACTAGTAAATCCTGGGATAAAGTGCTAGCGCATTGTTTAAAGGCATTACAATGGTCCATTTTACTACACAATGCAAAATGTGCTGCTGTAGATTTATGCTTGTTTAATTCAAGAAAAAAATAATTTAGAATGAATTGGGTATGGCAAAGACTACAGAAGATTATTTTTCCCTTCGGATACATGCTGACATTATGGTAGATAGGGGCACACTTCTGCGCAGGCTACGGGAATGTCCCCTTTCTATAGACCTTTCCTTAGAGGTTTTTAAGGTCAGGCTTGACAAAGCCCTGGCTGGGATGATTTAGTTGGGGTTGGTCCTGCTTTGAGCAGGGGACTGGACTAGATGACCTCCTGAGATCCCTTCCAACCCTGAGATTCTATGATTCTAAATAGGTTGACATTAGAATTAAAAATTTTCGCATTTAGCAATCAAACATAGTTTGAGAACTGCATGTTAGAATATTTTGCTGCTAATTTTGGTCTCCTTGGCACAGCATTTGTGGTACTTCAGAGAAGTCATGATTACAAAGCTAATGATTTTACAGAGGTGGAAAAGTAAATGAATGTGCTCAGTAGGACAATGGTATTCAGACCTACCGGCCAAAGAAGGGGTCACTTTCTGCCACCCGAATCAGTGACGTGAATTTGAGGAAATTCTTTGCCCTATATTAAAAGAAACATTTAACTAGGGAACTTCTGAAGGCCCAACAACCCGTCCAAGCCTCCTTCCCCGCCTGGCCTTTTTGCCTCTGCTTCCATGCTGCCAGACCCTATCTAGTCTGCATTGTTCTTCCCCATGAGTTTGACAGTATTGATTTTCTTTGGTTTTATAGTTTAAGGTTGATTAAATGGGTTTTTGCAAATGCACGTTAACACTATGCTGCATGTTACAGAAGGTAATTACACATTTATAATAATTTTGTTTTCTTCCTGTATTGTGGTGATTGTATGGAAAAGCAAAATCAGTTAATACTTTTGTAAAAAGATAATGCAAATTAAATAAAATATTAAGCAGTACATGTTTTGCTGAGGAAGTTTTAAAGAAAGTCAAACCATTAAACTTGTAGAAGTCACTTGCTTTTCCACACCCCTTGGTTATTTAAATTACACCAAAGGAAGTGCTTGGGTGTACAAGCTTTCAGTGACCAGAAAGTCAGTTCAATTAACTTATTACAGATAATTCCTTTGTATAATAAAGTAGTTGGATTTTAAATGCAAAACATGTTAAACTTTTTTCTTAAACATTCAGCATATTTAAGGTAGTTTTATTTAATTTTTAAAAATGCTGGTTTTGGAAATCAATTAAAAATGCATAATTTCCATGCAAATGGAGCTTGAAACAAATCACAAGTCAATTAATCATTTGATAAATAAATTAGTCACCTTTTTCTAAGGTTTAAAAAAAAAGGAAAAACTAAATCTGAACATGTGCATCTTAAGCTATATAATTGCTTACATTATATCTATATACGTTTATTTAACTTCCTGATTGCCAAAGAAAAGCATCACAGTGTAAAGGCTTTATTTCATTCAAACCAATGTGTTTTTTTAATGGTTAGTAACTAATGAGAATCCACTTTTCTTTAGGAAAATAACTAAAAAGTACAAATGCAAAAGCAGATTATAATTGATTTAAATTAAGATTTCCTATTTGCTGATTATATCGTGATTTAAATAAACCCTGTAAAATGGTGCCTTGTGATATAGTTCCCCAAGTCTGAGCATCCGCAGTGTGGATTTATTTTTCTTGGAATGGCAATTTTGAGGATTTATTTTAGGAATTACATGAATATTAAACAGTTTATGATGGATAAGAGGAAGATTTTCAAAAGCAACCAAGGAATTTAGGAACATAAGTCCTTTCAATTGAACTTGAATGTACATGCTTTTGAAAATCTCTGATAAATCTTTAAAATCTGTATCTGGCTATTAAACTCTGTGTTGTATTAGGTACCGCCACTGTGTTCTGCTACTTAATGAATGTGTTTCTTTTAGAACTTAATAATCAAGTTTAGGCATTGGATGAGCTTGTTAAAATCTGTAATCACAGCAGATTAATTGTAACTTTTGTTCTTCAGCCACTTCCAATCCTGTTTCACCTAAACCACCCTTGTTCAATACCCTGCTTTACTCGTTGGTGCCTATAATGGGAATTGCGGTGATCGTATTGTTTTCATTTTGGATGTACAGACATCATAAACTAGCATATCCTCCAGTACTTGTACCAACCCAAGTAAGTTGCTATATTGTAATCTTAATGTTTTAGAATCACTTTTTTTTTTTTTTTTTTTTTTTTAAATAATATGGTGAGGGAGAAAAAGATGTGACTCAAATCTGACTTCCTTTACATACCGAAGCAGGTGCTTGGTTTTCTTTACGTAAGGAAACTTATCAAAATCAAGTACTGGTAGGTCAGTCTCTAAAATTATTAGAACCTAGTCAAGATTCAGTTCACATTTTAATATTTTTAAAAACCAGCGTATGCTTTAAAAAAAATACAAATTAAGTAAACATGTCCATATATCTATTTTAAACAGTCAAGACTCAATATTATGGGGAAATTGTGGGAAGTCATGTTCAAATTGTTGCCTTGATGTGAATGGACTACCTCTCATCCGGAGGGGAATAAGGTGCTCATGAGCTACTCCGGTGGGGTAGGGTGGGATGTGTATGTGGTTTAAAAGTAAAAAAGCAGAATAAAAACTGGTAAGTAGCAAAGCAAAGGTTATGTGTAAAAAAAAAAAAAGATTGCTGTCTAAGCCAGTTTTAAAAAGTAAATAATTGAAGTGCAGTCATTGGATTGTATACTAGTTAGCTTGGCTACTGCACAACCTTGATTGACCGTAGTCCCATTTTCTCTCCTTTTGTTAAACAAGTATTTTGCGTCTTGTTTTAAATTAGGTCCAAATCCTGCAAACACACTTCCATATGTGCTTTAAATGAGAAGTGTTTCAGGAACGTGATCTTGGACTGTAAATTATTCTATTCCCCAGCAAGTCTAATGCCAGCCCTATTCTAATGGGGTCGCCAGGGCTGGCATTAGACTTGCTGGGGCCTGGGGCTGAAGCCAGTGCCCAAGCCCCACACGCCAGGGCTGAAGCCAAAGCCCAAGAGCTTCAGCCCTGGGTGGTGGGGCTCAGGTTACAGGCCCCCTGGGCTTCGGTCTCCCCCTACCCCCTGGGGCATTGGGACTTGGGCGAGCTCAAGCTTTGGTTCCCCCCCCCCCCCCCCCGGGGTCGTGTATTGTATTTCTGTTGTCAGAAGGGGGTCGCAGAGCAATTAAGTTTGAGAACCCCTGAGCTAGAATACATTGCCTCATGGGTAACATTATTGATTAATCTAATTGTAAAACACACTACTTTTTGGTCAGACCTAATCAAAACTTTACATATGCTTGTGCTCTGCTGACACCACTTTCAACGGTACTAGAATTGCTACTTCTGCATATTTCTACAGATGTTAGTGGTTCATACACAGAATGAAATCTGTTGGTTTGTTTCGTTAGTAATAGATGTGTGTGTGGGGGAAATCAATGTTAGTCAAATGAGAAATTAGGGGCCAATTTCTAATCTAAAATAAGAGTGTTAATTTTCATACTTCAAAAAGAGTATTGCAAACACCTCAGGATAATACCTACTGATATTTGGGCAGGTTCCATCATTGGAATCTGCTAGCATGTATCCTTCCACCCACACAGAATTTCATTGTCCTCAAAGGACACCACACAAGTTTAAAGGTCCACTCTTAGCAGATCTCAACATAGGACCAAGGCCAGAGCTGATAATGCGCTTAATGATCGTTCTCAAAATCGTTGCAAGAAAACAAATAGGTATAATGGGTATTTGTACACAATGTCATGTTCTCTTTATGCATGTCTAGAAAATTTGAGTCTTCGATCAAACGTTTTGAAGAGTAAAGTCAAGCTTTCAACAAAATGAGAATGCGTCAATTTAATTTGCCTCTTCAGGGTACACTAACTTTGTAAATAGATTTTTACATTGTTGGATTTTTAAATTTGGTCTCTGCAAAAAATTACCAAGGCAAAAAGATACAAACCTTAACATTTAAACACTTGCTCCCTTTTCAAGTCTACCAAGCCAATGCCTTCTCTTCAGTTACATCCACCCTAAAGACACACTTTTCTTCTACAATGCACAAGAGAAGTGAGTCTACGGTAATTAATAAGTAACCCCTGACGGATGTTATGGCTTAAGCTCTCAATAAGAGTACACCTTTGTGTCGTGGATTGTCTGTTTTGTACAGCACTGGACACAGCAATTCCAGATACAGTGACTATTTGCATGTAAAACTTAAATGTTTTAAATTGATATTGGTTGAACAACCTGTCAGTGCTCAATATTGACATTAAGGATTGGTGTATGATTTAGATACGAAACTGGAGTGTTGGTTGCTTATCTAAAGTGCCTGTGTCTGCAAAATTTTAGATCAGGGATCTCAAACTCAAATCACCACGAGTGCCACATGAGAACTAGTAAATTGGCCTGAGGGCTGCATCACTGAAACCTTATCATACAATGATACAAACGAATAGTCAAAAATGAAAACAAATGAAGAGTAATATAGTATTCTATTAAAAGTCAATGTGTTAACTTTTTAAAAACTGTAATGCAAAGAGGGGCTTTGTTTGGTGTAATGTTTGGAGCTTGACTGCCAGTGGAGTCAGCACCTGTGGCAGGCTGCAGGAAATAACTCCGCGGGCCGCGTGTTTGAGACCCCTGATTTAGATGGAAATCTCACGAAAATAGAATTTATTGGAATGTTGGATTTCTTACCACTTCTAATCTGGTTGGACCTGGAAGAACAAAGACATACAAAATTGGGGATTGAGAGTGAAGAAGTGGGAAAAGGAGGGTGAAACTATAGAAAGAGGCAGGAAACACAGTATAGAGAAAAAGAGAAGTAACTATCAGGATTGGAAAGTGAAAAAGGGAACAAACACAGAAAATAATTTTGGAAGACCTAATCGAGAAGAAAGAAAAGGACGACAAACAGAAAAAGGCGGCATTTTAAAAAATATTAACACTGTTTCACAATAAACAATACCTGACTGTTTTTAATTGGCATGCTTTTGGAGAATGCTGACAGCCCAGGTATTTTTGTCACCCTGGTAGACATGTGTCTTACCTGCTATGACCATGTCAATGAACTGTGGGGGTGGCTAGAATTAAGGTTGTCAGTGACCTTAACTTTGCTTCCAAAAGGTGTATAGTGGAAATGTAACCAACAGTTAGAAGAATATTGTAATGACAGAGATTAAGGTTTTTCTCCGTAATGTTAGCAATACTTAAATTCGGAACTTAACTCAGGTTTAACAGTTATTTTGTCTTGTCTGCCGTTGCTGTGCACAGATGTGGTAAACTGGGAAACTGAATTTGTCATTGTAAGCCTCTTCCTCTCGTCATTCAGTTGTCAAAGTAGGCATGCTCTTGCCTACTGAAATAAATATACTGAATTTGTAGTTCGCTTAAGTGCATGTTCATTTGTAGTTAGCTTAAGTATTTACAACTTGATTGGCACCATAACAGTGCCATACAAATCTCACTTCAGCTAAAGTTAGGAACTTTGTACAACATTTGATTCGGGGGTTTAATTTTGGAAATGGGTTAAAGCTTTTACCTTTTGCCTTTGGTTTTTACCTTTTATTGGTATTAATATCTTACAATTATAAGTAATATGTCTGTGGGGAAGGAAAGGAAAGGCAGCATACCTAGTTATACTAGTATTATTCATTTCTTGCCCATGTTTGAGCCACTAACTCTTTACATTTCTTATTAGTTGTGTATGGGACTAAAATGTAATATACTCTTGGAGAGATCCCCCATATACAAACGGTTTAATATTTCATCATCTGGGTGTATTGTTTATGCTGTTAACTTCATGCCATAATGTGTGTTTGCAGTGTGACCAAGTTAAAGATTCTTTAGTTTTTAACTTTTTGATTTTCGTAACTGCTGGCCTTTCATGTGGTACTTAGATAATTTTAATGTAGCTTTTGCTAATTTTTTGGTTTTTTAAAAAAAAAAAACTAGAAAGGGCTGGTGTAGTGTGTGGGGTGCCCCTCCCCCCATTTTGACAATTGTCATACTGCAAATGTATATTTATACAGTGGTTGATCATATTGAACAGGAATTTAATTGACACTTTAGATTAGGTGTCAGTTTAAAAATTGTGCATGTAACATGCTTCATTTTTAGTGTGTTTAGTGCTGGTGAAAATTGCCAGAGGTATAGCTTTGGAGAGTGAAGTTCTCCATCCACAGAACAAGGTGTAGAACAAATGGCAGTTATCCAAGCTTCTTTCCACTACCCTGCTAATCCCAATGTTCTGGGGAGAATCACCTCTATAGATAACCAAATAGTTCAGTTTCCATACTCATTCAGTTGAGACTACTGTCAAAGATGTCAAATTAATACCAGTCGTGGCTGTGGTGTGACTAGTATCTTATGTAATAGATCTAAATGTTTTACAGCTGAATAAAATGTCAAAAATTAAACTTTCTGTAATAATGTAAAACAAGTTTCTCCATTCATTTATACTAATCCAGACTTTTAACTAAGACAACTTAATATCTTTACAGTAGCTCTGGAAAGTAAACATTTGATTTTTTTTTTTTTTTATAGTTATGTCCAGAATAGAACCTCCTGTCTTGGAGCACAGGGTTTATTACTTTACTTTTAACTTTGTCAGAGGATATCATCTTAAAATCTAGTCATTTAAGAGTTAAAAGGGTTAAGATCCTTGGATAACTGCACCCATATGCAGTAGTGACAAGTCAGAGCAATAGGGAGGGATTTCTGACTACAGGGAGGAAGTAGTTAAGAGGTGAATTCCCCTTAAAGTTTGTACAGCAAGATTCCCTAATTTAAAAAGTGTATATTTATAACTGTTCTTTGTATTTTTGTTGAAGGACTTGGTCTAAATTATTAGACAAGAGACCTTGGGGCTTGTCTACATGCACATTTAGTTCACGGTAACCTGAGTTTAGCCTGCCACAGACTAACTGTCCATGTGGACTCTGACGCTCATTAACTATTGGTTAATGCCCTTTGATCTAGTCCTCTGAATCTGGATTAAATCAGAGCTCTTTAACAGATTTAATGAATATGAGCAGGGTCCACATACAGTTGGTATATGGCAATCTAGTGAGGGGTAGATTAACAATCCTGTTTACCACAAACTAATTGTTGATGTAGAGAAATCTAGGCCTTGTCTATACTGGCAAGTTTCTGCGCAGTAAAGCAGCTTTCCCGAGGTGTACACCTTGCCAAGCCACTTATTGCGCAGAAGCTGCAGTTGCAGCGCTGTTAAAAACAAAACAAAAACAAAACCAAAAAAAACGACCCCACCCCGATGAGTGACCTACAGCACCGCAGTGCCAATGTAGACACCCTGGTCGATTACAGCCCTGCAGTTGGCCTCGGGGAGGTGTCCTGCAATGCCTGTTCTTGCCTCTCTGGTCATCGGTTTGAACTCTACTGCCCTGCCCTCAGGTGACCAACCATCATCCCCACCCCTTAAATTACTTTGGAATTTTGAAAGTCCCCTTCCTGTTTACTTGGTGACACGTGCAGTGGTCTCAGTGCATCTTTCCAGGTGACTAGGCCTGCTCCACGTGTAGGCGATCCCCCGCTTGGAGCAGTGCCGTGCTGCTGGACCTCCTCAACATCTGGGGAGAGGAGGCTGTCCAGTCCCAGCTGCGCTCAAGCGTAGAAATTATGATACTGACGTACAGATTTCACGATGCATGACCGAAAGGGGCCATGACCGGGACACACTGCAGTGCAGGATCAAAGTGAAGGAGATGCAGAACGCTTACCACAAGACAAACCGTTGCTCCGGTGCTGCGCCCATGAGTTGCCAGTTCTACAAAGAGCTGGATGCAATGCTCTGTGGTGACTCCACCTCCACTGTGAAGGCCACTGTGGATACTTTGGTGGTTCGCGTGCCAGTCGAAAGTGGACCGAGCCAGGAGGAGGAAACCTTGGACGAGGATGTGGAGGAGAAGGGGGACCCAGAGGCAGAGGATGACTCTGAGGTCAGAAATGCATGCAGCCAGGAGCTCTTCTCTACTGCGGTGGAGGCTAGCCAGTCACAGCTGTTGGAGCTTGGCAAAGCACAAACAGGAGAGGAGGCCCCTGGTAAGTGGCTTTGATTTTTGGGAAACACTGAAGCAAGTGGTTAGGGACAGGAGGGTTGCAGAAAGCAGGTTTGTGTCTGTATGATGCGCATACCACCACGTACCTAATCTGAGCAGCGGAACAGGGTGTTGATTGACTCCCTCACTTCTCAGGAATCTGCCTAGATCTCCACGAAACTTTCATGGAGATACTGGGCAATCTGCTGCTGCAAGTTCTGTGGCAGAACTGCTTTGTTTCTTGCTGCAGTAAGGGTAACTTTCCCACGCCACTCTGCCGTAACGGGGGCAGGAGGTCCATTGCTGCACACAGGTGAACCGTATAAGGGCCAGGTTGGAAGCTGCAGTCTTGGAGAAGACCCTCCCTTGATTCCCTGCTCACTCTTAGCAGCAAGATCTTCCATAATGAACACAGCCTGTGGAAAATGTGGGGACAGGAATGATAAGTCGTCGTTCCCCTGTCCTCCTCCCCCCCCCCCCCACACACACACAGTACTGGCTCTCCCCAAGAGCAACATGCCCAGTGTACAGTACGGTCGTGGAAGACTGATTTCCTCTGCCCCTGCGGTTACTCACCATTTTGGGGGTCTTGTGGCTGTGGGGGGTCTGCTTGCCTGGGGTCAGCTAGTTAGTGACAGGTATGTGAATAGTGGCTGTGTTTTTAAATCACTGAATCAGTGGTCTGTGTTGCAAACAATACTACTTCTATAAAAGTTGCATTTTGGCTTCACAGATATGACCTAGGGAGCCCAGCCTCCTTCTTTGTTATCGACAGCTGAACAGCTGCGCAGAATTAGAAAGCAGCCATGGAAAACTAAAGAGGGCTTTTCTGCATGCTGTCATGATGCACTCTGTGGCCGAAAACCAAGAATTGGAGGAGTTAGTGGAACAGCAAGAAGAGGGACCGAAAGAAGAACATGGGGTGCCAGAACGAAGTCACGGAGCGGCTCTTAAACATTATGGAGCGCCAAGCAGACACGCGCTACTAGCACTGCAAACTGAGCAGCTCCGTGCCTGCCCTCCCCTGCAGCCGCTGTCACAAAACTCTTTCCCATGTACCCCCTACACACCACCATCACACTCTTATCAATCTCCTGGCTCCAGTCTGTACCCACGGCATTCCATTCCCCCCCCCCCCCATTACAGTCCAGCACTGTGGACTCCAAGTACCCACTGCACTCAACACCTCTCCCTCTGCAGTTTAGCCCTGCTGAAGTACAGTACCTGCTGTACTGTACTCCAAAGGAGAAGGTTGGATATGATACCCGGACATACAGCTGTCGTCATCATGAATACGTTGGAATATGAACAAGAAGCTGTCAGGCAGTTCTGTAACGCCACATTCTACAGGCCATTATCCTCTGACCCCATGGAGGAGTACCAAAAGAAACTACACCATCTGCTCCAGAAACTCCCTGGAAAAGCACAAGAACAAATTTGTACAGACACGTGCCTAGAACCCCGACCAGGAGCATTCTGTCTGCTACCCAAGATCCATAAACCTGGAAATCCTGGACGCCCCATCATCTCAGGCATTGGCACCCTAACAGCAGGATTGTCTGGCTATGTGGACTCTCTCCTCAGGCCCTATGCTACCAGCACTCCCAGCTATCTTCGCGACACCACTGACTTCCTGAGGAAACTACAATCCATCGGTGATCTTCCAGAAAACACCATCCTGGCCACTATGGATGTAGAAGCCCTCTACACTAACATTCCACACAACGATGGACTACAAGCTGTCAAGAACAGTATCCCCGATACTACCACGGCTAACCTGGTGGCCGAACTTTGTGATTTTTGTCCTCCCCCACAACTATTTTACATTTGGGGACAATATATACCTTCAAGTCAGTGGCACTGCTATGGGTACCCGCATGGCCCCACAGTATGTCAACATTTTTATGGCTGACTTAGAACAACGCTTCCTCAGCTCTCGTCGCCTAACATCCCTACTCTACTTGCGCTACATTGATGATATCTTCATCATTTGGACCCATGGAAAAGAAGCCCTTGAGGAATTCCACCATGATTTCAACAATTTCCATCCCACCATCAACCTCAGCCTAGACCAGTCCACACAAGCGGTCCATTTCCTAGACACTACTGTGCTAATAAGCGATGGTCACAAAAACACCACCCTATACCGGAAACCTACTGACCGCTATACTTACCTACATGCTTCCAGCTTCCATCCTGGACACACCACACGATCCATTGTTTACAGCCAAGCTCTAAGATACAACCGCATTTGCTCCAATCCCTCAGACAGAGACAAACACCTACAAGATCTCTATCAAGCATTCTTACAACTACAATACCCACCTGCTGAAGTGAAAAAACAGATTGACAGGGCCAAAAGAGTACCCAGGAGTCACCTACTACAAGACAGGCCCAAAAATGAAAATAACAGAACACCACTAGCTGTCACCTTTAGCCCCCAACTAAAACCTCTCCAGCGCATCATCAAAGATCTACAACCTATCCTAAAAGATGATCCCTCACTCTCACAGATCTTGGGGGACAGACCAATCCTTGCTTACAGACAGCCCCCCAACCTGAAGCAAATACTCACCAGCAACCACGCACCATACAACAAAAACACTAACCCAGGAACCTATCCTTGCAACAAAGCCCGATGCCAACTCTGTCCACATATCGATTCAAGTGATACCATCACAGGGCCTAATCACATCCGCCACGCCATCAGGGGCTCATTCACCTGCACATCTACCAATGTGATATATGCCATCATGTGCCAGCAATGCCCCTCTGCCATGTACATTGGCCAAACTGGACAGTCTCTACGCGAAAGAATAAATGGACATAAATCTAACATCAGGAATCATAACATTCAAAAACCGGTAGAACACTTCAACCTCCCTAACCACTCATTGACAGACTTGAGGGTCGCAGTGTTGCAACAGATTCACTCCAAAAAGAGGCTACAAAGAGAAGCCGTTGAACTCGAATTGATATGCAAACTAGATTGCATCACCTCAGGATTAAATAGGGACTTGGAATGGCTTGGCCATTACGTTAATTGAATCTATTTCCCTTAAGTTAACGATCCTCATTCACACCTGTGTGGCCATCTTGTTTATCACTTCAAAGGTTTTTCTTCCCCTGCTGTTATGGTTCCTCTCAATTAATTAGCCTCTTAAGGTTGGTCTATGCACCTCCACCTTATCATGTTTCTCTGACTGACTGTATAAATATCTGTCTACTGTATGTTTCATTCCATGCATCCGATGAAGTGGGTTCTAACCCATGAAAGCTTATGCTGAAATAAATTTGTTAGTCTCTAAAGTGCTACAAGTTTTTCTTTCTTCTTTTCGTTTTGCTGACACAGACTAACACGGCTACTACACTGAAACAAATCTTTAACTGTCCCAGGACCCCACCTCCTCCTGGGACCCTCCCTTCCCCATCCCCCTCAGTGCTGATGTGTATTTTTTGTTTGTCTCTCCCCTCCGGTGGTTGTTTTTTAATAAAAGAATTGTGTTGGTTTGAAAGCAATCTTTATTCTATTAATTGAAAGGAAACAAGAGCCCTGCAAAGCAACAGGCAGTTTTCTTAAACCTTCGTAGTGTATCGTCTGCACCAATCACAATCACCTCCTAGCATTACAAGCACTGCACTTCTGAGCATCGCAACAAATATTAGTGACTTTCAGCTTCAAATTGCTGCCTCAAGGCATCCCTGATCCTTATGGCCCTGTGCTGTGCCCCTCTAATAGCCCTGGTCTCTGGCTGTTCAAATTCAGCCTCCAGGCGCTGAGCCTCAGCGGTCCAGCCCTGAGTGAAGCTTTCACCCTTCCCTTCACAAATATTATGGAGAGTACAGCACACGGGCTATAAGCGTAGGAATATTGTCATCATTCAGGTCCAGCCTCCCATATAGGCAGAGCCGGTGGGCCTTTAAACAGCCAAAAGCATACTCAACTGTTGTTCTGCACTTGCTCAGCCTGTTGTTGAACTGCTCCTTGCTGCTGTCAAGTTGCCCCAGATGCGGCTTCATAAGGTACGGCATTAAGGGGTAGGCAGGGTCTCCCATGATCACAATGGGCATTTTGACTTCCCCTACGGTGATCTTCTGGTCCGGGAAGAAAGTGTTCCAAAAGATGCATGCATCATGCACCTTTCCGGACCAGCCTGCGTTAATGTCCGTGAAACACCCACGGTGATCCACAAGCTCCTGGAGAACCGTAGAGAAATACCCCTTCTGATTAATGTACTCGGTGGCTAGGTGGTCTGGTGCCAGAATTGAAATATGCGTGACATCTATCGTCCCTCCGCAATTAGGGAAGCCCATTTGTGCAAAGCCATCCACAATGTCACGCATGTTGCCCAGAGTCACGGTCTTTTGGAGCAGGATACGATTAATGGCCCTGCACACTTCTGTCAACATGAGTCCAATGGTCGACTTTCCTGCTCTGAACTGGTTAGCGACTGATCGGTAGCAGTCTGGAGTAGCCAGCTTCCACAGTGCAATCGTCACGCACTTCTCCAATGGCAGGACAGCTCTCATTCTCGTGTCCTTGCACCGCAGGGCTGGAGCGAGCTCCTCACACAGTCCCATGAACGTGGCTTTCCTCATCCAAAAGTCCTGCAGCCACTGCTAGTCATCCCAGATGTGCATGACAATGTGATCCCACTTCTCAGTGCTTGTTTCCTGAGCCCAAAAGCGGTGTTCTGCTGTGGTCAGCACCTTTGTGAATGCCACAAGCAATCTCATGTCGTAGCTACTACACGTGGCGAGATCAATGTTGCACTCCTCTTGCCTTTGTAGTTTAAGAAATAACTCCACTGCCACTTTAGACGTGTTAGAGCGAGCAGCATACTGCTCAACAATGCGGGATCCACTCCTGCAGACCGAAGAGGCGGAGCGTGCAGTACACAAACCGTTGAAAGATGGTGCCAAATGAAGACGGAAGCATAGGGATTGCTGGGATGCGAAGCAATGCATCATGGGGAATTGGGACTGGACCAGGGATGCCCCGCGACCCCCTCTGCCTTCTCATAACACTTAGCGGCAGACAAGGAAGAGATGCTCTATGTCAGGGGTCTCAAACACGCGGCCCGCTGGGTTATTTTCTGTGGCCCGCAAGCTCCCCACGCCAGCATTTACCTAGAGCGGCTTCACCGCGCACACCGGGTGCCTGCCTGCCTGCTCGCCCTGCCCCCATGCCACTCCGGCAACTGGCTGGAACTTGGGGTATGGGGGGCACAGTGGTCTGTGTGTTGCCCTGGCCGTGCCTCCAGGTACCTCCCCCGAAGCTCCCATTGGCCGCGGTTCCCTGTTCCCGGCCAATGGGAGCTGCTGGGGGCGGTACCTGGACGCAACAGCGACACAGACCCCTGTGCCCCTCCTCCCCCAGCTTCCAGCCACTTCCTGGAGCGACACGAGGGCAGGCAGGCAGGGAGCCTGCCCTGCCCCTGGTGCACACCGGGCCAGAGCCCACCCCGTGCACCTCTCCTGCAGCTGAACCCCCTGCCCTAAGCCCCCTGCTGAACCCCAAATCCCTTCTGAACCCTGATTCCCTTCCCTGAGCTTCCTGCCACACCCATCACCCCTCCTTCACCCCCTGTGGGCAGAGTTGGGGTGGGGATTTCGGGGAAGGGGTTGGAATGGGGACAGGGAAGGGGTGGGAAGAGGCGAGGCAGGAGTGGGGCCTCATGGAAGGGGTGGAGTAGGGGCGGGGCCGAGGGCTGCGCAGGGAGGTGTCAGTAATGCTGCCCTCGGGCCCATGTACTAGTCCTCATGTGGCCCTCATGGTCATTTTGAGTTTGAGACCCCTGCTCTGTGGGATAGCTGCCCAGAGTGCACCACTCTGAATACCGCTGCAAGTGCCGCAAGTGTGAACACGCTATTGCCCAGGTAGCTGACAGTGTGAACACACAACAGTGGTTTCACTTCAGCGCTCTCTGAGCGGCGGTGTAACTCTGCCAGTGTAGACATAACCTTAGTGTGTTTGTAGTTTAATATGAGTTCATTAGGGAGGGTTTAACATTTTACAAATTCCAATATCATGTCACATTAGAAGTTTCTGCATAATTCCTGATGTGTTTTATAAACATATACCAAATATAAAATTGGGATTAGCTGGTTAGGCATAGTTCTGTAAGTAAAGGATCTGAGGGTTATAATGAATCACAAATTGAGTATGAGCCAACAGTATGATGCAGTTGTGAAAAAGGCTGTCATTCTTGGGCGTATTAACAGGAGTCTTGTATATAAGACGTGAGAGGTAATAGTGCTGTTCTGCTCTACTTGGCAGTGGTGAGGCCCTCAGCTGGACTACTGTGTCCAGTTCTGGGTGCCACACTTCAAGAAATATGTGGACAAATTGGCGGGAGCGCTGAAGAAAGCATCAATAATGATAAACCGTGTCAAAATCTGAGCTACGAGGAAAGTGTGTGTGTTTTTTGTCTTTTTTTTAAATTAAACTGGGCATGTTAGTCTTGAGAAAAGAGGAGTGAGTGGGGGCCCTTGTGAAGTTTTCAGCTGTGTAAAAGGACCATAATCAGTTGTTCTCTATGTCCACTGAAACTAGAACAAGAAGTCATTGGGTTATTCTGCAGTGAGGGAGATTTGGGTTAGGATATTTGGGAAAATTTTCTAACTATAAGGATAAAGTTCTGAAACAGGCTTCCGAGAGAGGTTATAGTGTCCCCCTCATTGAAGGTTTTTAAGAAGAGGCTATAAACACCTGTCATGGATGGTTGTCCCTCAGTGAAGGGGGCAGGCCTAGATGACATTTCAAAGTCCTTTCCGTCTATATTTCTGGGATTCTGTGTCAGGTGCTGCCAGGCTTTGCTTCAAGACTTTGGGGGCAAGAAAGGAGATCACCCTTTTGTTCTTAGCAAAGGGATCATTGGGAAATCAGTTAAAACTTAGTCATCCTTTCAGTAGCAATAAACCCTACTGCAGGATTCATAAGTCTAACTCCAGCTAATCTAGCCTTCAAGAAATACTTCATCTAGCTTGTTATATAGATACTGCTCAGCGTGTGTTTGGCGATTTCCAAGCACAGTGGAAGACATGGTCCTTGGCCCTGCAATGCGTGTAATCTCAGAAGATAAAGACAGACAAAGGGTGGTGGATAGGGATAGTTGCCATTAATAATAAGTACCCAAAGTGTTTGAATTTTGTGCAATAGCACTCACTTATCTGATGACATGATTGATGATGTTGATGTCCAGATAAAAGGACTAATTAAGGACCCAGTCATTCAGGGCAATTAAAAAAACAACAACCACCACCATGTAAGTTAACAAAGTCTCAAAATTAATGTTTAATGAGTGTAGTAGTTAACTGCAAATGACATGCCATTTGGATCAAGAAGGTGTGTGTTGGGGGGTTAACCTGGCCAAACAATCAACATTAATTTGAATCATTTTTCTAAATTCCAGTACTTGAGTTTTCTGTTCCTCTTTTTTTTTTTTTACAAAGCTTTTCAGTGAAAACTCCATAAATAACTATTTGGACTTATTGAAAGAACCCTTAAGTATTTTCAAATGTCTTACATCGGTCAAATATTGCATTTCTAGGATCAGTTATTTAAATTGTACCCCCAGAAGTACATGTCCAAATCTTCTAAATTAGTAGTACAGATCTACCATATGATATGCTGTTAAAGGTTGTTTCATTTCATACACATGGGTTTTTAGTTACAATATAGCTTCTTAATTTTAGAAAATGCAACACTGCCATCTGGTGTACTCTTGTGACCACAGTAGAAAATAAGTTTTAGCAGGAATGTGAATGTTTTTCTAGTAGCATAAATCTTTCAAATTGAGAAGTGGCAAATAGACTTATTAACATAATGCTGTGTAAATATGTGGAATAATGAGCAGTTGAACAGATGAGTAACAGTTGTGAAGTCCGAGTAGCGCATGAAAAAAGTGGATGGTGGACTATATGTCCCATGTATGTTCTGTAAGTTTTCTATTTAATTACTGTTTATAAAACACCTTTAGCAAAATCATTTTTTGTCAAACTGATTCTTCAGATACTTTAAAAGAGCAATTCTGTGTTTAATCATAAGGTCATTTCTACTAACATCCTGTACTACAATTATTCTTTTACCTGTTTACTTTACTAACATGACATTATCAGTGACTGATTTATTATTCTAAATCAGTTGTTTATCCAAGCAAAAATGGATATCCCCGTAGATATTCTTTGTAACAAATTATTGTTTTATACAAACTAGTCTTGTATCACTTTTCTTACAAGATGCTTTTCACCTTGTTGTTGATATAATTAGTAACTTCCTTTGCCTGTTTTTTTGTTTGTTTTTTTACAAGCACGCCTTTCATATAATGATTGAGGTAAGCTGTGTTGACGTTTTTTCATGTTTGTGGAACTTTGTGGTCATGTAAGACGTTCTATTTCTTGTTGCTTTGATATAAATTAAGTTCTTTGCAATATTTTGTAGCAGTTCTCAGTAAGCATGCTGGGTCAGAATGTAAACTTGTTCTCTTAAAATTACTAGAATTTCTTGTGCAATAGAGTTGAATGTCTGTGGAGATTGATAATGGAATACACCACCTTTCACTTTTTAGGTCACTGGTTTGAATTCGGCATTTGAGATTTCAGAGGCTTATATGAAAGAAACGAATCACTTTAAAATGTCTGCACATAAAACTTCATTGACAATTGACCAGTCCTTGTTAGCAGTCGTCAGAGAGCCAAGTTCTAAATTGTTGTGGATACTGAACTTCACTCTCTTATAAGTGGTCTTGCTAATTCATAGCACAAGCCCATTGGAAACATGGTTTAGAGAAAATGACACATTGCTTTTTGCTGTTTTAAATAGCTTTCCTGCAAAATTTAAATTTGTAAAAAGTTGGTAGAGATTTCCTTCTACTTACACCACTGTTCAGCTTCAAATGAAACTCTTCAGGTTCAGAAGAAACTAAAATAGAAAACTTATTATATGCATGGTAAGTAGTAATGTTTTTTCAGCATTAACAAATATTTAATAATCTTTATTGCACCTGTGCCAAGATGCAGGATTTGTTGTCTCTAAACCATCCAGGACAGATGGCTATCCAGCCTCCTTTTGAAAACCTCCACTGAAAGAGCATCCGCTACCTCCCTAGACGGTCTGTTCTATTGTCCTACTGTTCTTAAAGTTACAAAGTTTTTTTCCTGAGATTTAATCTAAATCTACTATACTGTTGTTTAACCCATTTCCTCTTGTCCTGTCCTCTATGGCAAGAGAAAACAATAGTTATCCATCTTTTTTTATGGCAATCTTCAAGTATTTGAAGATTGCAATCCTATTTCTTCTCCCCTTCTGCCCCCCATCTCATCTTTTCCAAACTAAACATAGCCAGTTCCTTCAGCCTTTGTTCATATGGCTTGCATTCCATCCCTTTGATCATCTTTGTCATTCTTCTCTGGATCCTTTCCAGTTTGTCTACATCCTTTCTATAAATGGATGACCATAATTGAACACAGTACTCCAGCTGAGGCCTAACGAGCGCTGAGTAGAGCGGAACTATCATCTCCTGTAATGTGCATGCTATGCCTCTGTTAATGCAACCTAAAACTGCATTTGTGTGTATTTTTACAACATCACGTTGCTGACTCATGTTGGGGTTGTGATCCACCACAAATCCCCCACTCCTCCTTTCCCCCTTTTTAAAGATGGTACTATGTTAGCCCTTCTCCAGTCCTCCTCCCCTGTTAGCTATGAGTTTGCAAATATTCCTGCCAGTGGCTCCAAGATTTCTTCAGCTAATTCCTTCAGCACGCTGGGGTGAATAGCATCAGGCTCTGCGGTCTTCAATTCATTCAAATTAGTAAGACGCTCCTATGTGTCCTTTACTTATCTTGATTTGCATCTCTTCCCCTTTATTCTCTAGGGTAACTTGATTAGTCATCTGGTCACATCTTATTTTTTTGTAAGAAGGCTGAGGCTTGTCTATGCTACAAAATTATGTCAATTTAACTTAATTTAGGTTGACCTACAGCCACTGCAGTAATTCAGTCGGCTATTGGTGTCCATGCTACCCTCCTTCTACTGGTGGAGAGCGGCTTCAACAGTGTCACTTGCACAGGCTGAAGTGGGGTATTGTGGGGGCACTGACAGCCATGCAGGGCTGACAGCTGGACTCCCCCCCGGATTGGGGTGACAGACCCATCTGTGAGCCTAGCGTGGACTCAATTTCACAGCACTGGAGCCTACAAGTGATGAAATTGACATTCTTGTCAATTAAATGGCTCAAGACCCCAGGCTGCTGACAGAATTATAGTCAACAGCTGAAGTAAGTAATGCAGCATCTACATGAGAACTGTTACCCTAACTACACCAAGCTATGCCTCTTGTGGAGGTGGAGTTATGTTGGTGTAGCAGGCCACTTACTTCAGCCAAAGCAGCATACTAGCGTAGACCCTGACATAACTCTGTAGTGTAGACCAGTGGTTCTTTTCCCTTTTTATCCTCACCCAGTGACTCTCAGTAGGTCTGCTGCTCACTTCCTCTTGGACCTCGTCACAAATGTAAACATTCTTGACGTACAGCACAATACTTCCTCCTTTTTCCCCATACCTTATTTCCAGAACAAGCTTTATCCTTCAATATTCTTACTCCAACCAGGGGTGTTGTCCCACCAAGCCTCTGTCTGTTTGCTTCTCTGGTGTTGCTGCTCCCTAGGTTCACAACCATAGTCTGGTGTAGTATTTAACACAAATTAGGTTTACGACTTATGGAAAAAGTGAAACTTAAATGCATGAGCTTTCTGCCCCATAGTCATTTCATCAATTTTTGTCTTCTGCTGACTAGGCTAGCCAGTCAGCTAGGCTTTTCAAAAAATGTAGATACTTTAAGGCTACAAAGATCTTTTTGAAAAGATTATTTAGAAATAATTATGCCTGTGGCACCTAAATCGTTTTCATAAACTAGAATTAGTTGGGACTTTTCCAATGGAACATTTGTCTATTGGATAAAATTGATTTTTCAAAAAGTGAAACACTTCATGGAAACATGTAGATTTTGATGAAATTTTGCTTCAGGAAAAATGAGATTGAGAGTTCCATTTTGAACTTTTCAGAAAGGAATGTTTGGATGGTTGTTTTTTTTGTTGAAAATTATTTATTTTAAAACTTTGTTTTTTTTATACCCAAATAAAATTCTAAATTGCAATAAAACTTTTCAGTTTTGTCAAAACAAAACATTTCAACCGAAAACTACCTTTTTTTTTTTTTTTTTTTTTTTTTCATGGCACAGAAAATCCAGTTTCTACCCTATAGAAGAACTGTTTGTGTTCCACTTTGAAAACAAGAGAACCATTTAATTAGAAATTTTAGTTTTTGTTGTGGAAGAAATACGCTCTCTATACTGTGATAATATAAATATCACAAACAGTGTGGAGAATACATTCTCAAGGCTGTGTACTTTCTGAAGTTTTAAAGAAGTAATGTAGCATTTAGTGGTTAGGAAGTCAAGTATTGCATATTTAATCACTCTCAGTAAATGGGAAGTTTTGAACATTCACTTGCTATATGGTACAGAGCGAATTCAGAAAGTCTTAAATACTTCTAGATTTGGGAGAGGAACGTTGTTCTAATGTCTAAACAAAGAAAGCTAGATCTGAGTCCTATTGCTCACTTGGTCACAGAGCTGCTTCGTTAATTTGGGCTACTCATTAGGGCTAAGACTTCAAAAATGGGTGCCTAAAGTTAAACTTGTAAATCCATATTTAGGCATCCATGGGAATTACTGGGTGCTCTGAACACTTGTGATAAACCTACTAAATTGGTATGAAGATTTAGATTTACAAGATTAAAAAAATACTCACGATTAATTGCGCTTTTAATCGCACTGTTAAACAACAATACCAATTTAAAATTATTATAAATATTTTGGATGTTCTACATTTTCAATATATTGATTTCAATTACAACATAGAATACAAAGTGTACAGTGCTCACTTTATATTTTTATTACAAATATCTGCACTGTAAAAGAGAGAGTATTTTTCACTTCACCTCAGACAAGTACTAGGCAGCAGTATCTCCCTCAAATGTAAACAGATTTGTTTCTTAGCGATTATCTGAACTAGAATTAGGACTGAGTGGAGTTGTAGACTCTAAAGTTTTATATTGTTTTGTTTTTGAATGCAGTTATGTAAAAAAAAAAAAAATTTGTAAGTTAAACTTTCATGATAGAGGTTCGACGGTACTTGTATGAGGTGAGTTGAAAAATGCTATTTCTTTTGTTCACAAATATTTGCACCGTATATTATTTTTGATTCACTTTTTTAAAGTGAGCATGTACACTTTGTATCTCTGTAATTGAAATCTCTATATTTGAAAATGTAGAAAAACATCCAAAAATATTTATAATTTTAAATTGGTATTCTGTTTAAAAGTGTGATTCAAACTGTGATTAATCGTGAATATTGTTTTAATCTAGTTAATTTGTTTTGTGTTAATCGCTTGAGTTAACTGCAATTAATTGACATTAATTAAATTCATTCCTTGAAAAGTATCATTTTCTTTAGTAATCCTCTGGTGTTAGTTACTTACTGGGAAGAAATAGGTAATTAGAGTGTTATTCTTTTAGCACGTTTAAACTAGGACCCGGTGAAATATTAAAGTGGCATTATGTGGACAACAACTTTAGCTAACTGAAATCTGTTCATCTATAGTTTTCTTCTAACTAAAATGGGAGCAAAATCATTTGTATTTTGTTTAAAGACTTATTTTCTGAATAATTGTAATTGTAACGTGTGTCTAAGGGTATTCTATACCACCCTTCATTGTAGTGTCCAAATATGGAGGTGAGGGAGACCACTTGTTTGTCATGTAAAAATAGCCAATCCGTTTCCTATCTTGCTTTTCCCCCTCCCCCATATACAGTGCAGTAATGTCCATTAGGAAAGTCAAAATGTGTGCATTACAAAGAGATTTAAAAATAAACTAAGGGCTAGTCTACACTTACCGGATAGATCGGAGGTATCGGATCGATCTTCTGGGTTCGATTTATCGCGTCTTGTCTAGACGTGATAAATCGAACCAGGAAGTGCTGCCCCGTCGACGCTGGTAATCCAGCTCGACGCGAGGAGTAAGCGCCGTCGACGGGGGAGCCTGCGCGCCGCGTGTGGACCGCAGGTAAGTTCGAACTAAGATACTTCGACTTCAGCTACATTATTAACGTAGCTGAAGTTGCGTATCTTAGTTCGACATGGGGGGTTAGTGTAGACCAGCCCTTGAACTCCTTCTCTAAATTAGTCTGATTCTTATCTATATGATCAGTAGAGGGGGACTAGAATTAATGATCTGTAGTATCAGACACAAACTTTACAAGTGAATGGTGTATGTGTACAGTCAAGAACAACTCTCAACATTTGACCCCAGAAAACTGGTCTCTGCCTGAAGACTTAAATTTTCTGTTAGATCAGTGAGTGGAAAATTCTGATATGCTTGTGCAGACATAAGGAGGCCTGACATTTTCTTCAGAATAGGATAATGGCTTACATAAACAGAGTATATTGGGAAGAAATGTTTTTCATTGTAATTGTCTTTGTTCCTAATACTGTCGTCCTAGATCTCACACAGAATAGCTATATTTCAATTATACACTTTTATCTGTTTTTAGGACCCTGGCCCACCACCACCTTCACCCTTGATGGGTCTGAAGCCTCTGCAATTGTTAGAGGTCAAAGCTAGGGGAAGATTTGGTTGTGTATGGAAAGCTCAGTTGCTAAATGAGTATGTTGCTGTCAAAATATTCCCAATCCAGGTATGTAAATGTTCGTATTGTCCTGTGGTAATTTAAAATATCAATATACAAAGCAAACTTTTCTGTATACAATAGGAAGTTGTCATCTTCCCCAAATGTCAGTAACTATAAAAATTAAGTTCTCAAATACAGGAAATGTTTGCAGCTCAAAAGTGAACAAGGCAGATGATGGCATATCTTTTAATTGAACTAAAAATAAGTTATAATTAAATGCAAAAGATGTGCTCTAATTCAACATTGGGGAAATGGAGTTAAAAGTTAAGAAATTCAAAAGACAGAGGTTTCAGTCCTGCAAACTCTTAAGCATATGATTAATTTAAAGCACTTTACTAGTCCCATTGCACCTGCCGGCCATCCTCCTACTGGTTTAAGTAGTATTTTGCTGTTAGGTACTGAAAAAATGTGTCCCTACTAAGGAGAATTTTTGCTAACGCTGTCTAAATTAAGTGGTGGTCATAATGAATGGCAATTGTTAGAGTAAATTGGTATCCTGAAAGAGATCCCAGTAAAGTGGCTGTTCCAATTAGGCATGTCTCCATTAAGTGAAGTATATTGCAGTACTGGAAATGTTAAGCCATCAGCTGTATTTAGCCCTGCGGCTCTGGGGGTCCTGTTGTTAAATTGTTAGAAGTGCAGTCTCACTGGAAGGATCATAAAGCACATTGAATTATGTTAATCTGAGTGTTACAGTACTTAAAAATACACTTTACCAGTTAAGCAGGGGTGAGTTGTACTTATATTTTTAATGGCTAGATCCATATTGACTTGCTGATAAAACACATCTGAAGAGATCATCTTTCTCTAGTAGGAATTTCTCACCCCCAAATAAAATCCATTACACCTGGAACTTTGTTTAACTCAATTTAATGAAGAAAAACCTGTTCCCACTCTTAAAAATTACATCATAATCTTATTTAAAACCTCTATTGAACATAATTTTTGAGCAATGATCTTCAGCATCAGTGTGGTTAATATTGCTAGCATTATCAAGAGCCAGGCATTATATCTGGTGGGCAATATGAAAACCGTTCACTCAGCTGACAGTGCCCCAGACCTGACATCTAGCTTCTCTGCTATTCCAGTGTGTGGTATCTATGGAGATTCACGTTGATGCCAACCTGCATAGTACTGTTGCAATAAATAAATTTCCATGGGAAACTACCAAATTCAGTTTCCTTGCAATTTAAATTAGGTACATAAAGATTTATCCTATAATTTAATGCATTTTTCTTGTTTTGCCTGAAATATGTAGTGCAGATTTTAAATTACTTACCTAAATTTCAGACAAATACTTGTAATTTTAAAATAATCTATCCTGTCTGTCAATATTAATGTTTTGGAATGTGCCTTTCTTTCCATTGATTCAAATGTATACCAGGTCAAAACAGATTTTAATCTGTTATAGAAGGTCAGTTGAACTTTTCACAATGAATTACAGCAGCAAACTTGTGACTTGTAGAAGAGTGTTTTTTTTTTTTTTTTTTTTTTTTTTTTCATCAGAATATAGTAAGTGTACTAACTTAATATCTGTGCTTGATTAAGGACAAACAGTCATGGCAAAATGAGTATGAAATTTACAGTTTGCCTGGAATGAAGCATGAAAATATCTTACAGTTCATTGGTGCAGAGAAACGAGGCACTAGCATTGATGTAGATCTATGGTTAATTACAGCATTTCATGAAAAGGTATGGTCAGTTTTGACAACGAATAATGTTATATTTATCTATGTAGTTTCATTGTAATTTTATTAAAATCCTGTAGCCTATGAACAAGCTTAAAGAAAAGGCTGTGTAACTTGGAATTCCAGCCAATTTTAAAAAAGAATTGAAAGTAGTTCTTCTCTCCTCCCCCCCCCCCCCCCGCAAGCCCTCCCTGTTTTTGTAGCTTCAAAGATCATTATTCTCCTCTCACCTCCTACTCTGTCCAAAAAAACCCAAACCAAAATAGGTTTTGTCCTAGTAGAGAAGCTGGAAAAGTCACTGGTATTGATCCTTGCCAGAGGAAGATGTTGTTGTTGTTGTTGTTTTCTAAAACACAAAAATATAATTTTCCCAGTGATTCACTCTGATTGTGGGCCTTTCTAATGAAGTAGGTCTTCAAAAGTTTTTTAACCAATGCCCATCAACTGAATTGAGTCTCGTATATGAATTTTGTATCACAAATGTTAATGGTTTTCAATATGGAAAGCTCCCTACAATAAGAAATACCAAAGTGTACATATAACAAAATAAGAGCATTATTGTTACTACTGCCCCATCTAGCTTTTGTGATGTAACTTAAATTTATTGTAGTAGAATAAAAATATTTTCAGACGTTTTTAATATTAGGTCTTGTAAAATTAAAGCAGTGGTGTAATAGCATAAACAGCTAAGGAGAAATAGAGTGCTTTGCTATGAATGACGTAAAGTTAGGAAAGTTATTTCCTGTATCAGTCTTGTAAAAATATTTATTCAATATATAAAGATTCTACATAATGTAAATGTGAAAGTTGAGTTCTACTGTCATAATCAGTATTTGTAGTTTGAGAGATACCACACCTCAGTCCTAACAAATACATCAATGAGGTTAAATGTAGCTTTTGATTTTAGTTTTTGCTTTGGTTACTGTAAAGCTTTAAACAAGACTGCTACCTCACACTTTTTATACCTATCTAATAAATTTATTTATGCATGTTATGTCAAAGTAAACCAACAGACATCCTTTTAGAAAGGGAAATGTTTATGCTTATGTCTGAATTTTTTTTAAAAAAAAAACTACTGCTGTTCTTTCTTAACAACCAAGATTACTCTTATTGAAGAACAGGAGAAAGCAAACCAAATGCTGACAAACGTACAAAACCTGGGGGGAGGGAGATTTCTATCAATTCAATTCTTCTTCGAGTGATTGCTCATGTCGATTCTATTCTAGGTGTGCACACGCCCATATGTGTGGTAGTCAGATTTTTGCCATAGCAGTATCCATAGGGTTGACTGTGGCACCCTCTTGAGTGCCACGCTCATGCGTCAGTATATTAAGCGCCGCTGGGCCTACGCCCTCTCAGTTCCTTCTTACTGTCCATGGTGGTTAGTTGGAGCGCCTTTTCCTTGCCTAGCAAGGGCTAGCGGTTTCATCATTACTGTCTTCAAGCCTTAGGGCCTTGTAAATAGTTTGTTTATAGTACAGTAACTCCTCGCTTTACGTTGTAGTTATGTTCCTGAAAAATGCTACTTTAAGCGAAACAACGTTAAGCAATTCCAATTTCCACATAAGAATTAATGTAATGGGGGGGAGAGTTAGGTTACCGGGAAATTTCCCAGGGAATGCCTTACTACTAAATGATCAACTAGCACTCAGTTGAGCCTTCAATGGTTAACACGTTGTTAATGTAGCCTCACACTACAAGGCAACACAAAATGGAGGGAGGGGAGATGCAGTGTGTGTGTGTGTGTGTGTGTGTGTGTGTGTGTGTGTGTGTGTGTGACGCGCATTGCCCCTTGAAGTACGCTGACCCTACTCTAAGTACACTGCCTCATTAAGTAGATCAGCAATTGAGCCAGCTGCTGCCAGCAAGCTCCCTCCTTCCTGAGCCAGCCATCTAGCGCACCCCCTCCCCAGAGGGCAAGTGAGCGCCACCAATCCCCAGAGCTGAGACAATACTCTGTCTCAATGCTGCAGATCTCCGGCTTCGCAACCCAGGTCCTCTGCAGGTCGCCCTAGATCACTGGCATTGCGGTCTCTGCCCTCTTGAGGCGGATTGCCTTGTGGGAGGCGCTGGTCACTGTATTGCCAGCACCGTTCACCATCCTGCCAGTCTTCGTCTTGGCACGGATCCCCATCCCCTGCACTGTGGGAATGGTCTCCGTCACGGTACCGGTCCCACCACCCCTGGTACAGGTCCTCCTATTCAAAATACTGGTCTCTAGCGGTGACGGTTAGTCTCCAGATGCAGGCATCAACAGCCCCTCTGTGGTCACGGGAAGAGGATTCCTCCGGCATGGAGAGGGAATTCAGCCCCTCGCTGAGGCGTCACCAGCGTGATTAGGCACCCAAGACTGTGTTGAACTCTGTAATGTCTGCTTCGCAACACGGCCATTGGACAGCACCGTGGCCCTACTGGAGTACATGGGGCATGCCTATGATGCCAGTGCCCCCTCTGAAGTCTCGGAGCAACGGCTGACAGCACCGGTGACACCAGGCTCGGCACACGAAGTGCACTCGAAGGTTGGGGTAGAGGAGTGAATGCCCACCCCAAAACCCCTTTTCCCCCATGGAGGATGATGCCCTGGGGACTCCCCCGGTGGTCCAGTTGTCATTCTCATCCCTGGACAAGGCGGTGGTGGGGCCCTCAAGTGCTAGCCCGCCGGATGACTTTAAAGAGCACCAGGCCCTGCTTCGATGGGTGGCCAAGAACTTGGGCCTGGAGCTAGAGGAGATGGCCTGTGTTCAGTGTGCTCTTGGCTTCTACCCCTGCCGATGTTGCACTACCAGTGGATGATGGAGTCTTTAAAATAGCCAAAGCTCTCTGGCAAACCCCATCATCCATCCCTCCCACCTCCAAGAGGGCTGAGAGAAAATACTTCGTCCCAGCCAAGGGGTTTGAGTACTTGTATAGCCACCAGCATCCAGGCTTGCTGGTCATCTTCCAGGCGTTGGCCTTCTACATCGACAGGACAGAGCCGTTTCTCAAGTGAATGCAGCTGTTCGTTGTGGTGGCAGACAGGATGAAAGATTGCCCAGTGCCTGATGAGAGGATTTCATCCTGGATCACGGCCTGTATCCACTACTGCTATGAGCTAGCGAAAGTGCTTCCGCCAGCAATCATGATGGCACACTCGACTAGAGCACAAGCATCATTAGCAGCCTTCCTGGCACAGGTGCCAATTCAAGAGCAACTACCTGGTCATCTGTCCACACATTTACGTCTCATTATGCACTTACTCAGCAAGCTCGAAATGACTCTGGCTTTGGCAGAGCAGTGCGACAAGCCACACGACCATGAACCCCGAGCCCACCTCCATTAATACTGCTTGTGAGTCACCTAGAATGGAATTGACATGAGCAAGCACTCGAAGAAAAAAATTACTTACCTTTCGTAACTGTTCTTCGAGATGTTTGCTCATGTCCACTCAATTACCCACCCTCCTGCCTGGAGTTGCTGGCAAGAAGGAACTGAGAGAGGGCATAGTCAGTGGCGCCTAATATACAGACATGTAAGCGCAGCACTCAAGAGAGTGTCATAGCCAACCCTACGGATACCACTAAGGGGAAAATCTCTGACGAAACTGCACATGAGCGTGCACACACCTAGAATGGAATGGACATGAGTAAGACATCTCAAAGAACAACAGTTATGAAAAATAGGTAACCGTTTTTTCCCTTGAGCAGTCAGTTCAATTTCCCCCTTTTGTGTGGGCTTTACTCACAGCAACAAGTGAGACACACTTCTCTGGTTTTTAAAAAGTGATATTAAAAACCCAAAATGTTGGCATAGGGGATTCAAGAGTAGTAGTGTAGTATCTGAAAATATTTTTTACTCATTATTTATAATTGACTAGATTTGTAGTCCATAATATGAGAAAAGGTAAAGAAATGATTTCTCTCCTAGATCCCCTCACTCTAAAAAAAGGTTCTGAATATCAATGTAATGCTTGTGAGAAAGTACATACATAATTCAACATGATGCTTGGGGGTGGATCCACAAAACTTTTGACTTTGTTCCCAGAAAATCGAATCACCCTGTTACGAAAGCAAAGAAATTCCAGCATTTATCTCCAGCAGTGTGTTTAATTTGTAATATTTATATTTTTTCTTTGAGTGTTCTTTTACAGAATAGTTTCCTAATATCTATCATAAATTGTCTTCATCTCTAGTCGTTCTTAGTTTAAAAATTTGCACATTTGACTCCCATTTATTTAATCTTCTCATAAATGAGGGTCAATGACAAATAAGACATTTTCACATATCTTTACTTTTATTAAATTGTTTGGTTATTGTGTGAACTATAGATATAGCCTGTAAGTATTTATTTTGTTAAGAGATGACCAATTGGATTGGAAATTCTACCGTCTTTCTAAATACCAACAGATTATACAGTAGAACCTCAGAGTTACAAACACCTAGGGAATGAGGTTGTTCATAACTCTGGAATTTTGCAACTCTGAACAAAACATGGTTATTTCAAAAGTTTTTACAACTGAACATTGATTTAATACAACTTTGAAACGTTACTATGAAGAAAAATGCTGCTTTTAACCATCTTAATTTAAAAGAAACAAGCACAGAAACAGTTTTCTTACCTTGTCAAATCTTCTTTAAAACTTTCCCTTAATTTTTAGTAGTTTACACAGTACTGTACATATTTGTGTTGGGTTTTTTTGTTTTGTTTTGGTCTCTGCTGGTGCCTGATTGCAGACTTTCGGTTCCAAATGAGGTATGTGGTTGACTGGTCTGTTTGTAATTCAGAGGTTCTACTGTATATGTTATCATGCATGCTGTGTATGTTGGTTTATGAAATAGATATGATTGTGTATCTGTGTTCTAGGTACACTTTACCATTAAGAAAATTTCTCCTTAAGGGGAAATAATACTAAGATTTACCTTCTTAATTGTTTTTCCCTCCGCTGTACAGGGTTCATTAACTGACTTTCTCAAGGCAAATGTGGTTTCTTGGAATGAGCTGTGTCATATTGCCGAAACTATGGCTAGAGGTTTGGCTTACCTTCATGAGGATATACCAGGTCTGAAAGATGGACATAAACCTGCTATATCCCATAGGTATACTATATTTCAGATGTTGCCTATTATCTTGTGTATTAAGCTTTAGCTTAATCTTGTGTAAAGATTTAAGAACAATATGGCTATGAAATTCTTTATAGTAGCTAAAATAAACATTTAAAATCAGATTAAGTAAAACAGCATTGCAATTTTGCACTTGCAAGAAAAATCTGTTCTAGATAAC
Source organism: Chelydra serpentina (assembly GCA_037349315.1). Classification (NCBI taxonomy): domain Eukaryota; kingdom Metazoa; phylum Chordata; order Testudines; family Chelydridae; genus Chelydra; species Chelydra serpentina. The sequence goes on from JBAIAC010000019.1 coordinate 21,926,141, forward strand.
TTTTTAAAAAAAATATTTTTATAATTTTGAAATGCAGCTGTTTAAACTACAGGTTAATGTGTCTGATTTAAAGCATTCTGTGGTTATAAAATGTAAAGTGAATTACTACTGCAAATGACAAAAATACTCTCAATATGAGAGAGCCAGTAAGCTGCTTATAAAGCAGTTCTCCATATATTTCATCTATCTTTTCATGTCCAGATGACTACACTGTATCTACTCTATCTGAGAATAGATACTTAACACAAGGATTTCAATACACAGTCAAGTCTACTTTGCATTTATTATAATACCTACTCTGTTCCCTATTCTTGAGGTTATGCATATACCTGGAACTCAAAAGTAATTAGGCCTTGTTCTATACCACTGATGTCTAATGTGAGTTTTATCATGGACTTATGTGAGGGTCAGAGCCTTAAACCACCACCTGAGTTCTATATGGGTGGAGCCCTGAACTTGTCTGGAGTCAAATTTGACTTAAGTGGGTCTGTTCACCTGGTTAAAGTTAGGTACGTGCTTATGTGCTTAGTTGGGTTGGGAAGCAATTGGGAAACCCCTTGCAACTGGTAGAGGCATGTTGACTCTACTCTCTATTCCTAGTTAATCCACCTTCCTGCAGTTCTGAAAGCAAACATAAGTGTTAGTATTTTCTGTAGGTTCGCCTTATAATTATACCCATACAAAAAACTTAGTTGAGGTGAAGATAAGAGTTCAAAGCAGTAACTTAAAGATACTCAGATCCCTATGCTTGAGGTTAGAATAGAATTGATAAGACTTAAACCTAAAAATTTTAAAGTACAGAATTTCAGAAAGTACCCCAAAACCTTAACTATACCTCCTTTAATGATATCAATTAACCTTTCATTTTTCCTCTTTATTCCTTTAATACCTGCTTTGTAAGATGTATTTTCAGATCAGGAGCTTTTTTGTTTTTTTTTAAACTTGAAGGCACAGTTCATTACTTAAATTTGAACAATCACTATCCTCGTACAGTTTGTAGGTGGACTGCTGAAAATATGCATCACCATTGCTTTAATATCTCCATTGGGTACACGCTAGATCCAAGTAGGACCTGTAGATTGTCTGTCTGATATTACAGAACTGTGATCTAATTTGAATACCTTCTAGAAAGTAATGAGCACCTTAAAGGATTAGATCCCTATTTAGCAGTTGGAATGACTGCCCATATTAACCTATTTTATTTAATCAGGAATTTGGAAAGTAGGTTTTTTGTGGAGTGTGACTAACAGTTGGTATCCTGGTCTGTGACTAGGGATCTTAGGAACTACAGTAATAGAGATAATAAGGCTAAACTTGGTACAACCATTTAATTTTATTTATATCAGTGGGACTACTCGAAGTGTGTGAAGTTAAGCATGTGCGTAAGGCTTTGCAGCATCTGGGCCCGATTGCCTATGGAATAAATATCTTGTGAATTTCATTTTTCCCCCCAAATGTTTGAGGTTTCCAGAGGTTTATCCTAGCTCTGGATTTCCTAGCTTGTAAGGGTTTTTACCCTGAAGTTACTGAAATGTATTCTTCACCTTCAGAAAATTGGGAGTTTTGAGGGGCTAGGGAGTCGGTGAGAGTGGGATGCAGGGAAGGGGGCAGTTGGTCTGGAAACTTACTTTTAAAAATAGTGTGAATATGTGACTGGTGTGAGGTGGGAGATGATTAAGACACATTTATTTTGCATGCATGGCATGAAGCTAAAGTGGTTTCTTGCACCATTTGCATGATATACTCCCAGCGCAGTTACTATGTACATATTGACATGAGTAATCTCTTAAACCAGTATTTCCCAAACTCTTGAAAGTGTTTCCTGCTTCAGGAAATAAACCAATCCTATCTCACTGCAAGATGGTATGAAAGGGCTACACACTTTAATTCATACATTTTCTGCTCTGCCATCTGCATTGGAAAACATTGATATAGGTCTTCATCATGTATTTCCTCCTCCTTTCTCACATGCTTTCAGCAGTGAAATAGTTGTGTTGCTATTTAAAATATTAACGGGGCACCTGAATTAGGATAAACTTAAATGAGCAGTTCTCACCACAGAGCTATTGTTTCAGACATTCTGGCAAATTGATTCTATATCTGTTACAGCTTGCTTCACATTTTGAAGATTTTCCTTGCAACCTAAGACTGAATTTAAAATAAATAAATTAAAAAACCCACCACTCTGGAGAGCAAATGAGATATTAGTGTTCCCTTCAACTAGTCTTTTCCTAGTTGAAATGCTGCACACTTTGGAGAAACACTGTCCTTAGAAGTTTCTTTTGGGTAAATAAGAATTTTCAAAATTGGTACATGTATCAAATATATAAAGATGCTATTTATTATCTAAACACTCTATTTTGATATATTTTAATTTAATAAAAGTACTGAATCAGTTCAGTATATAAGCAGGACACATTTGTGCTGCTTTTATGGGCCAATTAATACATGTCTAACATGTCAAACTTGTACATTCTAATCTTTAGTGGTCCTATAGGTTTTTGTAGTACGTGGAATTCTCTTTTTGTGTTTGTCAGACTTAACTATTTAGTTAAAGGAGAATGGAAAAATGATTGGCAATCCCTCGAGTCGAGGATGATCTCTACCACGGATTTATGTATGGGTCCTGAGATGACTCAGGAGTTCGATCCTGGACCCTCAAATCCACCCTCAGTAGGTACAAACATTTTGTGGCAGGCCAGAGGCCTGCTGGGAGAAAATTCTTTCTTTTTCCTTCCTCCTCTCTCTCCTTTCAGCTTCGAGGCCAAAGCGCTTCTCTTCGAAGCAGGCCACTGCCTGATGGAGGATATGGTGTCATTGGGATCGGTTGGTGGCTTGCTGTTCCCAGCTTGTGATGTCCACATCAGTTTTTTTTAAGATACACTTGTTGTGTCTTTGTAGCATTTCCTCTGACCACCACGGGATCTCGGACCATGGGTGAGCTGAGAGTAGAAGACTTGTTTTGGAGGCAAGAGTCTGGCATCCGTACACAATGTTCAGCCCAGCGAACTTGGTGCATGAGGATCATTGCTTCAATGCTTGTGACATTGCCCTTAACGAGGATGATGGTGTTAGTGCGGCGATCTTGCCACTTGACGTGAAGCATTTTCTGGAGGCATCGTTGGTGATACCTCTCCAGACTCTTGAGGTTCTGTCTATAGGTCACCCAGGTTTCGCATCTATAGAGGAGTGGAGGAATTGTATTATAGACCTGGATCTTGGTGTCCTGCTGTAGGTCACGGTCCATAAAAATGTGTCGGAGCAATTTCCCAAAGGAAGCACTTATGCACTGGATCCTGTGCTGGATCTCACTGTCGATTTTTGCCTTTTGAGAAAATTGGCTACCGAGGTAGCAGAAGAGCTCAACTGTCTCCAAAGTTTGACCCTCGATTTGTGGTGGGTCATGTGCAAGGCCTGAAGCAGGTTGATAGAACACTTTAGTCTTCTCAATATTGAGTGAGAGTCCTAGGCTTCAGTAAGGTTAAGCAAGAAAATCCAGTATGGACTGAAGGTCATTCTCAGCGTGCGCGAGGATGACAGTCATCAGCATACTGAAGATCAGTAATAGATGCCCTGAAGACTTTAGACTTTGAGCGGAGATGTTTTTAAGGCTCGTCTTGACAAAGCCTTGGCTGGGATGATTTAGTTGGTGTTGATCCTGCTTTGAGCAGGGGATTGGACTAGATGACCTCCTGAGGTCTCTTCCAACCCCAATATTCTATGATTCTGTGATTTTATGTTGAAGATTAAAGAGCCACCCATCCATTCTATATTGAATGTCAACTCCAGTGGGGAGGTGATCTTTAATGAGGACCAAAATGACTGCTAAATAAATGGAAAACAGGGTTGGGGCAACAACACATACTTGCTTAACCCCAGTTTTGATTATGAAAGGATGTGTCTCAAGGCCATTACAGAGAACCGTGGCAGTCATCTGATCATGGAGAAGCCTGAGGATCTTAATAAATTTTGGAGGGTAGCCAGATCTGGCCAACACCTTCCACAGAGCTTCACGATTGACAGAGTCAAAGGCCTTTATCAAATCAATGAAAGCCATGTACAGGTCATCCTTTTTCTCCCGAGATTTTTCCTGGATTTGGCATGCAATGTCGGTTGTTCCGTGGATGTTCTAAAACCACACTGAGATTCCGGCAATATTTCCTCAGCAAGGGGAAGTAATTGGTTTAAGAGGATATGGGTAAGAATTTTCCCTGCTGTAGATAGCAAGGCAGTACCTCGATAGTTTCCACACTCCGACTTATCTCCTTTCTTAAAGATTGTTACAATGTTAGCGTGTCTCAAGTCTTCTGGAATCTTCTCATTATACCAGATATAAAGAAAAAGTTTGTGGAGCTTCCCTACCACTTCTTCACCTCCAAATTTGTAGACTTCAGCTGGCATGCCATCTGGCCCTGCTGCCTTGTTGTTCTTAGTTTGCATAATGGCTTGTGTTTCTTCTTCGAGGGTCGGGGGGGGATCAGCAAGAGATTCTCTTTCATGTTTTTGAGCTATAGATTTGATATCGGCATCAGAGACAGTTAACTCACGGTTCAGGAGTAACTCAATGCTCCTTCCATCTGGCTTTGATGGCTTCGCTGTCCTTAAAATACGTTGACCCATCTTGGGCTCGGAGTCGTGTGGCTCCATGGGAGCATGGGCTATAAATGGCCCTTCTTGCCTGAAAGAAACTCCTCATGTCATGTTTATCAGCTTAAAGCTCAATCTCCTTGGCCTTTTCTCGCTTATTTTTGATGCCACGGATTTTCCTTTGGGCTTCAGCCTTGAGTTGCTTATGACTTTCTTCTGCTGGTGTGATATGTCGTTTTGCCACATGCAATGAGCTTTTCTTTTCTGGTGAAGCTGGCCCTGAATCTTAGCATAATTCTCATCAAACCAATCTCAATGATGGTGGGTGATAGAGCCAATGGACTTGGCACATGCTGAGAGAATGGCACTCTTTTTAATCCCTTCCGGAGATTTTCATTATCTGCTGTAGGCATAGTTGCAAACTTCTCTTGAAGACACTGCTGAAGTTTCTCCTGAGTCACTATATTTTCAAGGGACTTGACGTTGAATTTCTTTTGTACTGTTTTTGCCTGCTCGCGATGCCTTGAGGCAATCTGGAAATTCATGATTGATCTAACAAGGCGGTGGTCTGTCCAATAGTTATCAGTTACATGCATGGCCCTCGTGATGTGGCCATCCTTCCGATCTCGAGCTCTTACAATAACATAGTCAAGAAGGTGCCAATGCCTGGAGCGAGGATGTCTCCAGGTGGTCTTATACTTCTCACTTTGTCTAAAGAGGGTGTTCGTGATGATCACGCCATGTTCTACGCATTTGCTCAGGAGGAGGATGCCGTTGGAGTTAGCCTTTCCTACTCCCTTCTTTTCTGATAGTGCCATTCCAGAGATCTGACTCCTGCCTCATTCTAGCGTTAAAATCTCCAAGGAGAACGATTTCCTCTTCCTTGGGCATGTTGTTCAAGACTCTGTCAAGATCTGTATAGAATTGTTCCTTGATATCCTCGATAGACTCAAGCGTTGGGGTATACACACTTATGACAGCAGCAGACTGGTTGTTGCTGAGCTCAAGACAAAGTCATAAGACGTTCATTTATTCCTACAGGAAATTCTGTAAGCTGACTGACAAGCTTATTACTGATTGCAAAACTGACACTATGAATGCGCCTGTCCTCTGCAGATTTTCCTTTCCAGAAAAAGGTGTAGCCTCCACCTTCTCTGTCAACCTTCATCTGGGCACCTTGTCTCACTCAGGGCAGCAGTATTGATGTTCTATCTCGCAAGTTCCCTGGTGACAATAGCCATTCTTCTTTCTGGCTGTACATTATCTTTGTTATCCATCAGGGCGCAAACATTCAAAGTAGCAAAAGTCACTGTCTTTTTATAGCTTTGACTGCAGGCAAAGTGATCCCACTGGATGCGGTAATCCAGCCAGGAGTGTATGAGAGAACCTAGTTTTAGGGCACCTCTTCTAGTTCTCTCACCATGCGGGATGAGCAGAGGGGATCCTAAAGAGGACTGCTCAGTTGCAATAGTAGCTGCTAAATTGCACCCTTCTCAGTCCAGGTGCCAGATGACCATCTAACTATCACCGCCTACGTGCAGATTCATGGCTAGAGACTACCAGATTCGCTAATCCTTTCCCCGTCACCACTAGTCCATCACCTCAGGGCTTGGAAGGTTGGAAAGATGTTATTTCCTGTAGTAGAAGCCTGCACATGATTTCCATTAATGTGGGGAAGCTGTGTGCCTACAGCGACCACATGATCATGACAAGTTGGAGGTCTGGGGCCCAGTGGCAGGGAAAGTCTGAGATGACTGGAGATCTCCACTTGCTGCAGCCTTCATCCGCTTTCACGGCCATTGAGATCCAAGGCCCTTCTTCAACCTAATTCACCATTGAGGACTTTAGGGATTGGACCATGCTTTGTCTGGGATCTCCTCTCAGACTTGTTTGCCTTGGGAGACCCTATCGGGAACATGAAGCTCCCGACAACTTAGCTCTGAGGATCATTGGAACACGCAAGCCCCTTCATCACAACAGGGTGATGGTCCCCAAAGAGGAATAGAAAAATAAAACTAGTATGTAAACACTTGTATTTTTCAAAACTTTTGGGGAATTTGATGACGATTATAAATAACCTTGTCCCTTCAATCTGTCTGTTTCCCGTTATCTTCAGTGGATATGCGGCTTTGAAGTTGTGATTTTCTTTTATTAAAAAGTTTAGCCTTTTTAAGATGCCAAAAACAACCTAGATGCCTGCAAGGACATGCCGAAACAATAGCCTATGGGCTGCAGAAGCCTTTTCAGAAGCAGGGGTTTTTGTTTGCTTCAAGCAAGTACCCTAACAATTCTCTCAAACAGCCTGAGTGCTTTTTTTTTTCTTTTCAAAAAGGAATATACGGTTTCAAACAGCTCCTATTTCAACAGCTCCCATTTTGAAGCAATAAATTAAGTTCCAGGACTGTCACGGCAGCATTGAAAAAGAGGAAAGGAAAGGAAAAGGAGGCTGAATTTTGAGGAGGGAAGAAATCTGCGTTATAGTTTCCTGCAAATCAGATACTCCTAGAAAAGCAGTAGAGGGATACTTGAAGAGGGCAAAGGGGGATGTTTTACTGTCTCCTTACACAACATACATTTATGTTCAGTGTGCCTAATTTTTTTTAACGCTAATACAGTTGAAACCCCGCTATAACGCGCCCCGCGATAATGCGAATTCGGATACAACGAATATAACGATCTGCTCTTCCAGCAGATCGAGGGATGTGATTATTCCCCTCTATTCGGCACTGGTGAGGCCTCATTTGGAGTACTGTGTCCAGTTTTGGGCCCCACACTACAAGGATGTGGATAAATTGGAAAGAGTCCAGCGGAGGGCAACAAAAATGATTAGGGGACTGGAGCACATGACTTATGAGGAGAGGCTGAGGGAACTGGGATTGTTTAGCCTGCAGAAGAGAAGAATGAGGGGGGATTTGATAGCTGCTTTCAACTACCTGAAAGGGGGTCCCAAAGAGGATGGATCTAGACTTTTCTCAGTGGTAGAAGATGACAGAACAAGGAGTAATGGTCTCAAGTTGCAGAGGGGGAGGTTTAGGTTGGATATTAGGAAAAACTTTTTCACTAGTAGGGTGGTGAAGCACTGGAATGGGTTACCTAGGGAGGTGGTGGAATCTCCTTCCTTAGAGGTTTTTAAGGTCAGGCTTGACAAAGCCCTGGCTGGGATGATTTAGTTGGGTTTGGTCCTGCTTTGAGCAGGGGGTTGGACTAGATGGCCTCCTGAGGTACCTTCCAACCCTGAGATTCTATGATTCTATGATATAACGCAATCATAAGGTGGCTCCGGCCGCCCCAAGCAAAAAAAAAAAGGGGGGCTGGAGTGTGCTTCCTCAGCTGGTGCCTGGAGCCGGCCCTGGCTCCAGCTCCTCCCCATCTCCGTTCCTTCCCCGCTTCCCCTTTTGGCGAGAAGAGCCGTTCTCCTCCCCAGCTGCTCCTCGCTCTTCCTCTGCCCCTTGCACGTCTCCCCTGCTCTCCCCAAGTGTTTCCCTCTCTCGCTGCATGGCTGAGAGCCCACGCTGCTGGAGCAGGCTGACAGCTGTGAGGGATGCTACAGAAACAGTGGCATGAACTCTGCTCTGAATATCAGCAACTGCTCAGTGTCAAACACTGCAATCGGCTCTCCCGGTGGAGGGGAGTCAGCTGAGCGCCTTTGTACAGATCTCTCGAGAGCAGCGCCAGCCCCAGTCTGCCAGGTCCCAAAACTTTTTTTTAATCATTTTGGTTCCTGTTGCCAACATGGTACCGCGTCATACTGTATTTTATTAAACCAAAATAAAGCCCCAGGATCAAAATGAAACAGGAGGGGTCTGAACTGAAGCTTTTTCAGCATTCTTGTTCCAAGGGACACTGAAATTTCAGCTTTTTTGTTCCCTTTTGAAATCCTCATCCCATCTCTGGCTGATTTGCGGGCACTGGTTAGTTTGTGCTGTCACTAATTATTGCCATACCCTTTTGGTTACCGTTATGGGCAGTTCACAAACGCAAGTCGTTTTCTGCCCAACAGAAACTGACTGGCTTGAAACGGTAAATGTTCGTAACCCCGCTATAACGTGACCCCGCATTTATCAGAATCAAATTTTTTGGACCCCAGTTTTAATTACAGAAAAAAAATCTCTATTCTGCTCCCACATCCACACAGAAATCACCACTTCTAGAGTGAGAGCAAGCATGAGAAATGTCAGCTTCAAAGGCTGTTTTTGCTCCTAGTTTTCAGAAAAAAATCAGCCTGGAAAAGGTCTGATAATAGAAGTATCTCTACCTAACGAGATGAAACTGATTTACAGGATGTGTTCTGGTGATCATGGTTGGTGATGGTGGTGGTATATTTTCTATTTTTGCATATTTAAATAACTAAGGACCCTATTCAGCGAATCAACATGGTGTAATCCGTATCTGTAGCTATATTGTATCTGTAGCTATATTGTAAAATGTTCTTAAAATAACCTAAATGCATGTTTACACAAGCCCAAACATACTTTTACCCTTCAAACAAAAAAGGCAGTACCTCTCATAAGTTTGATTTTTTTATAGGCACATCGATAGAAGAAAATGTAAATAGATACTCATGTAAATTTCACCCTTGGAGTTCCTCCATGTTTTTAGAAGCTGATCATCAGTCCTGTGTCCCCATTGCTATCCTTCCAAATTGGAAAGAGTAAATGGGTGTCTCTTACTTTAGAACTGATTGCTGAATTGTAACCCCTTGTATCAATGAAAGATATTCTCTCCTGTTGCGGAATTCAGAGCTACTGCTGCAGTGCTCCTAGCTGCAGTTGACCCAGGTAGTAAAAGCCCGTAACTAAAAATTGAACATGGATCAAAATACAACTGTGCTTGTCTTTTTAAAGTAATCTGTCCTTAGTCAGAAAAGTAGTATCACTCATCCAACACATCTGCTTTCTAAGAATCTTCAAATCCTGTTGGTTTACTTTTTGGCAAAGTTTTACTACTGATAACACTACAAAATTGATGGAGGTATGGATACTAAGTGGGTGTGCATTCTGTCTGGATCATCAGATTTTTCAGCCACAATAAGTTCTGATTGTATAACTTGAAACTTCTTTGGAAGTGGTATAATGAGCGAAGAGGTAGTTACCATTGAGCTCAGTTCTGGGAAGGAAGAGAGCTGCCCATTGGGGCTCAGTGAGAGTGGTGTCTGACAGGTCTAGGGGGAGTAGTGCTGGGAGCTGCTGGAGTCGGTGCTGCTGAGTGAATAAGCAGCAATTTCCTCTGTATGACAATATTGCTCTGTAATCTTGGAGAATCTGGAGACTTCTATCAAGTGGCGGATGGAGTGAAACACTCTGAATGCGGTCATATCATTCAAGTTGGACTGAGGCCTCCTTTGATGTGGAATCATTCCTCCCTGGTAGGAGTTTGTGAAGCTAAAATAGAACTTTTAAGTTGAAGGCGTTGATTGTTTTGGAGAGGAGCTCATCTCTCCCCTCTGTAGGGAGTTACAGTATCACTGTAGTGATCACTTACTGGTGAATGAGCTGGGAAGGAGCTCTTTCTTCCGCTCTTTTGGGATTAGCAGAATGGCTCTAAAGACTATGAGCTCTATTCCACACTTCCCCCAAATGTGGGAGATTTAAAAGCATGTAGACATTCCCCTTGGAGATGGTCTGCTCTCCTTCTTTCCTCCCAATTGTCCTGTGTATCCTCATCTATTGCCATCTAAATTAACTGAATTCTTCTCTGAGAAGCAAACTCCCCTACTCTCCATCTAGGGTTTGGCTCACACGAGTTCCGATTCTCTTGATACTTTGAATTCTGAGGGAAGGAAAACCCTGGAAGTATCTTATCGACTAAGGATCTTATAGATAAGGATCTTACAAATTTAGAACTTGTGAATAGCAGGAGCAATATCTGTGAACCTGTATCATCAGACTTGGTGGATTATGACCATCTTTCTTTTAATTATTCACAGTCCCCATTGGTTTTCTTTGTTGAAACCTCTTATGGAGGCATTAGCAAGTATTAAGAGTTCTTTGAATGAAAAATTCTGTTGGGTGGATTATGAGAGGATTGCTCTAACAGGCAAGCTAGATGCCCCCCACTGCTAATGTAGATCTGGAGAAGGAAGAACCTAAAGTTATAGATATTTCTCTCATACGGATGATAGGAATATACAGATCTTTATTAGTGAGGTAAGGCTAAATTAAGAGAAATTGACACCACCTTCTTGTCGTCGTTGTCATCATCTTGCCTTACCATACACAGGATCTCTGAGGTTTCAGAAATCCGGTTTCTTGATTTTAAATACTTCCAAGAATAATTCCCCATTGCTTAAAAATCCTCCAAATATGTCAGTATCGGAAAATGCCAAAAAATTGGCCCTCTGATACTCTATATAAATGGGCTCCGTGTTGATTTGTAATTTTTTCAGGGGGATTATATTCAGGCAGACAGCCCCTTACAGATATTGATCTAAATCAGTTATTAGTTGATAAGGTTCATTTGGTATTTACTATCTGACTCAGTTAAGTTTATAAGGCACATAAGGTACCTTTATTTTTGAAATGCGCACGAGGTGGGAGGTGATTTTTTTTATTTATTTTTTTGGCAGAATTTGGAATTTGAGGAAACAGCTAAAGTTCGGAGGTGTCTTTGTCTCTAGAGTAGAAAACACTCTTGCGAGATCCTTGCTCTATAGGACATTCTCAAAAATATAAGGTATGATTCTTCAGATCTTCTAGAAGTCTGGTTCTTATTGATCTTACGAGAATATATCTCAGGATTTTACATCAGCTTTTCCTCAGCTACTTTCTAGAACTTTTTGTACTATTTATTTAACTGGGTCGCCGAAGTTTGACCCTTCAGTCTTTTCTAGACCCACGAGCTTTACAATTCTCCTTCCCCGAAATAGTGTTGTTTTTCCTGGGAGCCTTGAGATAGACTTCCTTTACATTCAAAATCTCCCACATAGATTACTTTTTAGAATACAGTGGTATTTGGAGATTAATCAAATTCTTATAGTCAGGCTGTTGGGTCTGTTTCTTATGTCTGACTGGATTGTCCAATTTCTTCCCCTGCACCCAGGGAGAGATTTTGCCAGAACAATTTACATATTTTATCCTGGAATTTGTGTGGTTATAAAAATAAAATGAATGATGGATTTTTAAAATTTTTTGGAAGCTTTTGAATTGATTTATTTTAACAAGAAACGTGGTTAGTGAGTCTGAAATCATAATCTTGGGTTTGAATCCTTTCTTCAAGGAGGAAATTGATTGTCAATAAGGGGTCATATAGCTGGAGTGCTTGCAACTTAGTTTCTTTATGCCTGAAATCCCGGGTTTTACTTTTGGAATGAAATTGTCAGGGCATTCAGGCTGTATTTTATTTTTTTCCTGATCTCCAAATTTTAGTATTAAATATTATTTTCCCCCCATTCTCCTCATCTTATTGGAGTAATTGTGGGAGTGCCTGGATGAGCAAATTAATATATCTTATCTAATTTTGGGAGATTTCAATGCTTGAATAGGTCCTCCACTCAGTATCAGGAAGAAAACACTGAGGAGATTTTTGAACTTCCCTCTCAACTCTAGAGATCAGGTGGTTAACATTGCTGGTCAAAAATTAAGGCTTTGTTACACAAGTTTAATCTGATACCTGTAAATGGAAAAAGTGTGGCAGATAGAGGTGGACAGTTTGCCTATATTTCATCAAATGGTGCTAGTGGTATTGATTATATAATTATCCCTATAATTAATTGGTCCTCCTTTAGGGATTTCTGTAAATTTTCTTGCCCAGATAGTGGCTGCTAACCTCTCTATAATTATGAATGATGTGCCCTTTTTGGAGAGAGTTTTTATTTCCGATGGATGATGCCTTAATTACTCCCTTTGGAACAATGTGGCTGTAAAAGACTAAAATGGACTCCAGCCATTGATGACAAATTATCTAGCAGATTGGAGGACTGATGTTAGATTTTTCAGAGACATAATAATAAAGTCTAAGAATTCTTCTCAGATTTGTGAATCATACGAATTGTGGTCAAATCCTTACAGCCACTTTTCTCTAAACAAGTAGACTTTTTGGTTTTAATGATCCCAGAAATGCTTTCAAAGTTAAGTACACTTTGGTTTGATGTGGACTGCACGAAGGGAAAAGTCTGCTGCTGCTGTACATATAGTTAATAAGATCCCTCTCCTAATTTACTTCAGAATTGATTAGCTGCCAGAAGACATCAAGGTTTATTATGTAATAAAAATCAAGAATATCTGAGATCCTTATGGAACAGTTTTGAAGTAGCAGCTAAAGCTAAAAATTAGTCCATGTTTTGGAACATGGTGGCCTCAGGTCTTGGTAGATATACTCCAGATGAGGACATTCCAACCATTTTTTTTTTACCCTTATTCTTCTATAGTTGGTGCAATGAGAAATCCCCTCTTTGATTTATAGACTCATAGGCCAAAAGGGACCACCGTGATCATCTGGTCTGACCACCTGCACATCACAGGACATTGAACCTGACCCACCCACTCCTGTACTAGACCCCTAACCTCAGACTGAGTTACTAAAGTCCTCAAATCATGATTTGAAGGGTTCATGTTACAGAGAACCCACCATTTACTCTAGTTCAAACTAGCCAGTGGTGACCTGTGCCCCGTGTTCCGGAGGAAGGCCAAAAACCAAAAACCCAGGGTCTCTGCCAATCTGACCTCAATGGGGAAAATTCCTTCCCAACTTCAAATAAGCCCTGAGAGTGTGGGCAAGACTTATTAGCCAGACACATAAGAGAGGCCGTACTGGGTCAGACCAAAGGTCCATTCAGCCCAGTATCCTGTCCACCGACAGGGGCCAATGCCAGGTGACCCGGAGTGAGTGGACCTAACAGGTAATGATCAAGTGATCTCTCTCCTGCCATCCATCACCCCCCTCTGACAAACAGAGGCTAAGGACACCATTCCTTACCCATCCTGGTTAATAGCCATTAATGGACTTCATCTCCATGAATTTATCCAGTTCTCTTTTAAACCCTGTTATAGTCCTAGCCTTCAGAGCCTCCTCAGGCAAGGAGTTCCACAGGTTGACACCTAGGAGAGAATTGAATGTAGTGACTCAGGGCACTACCTGTCTAGTGTTCCATCTTTGGCTGCTGAAGATATTTGCTAGTTGCGGATGGGCCATGTACCATTATAGGCAACCTCTTCATACCATCCCCTCCATAAAGTTATCACTCTGTCCTTCGGTAAAGGACAATTAAATCCAGTCATTTATTGTAGCCCAACAATGGAAAAAAGTCCCGGGGAAGACTTTTTGCCTGCTGAAGTTATTCAGGAGACTCTTGATTGGTAATTTCCAGTCTTGGCTAAATTATTTACTGTCATTAATCATCTTGGATGGATTCCATCTGGGTGGAAGGCTAGTATCATACTTCCTATTTTTAAAAGAGGACAAATAATCCTGTTCCCTAAAATATCCTGCTTCATTCACCCTATTAGTCTGTTAGATGTGGCACGGAAAACTTACTCCAGATTCTTACTATCTAAAGTTAAAATGGGCTTCAGAGGCTAATTTACTATACAAAGAGCAGTCCAGCTTTAGGGCTGATAGAGCCACATTTGATTATTATTTTCTTACATGATTTATGAATATTCTGGGGTTAAGGAAACTAAATTATATGCTGCTTTCAGAGATTTAAAGATAGTATTTGAGTCTATTAACTGAGTCAAACTTTGGGTGAAATTAAGAAAGATAGGTACCAATCTAAGACTGTTGTATATTTTGGAGGTTCTATACCAGAGCAATATGGCTAGGGTAAGAACTAAAGTCAAGGGAAAATGTACTAAGATTTTTTCCTATTCATAGACGGAGTATGCCATCTAGCATCTTTTCTTTTAAATTTAAATGTTAATGATATGGTGGATGTTTTAAGGAAGAGCATTTTTCTCCACCACACATTACAGGTAGATCTATCCTGGTGTTATGTGCCTATTACCTGAGAGTTTGTGATAAAACCACAAAAGGCCTGTGCCAATTATCTTTTTCTTCTTTTTGTAATTTTTAAGACTTAGTTCTCAATAAGACGAAGGTCATGATTTTTTGGGAAGAACCCTCAGAAAATTGAGTGGAAGATAGACTGCCACCCTGTAGAACAAGTATTTGCTTTGACTTATTTGGGCTATTGGTCCCCTTATCATAAAAACTTAAATCAAAAGGCTCTTATCTCTGCTCAAGGAGTTCTCTCCTTTACTTGTTCATGTGGCAGGAAGAGGCTGAATTTGAAGCACAATGTAGTTTTTAAAAGCCAAGAAAGTGACCAGTAAGTACATTCTGTCCTGTTTATGCTGATACTTCCACATTAGATTTACTTATTTTACAAATAAGATGTTCTTAAACCAGAAAGATGATAAATTCATAGTTAAAGAATGTGCTGTACTCCGTTTTTTAATTTATCACTGTTTTAAAAATCTTTAAACAGCATGATTTTAAGGATGGACAGCCACACTTAGCGTTCTGTCTCTTAGCTTTTGTTGTCATCCCTTTAATGTTGTTTAAATAAACTCTTCGACCATAATTATGTTTTCAAATTATTGTGCATCTGCAAGATCCTTTGTTTTGTTGCATTAATACTTTTATTCTTAGACATTTTAGATGTTGTATTATTTGGGTAATTTTTTCTTTTCCTCCTTAATTTGAAGGGACATCAAAAGCAAGAATGTGCTGTTGAAAAACAACCTTACAGCTTGTATTGCTGATTTTGGTCTAGCTTTAAAGTTTGAGGCTGGAAAGTCTGCAGGTGACACACATGGACAGGTAAATTGATTTACATAAAAATGAAATAATTACTAACAATGCTTATATTTAAGTTTGTAGCTTGGAAGGTATTTATTTACAAGGCGGTCACACCCTTGGTTACGTCTGTAAACTGAGCTTATTGCGCAAACGAGGAGCTCTTCGCTCACCTCGCTGGATTGAGTCCAGAGTAAAGGCAGTGACTACAACTGTTTTTTTTTGTTTGGTTTTTTTAATGGGGGCGGGGGAGAGAATTGTACAGTAAGGTCAATCTGTCTTTTTCGCTTATCTTGACATAAACAATTTAGTGCAGTAACACTTTATGCTTGAATGTCTTTAAAAGGTTGGTACACGAAGGTATATGGCTCCCGAGGTATTAGAAGGTGCGATAAACTTCCAAAGGGATGCATTTCTGAGAATAGATATGTATGCCATGGGATTAGTCCTTTGGGAACTGGCATCCCGATGTACTGCATCAGATGGTAAGCAAAATGTTTAATTTATAAAAATACATAGTTGATACCGCAGTACTTAAAGCTTTGAATCAGTTGGGAGATTGTGGGGGTGGGGAGGGGAGGGGGAGTTGTGTGTGTCTTTTTTTTTTTTTTTCCCCCCTTTTAAGTTCTGAGTTTCCCAGGCTTAAAATGGTTGATTTTGTAGGATACATGCAACTTCCCTGTAATATGTATTACCCTAAATTGCTGATCTGTATCTCAGTCTTAATAAATCTGTTTTAACATATCTTTTGTCTGAATTTCTTCTTTTTAAAAGCATACATGAACCCTAAACAAGAAATTTAAAGAGAATCTCCCATGTGATATTTCTAATAAATCACATTACTCTCCGGCTATTTTATGCCCCTTTGCAGCGGCATAAAGCAGCCAGATCATGCTGGCCAGTTAAACTGGGGTTTACAACTGCTTTTATATCACCAGACCAGCACAAAGCAGCTGCTGAACACGCCAGTTTTCCCCCTCATTCCTGTTCCCTACCTTTCCTTGTGCACACGCATTCCCCCTCCCTCTTGTATTCCACAGTCCATTGTGCACAAATTCTAACTTTCTTTCCCTCCTGAATCTTCCTGTTCCTCTGCGCACACTTTGTGCTAGCTCTTGCCCCTACACCATTTTGTCCTCTGAATAGATAAGGGGCAACAGGTAGTTTTTGTAAAGAAAAAGATTTAGGATTAAATGTAACTTTTTGTTGTTGTTTCCATATTTGAAAGCTTGTCCTTCAGTGTGCATGACATTTTCTTCAAAGAAACGTATGAAGAATTGCCCTCTCAGAATGGCCACTGCCTCTGTTTTATTCACAATAGGAATGAAGTCAAGCTCCTTGCAGGGAAGATAGTATTCCCTTGATGCTGTCAGAAGTCAGAGGGGAACACTGAGGAGCAGATGAATGGCAATAAGAGACAGCAGCTATTTTTCAAGAGGGCAGTTCTTCATGTAACTCCTTGAAAATTATCCTTCAGCTTAACTTGAAGCAGGAACTTTCAGTTATGAAGAGTAACACCAAAAAGTGTCCATTTAAACTATTTTTTGTCAAATGCAACTTATCCAGAAGATTTCAGCAAGTTTTAATTATATGGGAAGTTTGAAGAGTCAGTGTTGTTGCATTAAGATACTAGGGGAACAAAATAAAGGTCTGACCTAGGTTAAGAAATTTGGCACCCTATTTTTAAAATGAATTTAAATTAATAAACTAACCAATGTACTTGTGAATTCTCACAAAAGTCATTGTATACTTAGAGTAAGTGATGTAACTTTGGAGAGGATATGGTGTAATTTTCATTTTTAACAGCGAGAATTCCTGCTCTTACATGCAAAATTTCTCAGCCTTAATTATGGAGTCATAACTGGTGCTTCCTTAATTTAAGTTAGATGTATAGACAGAGGTTAGGAGGAATTCTAACTGTCCATCCTTCATATATTGTAAGAACTTTGAGCCAGGGAAACTTCTTTCTTATGTGCTGGATGCTTTCCAGACAGACATTTATTTATGGTAGTACCCAGTTAATAATGATAAATCCTTTTCTAAAAAGTCATCAGAAGTGACTTCAATACATACAAGGAACAAATCCTGCACCCTAGGCTGCAGCATGCTTAGTCTGATCACATGGAAGAATTGAGGGGCTAGAGCATTCTCAGCACAGACAATGTTCAGAGAATTTACTAACCAGATTCTAAGTCTCGACTGAGCATGTGCAAATTGCAAAGTCTGATTATTTGGATAAATACACTTTTTTGTGGGTTTTTTGTTTTTTCAAAAGATAAGCAGAAAGTATATTTCCGACAGCATGGCTATCCTCCCCGCCCCCCAAATCAAATATCAAGACCCTGTTCCAAAGGAAAACATATTTTCCTCTAATCTTGTTCTCAGAAATGGCTAAACCATTTTTGCTGAAATTTTCCTCAAAACATTTAGTCAGAGACAAACACTTGATATAGACAAATTCAGCCTGAATGATTTAAGTTTGGCAAAGTTATAAGTAGAGTTGTTCAGGTAATTTTTTGACAAAATGCTTTGTCTCAGAGAGCAGATTTTTCCAAACCAAAATCTTTAAGAGGAAAAAGTGGGTTTCAACAAAATTTTCACTTTGAAGACCTTTTGAAAAATAAGTTTCAAACTTCTTAATATCTTTTGATATTTTCTAAAGAATTCTGGTTTGGGGGTTCAATATAACTTGATTTCAAAATTTAAGCTAATCATTTAAAAAGTTAATCAGAATGAAAGATTACAAAATTCTAAAACCAAAACTTTTTGATGGACTCAAACCAGTGTGGTGGATTATTTTGGTGGTGGTGGTGGGTTTTTTTTTTTTTCTTTTTGGTTTGTGAAATTTGATTTTGTCAGTATTTGGAACAGGAAATTTTTTCGACATCCTGAAAATTGTCGTAGGACCAGAAAACCATTTCCTTCCTAGCTTTATAAGTGAATGAAAACAGGGTCTTAAAATGGGAAGTGTTGGTCAACTCTTAACTGTGTAGGCATTGCTACCTGTACTCCATGTAATGCCAAGTTTATTTGTATGCTGTAAACTTCTACTGACATACCTATGTTAGTTAGGTGTGTGAAAAGCTATGATCCCTGACTGACAGTTGTGCTGCCAAAAGTCCCTAGGGTAGACATAGTTACACTGGTAAGAATGCCCTTGTTTCATTGTGGGCGGGGAGAGGATAGACTAGGATAGGTTCCATATAAGCTGCGTTCACGTTAGAAATGCGTTGCCGGTATAGTGTACCTGCAAAATGCTCTTATCGTAGGCTCTGAATTTTGGTGGTGGGTCTACAGAGGTTACATTACAACCTGTTTTTGCACCTTTTTTTATTCTGAGCTTTTGTTGTCGCTGCTCTTTTTTTTCCTGGATATCTTTTTACAATCTAGGTGCTCTTTGCCTTCAGATTAAAGGGGATAAATTACTATTAATGTAACTTCATGAGTTGAATGATAGGTTGTTTTTTTTAAAAAACATGGCCCCCTTCTTGATGCGTAGTCTAGTATCCATTGCTTCTCAGGCTTCTCACATGGCAGCATCTACTGTTGCCACTTTGGCATCATATGAGTTTTTCATGGCAACAGTGAGTAAATGGCTGTACAGTATGTTGACACATTCATTAAATGTGTAGTGTGCCAATTGTCTGAAAAGCAAAATTTATTTTATTCTTAAATATAGGACCAGTGGATGAGTACATGTTGCCATTTGAAGAGGAAATTGGCCAGCATCCATCCCTTGAAGACATGCAGGAAGTTGTAGTGCACAAAAAGAAGAGGCCTGTTTTAAGAGAGTGCTGGCAGAAACATGCTGTAAGTAGTAAAATCAAGTTCAGAAAGTATTATTGTGCTTTAACTGTAAAACTTGAATGAAATATTTGATTTAATTCTTATCTGGACATTTTTTCTTCTGATGCAGTATTTTTATATAATTAACTCTATTGAAAAATTAATAAACTGTATACTAATATGCTTTATAGTACTTTGTTTTTAAATGCAGCGCTCATAGCAAAGGATTCCAAAGTACTTCATAAAAGTTTTAAATTTCCTTGGTGGGTGAAGTGACACTTCAATTTTAGTTCTAAATTATATTTTTCCATATAAAGATGCTTGCTTATCCCCTTCACTCATTACTTAAATTATGCCACCTCTCAGGGGGTAATTTGGTAGCTTCCTTTAATACCACAGCAATAATCTCAGAAAGGTAGAGTGCCTAAAACTTCAAGGATATATTAGGTAGGCAGAATGAATTGTCTACATTTGGGTTTGGGCTAGATGTTGAGTGATGTCTCTACTTTTGGAAAAAGTGGCATGTCGTCTTCAGAATTCTGACTATTGAGACTATTTTTTTGTCTTCTCTAAAAATCAGCACCTCTCACAGCATGCTGTTCCCTAATAGCAGGCTAGGGTATTAATTCCATGATGACTTGAAAAGTAAGCATGCATCCACTGCCTGACTACTAATACCCTGTCTTGTACCCTTATTTTCCTTGGAGTTATTTCATTCACATTTTGAACATATATAGAGATAATAATTCTGTACTCAGGGCAGGGTTTAAGTGCTTTAATGTGAATAAGGCATGGACAAACCTCAGTTCTGGCATTTCCTAACTTCTGAGTTCTTGACTTTGCCATCCTTAACATTTTTTAATGTAGTTTTTTTTCATGCAACTTCCTGAAAAAACCCAATGTGATCATGAAGAACCATATGAACCTCCGCATGGTTTATCAGCAGGGTTAGGACCTTTAGATTCATAGCTAAGGTGCCAGGAAATCTGTGCTAAGAGTAACTGGTAGCCGGACTAGGTTGTTACCCTCTGTGCTCCAGCTGCTACAGGAGGATGCAACAAACACTTTTGTCAGTGGATGTCACAGCTATTTGCTAGGCAGCATGGAAATATTGAGACTCAGGTATCCTGGTGTCTGTTTCAGATTCTGGAGAAGAGTTTAAGTGATTACAAGACTCTTCCGCCTAGTCATCTTTCTACACTTGTGCCCTCCCTCTGGTCTGTGTCCTACCCTTCTCACCCCTCTGCATTCCATTCAGGTTGGTTACTTCTCCATGCTGCACCAGCGAGAGCATGGGAGAAAGTCTCTGCACTGTTTTGGTGTCACAGCAGCTCTCAGGCTGCAGGAATTGGAGGAAAAGTCCTGCTTAGTCACTCTGGGCTGGTCTACACTAGCCCACAAGTTCGAAGTAAGATACGCAACTTCAGCTACGTGAATAACGTAGCTGAAGTCGAAGTATCTTATTTCGAACTTTAAAGTACTTACCCGGGGGCCACACGGCGGCGCGCAGCTTCCCCGTCGACTCCGCCTGCTCCGTTCGCAGAGCAGGATTACCGGCGTCGACGGGAGAGCACTTCCTGGTTCGCTTTATCGCGTCTAGACAAGACGCGATAAATCGAACCCAGAAGATCGATCCGACGCCTCGGGTAAGTGTAGACTAGTCCTCTGTGAGGATGGTTCATGTGCTGTCCATTTGACATATAGGAGCTGTGAGGGGGAGGAGCATAGTCAGTGCAGACAATCTTTGTTAGTGGCTTGCAGAAAATTCACCAAACTTCTACTGAACGTGTGGGACCTCCTTGCCCAATTTAAGTACTTGCTTCAAAACATGGAAGTGCTCAGATGTAAGATTTATTCAACATGGACAAATCCAACATATTTTGCCTAACTTCATTCTGAATCAGTTGAATTGATTTAGCTGAAATATTCTGCCAAAAAAAAAAAAAAAAAAAATCCAAGGTAGACAACTGGCATAGAAAATTTCAGCTTGAGTGGTTTAAGTTTGGTAAAATTATAATCAACTGAAAACAGGGTCTTATAATGAAAGTATAAGGCAACTCCGTTATCAGCTCCACTTATATATTACTTTTTCTTTTAGGGAATGGCAATGCTCTGTGAAACAATAGAAGAATGTTGGGATCATGATGCAGAAGCCAGGTTATCAGCTGGTTGCGTAGAAGAACGGATTATTCAGATGCAAAGACTGACTAATATTATAACAGAGGACATTGTGACAGTGGTCACAATGGTGACAAATGTTGACTTTCCTCCCAAAGAATCCAGTCTATGATAGTTGCACTGGTTATGCATTCTGACCAACAGGACTCTGAACTGGAGCTGCTAAAGCTAATGAGACTGCTTATGGTTGTTACTTTCTGTGTGAAATGAGGAATGGTAAGTTTTTTGGGGGGAATGTCAATAAGGAGACTTTTTTCCCAAACATGAATACATGAGACTTTACTGCATTCCCGTCCTGAAGGACATTGACCTGAGAAGTGGCAAAATGTTGTTAAGGAACTTAAATGAAGAATATGGACCTATCTGGGCTAATCAAGTGTTTTAAAAACTGACATCAGATTTCTTAATATCTGTCAGAAGAGACTAATTCCTTAAATGAACTACTGCTATTTTTTTTAAATCAAACATTTCATTTCAGATTTAAAAAAAGGGTAACTTGTTTTTATTGCATTTGCTGTTGTGTTTATATAAATGACTATTGTAATGCCAATATGACACAGCTTGTGAATGTTTAGTGTGCTGCTGTTATATGTATATAAACAAAAGTAATCAAGTGGGATATAGCAAAGAGGCTTCCAAGCATTACTTTAACCTCCCTCAACAAGGTATACCTCAGTTCCACGTCTGCTAAATTATGAGATTGACAACACTAACAATTTGAATAATAAATTGATCCATGTTTTGTAAATGCTGTATTACAAATTCACTGTTATTTAAAAAAGGGTAAGCTATGCTTCATGCCAAGAGTAAATGGCCATTCCTAAAGCAGTGTTTTTAGCCCTTTCTTGTGCTAGCTTGTGTATAAAAGTACTGGGTTTGAAACAAAACTTTCTTCCTGTTTTAGTTTAAAGCTTTTATCTCACATTCAGTTCCCAAAATAGTGCATACATTTTATTTTTACTAAATACTATTTAGGTTTGCTGTGTCTGAGGAATATTTGAAAATTTAAGCATGACTTTTTTTAAAATTTATGTGAGCTATGACACTGGAAAGCTCTTAATTCTTATTCTTTCTAAGAAGGCTTTTTCCTATTTATGTATGTAAAAAGTTCTGCATAGTGTATTTTGTTTCACTAACAGTATGCAGTGTGTTCTGTATCACTGTTTCAGGATCACCTCAGGAAGCTTAATTACCCGGAACTCCTCACTCTCTCTGCTTTGAGATTTGCAACTTCTCTACACTTAAGCTTGGTGCCATCTTGTCAGAGTGATATTTGATGTCTGTGATACATAGGTTCATCCTGGAGTCATGTTAAAAATGATAGCCACAGACTTTCGATGTAACTGCTTAAAAATATTCAGGGATAACTTTAGTTATTATGCTATAATTTCAAATATGCAATGACTATTTAGAGGTAACGAATACCAACATAGGTAGCACAGTCTAGCAAAAAATAATAAAATTGCTTTCACAGCTGACGCCAACATTATTTTAGGGTTTAGGAGATCATGCCTTATATATTATGTAAAGTAAAAAACCTGAATTGACCGTAGGTGCCAAAGTGCTTTTCAAAATTTAATATTACACTAGTTATTTGATCCTTTACATTTATACAGATCAAAGTAAAAAAAATTAACTTTCTAAAATACTCAAGTACTGAACCAACAATAGCCAGTATTATGCTACGTATTTTGTCAGGTCATTTTTTTAAAATCATGCATTAGATTTTTAAGGAAGGCTTTTAATGTCACAATCAGGAGCTCACTGTGAATGTTATCTTTAAACAGTTATTTGTAAAAACCACAGAATACACTCAATTTTACATATAATATGCACTTAATCTCTGGGAACAATAACATTATTTATAAACACCATATTCTAAGCAGGGAGGGGGAAGAAGGGTAATAGCAACATTGTTCTTGCGTAACATACCACTCAATACTGCTCTGCTTGTCACTCTTATTCCTAGGGTTTCATGGTAGCCATAAGAATCCCTGCTTTAATGGGTTATTGGTACTGGTAGGGTAACTTGCTCATTTTGTTTATAAAACAAACTACTCATGCACCCATTTTCTTGATCTGGATTTTTATTTTGCTTCCACCTTCAGTGCAGGGATACAACATCTTAAACGTGCATCAAGTGATCATGGTTAAAGAGATATGAACAAAACCAGTCCTATTTTACTGAAAAACTTGTATTGCTCTTTGAAGTTTAAACCCCAACACTGGCAAAAGTAGAAGGAACAGCATGGATGATATAAGGATCAGTTATTCAAGATTCAGTGCAGAAGTCAGACCTAGCTAAGGACACGTCAGTATGAGCTCCTCCATGCATGATCCTTGAACTTCTGCTGGTAGGGGCCCTGGTGGCCATGCTGTTTGGGGGCTCCTTTGGTGTTGCTAGTGCACTTTGTGTTTGCAAGTGATGTAGGTGAATCACAAAGCCTGACAATTTAATGGGATGATATTTATTTTCATAGAAATCCCCACAGGTGTGACTATTGTACTAACTGTATTTTCTGATTTTTCTTAAACAGCATAGTATAGTATCACACTGAAAAGGATGTTCATGGTAAAAGTGTTTTTATAATTGGTGAAATAACTAAAGTTTGAGCTGTTCTTATACATAAGACTTCTGTTTTGCAGGGCATTTTAACCTTGTGTGTTCCACTTATAGTACAGTAAATATAGATGTGTAAGTTAAAATGCTTGAGCCAAACTCATGAATGAGGATAAGAATAAATAAGAACTAAGCTAGTGAAAATATTCTGGCATTACTTACTAGCAGTAGTGACCATTGTCCCTCTTTGTACTTACAGCATGTGTGTGGTGGTGTATATGTACATGTATGGTCTATTCCAGTGGTTCACCCTGTATTTTGGCTTGTGAAGAAAAGTCAGTCCCTTGGCTCACTTCCAACTTGTTGGCTTTGCCTGTATTTAAATGATTGCTGTATAACTGCCACAGGACTGATGGATTAGCCAATTTTTGGCTTTACTGGAAGTCCAAGCCCTGCATTTTTTTTAGTTTGTGTTAGCTACTAGGAAATTTTTATATCACATGATGCATGACTACTCTTTGTACACCTACTACTACATGTACCTTAGCATTTCAGAAGAAACTGTGTCTCAATTGTTGGAGTTCCTGAACTAGCACTGTCATTCATGGTGATGTTCTGAAACTATAAATCAGGATTGAAATTCACCACTTTGTATCTTCTATTTGAAATAGCAAAATTCATGTAGAGTAGCTTTTAAAGAGTCTTGGAATTCCAGCTAAAATGTAAGCAGAAACAGGAGTGAATATTTCTTGTTCATACTAGGTTTTAACAGAATTGCTGATTATAGTTTAACAAGTGGGATTACCAGTTTGATCTTTTTCCAATTTCTCTTTTTAACTTCTAATGCATTTATTTTTATTAGGAACATTTGGTACAAAGTGCAGAAAGCTATATTGCAGGTTTATGGGCAAAATGATACAAGTAGCATCCTTGATGGAACATCATTTACCTCAGATATTCAACCAGCAGTACTTTTTTTTTTTTTTTTAAAGCAGTCTCAGTTCATATATTATTCGTTACCTCTCAAGATATTGGTAAGCAATTATTTTAGCTTTACTCTCTGTATTTGTCTGTTTTGGGCACAGGTTGTTGTACTACTGTCAGATTATACTTGCTATTTTTTTGCAAGTATCAAAAACAAAAACCCCAGCCCAGGATAAAAGTGATTGTTAAATATTGTACAAATAAAAATGTATGCTCTTTCTGGCCCTACCCCAAAAGTTAAATAAAAAAATAAATGACTACTGTATGACTTGCATAAGCCTTTTTTCAACTTTTCATATCTTCTCTAGGAAAAAATAAATCTAGGTAGCATTTTGTGTTGACACTTCACCTTCAGAAACCTTGTGGCTTGAAAGGGTTAAAAAGGAAGGAAAACCTCTTCTCCCCTGCTCCCCCCCTTTTTTGCAACATTTACAGCATTACAATGGCGAAGTGGAGCAGAGACAACTCTTATCTCTTGCATTTCTGACATAGGAGGTAATCATTCCCATGCATTAGTTACCATCCTTTCCTGACCAGAAGGATGAGGGAGAACTGTGGCTAACAAATATCCTGATAGAATTCACTTCAGACTGCTGCAGAAGACTGCTAGGCATTTCCGCCCCCCACCCCGGAGTACGAATTTGCATGTCATCCTTCTGCAAGGGCCATGCTGATCTTCTCTGTATTGTTCAAATTTTAGTATATGTGCTGTAAGAGCTGAGTTTCAGAACTGAACCCAAGTATTGTATATAAGCGAAGAGCACTAGTCCTAGGATGTAGATCAGCAGAAAGTAGGTAATGCCTTTTACTACAGTTGCCTTCGATATTCTTTGATATACTCGTCTATCCACAAATTTGGGTTTTACTGCCCCTTCCCAGTTAGGCAGCAACAATAACAAAATAACACCAAAGAACTGTTGGTTTTCTTGATCCCTGTGGATTTGTTTGGAGAAGCAATTTCTGGTATAGCACTCCAGCATCCGCCTCAACCATGGGAAAACTGCCAGACAAGGTAAGTGTCTTATGTATCACTTGACAATTGTTTATCATCATTTCCCTTTTCTAGCAACTTTATGTGAAGGCCAGGTGCACCAGCTCTTCTGCTTTTGTCAGATTATTCCCACTTTGGTAGAAAATTGCAGGAGTGATGATGCACTACAGCCACTGCTGCCGTGGCCCTGTGATTAATGATACTGGAAAGAGTTGCATCTTACTTTCTGCAAGTACTATCACCTGTAACTTCCATAGCTATTCTTTAGGAAGGAGTTCAAGACTACAGAGAAATTGAAGCTCTTTATTTAGAAGGGAATAACCAATCCTTACTTCAAACTGAATTTCTAACAACAGTTATCCATTCTAACTGTTAAATGATCATTCTGGTGGCTACTGGAGCCTTCCTACCACTTAGGAACCAAGTAAACCATCTCAGAGTCTCTGACCTCCTAATGATAGGTTTAAAGAGTATGGCTCTGTTTAGTAACGTGAGTTGGGATATGCGTCACTATGGTCTTATGTAAACTGTGTGCATACAAAAACGTGCATGGTGGCATGCTTGTTGGAGTTAGATCCAACCAGAACACTGTAAATGTCAGCTTTTATCTGAAAATGCCAACTGTGAGAGAACACAATCCAATCAAGCCCCAAATCTTATCTATTTTGTGCATGGTCTTAAATCTAGCACTGAATGTCTTCCCTCTCACCCCAAATGCTTGGGGCTTTTTGAGGCAAATGCCAGTGTCAGTCCAGCAATAGACCAGTGGGAACTGTTTATATTCAAATGGATAAGAGATCCAAAAGGTAAAGATGATTTGACTTTTTTTTTTTCTTCCTTTGTAAGGTGCATGCTACCTTCATCCAGGACTTCCATGCCTCTCAGCTCCATGATTCCTTCTTACACCCGATTCCCAGTTGACAATGTCCAAAGTGGAACATTTTGAAATAACGGTGAAGGGATTGCATGGGTCTCTGCAAGGTCCAAACCCTTCCACTATAGCAATGCTGCAACTTTTCAAATCCTACTATTGTATATACACTAGCTTTTACTGAAAAAACAAAAAAGTCCCCAAACTCGAATCTTTCCTCACTAGCCTTGTCTGTCAAACACACCTCATTCAGTCCCCTTCTTTAAAATATGCTGCTTTCAAAAATTCACTACTGCCCCTTAGTGTATATATTCCTGAGGGACTTCTGTACCAAAAACTACAAATTCTGCAAATTGTATTTGTCAAAGGTAAAGATTCCAGCATAGCACGGGGGAGTAGAGGCCAGTGACTGCACAAAGGGGGGGGGGGGGGGAATAGCTCTGCATCCCCCTTCCCCCACAGACTTAGCACTGAGACTGCACCTGACCCTGCAACAGTGAAAGGGCTGGGCCTGCTCCAGAAACATGGGGCCCTAACCCTCCATGCCAGGTACACCATGAGGGTCTAGGTGTGGGGTAAGATGATTCTGTATGTGGAGCTGTGTGTGTGTGTGTAGGGGGATCTGATGCACAGGGGGTTGTTCAGGGTTCTAGATACAGGAGCAGTGGGACTTGGGGGAATCAAGGTGGCTATGGCTCAACTAGGGGTTCTGGGTGCCTGTAGATCCTTGAGAGCTACAGAATCTTCTTAGTTAGTGGCAAGAATCAAAGGCCACCATCACCACTGCTTCTAAGTTTATTCAAGATTTATGCCAGAGTTCATAAACTAGCCAGCTTTTGATGGACTGTACAGATCTTTTCAAAGTGGAGGGAATATCAATTCTTCACATTCTAGCTAGAATTAGCAGTCACAAGCAGTAGCTGTAAATCATCCAGAATGGTCATAATGTAGTACTGGACCAGGGATGTTAAGGCATACTATTTCCACTACCATTCTTTCTAGGGGGTGTTTACATTTAAACATTGTGGTGTTCTGTAAGATCTCGGCCACTAGCAGGTATCTGATACTGAATCACCTTAACAGATTTTAGTTTGAAACTCGACTTCACCATCCTTGGCTTTTTTTTTTTTAATATTAGGATATGAGTATCACTGGGTATGCATTCCTAACACTAATGGGAGTTATTGTGGATTGATTGTTTTAACTATTAACTGCCTGACCAACAAGCAGTTTGCTGTCTACCTTGCACAGAAGCAGTCTTAATAAAAATAGAACTGATGGATAAAAGCACTAAGAACCTGGCCCCACATGTTCTTAAGCTCTAGGTCAAATCACCCTATTTTTCTACCTCAGTGGAAACAGACAGTCCTTACTAGCCTCTGATCCCCTCAGAAAAGTCCTTTTAAATTTTATATCTGGGAAATTCCATCAATTTGTCCCTCTTGAGCACAAGTATCACAGTAATAGGATGTACAATCATTCTTACAGTGAGCTGATTTAATATATTGTGGGGAAATATCAACTTTATTCAACTCAAAATTAGGATCAATGTGTAAGTCAAAACGGTAGGTTTCTTTCCTGTAGTTTAACTAAAAATCCTGCTTGGTGCTAGCCAAACATCTGAACAACAGATTCCTGAAGAAAACCGAAATCCAGCTGAACTATGGCAATGAACTTAATTGAAGACTGGAAAGAAAGTGTGTTAATCTGTGAGACTGGTGTTTAGACTCCCTGAACTAATTATCAAGGCATTATAAACATTCATTTTCTTGTTTATTTTCAATATCATGGAACACTTCAGAAAAGTACACCATATTTTAAAAAAAATGCTCTTATCAAGTGAATTAGTACCCACTGAAATTATGCTGAATCAAACCAACTTATTATATTTCACCTTAATGTAGTTTAATAAACTTCAGAAAGTTCACAACCAACTCAATGACGATGTTGCCCACTGTTTCACATCTGTTGGGCAGTTTGGGTACACCTGCAAAGCATCCATTATTTGATTATTGTCCAAAAGTAGCTTCATTAGTAGGTATTCTCTCTGAGCACGCACACACAGTCCTTCTATTGGTTTTATTAACTCTAGTTGTAGCAAGTGTTCAAAAGCCTAAAAAGAAAAAAAAAACATTTTCCAGACTACAACCACCATTCTGAATAGCCCATATGACATTTTACAGAAGTAGTAGCAACTACTCTAGACAGACAAAGCTGCTTATAACTCATTTTTGTTACTCAGTTTTTGCAAGAACAGGGCATTTAAGTTTTCTGGGCTTGATATACTAACTGGGATTTTTCAAAAAGTCTGAGCAGGATACACTAAGGATATTCTAGAAAGTTCAATGTGTTCCCATCAAATTTTGTGGACAGAACTCACTGGTTGAATGGATTTTGTTCAAACTTGACTTTCTTTCTAGATCTCCAAAGGATCAAGACAAGTTTTTGAAAAAGTGATTTACTAGTTTTAAGCATGTCATTTTTGCAGTACCTCACCCACAGTAAGTACAGAATATACAGCCCTCAATGTTTGAAGAATCATTTTGTAACTTGTAGAGTTATGAAATTAGTTGATTTTTTGTTCAGTTTAACCAAGACAAACTTGTATAAGATTGAATAGTGAGCTGTCAGTTGCTGGGGCTCATCTAGAAGTGGAGCATTGAAAAGGGTGGTCCATCTTGAACTGTAGCCTATGAGTAGTATTTAAATTATAAAATGTAATGAAAAATTCAAATTGTGTATCTCAGATTTAAACTAACCAAGGCCAGATTGATTTAGAGTATGAAAGATTAATAAACCAGATACTAGCGTTTGAAGGCATACAATGTATCAAACTTAATATTAATTTCTAGAGTATTTCTAGAGCATAATTCAGTGTAAGGAAGGAGATTCAATGCTTACAAATTGAACTCTGCATTTCCTGATTTGATTTCTCAAACTTGAATGGCAACAGCTAGATTATTTCACAAGATATAGACCACAGGGGCAGTGATGCCTTTTGGTTTGGGGAGGTTATATTCCCCAAGAGTAGCAGCAAATAGATGAATCAATTGTGAAGGTTATCCTACTTATTCACCACAACTTATAAGAATTTCAGAAATATTTTTAACCTTATAAACCCAAGCTCCCTTAATAAGGTGAGCCCAGCAGTACAGTCTTGGAGCAAATAAACTTAAAATTCTCTTTATTTTTTTACATAAAGTCACAATGTGAAGGTTCCTCTTAACAGTTCTGTCAAATGCTACACCCTTATGGAACAGGAAAATTTTTGTACTTACACGAAAACTTCCTTTCGCCAAGGACTATGGTCCACAGATCTGTTATGATGGTTCTTCAGGCTACTTGCACTTTTCCAGGCACAGCCATACCTGTCTGTCCCTGGCACAAAGGGGTGTGGCCACACTTGAAGGCCAAGTTAGTTTGAGAATTTGGGGGTTAAAGGGAATAAGCACAGTTTATCCACCATGCTTTTTGTGAAGGTGACCGGGGGACCAGAAACTGAAGTTGAAGGGCTGGAGTCTCATCCAAGTCTAAAGAAAGGCCAGAGAGACAATGATGGCAGCATAACTCATGCGGGGGTTGAAGTGAGTAGCAGCTTTTTACAAGCTGAGAGGGTCTTCAGGGGCTGGACCACACCCTTTCTGCTAGTGACGGATAGGTCTAGTTTTATGTCCAAAAGATGCAGGTATGATGAAGACTCAGACAGACACCTTAGCTCAAGACCGAAAAGGGAGTTTCGGCTCCTTACTGATATTAAACTACCTTGAGCCCTGTTGGTTTGAGAGATATTGGGACTTAAACCGGTCACTGATTCAGGACTAAATACTAGCTGTCCTGCACCTTGTATCAGAGTAATTTGGGGGCAGCAAAAAAACTCCTACATGCCACAAAAGACAACTCTTTAGAAGTCTGCTAGGAACCAGAATAATGTCTTTCTGAACAAAAGGTTCTATATCAATTGAAACAATTATTTCCACTCACTAAAAGGAATGGCTGAAGTCTTTAAAAATAAAGTCCACTTTGGTAAGGTATGTAATGCTTCTGTTTCAATAAATCAGATATTAGCCCCCCCAAAATTTTGCCTTTATATTTAAACCATGGATAGAGAGATAGAATACTCATACAGCAGATGGCAGTGCAAGTACCACACAAATGTGTTTTTCAATATAGGAGACCTTTCTGATCTTATTATCTACTATCCCATCACTTTACATAGCAAAATCCCTTAGCTCTTTAGCTATGAAACAGATGTACATTTTTAAAAGTAGCTCCTAGAAAACGATAACCCAAGTACAGATTAGTATTTAGGTATGCAAGGAAACAAACTAAGGGTTTACCTTCATAACAACAGGTTTCTCAAAGTTGTACATAGAATGTGCTTTCCGTTGTATGAACTTCTGAAATTCTGTACCAAGGAAAATGATATTACTTGAGTAACAGTAAAGTGATATTTATAGATTTTAAAGTTGATACTTTCATCTCACCATTATAGACCATTTGAAAATTAAATGGTTCTCCTTCATAAACATCATTTAAATGTTTCATAGCTATAATTAGGCAGATTTCCAGCACAGACAAACCTATATGGAAAAAAAAGATATTTAGAACTATCATTCACATGTTGTATATGCATGTTTTTAGGCACATTAAAATACAGGCATATTTACAATATAGCAGTACTTTGAAATTAATAGAAGCACATCAACAATTCAAAATTACTGTTCTATATAAACTTAAGGGTTGAACAAGAGCTGTACAAGCTGACTAGATTAAACTGAAACATCTCTCCTCACTTTTTCCTCAGTGAAACTAAGTGTCTGTCTACACAGCCGACATTAAAGCACTGTCGCAGCAATGCTTCAGCACTGTAATAAAACCATCTCCGCGAGAGGAGTAGCACTGTCTACACTGCCACTTACAGCGCTGAAACTTGCATCCCTCGGGGGGGTGGGGGGTGTTTTTTCACACCCCTGAGCGAAGAAAGTTTCAGTGCTGTAAGTGGCAGTGTAGAGAAGACCTCAGACTTGTATACTATCAAATGTAGACTGAAGTAGCGCTATAGGAGTTAACTTCCAATCCTTCTGAAAGGCAGACAAATCAGCTGGCCCTGATGCCTGTTGTAGTGCTTTAATAGCTCAGGAAGTTTAGGAAAAGCTTTTTAAGATACCAAACAAAAGGCCTTCAATCTTAAAGCCCTAGGGAAGTTAAATATGTCAACTTCAGATAAATTGTGTCTAATGGTCAAGTTAATTACTTTGATAAGTATATCACCGCCTCCCAATTACATTAATGAATCAGTAAACAATTACATTGACACCCTTACCGTGGTGTATATAGTGTAGTTGTGGCCACATCAGTCCCAGCATATGAGAGAGACAAAGTGTGTGAGATAATGTCTTTTATTGTACCAATGTCTATTAGTGAGAGAGAGAAGCTTTCGGCCCCATGGAGCTGAAGAACAGCACTGTGTGGCTCAAAGGCTTCTCTCACCAACACCCTGGTCCAATGAAAGACATTACCTCACCCACCTTGTCTCTCTACATTTACCTTAGTAATAGTTTTACCATTGGGGCATTTATTTCTCAACTTACCCTTTGCACATTTGCTGGGCTACTTCAGTTCAGCCCATCTCCTTAGAAACAAGTTAACTTCTGATTGGGATTTGATATTTCCAGTTCACCTCCTTATAAACAGGTATTTGTATTAAGAATCAATCACCACTAGTAGTATCTCTCATGGAAGTCTCAAAAGGGAGGCCAAAGCCAACAATTAATTTGGGGTTTATATAAACATGCATCTTTCCTTGTCAGAGACCAATAAACAGACAAGCACATTAAAAAGGAACAAACATCTTACCTATAAACCAAATAGAAATGAGTCTTAGTGTGCTCCCTGAAAGTTAAGAGAAGCACACAAACCTAGACTGTCAGGCCCAATAGGGACAAGTGAGTTCTAGAGCTGTGGCCAAGGTATTCTGAAACAAATCAAGGAATGTTTAGGTCAAGTATTCCTCTACTTCGGTAAAGCATAGAGAAAATCAATCTTGGATAGCCAGGACCTGAAGTTTGTAATATGCACCATTTATGAAACTCCAGGAAATATAGGGGCAGCTGCATTTTGTTGTGGCTGAAGCTGGAGTAGTCCTTACGTATATCTTCAAGAAGATCTCACTGCAATAATCCAATGGAGGTGTCCAAGATACAGAGTGTTAACAATGCCCACAACAGAGAAGCATTTTGAGACACTGAACATACAGAAACAGTTGAGGATCCAAAAGGACTTAGGTCACCAACTCTGGTAGCAAAAGGTTAGCACGTGCCCTGTTGCTGCTCTGTCTCCCCCGAGCCCAAGGGACAGGAATCAATTCTCATTTCAAGTTGATTCCTTAGTGCAGCATGTGCAGCTGTTTTATTTGAATGAAGCCTCAACCAGCTCATTCATTTAAACCCATCTTGTTTAGACATTGGAAAAGTATCTACTAGACTGAAGAAAGGGAGAGACAGAATTTCATATCATCAGTATACTAAGGGCACTACATCTCAAGCCATCTCACTCTTCCCTACTGGTCGGACGTGAGAGAGAAAACAGAATTGCAACTTAGGTCCCAGGAAACTGCTCCTCTGCCTCAAGGGTTACCACTTAAAACTAACCCCTGGCTCCTTCTACAGAACATTACTTTCTCCTCCAGCCATGAGGGAAGGCAAATGATCAGGACAAGGAGCTTCATACTACTGTTGTCCATACTATTTTTTTCTGTAGATAGGGCACAGGAGACAGAAGTTCTCTAACTACAGCACCTTTGACAAGATCTACATTCACATTAAAAAAAAAAAAAAAAAAAAGTTCACTCATATCCAGAGACTAGGAGTGAAAGATCTGGTATGAAAGCATGCAGTACTTATATCAACCAACACTTGGACTAGAGTACCAAAGACACTTCATTGCTTCAAAAGTAAGGAACGGGATGTAATGGGAACGTAGCAGGGGGAGCCTACCCAGGGGCAGAGATGTTCCCTTTAGTTCAGCTCCCTGGTGGGGGACTTGTGAGGAAGACGACACAGTTTCCTGAACTGTATTTGTCCAGTGCAAGAGGAGAACTTAAGGGCCCATCACCTTAGCACCTTCAGGGGTTCTATATTCACAAATTATTAAAGAAAAAAATAGTGGAATTTACCATGTACAATGTTTGCTTTTGAGTCCATTCTGCACGATTTGCTTGCTTCAAGAAGATCTGATCCAGTCATAAATGGGTGAGATACTGTTATGCTACTTAAAGCAAGCATCTGAAAATAAAGCAAGAGAAATATTTCTTATTGAAATATTGATTGGATACATTCCATACTCCTGACATTCATATGTGAAAGTGGATATGCTTCCTAGAGTAATCAATTGGAAATATTTTATAAATAAATGGCCAGTTAGAAGTTACTACAGAGAACTTTTTCCTGGGTGTCTGGCTGGTGAGGCTTGCCACATGCTCAGGGTTCAGCTGATAGCCATATTTGGGGTCGGGAAGGAATTTTTCTCCAGGGTAGATTGGCAGAGGCCCTGGAGGTTTTTCGCCTTCCTCTGCAGCATGGGGCACGGGTCACCTGCTGGAGGATTCTCTGCATCTTGAAGTCTTTAAACCATGATTTGAGGACTTCAATAGCGGAGACATAGGTGAGAGGATTATTGCAGGAGTGGGTGGGTGAGATTCTGAGGCCTGCATTGTGCAGGAGATCAGACTAGATGATCATAATGCTCCCTTCTGACCTTAAAGTCTATGAGATGTGCATTACTTTACAGTGGAAAGAAAACAAGAAAAATATTCTTTGAGTCGGAGACGTCGAAAGTAGGATTCTAGGTCACCGCAGACCTGTATAATGTTCGTGGGTCTGGAGGGACAAAAGGAGAGGCCCCGAGATGGGACAGATTCTTCTGCTGGGCTGAGAGTATAGCTGGAAAGATTAACAATATTGTTGGGTGGGTTAAGGAAACTACTGTTGTGGTTCCTTGTGGCATGCAGCAGTTTAGATAGTTTAGTGTCTTTTTTCTTTTGTAAAGTTTGTGTTGTAAATGGCTTGTCTAGTTTTTGTAAAGTCAGTCCATGAAGAAGTTTGTGTGGAAGGTTGGTTTTCCATAAAAGAGTATCCAGTTTTGAGAGCTCAGTCTTAATCTTTCCCTGTTTGCTGTATAGGATGTTGATCAGATGGTTTCGCAGTTTCTTTGAGAGCGTGTGGCACAATCTCTCAGCATAGTCTGTGTGATAAGTAGATTGTAATGGATTTTTTACCTTTAGTCCTTTTGGTATGATGTCCATCTGTTTGCATTTGGAAAGGAAGATGATGTCTGTCTGTATCTGTGCAAGTTTTTTCATGAAGTTCAACCTCCCTAATCACTCAATGACAGATATAAAAGTAGCAATTTTGCAACAAAATAACTTCAAAAACAGGCTCCAACGAGAAACTGCGGAATTGGAATTAATATGCAAACTAGATACCATTACCTTAGGCTTGAATATTGACCGTGGATGGCTCGGTCATTACGTTAATTGAATTTATTTCCCCCCTTAACACCTGTGTGTCAACTGTCTGTAATGGCCCCTGTTGATGATCACTTCAAAAGTTTCTACTGATAACAGTTCCTTTCAATTAAGTAGCCTCTTAACATTGGTATAGAGGCTTCCACCTTCTCATGTTTCTTTGAATGTATAAATATCTGTTCACTGTATCTTCCATTCCATGCATCCGATGAAGTGGGTTCTTAACCCACGAAAGCTTATGCTGAAATAAATTTGTTAGTCTCTAAGGTGCCACAGGTATTTTTCTTGTTTTCTTTTTGCTGACACAGACTAACACGGCTACTACACTGAAAACTTTACAGTGGAAGTTACAATACTAAAGGCAGCTAATAATCTGGCAGCTACTGCTAGGACAGTTCATTAATACAACTGACTCAGCTTGAGTTATTTGTTCTGAAGACAAGACTGGAGAAAGAAAAACCTTAGATCTGGGTAACAGTAGAGCCTGGCCACATTTAGATTCCAAATGCAACATGACAATAAGACACTAACGGCTCACAAATTGATGCGATGAATGCTGAATGGCTGAAACACAAATTTCAATGAAGAATTGGCCTTAAGTGATACTCCTAACGAATTAGCTTTAGCTTGACTTTCAAGTGACTATCCTACTAAGAAAAAGCTACTATGAACATTTCAATTACTACTTTTGTATACAGGGAGGAGCAACTTGCCCAATGCACTTATAGAAAATGAAAGTTAGCTGACCCTGTGGAGCAGAGACAAGGTTCCCCAATAAGTTTATATCTACCCTGCAAGATACAAAGTTATATTAATTACAGTTTATATTTAATGTTTTTGTGGGCAGAACCCACTTTATCAGTTTAGA
This sequence comes from Chelydra serpentina, assembly GCA_037349315.1. NCBI lineage: Eukaryota > Metazoa > Chordata > Testudines > Chelydridae > Chelydra > Chelydra serpentina. The sequence goes on from JBAIAC010000019.1 coordinate 21,962,224, forward strand.
AGACATGCCAGAATTTTTAGAAAGTAGTATAGAACAAGTAACACTAATACTAGAAAATTCAGAATACAGTAGACTGATAGTCTTCAGTTACAAGCCATAGAAAAGTAACATTAAAATGACATTTGAGCCAGTAAGAATACAATGCAAATAGAAATTAATTTGTTTCAGACCAGACTGGTATCCCATACCACCACTGTACATTTGTTTTGATTTCAGAATGACGGAGGATGTGCTTACAGATAGGCACGATGCATGGCAGCAGTCAGATTTACCTTCTTTTCTATTTTACACAAATTCAGAAGGCAAGTATTTAAGAAAGCTGCTGCTAACTTACTCTTAAACACACAGCCAAGCAATGTTCTTCAATGGAACAGAAATGGATATAATTTTAATTCTTTAAATCTTCGGCATATTAGATGGTGGTGAGAGGAAACAGGCACATTAATAGGAGATTAAATCTCAGCCATGGCAGATTTATGTTTTCAAAATTATAACAAACATTTTCAGTTTTCTGTCCTGTTTTGTGAGCTATCGGTTTTATTGCTGTCTCCCACTCCTGTGGGTCCATCTGAAGGAATGTCTGGTTTCTACCCCATTCAATTAAGTGATCATCAAGAATGTTCCACTGAATGTTGTCCAATCCCATATCTTTAGGGTTTTGTCTCAGTGTAAGAACAGAGCATGGTGCTCTAAGCAAAGATAACTGACAGTTGTCACAGTCCTTTGCTCCTATCCTGTCTGGTAGCCATTATATTCAGTGGCAGGAAGAAAGAACCATTCAAGGTATACAGGCATCACTGCCTCTTTCTTGACAGCTGAAGGGCTGAGTTAGATACAAATCAGAGTGAGAAACAGCTATGACTTCACAAATGACAACCTTAAGGTGAAATGGGAAACGTGTAGACTAGAAAGAGGACTATAACGGTAACTATTACCAAAAGTATTTTGTTGTGAGCCCCTTTTCACTTATCATACATTTATACCAGTGGAATTAGTGAGCAGTATATCTACAGATAAGGGCTTACCTAGAGTGGAGTTTGGAGCACTGAATGACTGCACTGCAATTCTGCCATATATAAATTCGGTAAATAATCACAGATGAAGGCATACAGAGACAGCCCGATAAGTATCTTCCAGCTGCAAGTCAGTTAAGTCCTTCACCCTCCATGAGGGAATGGGTCTTGGTAAAACCTGACTAACCTGCAGTTAGTTAGGTTTTACAAACAGGGTTATAGGCACCTAGGCTACAAGTTCAGTCATGTACGGTAGCCTTACAAACAGCTTTGCTGCTGTTGAAGTACTCAACTTTTCTGAATTACTGAGTCTGAGCAAGACAAAAACTTAAGGGCCTGTTCCACATTAAGGGAATATAAATTCTATTGAAGAGAATTGAAAGGTTCTTGACATAATTAAGTAAAATAATTATTTCTGAATTAAACGTAAGTAACAAACCGCAGGGGTAAGTAAAAATGTGCTGATACAGGAAAAAAATTAAGGCAGAAAGATAACTAGCACAGTCACCTCTGATTCTTTCCACTGATGTCAGCAATTAAAAACTATTAACATGAGAGAAAGCAACCTGAGGGATACTTCTCCCACAGGTTCAAATGGCAGACAACTACATTCAAACTTAAGGGAAAGTCCTATTAAGGGGAAACTGGGCTGCTGTAATGAGACTAAGCCAAAATCTGTATTCCAACCTCCTCTTATTGCCAAAGAGTAAACTCAGGGCTCATCTCACTTTCAGTCCCTTTTCCAAGCCAAACAAGAAATTCAGGACATGCTAGAGAGAACAATTCATCACCTCAACCTTTTTATTTTGACTATTTGGTAAAGGTATTCCAGAACCAGGTAGTTATCTCTGAGAGGCAGTTAGCTATTTCTTGACAGAAGCCTTTCCCCTTAGAGTGGAAACCACTTAGCTCCCAGGCCACGAAAGTTAGATGTTCCAAGCTGCAAAAGATGCTTTGGCCTCAGGATAACAGGTCAAGTTTCCAGGGGAATGTTAGAGGACTGTGGCCAGTGCTCCTGGTGTTGGAGAATCAGAAGCAATAGATCCAGAGAAATTCTCAGCTTGGTCTTGTTTAATTTTTCTTAGGCTAGATACCAGGGAGGCAGCAGCTCAATTCTCGGTTTCTATCCCCTGAGAAAAACATCTTTTCCCAAGGCAGTTGGGTTAAGTTCCTGTAGTGAAATCTGCACAGTCTACCATCGCCTGTTGACACAGCAAACCAGAACATAAAACTGTTGTTCAAAAGGGGTTCCAAGCTCAATACGGCTAAGCAAATAGCACTTGGAGATTTGGATATTGAGGAGGGCAAGTTTCTTAGGCTGACAAACTGCTCAAGCGATCTCTCCAGCCTGATAGGATGGCGGCATGTTGAATGCAGAGAAACTTAGCACCCTGGCGTCCAAAGGGGACGAGTAACACAGAAAGGATTCCTGGTTGGGATGTGCACAGTGTTCTTCAGGTAAGTGTATGCTCCATTTCTGGAAAATAAAGTTCTGCAGGAGACATAAGCAGAATCTGACCCAGTGTGCCAAATCCACTCAGAACACAGTGATTTATCTGCTGAAAAGTGTGGCTGACACAGGTAAGGAAAGATTCTAATATGTCATACCTTGATATTTGGTTACCAAGACTGGAAGCAGATAGGAATTCCCTGCAGAAGAGGTGTCTGTGGTCTAAGAGAGAAACTGTTCATGGACTGGAGAGGAGACTGAGGTTTGAATCATGTTCAGGTAGAGATAAAATGTGAATAATTTTCATCATTCAAGTTGATTATGAAGGTTAAGAGTTTTGCAGAAAACCCACAAGTCAGCGGCAAGACCAAAGGGAGGGGCAGAAGTGGAAGTTCTGGTTACATCGTAAAGTGTTGGTATTACCAATTTGTTAGCATGAGGGGGAAGAAAAGTACAGATCCTACAGGTGCACAAAGCAAAGGAAATTGCAAGGTGAAATGGCTTGAAGAATAGACAAGAGGGGTGGTTTCGATTCTACAGCAGATCCAGTAGTTGAGTTTCAAAGTGGACAAGAGCTCTCTATGCACTAGTAAACGATGGAATATCAGGCTATGCACTAGTCTCTGGTCAGGAAGTGGAGGTGTAGGGTCAGAGACAAGACAGATGGCTTCTTTGTTCAGAAGATCTCAGCTCTCTCTCTCTACATTCCAGATCTGATGGGCAGGAGGAGAATCCAGGAAAGAACTGTGGCATATCCTAAACTAATCTCTTCTTGTGTACAGGTAGGGAAGATCCATAATTCCAGGCCTAAGAAAGATCTGGATTGACCTTCTAATGCAGTGGTGGGGAACCTGCGGCCCGTTAGGGTAATCGCTGGCAGGCTGCGAGACAGTGTTTACATTGACGGTCTGCAGGCATGGCTGCCCGCAGCTCCCAGTGGCTGCAGTTTGCCGTTCCCAGCCAAAAGGAGCTGTGGGAAGCGGTGCAGGCCTCAGGGACATGCTGGCTGCCACTTCCCGCAGCTCCCATTGGCCGGGAATGGCAAACCGCGGCCACTGGGAACTGCGGGTGGCCATGCCTGCGGACGGTCAATGTAAACACTGTCTCGCGGCCCATCAGTGGATTACCCTGACTAGCCACATGCTGCCTGCGGGCCGGAGGTTGCCCACCACTGTTCTAACGGAATGACTGAAAAAGGGGTAGGGTGCTGGCCAGCAAGGCTTTACTAGGGTTGCTTGAGGTTAGCGTTCAGCAATGCAAAAAGGAGTTCTGTCTGTAGGGAATCTCCTTCAAAAAGAAGTGAATGACCCCTGGACTGCCCTGGAACAAGACTTCTTTCAAGAGGAAGACTGGTGTAAGCCTCTCCCCTCTGAAAACCTTGAGAAAACTAAGAGGACTTGGTCGATGGATATTTGAGAGATTTGGACAGATTCTTCCCAAAAAGCTGCTTAGAGGGCAGCTCTGCCAATTTGGTTTACGTTCCTCTCTTTACACTATAATTAGGAAGCCAGTTGTTGTGACAGCCCATCATGAAAACCCACATATCTGGCAGAAAAACCCAGGATGGCTGAAGGCCATGTCACAAAAAGGTATGAAGCCACCTGAATGGCCCTACATAACACCCAGTGCTTCCTGCTTGGGCTTGAGGGAGACCAGGAAACCAAAACACCTTTTTAAAATCTACTTAGAGATCAAAATAGGCTTGTACTGGGAGGAAAAAGGAACCTGATGACAGAGAGAGATTGAGCACAAGGGGGAGAATAGAGATGAAGGCAGGGGCAAGGAGCGTTAGAAGACATGAGAAGATGGTCAATGAGAGGTTGGGGGAAGAGAGCAGACATGAAGTCTCAGTGTCCATGACAGGAAAAAAGGAGAGCATATTAAGAGGCAAGAGGAAAATGTAGGGGGTAAAAAAGTGGAATGGGGAGACTATCAGAACGTATTGATCTTCTCTGAAGAAATAATTAGGATCCTGTCTGGAAAGGGAGGAAAGAGTGGGGAAAGAATTTGAGGCGGGAGTCAAAGATTAGGAAAAGGCAGCTACGGCTACAGACTTGCAAGTAGGCTTGTGCGAGAAGTAGTACAGCTGTTCGGTTAAGATAGTGGAAGTAAAGGGAATCTGATGAAGTAGAAGTAGTTCAGATTCAGCAGTTAGAGGTAGGGGGAAAAAAATCTTATTCAGGGCAAAATATGATTAACTGGATGTAGTCTTTTAGGAGTGAAATGCTTTGAACATATTCATTCTATATATGTATGCACTATATAGCTCAGAAATTCATATTTAGTCCTTGCTTTATTATAAAATGTAAATCAGTTGACTACAAAGTCAAACAATGAAGACTCATGAACCATAAAATGAAAGCACTGTCATGAATAAGCACAATTATTCATATACTTTAAGGAATAAAATATGTACTAGCGAATGAAGGAATGTACAAATATACACTGCTAATCACATTTGGAAAAAACCTATCCAATAAGATTTTCAAGTAAGGCTCAATTAACTTGTATGAAAAATAACTGTAGCTTACAGGCTACTGTATTAGCAATTTCATGAGATTTAACTATATTTTAGAGACATATCAATACATACCAATAGCATGTGAAGTGATCGCAGGTCTTTGCTGCAGTGGAAATGATTTTGCAGCACATCTTGCACTGTTCTGTCTTCTGAAAGAGACTAAAAATGGAATTTTTAAGATAAATGGTAAAATTAGTGCACTGGTTCTTGTCCAACTGGAAAATTCTTGGTCAGCTAACCAGACCTATTTTTATTATCCAGTATTAATATTTATCGTGGAATCAGAACAACATTCTGAAAAAACCTCACTGAAATCTCTCTTTAAGGGGGAAAGGCAGGTCAAGCTCTTGTAGAGAACATTTCCACAAGTATAACTTGAAAGTCCATTTTGTATTGAACTAGGCAGAAATACTAAACATGCCACCACTAGTTGAATCCCCTTCCAGCTCTAAAATATATATTTTAAGCACTCTCAATGTTTTGCCTACTTATATGATTATTGTAGAACTTCTAGATTATATATACTCCTATTGAAAAAGGTTATTGAAAAGAATTAATGTATTTTCTCATTTGTAGCCATGTTTTAATGGTTTTAAAACTACAAATGATTCTTAATCATTTAACTGGCTGTACACAAAGCAATTCAGCTTGCCTTCTCTGATTAACTTACCTCCTCTGGCCAAAACTTAGTTTTTTGTAAATCAGCCTCTCAACAGACAAGTTTATAGTCTCTTTAAATAAGAAATACTCCACTGTATTTCCACATTGAGACTCTTCAAATGGATCATTAAAACGCCACTCCCTCTCCTGAGATCTTTTAGGCCTGGTCTACACTATATGTTTAATGTCGACATAAGCTGCCTTGCATCGACCTAGCTGTGGAAGTGTCTTCACTTAAACTTGGCTCCCGGGTGTCTCTACACCAATTTAACACACCACCTCCCTGAGTGGCGTAGGAGTCATGGTTGATGTAATTAGGTCAACATAGTGTCAGCATAACTATTGCGTTGCTTAGGTTGACTGTTACTTTCTTTCAGGAGCCATCCCATAATGTCCCACACTGACAATACAATTGATACAAGGAGCCAAGTGTGAGCACACAAGCAATTTAATAACTGTGGTGGCTATATGCCAATATAAGTTAGGTCAACATATTTTTGTAGAGCAGACATGGCCTAAATGGTAGTTATATATCAAGTCTCCGTTTGTCAAGTATAAACTCCAACTAACAACAAATTCTCCCTTCTCAGCCAACTCTTTTGTACCTGAATCCAAAAATAAAGTAAATTTAATCTGAGAAGTTGCCATGACTATTTCTGATGCCATCCTGGAATGTTTTGCCCAGCTTTTCACACTCAGGCCTCATTTTTTAAAAATTGCAAAACAATCTAAAATATACAGTGGTGTCAGTCCCAGGATACGAGACACACAAGGTGGATGAGGTAGTATTTTTTTATTGGACCAACTTCTGTTGGAGAAAGACAAGCTTTCAAATTTACACAGAACTCTTCTTCCGGTCTGGGAAAAGTGGAACAGATTGTTTAGCATAAAGTAGTTAACACATTTCAAGGGACCATTCTAGGATAAGTGGTCCACTAACACCCCTGCAGGTTTCCTTTGAGGAAGGGGTGTTCTAAAGATGGAGCGAGGCTGTTCTCAGTGGTGGCAGATGACAGAACAAGAAGCAATGGTCTCAAGTTACAGTGGGGGAGGTCTAGGTTGGATATTAGGAAACACTATTTCACTAGGAGGGTGGTGCTGAAACACTGGAATGGGTTACGTAGGGAGGTGGTGAAATCTCCATCCTTAGAGGTTTTTAAGGCCCGGCTTGACAAAGCCCTGACTGGGATGATTTAGTAGTGGCTGATCCTGCTTTGAGTAGGGAGTTGAACTAGATGACCTCCTGAGGTCTCTTCCAACCCTAATCTTCTTCTATGATTCTAAGAGTACTGATAAGTCAGACAGAGTGATTGCATTATGAAAAGTGTTCACCCACAGGTGACATGGTGTTTTTTTTTCTTCCCGATGACAGTTCATTCAAGAGCGTAGTGATTGGTTTCACCCACATAGTTATGGGAGCATTTAGCGTACTGGATGAAGTACACCACATATGATAGGCATTTGTAGGACCCATGGACCTTGAAAGGTGTGTTGTGGAAAGTGTTGATCATTGTAGCTGTGGAGATAGGTCTGCAGGTTTTTGCATCTGTTGCGGCAGGATCTCGGGCCGCTTTGAGTTGGTGTGTTCTGATCTGTGGGATCGGGGCAACAGAACGGGGGAGGGAGGGCCAAGGGAGCGCGGACCTGCCACTTTTTGAAAGTGGATGGGCATGGCCTGTCCACTTTTTGTCAAGGCCTGGCCCCTTGCCTCTTCTCTTCCCTCGGAGGCCTTGCCCCCCAGCTAAGCCAGAAGCTGGAGCCCGGCTCGGGTAAGAGTGGCTTGGGGAGCCTAAGCAACTGTGGGGAGCCATGGACCCACCATCTACCTGGGGTGGGGGAGCACCCCCAATAGCAGCCCCTGGTTGGTGTTCCTGCCTCCTGTGCCCCTCTCTTAGGGTAGGTGGAAGGTCCATGGCGCCCCACAGCTGCCCGGGTGGCTTTTGCCATGGCCCAGCTGCTGCTCTTCGGCCCCACCACCAGGCCAGACTGGAAGCTGGAGCTGGGTTGGGCTAAGAGCCGCACAGGCAGTTGTGAGGAGCCGTGGACCTTCCACCTGCCCTGGGCAGGAGGCCTGGGGACATGGGCCGGGGGCTGCTCTTGGGCACCTCCACTCAGGGCAGGTGGAGGGGCCCAGGCTCCAGCTTGGCTGAGGGCAGGCCTTGGGGGGAAGGGAAGAGAAGAGGGAGAGGCATGCTCCCCCCTAACACACACTTTTAAGCAGAATCCATGGCCTCACTGTGGGAAGCTTGCTTCTGATGAGGAAGAGGTTGGAGGGTTGTTTGAAGGCCAAATGAGGGGTTTTAGGAAGAAGGGGCTAAAACCAGGTACTAAAGGATTTTTTAATGTAGCAGAGAAGAGCATAAGATCCAATGGCTGAAAGCTGAAGTCAGAGAAATTCAAATGAGAAGGCACTTTATCTAAAATATATCAAGGCAAGAAGTGGATTCTCTATCTCAGTGTCTTCAAATGAAGATTGAGTGTCTTTTTGGAAAATATGCTTTAAACAAAAATAATTGAACTCAATATGGGGTAACTGGGTGAAATGTAATGGCCTATAATTTTCACATGGTCAGGCTAGACTATCTATTGGTTACATCTGGCCCTAACCTTTATTAATTTAATATCTGCTCTTCCTACAAAGTGCCATGGGTTCTTTAATGGCCAGAAACAGGACCTCGAAGTTTCTTCTGAAAGACAGCACAAACCACCACCCTGTGGTTCTAATGCTATTCTGTGGCATTCTGACTCAATACCTCACTGAAGTGCTATCCAGTCACCAGCACTATTTCCTTTCCCAGATTTGCTTTCCCATCCACGTGCTGCTCAGTACCTAAGTGACACATCTAACACAGCCCAAGGCAGTTTCATATCACAAATAGTGAAATACAGCTAGAGATATACATGTTAACAACCAGCTTATTAAACAAAGTCCAAGGTTTCATTCACAATACAAGCTATATTATATGTACAGTCTCTTCAGGACACCTGGCCAGTGTAAACGTCATTCCCTCTCAAGAGAACCTAAATCCAAGCACAATCTGCTCGGCATTATTTCAGATGGCACATGATACATCATATCATCCTTTACTCAGATTAATAAATTACTTGAAAATGGGCTCAGCCACTGGTCTTCTGACCAATATTGTCTTAGAACAAAAGTACAAGGAAAAACACTATTTGTACAATGCCTAGCACAATGGGGCTAGGACTACTAGGAGCTATGATAATACAAAGTTAAATTCTCACTATTTTTCTAAAAACTTGAGGTCATAACCTTGAAGCAAAAAGAGAAAACATATGCTATTTCACATTTTATTCCTTTCTTAAATAGTGAATACCAAAAATAAACCGAGGATGGTAAAGACAAAAACCATATACTTTAAACCACAGCAATTTAGAAAATTTATGAATTATTTTAACTTTTTCAAACATTTCAGTGAGACAAGTTAATTACTTCATTATTAATACCTTTGTTTCAAGTTACCTGAACATTCTTATTCCATTTCTGTGTGAAAGGCTTGTATAGAAACTCTGCAGGTAGATATAACTGTTCTTTAAATATTCTAAGATATTGTTTAAAATCAAACGAATTCATCAAATATATCTGTCGGTGGGAGAACCTTGACTTCACTCTCTTTTCCAGGAGTTCCAGAATATCCTTGTTTTAAAAAAAAGGAGCTATCAGTGAAACAGTCTTCTACAATGAAAGTATAAACATTATAAATAGAAAAAACAGGATTATTAAAATTGTTTTAATAATCTAAAGCATGATTAGTAACAAACGTGCTAATTTATAATATAATTGACAACGTTCCTTTTAAATGCCCAACTATTTACTTAAGTCACAGTAATTAGTTGCAGGGATACATGGTAATTTTTCCCTAGATTAAATATTTCAATTTCTTTGGGTTGTATTCAAGACACTTCAGCCACTGTACAAGGGCTGTAAACATATGTACATTGGTGGCTGTCATTTCACACGTCTTTTGGAAGGTTGAACCTGAACTTGCCAGAAAAATTTCAAGAGCCAACATTTCTCTTTTAGAAGAATAATTCTCTTGTACCACACAAATACTATTAGGCTGCTTTTGAGCAGGAAGAATAATCTGATTTTCTCTAGAGAGGTAACAAAGAGCTTGTCATCAGAAGGAAATAAGAGAAAATTAGCATTTGTCTATTAAAAGGAAAAGTAATTGCTTCCCTATTACAGTGACATTTGGGTAAGAGAAGGATTACTTTGTTTCCAGTCTTTTTACTTGCCCTGAAATCAGGAAAGTTTAGGCTTTGTTAAAAATGCATGAAATCATCTCCAGAAAGAGAATGAACTCAAGACCAATTAAAAGTAAGTACAGTAGTAATAGGACAAAAACACTGAATCTTGTGCACACAATTTGATGACCCCACTGTATGTGTACCTCCAATTCCCATGAAATCTAATGAGACTCTAAAAGACATGAAAGATTTATGAAAAGACTGATTTTAAACAAAGATTTTGCTCCTGAATCCAATTAAGATAAGTCACTGATGTGTACTGTAGTGGACCCTGAAACAGGAACCTTTATAATTGAAGAGATTCTGTACATTAACTACTGTACATTCTGTACATCAATTGGTCCAATATTAACTTCAAGTAACTTGCCCCATTAGACATTGCCCCAAACCAAAAATCAAAAGCACCCCTAAACTTCTGTTCTATTGGAGGCCTGCTGTTTTCTGAGACAGCCTCCTCTTTCTTTTCTTGTGACCTAGTCATCTTTTCAACTGTTGCTTTAAGAGCATAAAAAAAGTTAAAATCTTTAACACTTTTCTAGATTGTTAATGTTATGATCACATGAGTGTTTGATTGAAGTAATGATGGTTGTTTAACCAGCTTTTTAAAAACACATAGTTTGTATTCCACAAAGACATACTGTGTTGTAGTAACATACAGATTTAGTGTTTAATGATAAAGCAAGACTGCCTTATATTTAACAAAAGTGAACATAAGAAAAGCCTGAAACATTTTACCCTCCCCACCCCACTTCCCAAAATTAGTCTAGATCAGAAGTCTTTTCTTTTGTAAGTATGGCAGTGTTATAGCAGCAATTATTGGTGAAAGGTTTGTTTTTAAAAAAGCATTTGTCATATTTTATAGTGTGGTAGGAAGACAGTGTAGTTTGATCCAAGTTTCTACTCTTGCTTGATAGTGAATGAGGAAAGGAAGAGATCAGCAGCCTCTAGAACAAAAGATAGGTAACTGAATGTTGATCCTGATATTATTTTAGAGGGAAAACTAATGAGAAATTGATTAACATGGCTCCTGCAAAGTAGTAAAAGAAGTCCAAGTTTTTGTGCTCTTCTCAGGAATGTAACCATTTTTAAGCAATAAAACTGAAGCTAACAGGGAACATAAAAAGCAGAGATTCGAAAACCTAATTACATAATGAGGCAAGCCTGAAGATTGACAGCTGACAATTACTACTGTTGAGTTTGTGGCTACATACTGAACGTAATCCCTGCAACATTTAGTTTGGTTAACTTTTTAGTAGGTCTTTATATTAATTATAGAACTATCAAAACAAAAATGTTACACTGGGTAATGCTTATTGTTGTCCTATGTTTCCCCAAGTCTTAAGAGTGTAGAAGTTTATATATAGTTTTTCTTTTTAATTACCTAAAATGAGAGGGCATTCTTCTTTGATGGTGTCAGTGTGGTTTGAGGACACTCCTAGTGCTTATTCTAAATCTTTTTTGTGGGGGACACCAGTGATAAGTTTGTTACTATACCCTGAAGATGGATGACCCTGTCCTCAACTCCATCTTTAAGTCCAGACATAGGCGACGCACCCATTAAGTGGGTGACCACTGCTTTTTCTCCTGAAGTACAGTCTGGTTAAGATATAGGAGAAAGTGACATAGCACTGACATTAGCTTTAATAGCTTTACGTGCTGTCCTTTTCTTTTGGTACATGTTTTGGTGAGATGCTTAATCTTTAAGACAGATATTGGATCGTACCAAGATGCAGGAAAAATTTGCTTCCTATTAAATCTGAAAGAACCCCCTTCATTTTCTTAGTAAGAAAGGTTACTGGAGCATATTTCTGTTTTCCTACTTCTGTTCCCATTTGCTCTGAATATTTAGCATTTTGTGTCACTTATTTTGTATCTGCACTGGAATCAATTTTTAAAGTAAGCCAATATAACAACACTAGATAAGGGGGAGAAGTTTCCTAAGTCAGCAGAATTGTCTCCTTAAGGCATGAGTCTTAAAAATAAATATATGAAAAGCATATGAAACATTACAGATGTCAGCAACATAAGCTCTATAAAACTTCTTACTTGTCTACATGTAAGTCCAATAACTGTTACCGGAGTCTGTGCTGACTGGGATATATCAAAAAGGTTATACAGTAATGTCTGGTTCTTGTGATGGACAAAGAGGTCAAATTCATCCAGTATAAATAGCACTGGACAACTGCTATCTCGGTCACCTAAGACAGGAATTAAAACAGTCAGTATATTACTGAACTGGTCAGTACACGACTATTAGACTTCTTACCTTTGCAGCACATTTGTTCTAATGTGCCCTCAAGTTTTAATCTGTTTATAGAATCTTTGCTAATTCAGAAGATCCCCATCTCACATGTATTTGCTACACGCCATGGTTAATGATGATTATTTAGCTTAAAGTACTGCAGAGGTTAAACTAGCTTGTCAAGATATTTTTTGGTTGCAAATAAAAACCCAAGGTGACAATGACAGACAGTTAAGACACCCATTTATCATTTTAATATTTTAAAAGGCTACATCAATTCTCATCATGGGCAACAGACTGATAACAGCATTACAAAAATCTACATGCACATCCACCACTGCATTCTAGACCTGAATGCATAGCAAATATCTGCTTTTGGCAGGATGAACAATAAAACCTGCAAAATCTGACTGCATTTTGCAAGGGGAGTGGGGTGTGAAGGAGACCAAAAAAAAGGGGGGGGGGGGGAATTACACCACAGTAACTGTTAAAAAGCAACAGAAAAAAGTTCAATACTATTTCCAGATTAAAAACAAAAATAAAACAAAAAAACCCCTGCCATTATTAGCCATTCAATAAATAGGAAGAAGTCTTTAGCGCTGCTCCTGTAAATTAAGCGTAAGCATTTGATTCAAACATCACAATGCTGGATATGACCACAGTACTGTTCGCTCTATTGATTTTGCTACGTAGCTTCGTTCTCATGCAGAAGTGCCTTGTACTATGGTCTAGAGCAGTGGTCACCAACTGGTTAATCCTAGAGGATCTCCCAGTTGATCGCAATCTCCAGTGGTACAGTATGGCTGCTGCTAAGGCAGACTCCCTGCCTACCCTGGCCCCAGAAGCAGCCAGCGCTGTCCCCAAGCCGGGGAGTGGGGGTGGGACACGGGTCTCCCTCCACGCGCTGCTCATGCCTGCAAGCACCATCCCCGCAGCTCCCATTGGCTGAGAGAGCTGCAGGGGCAGTGCTTGAAGAGAGGTGTAGCGCATGGAGCATGTTGGGCCCTTCCAGGAGTGGTGTGGGGCTGGGAAGATAGGGAGCCTGCCTCGCTGCGCCTGCGGCCGACCAGGAGCCGCCGGAGATAAGTGTTGCCTGGTGGGAGGCTGCACCCCAACCCCCAGACCCCTCCTGTAGCCAGCACCCTATACCCCCTCCTGCACCCCAACCCCCTGCCCAAGCCCTGACCCCCTCCCAGAGCCAGCACCCTGTACTCCCTGCTGCACCCCAACCTGCTGCCCCAGCCTACACCCAAACTCCTGCCCAGAGCCCACACCCTGCACACCCTCCTGCACCCCAACACACTGTCCCAGCCCAGAGCCCCCTCCTGAACCCCAATCTCCTGCCCCAGGTTCAGCTCAGACCCCCCTCCCACACTGCAAACTCCTTGGCCCCAGCCCAGAGCCCGCACCCCCTCCCGAACCCCAACCACCTACCCCAGCCGGTGAAAGTGAGTGAGGGTGGGGGAGAGTGAGCGACGGAGGAAGGGGGGGGAGAGGGGGCGTGGCAATGGAGTGAGTGGGGCAGGGTTTTGGGGAAGGGGCCAAAGCCCTTGGATTCAAAAATCTAAGGGAAATTTAGATGCCCTTGGGCATCTCGGGCGTAAAAAGATTGGAGACTACTGGTCTAGAGTGTGAGGTAATCTTTGATTTCTTTACAGCATTTGAGTGAAAGTCTGTTGAAACACACCTGAGGTTTAAAGTCATATACAAAATATTTACCTTTCTTTAAAGCTTCAAGAAGAAATGCAAGATTTTCAGCAAAACTACCCTAAAGGAAAAAGTCATAAAATATATTATTGTAAGGTAGAGGAAAGACCTCAAAGGTAATTTAGTCCATTCCCCTGTGCTGAGGCAGAATCTAGTATAACTAGACCATCCCTAACAGGTGTTTGTCTAATCTGTTCTTAAAAATCTCCAATGAGGGGGGATTCCACAACATCCCTTGGTAATCTATTCCAGAATATAACTGTCCTTATAGTTAGAAAGCACTTTCTAATATTCAGGCTAAATCTCCCTTGCTGCAGATTAAGCCCATTATGTCTTGGCTTACCTTCAGTGGACATGGGAAACAAATCGATCACAATCATCTTTCTAACATTTTACACAGTTGAAGGCTGTCATCAAGGCCCCCCCCCCCAGCCCCTCTTTTTCCTCAAGACTAAACATGCAGAGTTTTGTTGTTTTTTAAACCTTTCCTCTTAAGTCATGTTTTCTAAACCTTTTGTCCTTTTTGTTACTCTCCAATATATCCACATCTTTAAGTGTGGTGCCCAAAACAATACTCCAGCTGAGGCCTCACCAGTGCTAAGTAGAGTAGAACAACTGTGTCTTGCATCTTACATCTGACACTTTTGTTAATACACCCCAGAACATTAGCCTTTTTTACAACTATCACATTGACTCACGTTCAAATGTGTGATCCACTATTCTTCCCCAGATCCTTTTTTTGCAATAGTACTGCCTAGCCCCATTTGACTTTTCCTTCCGAAGTGCAGTACTTTGCACTTGTCATTACTGAATTTCATGTTTGATTTCATGCTTCTCTAATTTATCAAGTTCATTCTGAATTCTAATCCGGTCTTTCAAAGTACATGATTTCCAAGGTTACCCTTAAAAACAGAAAACCTGTAAATTCAGACTATAAGAAAGTTAATCTTTTAAAAACCTTTTTGAAATGAATTTACCTTTTGTTTTAAGTTCTATATGTTATAAAGAATAACTGCTTACAACATTACATGTTGTATAGCCATTTTCTACTGAGTAGGAGACAAAGAAAACTACTAACTGTTGTTTCTTCATAAGGACTAGTTCCAGCCACCTTTTACTACATGAAAGCTGAAAAGATTTACCCCAACAGAAAGATGTAGGAATGAAGTGAAGAAGGATAAAGAAAATTACAATAAACCAACTTGCTGTAAAACCTCACAGTTACAAACACCTCAGGAATGAAGGTCGTTTAACTCAAATGTTTGGAACACTGAACAAAAGGGTGTTTGTTCTTTCAAAAGTTTACAACTGAACATTGACTTAATACAGCTTTGAAACTTTACTATGCAGAAGGAAAATGCTGCTTTCCCTTTTCAGTAGTTTAACACAGTACTGTACTACATTTGCTTCCCACCCCACTCCATCCCTGCTGCTGCCTGATTGTGTACTTCCAGTTCCAAAAAGAGATGTGTGGTTGACTCGTCAGTTTGTAACTCTGAGGTTCTACTGTACTAAGCAGTTTTCCTTTGTCTCTTCCTCCTCATACTACATGTATAAAAAAAATTAAAATGATAAGTTCCTTGACCCAAGTAGATTTTACTTAATTAGCAACACATGCATGTTTGGCATTCAGTTTTCAAATCAGTTGTACCACAGGGGCTGCAGGAACACAATACTTTTCAAAATAGTCAAAGAGATGAATTGCTGGAAAAAGTGCTTATTCCACTGCAACCCCACCCCTTCCCCTACTCCCCTTCTTTTTTCCAGGGCACAAAATTGTGAACTGGGTGGGAAATAGAGGTTATGGCAGCAGCATTCAGGTGGAATGTTCAATTACTCCTGGGGGAATTAGCACCACTGTGCAATGCAGAATTTGCACAGAAATTAATGTTTTGTGTAGAATTTCTTTTTCCCCTCCCACAGAAGTGGGCTGCAGAACTGCTGGCCACCATTAGGGGGCTGCTGGACCTGGCAGAGCCCAGCTCACAAACGCAAGACACTGCTTGTGGAGAGAGGGAGGAGAGGGGCAGAGAGAGAGGAAGAGCTGGAGAGTTCCCAGCAGCTGCAGTTCCCAGAACACACTAAAGGAAGGAGATGGCATGAAGGAAACCACACAAGCTTGGACCCAGCATCGGGCCATTTCTCCCTCTGGAGCTCTGGGAGGGTAGAAGGTGTGTCTGGGCTAGCAGGGCTCTCGGGGAGTAGGGATGCAGGTGTCTGGCTGGTGGGGGCTGCATCTGGGTTCTGGAAGGGATGGGGTATGGGCATCTGGGATGTGGGGGGCACCCCATGGCTGGGCTCTGGAAGAGAAGGGGGTAGAGAAACAGGAACTGTGTTGTCAGAGGGGTTTCTTTAACCCTTTACCCAGGGGGAATTTTTTTTGTCTGTATTGTTAGACATAGTTTATTTTAAAATACCTGTCAGCAACTACCAAAATAATTGAAACTGGCATGATTATAGAGTGTTATTTTGACAAATAAAATATGCAAAATTTTAAAATATTGTGCGCAGAATTTACTGGAGTAATCCAGTGAAAAGAATATGGGTGAGAACTGAAACTTACTTGGCACAAGGGCAAGACTAACAAGAAAAGGTCTCTTCCATTTAGTTACAGGGTTAGGTTAATGCAAGTCAAGAGGAGTGTGTATAGAAGGAGGGTGGGAGCAATCCTGGAAGGGAGTAAATTACCATGTGTAGGGGGAGGGACCGGATGGCTTCTTAGCTGGTGTATTAATGGTCTCTTCCATCCAGTATGGATGAAGAATAGGATTTTATTTGTCTCTTCTTCTCTTGTCCTGTCCTTTTACACTAATTGTTTTACATATCTATCCAGGGAACAAAAAAGGAATAGAAGTACAACGGAGAGGGTAAAGATGTAGTGTCCCTGCTGAGGAGGCAAAGAAAAATGAGGAAGAAGGATTGAACAAGTCCTTATGCTGAGCTAATGACGGAGATCTTTTTGCCTCCTGCTTCCTGGTAGGTGGATTTGTAGAACTTGATATAATGGTGTTTTATTTCAAGTATGTGGAAAAGGAAAGATGTGCAACGTTACAATTGCTGCAAAAATAAATACTTTTGCTTTGAGCTCTTCCCACTATATATTATCCCAGTCAAGAAAACTGCCTCATGTATTTCTAGGGGAAAAATTCTTCTTTTTCTGAGCTTGATAAATCATTTAGGTTAAGATACTCACTCACTAGTAAGGATACCAATATCAGAGCGAGAAACAAAAAGACAAATTAAGAAGGGTTTCCTAAAGGCAATATAGTGCAACAATCACTTCACACATTTGGAAAAAGTTCTCTAACAAACTAACAAAAATCCCTAACTTGTTTACTTACTGCCTCCGCCCCCGGACCATCCCTAGTCACCTAAGAGGAGAAACTAATGGGAATGTTCTCCCCCTTAATCAGTTTTAAAGTCCAAGGCTGAAGCTCTTGATGGATTCCCAACCTCTTACCTTACTTCCCACCATATAAATCTGATTTCCATCCTTGGGAATTATAATAGTACATGATTGTATGCAGCCTTGCCAATCTCAAGTGGCCCATCAGGAGGGACAGTGAGATGATCCTCTGACTGATCTTCTATTATGTCATTATATACTAGAAGCCAGACCTTGAAGCACACACACTGAACAATAGACAACCAGTGCAGCTCAGAAAGCAAGAGCATCACTGACTGAAGCAAGAACGAGATATACTCATACTCCACGATCGCTGCAGTCTACAATTTGAGGCATTATTTCAATTGTTCCATTTACACTGCTCTGATATTCTAACGTCTTAGGGAAAATGGCTTTCCTGTGTAAGCAAAATGCATTCAGCTGAAGATCTACGCAAGATGAAAGCACTTAGAGTATACGTCTACGCAGCAGTTGAGAGGATGCTTCCCAGTAGAGGTAGACAGACACGTGCTAGCTCTGCTCAAGCTAGTGCACCAAAAATAGCAGTGTGGTTGTTACTGCACAGGTGGCAAGCTCAGGCTTGCCACCCAAGTAGAAGTCCACCCAATCCCCTAGGTCTCCACATATGTGGATAGCCCAAGCCACCACCTGTGCCGCTATATCCATATTGCTGTTTTTAGCACGCTAGCTTGAGCGGAGCTAGTGTTTGTCTTTTTACCTATGCTGGAAGGCATACTTCCAACTGCAGTGTAAATATACCCTTAAGGGCCAATACTTCCAGAAGAACTCATCTAATAGAATCATTGTAGGCTGCGGGCAGAGAACAGGGGAACTTCTAAAAATGAAGAAAGAAACTGAAGTTATAGTAACTGGGCTTAAGCAATGTGTGACGTTGCAAAGCAAGTATGCTAATGAACACTAGGGAAACCAACCTGTAAGAATGATTGCAACTAGCAAAGGACAAAGATTTGTTGGAACTCTGTCACTTGTCCTTCCTGGGACACAGTGATGTGGACTCATGGGCAGAGAAGCTGAAACTGCAGGAAGGGACTGAGATTGTATTGATCAAACGACTGGACATTTTGAAGTGCCCACCTAGCTAAATTTTAACCGTATTGAGACCCCACAAATACTAGGTCAAAAGCCAGGAATCTACCACTTATTCATAGAATCATAGAATATCAGGGTTGGAAGGGACCTTAGTAGGTCATCTAGTCCAACCCCCTGCTCAAAGCAGGACCAATCCCCAATTTTTGCCCCAGATCCCCAAATGGCCCCCTCAAGGATTGAACTCACAACCCTGGGTTTAGCAGGCCAATGCTCAAACCACTGAGCTATCCCTCCCCCCGAAGATCTTGTCTCCCTTAAGGTCAGAACATAAGGGGCTTTTTTCTCCTCTGTAAGGCACCTGGCAGACCTCATACCCACTGTCGTCATCATCCAATTCAGATTTTAAAGCCAAGCTTATTAGAAAGTAGTGATAAACTACAGTTTAACATGCTTCAGACTAATACTGCTAAAAATATTGCTGGTTGATCAACACAATTAAAATACTTAGTAAGTTACTGATCAATCACACACACATACACACATTGTAGCTGATGTTATCCAGATGCTCCAGTCTGTTAGTAGCAATACATTTGGAACTATCATTCTGGAACTCCACTAGAACTCTTTGCCTCATCTATATAGTTAGATGTTTCAAGCAAGTTTTAAGAGGGTCTTTTCACTATTTTGCGATGGAAATACTTAAAATTTCTGATTAAAAAAGTTTTCAGAAAATCAAGTTAACTCCATAAAAGTTACTATATATTTATATGCAATATTGAGTGTAATACTGTCTAAAGGGGAAGGTGACAGTCTACACTAATATGGTCACCACTGTTAAAGTTGTGAAATCTTGTACAAAAGTATGCCTTGTGAGGTATCACTGGAAAAAAAAGTTAGTCCGCTGAATACTATCATCTTGTTATAATATGTATATCAACATTATGTATGGAGTTATGAAATTTTGCTCTGTGTCTAACTCCAACATGTGGGTCTTTAGAAATGCCCCTTTTCTTTAGAAATGCCCCTTTTCTTTAGAAATAACAAAGGAGCTGTAAACAAGGGCCTCTGCACTCGTCCCTGAAAACCCCTCAGATAGCAGGTAGGCAAAGGTGTACGCTAGAATCTGCAATTCAGATGGATGGATGGATGGCAGAGCACATACAGGTCAGGCAGTTCCCTGGAGTAACAGCCAGGATTTTTCCAGCAAAACAGGCCAAAGTATAAAATAAGGGGAACGAAGTCCCTGAGCCATCTCTTTTCTACCCCATCTCTGGACTGTGAATTCTGACCAGGGAAATTTTGAACAAAGTTATTTGGGCAATCCAGAGAGACTTATAGAAACTAGCAGACTTAACATTCCTGCAAACAATTTGAACTATATACTCTAATCCAACTGTAATGTGTTTTACGTGCCTTAACCTTTTAATAACTCATTTCTTTTCCTAGTTAATAGATCTTTAGTTAGTTAGTTTACTAAGTATTGGCTACAGCATCGTTTTTTGTGTAAGGTCCTCAGCATCTATTGACCAGGGTAAGTGACTGGCCCCCTGGGGCTGGAAGAACCTAATGTGTGGTGATTTTTGGTTTTAATCACCTTTCACCACAGAAGTCCAATTTGTCTGGGTGGTAATATAACTGTAAGGCCTAAGGGGACTCCCTGTGCCTCTATATTAAAACTGATACAGTGATCCAGAAGCACACATTTGTTGCTGGATTAAATCTGGATTATAGAATAAACCAGCAATGTGGGAGCGTCTACCCAGTTTTTGTCCATCTGACCTGAAATTGGCTCTCTCAGCTGTGATTGACAACAGGCATGGTGATATTAAGGGTACATTCATAAATGCTGTCTGGTATTTTCTACTGTCAAGAAAGACAGGGTCTTAGGAAATACTTTACGAGGTCCTTAACAGGTTAACATTGTCCTTCTAATTCCATAAATCTCTTATCAGTAGTATTCAAGATCATTTATAAATTTTGAAAAGACAATTATAAGAAGAGTGAGTCAAGTCCATCGGAGTTTTGCAGTAAGGCTCGAATCCATTCATTTTAGTCTGGTATGGCTGGAAAAGTTACTTATTTGGTGTGGCTGTTTTTCTGAGGGGAGATCTTTTGTTTAAGTCTTATAATGCTCATTTTTAGTGGTGCCTAAAAGAGAAGCAAGACGTTCATACTCACGAAAACTTTGTCTCCAACCACATTTTCCATTTGTAGTTGTCTCGTGATCTCCTTGAGAGCTATTTTATCATTTGTCTGTAAGAGTCCTAAAAGAAAGTGGTGATTATACATCAAACACTAAATTATGTCCTCTGCTCTCTACACACCCCAATGGTCACTGGCTGCATAATGGTGTGAAGAGACTTCTTCCGGCAACTTTTTCCCCAAGTGGGACTTTCTATTATTTTTGCAGTAAGACTACCCATACCTCTTGAAATGTTGCTTCAGACAATTTATCTTTCATAACTGAACAATGGATAGCAGGCAAAGATTTTTATGAGAGCAGATATTTTGAAACATCTTTAAAGGCACTACTGATTGAGATTTACAGTAAGTGAAAACCCACTACAACAAGCAAATATATAGTATTTTTAATTTACAAAAAATAAAATATTACTTACCATTTAGATGAACTTGCATGAGGTTCTCTCTCACTTGCTTTGCTTCCATGAGCTCTTTTAAGACATGATTTAATAACTAGAAAAAAATAGCACAATTCACATTAAAATACCTCCAGTACTTTTTTAAAATTGAAAACAGTAAAAAGAAGAAACTGCAAATAAAACAAGAGGATCAAACATCTACTAAAATGGAAGATACTGCTTTATGACTGATCGAATCAAACTTTATTAGTTTGGGTTGAGGATACTCAAAAGAACATGGAGTACTTCCTGTGCTAACTACATTCTTGACACCTAACATTTGCGTAATTAGAAGAAAAACACTTTAAGAAATTTTTTGTTCAGGTTTTTAAAAAATCTGTCTTTCAAATCAGATCAATGAAACCCTTCTACATGGGCTCATCACTCCTTTTATCTTTTAAAACAAAATGCAAAGATCCAGAACTTTGTGGCATGAATGAAACTTCTTGAAGAGCATGCTGCTGGCAGGAAAGATGACCAATACTGTGGTATCTGGCTAAATTCAATATTCTAAAACTTTTGTTATTTCCATGTTTCATGAGTTAAGTGGATTAGTAGTAGTAGTATCAGTTCTTTGTGAGAGAACAGAATATAAAAGTATTACCAATAATTTTCAAGTTACAACATGCAGACTCTTTTGTATAAAAATCGAATAATAGAAAAAAAGCTTTTACAAAAGATTCTAAAATGATAGCTCTAGCATTTTCATTTAGATGATTACAGTAGCACCCAAAGGCCCCAATCAGGTTGGGCCCCGTTGTGCTAGATCAGGGGTGAGCAAATTACGGCCCACGGGCCAGATCCGGCCCATCAGGGCTTTGGATACAGCCCGCAGGATTGCCATCCCCATGGCACCGTGGGCCCCGGGAAGCGGCACCATGTCTCCGCGGCCCCTAGGGGAAGGTGTGGGGGGCAGAGGGCTCTGCACGCTGCTCTTGCCCATGGATACCACCCCCGAATCTCCGATTGGCCAGGAATGGGAAACCACGGTCAATGGGAGCTTGAGGGGAGGTACCCACAGGCAAGTGCAGCGCCAAGCCCTCTGCCCACCTTCCCCCAGGGGCCACGGTGCTGGCTGCTTCCTGGCACAGGGCGGGGAAGGCAGGGAGCCTGCCCTGGCCCTCGTGCGTACTGCTGCCACGCCAGAGCCGCTCCAGGTAAGCGGTGCCAGGCTGGAGCCCACACCCTGAACCTCCCCTGCACCCCAACTCCCTGCACTGAGCCCTCTGCCTACACCCTAACCCTCTGCCCTGAGGCCCCTGCATCCCCTGCCCTGAGCCTCCTCTGCACTCCGCATCCTTCCCTGCACCACTGCCCTGAGCCCCCTCCTGCACTGTGCACTCTCTCCTGCACCCCAACCCTCTTCCTTGAGTCCCCTTGTACACCCTGCACCCCTCCTCTGCCCCAACCCCTTGCCCTGAGCCCCTTCCTGCATACTGCATCCCCTTCCACACCCTGAACTCCCTCCTGCACCCCAACCCCCTGCCCCACATTCATGGCCCTGCATGCAATTTCCCCACCCACATGAGGCTCTCAGGCCAAAAAGTTTCCCCAACCCTGTGCTAGATGCTGTACAAGACACAAAAGAAGTTAAGGTCCTTACCTTGAAGAGTGGAAAACGTTATTAAAAACATCTCACACACACACTTGTTGTATCTTACACACTAAGATGGGAAAGGGTGCACGAAATGAATGGCAGCATGGAATGACAAACCAACAACGTGCATAACTTGACAGTTCCAAAGAACAACTTAAAAAATCACCATTTTAAAGACTTCTGTGCTCTCAATAATTTTCTACCCAGCCCTTGACAAGAACTGACCTTAAACATAAGTATTTTTATATTCTAGTATGAATTTAATATTTATTCATTACTTCTCCTCCCCCATTGCCTGCTCTATCCAATATCATTAGTTCCTTTAAAACATAGATCCAACTTCCTCTCCACTAGTATAGCTCTCCTGAAAACCCACTTCTTCCCTTTCACCTTCAAGAAGCCAACTAAATATACTTACATATTTCATTTGTCTTATGAATTAACTGATCACTTATGTAGCAAAAATGGGTTATATACTGGGAAGAAGGACCATAAGAACACTGAAGTTGGAAACTGTTGTGGTGAGGAAGAGAAGACTTTAGTGTCTTTAATTGTAGAAAGCCCCAAGACACAATGTAGACATTTGTCTGTCACCACCATGATCACTATGGTTACATGTTATATCCCTTTCCTCCATCTCAGTTTATCCTTCACACAGTCTGCTTTGTGGGGTATGATCTCTATTTTAGGGCTGCTCTATGCAGTTTTTGTACTGGCAACATTTAGGTTACTTTCAGTTCTGAAGAGTGAGCCCAATGGTAGTGGAAGAATACTACTATTTAGCACTTCAAAAAGGTTAAGTGCTATAGACAAAACCATCAACATGTTGGTACAAGCACTTTTATATAGCGAAATGTTTGTCAATCTCTCATCACAAAGCCCTGTTAAAAGGGCTTTTTTTTTTTTTTAAGTACTTTAGTTGTTAACCATACCAATTTTTTAATGTTACGATTATGAAAATTCTTCAGCTATTTTATAGTTTACCAGTTTGAGACAAATTTTTATATTACAAATGGTACGTTTTTAGCTAAAAGGTTACAGACAGTTTGTAACAAATATATAATATCACCTTTTAAGCTTTGTTATTCAGTTTGGTAAAACTGTAAATGTATGTACATAGCAACCACATAAGTGTTACTCCACATACCATGTTCATAGGGAGCCTTTAGTCAGAGTGACATGATATACGGTACAGGAGATGCACCTATTAAGTATGTACTCTAATCAAGTCCTATATCCAGAATCACTATAGTCTAGTCTATTATGTCAGCATTTTACAGGTAATGAAAGTTGCTTACACACTTAAATTGGGATCAGGCTCTGTTATGAGCCTAACAGAGGAGCTATAATTAGTGTATTATATGTGTAGGATGACAAATCAACAGTTACTTATGCTAGTTAAAGTAACTATAGTTTTTTGCAATGTTGTAATCAGTTTAGGTGCCACTGCAGGTGAGCATGCACCTCACATGCATGAGGCTGGAGTCTTTTGCATAGCAGTCTGTCGAGGACATCCATGCACCCTGTGCCTTTTTATGCTCCTGTGCAAGGGCATAAAGAATGGAGTGGCTGCAACTCTCCCTTAGATCCCTCAATTCAAAGCACAGGTTAGCTGAGGATTCAAAGCAGGGATGGAGGGCAGGTCATGAGAACCACAGTGACATCATCTCAAAGAACCATGCAGTTCTGTGGGAGTTGAGAGTAATGAGGTCATCCTTTCCCATACAAGGAATGTGTACTTCATAGTGCTTGGTAATTTGTAATGTGAAACTGCAAAGAAGATGAAGTGTTTGCCTTCTTGCCAAAAAGGTCAAGTTTCCTCAGATCCTTGTCCTTGGGCTGATTGTTCTCTTTTGTACTGTTGACCCTGGTGTAGGGTGCACACACACAACTGCTCAACCACCTCTTCTCTGCATGAGGTTGAGGGGGGCAAGGCCAGTGCATGCCAAATATTCCATTGTAGGCTCCATCAAGCCCTTACTGATGGATAGGGCTATTCTTATGGACCGCAGAACTCAAGATGTCAAATAGTTCACAAATATTCTCTTGAATTGAATGGTTTCAATAGCCAAGATATCCACAGTGACTCCTCATTGGGGGGAGGAAGAAGATTCTTGGGGATGGGAGGGAAGCTGGTGTCTCCCCCAGGCTTGTTCTGGTAGCTTGCCCAGCTGCTTTTCTGCTTCTGGCAAAGGGGCCCTATTGATACCAAGGAGAACTGGTAGTCACCTCCTCCTCATGGAGGTGTGTGATGGGGCACAACTCTGGGACCAGTGGGACAGCAATCACCATCAAGGCCAATAGGGTCACAATGGCATATTATACTGGTGTTGGCCAGATTGTGGGTAGCCGATCCACTGCCAGTCTTATAAGAGTACTGGGCACCCTTAGGGTGGTGTTCCATCTCTGTCTCCAGCAGAGTCCCCTCCTAAAAAGAGACTAGAACAGCCTGATGAGGGGCAGAACACCTCTAGGACCAGCAATGCCATCAGGCACAGTTCCTATGAAGATCAGTAGTAATGATGTTAGTGCCAGGAAGAAAAGGGTGGATCCTCAAAAGCGAACCCCTGCATCTGGAGTGGTTCCTCAGTCAGTGCTGGTACCAGAGCCAAAGTCTCTGGCCTTATTGGGTGCTGGTGCTCTGTTACCATCTCTGAAGCTGAATGGCCTTGATGAACTACCCTTGGACTGAGTCCTCCTTTTGAGGTGGATGTTATGTCAAGCACTACTGCAAACGCAGCTCTGCGCACATACCTGATGCAGAGTGTTTTGGGTCACTGTCCTAGAGCCAGAAATAAAGACATCAGCATTGATGTCATTGGTATCAAGAACATATTCGACGGTGCCATGATTCCTTGTGCTGATTCAACTGCTTTCTTTGGTCTCTTCTCCCTGCTGAAACTGAAGGTGTACCTGGTTTTTTCTGGGGCACTATCGGAAAAAAGCCTTCTAGGTTCTAGACAGGATGACATTTCTTCCTCTAGATCTGAGGTTACCTTCAGTGGATTGTTCCAAGAGATGCAATTTGAGCCTTGTGTCCCTTGATTTCCGAGAGCACAAGGAAAAGAAGCATTCACTAGGGATAAAGAGCTTCCCCAAGGCAGAAGAGACACAGATTGTGTTCATCAGGGCATTAGACAGTAACACCGAGCAGGATTTAAACTTTGAAGGCTTAGAGTTTGCCATATTTTAACCATTGTACAACAAGGGTACATACATAGGTCTGCAGAGGGTTTTCCCCCATCATGTCTGGGCTTTTTTGGAATGTCCAACTAAAATGAGGAACTTTATAGAGTAAACTAAGAAGTGATGAGTGTTTTAGATAAATCTGGAGCTTAGACAAAAATCCAAGTGGGTCAGACACAATCCAGGTTCCGTATTCCTACCATAGGTAGTAAGAGGGAATAAGGAGGGAGAGCCAAGGCCACTCTGACTTTATGTCCTTGCACTGGAGCACAAGGTGCATATGCAGCCCCCATGGACACGGATAAGCAAAAGATTCCAGCCTCTCACACGGTGCACATGTGCTTACAGTGGGACACACACTGACAACTCTAAATAGAGCTGCAATGGCTTCAATGGAAACAAGTCTGAGTTACAGGTTTTATACAGACATCAGGGAGCTTCACAGACATTTCTGTGAAGAAAGCACAAGAATGAAAAACAGTTAAAGCAAATTGAAACTTCATAAAGCACAACCTGCTTCCAATGACAAAAATTCCCTTTTTTTGGTAGGAAAAAACCCTCAATCTATAAAGGGAAAAGTCAGTTGAGTAACAGGTCAAACATCAATGCAGCCACTCAAAGCCAGATCAGAGAAACATCACTAATGCAGCAGTAGAAGTTACCTCTGTTCCTCCCTATGATGAATTAAGAGCCTACAGTTTGAGGTAAGAGACGCCTATAATGACTAAGGGTTGATACATTCTGCTAGTGGGACAGTGTAGCATTCAGAGAATTTTAAGATAAGTTTCTGCCAGTCACACTAGGAATATGTTATGCTTTGTCACAGGGTGGATGCACCTTTAAAGGAAAATGGGTCTCAGCCCCAGTTGTGACACCAGTTCACCTTCCCACAGAGTGGAGGGGTCATATGGTTCGATCAGGCCTCTTGGATAAGAAACAAGCCCAGGTGGACAGAAACAGCCACTTCAACAAAGGGAGCATGGAGAAGGCTGCAGAGTAGCAAGGCTCCTGCAGGAGACCAAGATACCAGGGAAGAGCAAAAAAGGGGGTTTGCCTGATGGAAGAGTGGGAGTGGCTGCTTGAAGAACAGGGAAGGACTCCTGCTAGAAAGGGCTGGCAATGGCTGCTGGATAAAGGGCAGATTGGAATGAAGATGCCAGAGTGAGCATGAGCTTTTGTGTTACAGTGATGACTTTACTTTGGGACACTGAGTGTTCTGTACTGTTTGTTATTAAACTAGCCCCAACCAAGAATACCATTAGCCACAAGGAAGCTTTGTGGATTATTTCCAAGACCCCTGAAACTGATGCTTGCAGAACCACCCTATACCACAAGGGGGCAGGCTGGAGGCAGCGTTCCTTGTGAACTGCACATAAAGTCTGACTGAAATATGAAATTCTTGTATTTGAACTACAGACATCTGACTATTATAATTTCCAAAAGACAAAGAAAAATTTAAATAAGGTTTTTCTTTTGAACAGCCTCATGAATAAATCTCCTGAAATGCTCATAAAAATAGGCATTAACAAAACAAGATATCTTTAAAAATAAAATCCCACAAAGACAGGAAGTGACCAACAGCCAAACTCTGCCATGGTGTAACTTCAGGGACAGCAATGGAATTGCACCCATTTACACCAGGGTCCAATTTGACCCTACATCAACTTGTATTAAGAGCTTTTACCATAGTCTTTCCTGATCCACGGGGTCCAATAATGAGTGCAGAGTTACTTTCTCCATGGATAGTAGTTCGTTTCAGTAGCTCCAATAGATGTCTATAATGACAATGACAATAGGTTAAAACTTCAAGAACAGGAGTATTTGCTGTAGCTGTAGAAGAGAATTCAGAGAAGAAAAGGCGGCGGCTAACACAGGATGGCCCGTTAACTGCAATCACAGTAACATCCACTGGGTGCAAAATGTAATACAATCCAAGTAAGAAAGATGATTAGACTCAGATTTTATAAACATTAAAAATGTGTATGTTATAAGAGTATCACTAGTTCTTTACAAGTCTTCTAAATACTATGTTAGGCAGCAGCATGCCATACATGGAAGTCAAATTTCAGAGAAAAACTATTACATTCAGTTCTTAGCTCCTTCCTTCAAATAGGAAAGGAACGAACCTCAATTAGTATTAAGAATATTAAACAGCAACTAACAGGTTGACAAACAAATGGTGTTACAACAACAAAAGGGAGAAGGAGACAAAAATGCTTCAAAACGTGTCAGCTAAGAAACCATTAGGACAGATGTGGAATCACTGACTAAATAATTTTAACCAACTGATTACCCATACTAAGTTTCTGATGCATTCACTGAAAAACTCAGGGTGTTAATGCTAAAGCATAGGTGAACTTTGACAGAACTTAAGTTTACAAAGAAATTACAGAAAACAAAGATGGCTAGAATAGTGTTCAAAGTTTAAGTGAATTGATTTAGCATAGAATGTTAGAATTTAAGTAGAAACAGTAAGTCATTTATCACAAAGTGGTAAACTTATTCTATATTATTCTGGTATGAATATGGAACTATGGATTCTTCGCAAAGGTTTTTATTAATGTGTCACTCAAACTTCACACCAATCTGGAGTTATGGAAACGTTACTTGGAGTTCAGACAAAAATACTTCCCGTTAGAAATTTAAACAATTACTGAACTTCTAAGGCAGAGGTGGCCAACCTGTGGCTCCTGACGTATTACTGTGGCTCTTTGGCAAGGTACATTGGTAAATTCTGGCTCCTTCTCAGGCTCAGGTTGGCCACCCCTGTACTAAGGTGTCAGTTCTAGATGCCTTTCCTTAAGCCAAAGCGATTTCCCTTTTTAGGATATCTTTACTGTACATCAAGATAATGTAAGTGATTCAGTGAAGTGTTACTGTAAAACACTGAAATGGCTTTTTCAGTTCTCTGCCATAAGTGAGGAATGAAAACTGTCCTACTGATTTCCAGTTTATCCATCATGTTGCCTCTCCACAGCGTAACAACATCAACACCATCTTTGTTGCCATGGAGGTCATCACCTGCGATTGGAAATTTTTTCCCACACCCCAAAAACATACGGAAGGGGTCCACACAAGATTTTTTTGTAACAATGAAGATCAGGTTTTATATTCTAGATTTGTTTCCCCAAAAAACTGAATTAATTCAGTGACGAATGTGTGCGTAATATGTTTTATTCATTTTTTTTAAGTAGGTTACAATATGCATTTTACACTAGAACACTAATTTTCTTACATTGACAATGGGGGAAAAAAGAGAAAAGAAAGGGAGTTAATGTTAACAACTGAAACAATCTTCCAGTGAGAGGGAAGAATACACCTGGAAGAAAGGAGAAAAATTTAACTTTTACAGCATCTTGGATGTCTTTCAGCAATGAGTGATCAATATTCAAAATAAATTCTTCATTATCAAAAGAGGAAGACAATAAATGTTAACAACGTAAGAACGGCCATACTGGGTCAGACAAAAGATCCATCTAGCCCACTATCCTGTCTTCTGACAGTGGCCAATGCCAGGTGCCCCAAAGGGAATGAACAGAGCAGGTAATCATCAAGTGATCCACCCCGTCGCCCATTCCCAGCTTCTGGCAAACAAAGGCTACGGACACCATCCCTGCCCATCCTGGCTAATAGCCATTGATAGACCTATCCTCCATGAACTTATCTAGTTCTTTTTTCAACCCTGTTATAGTCTTGGCCTTCACAACATCCTCTGGCAAGGAGTTCCATAGGTTAACTGTGTATTGTGTGAAAAAATACTTCCTTTTGTTTGTTTTAAACCTGCTGCCTATTAATTTCATTTGGTGACTGCTAGCTCTTGTGTTATGAGAAGGAGTAAACACCACTTCCTTATTTACTTTCTCCACACCAGTTATGATTTTATAGACCTCTATCATATCTCCCCTTAGTCATCTCTTTTCCAAACTGAAAAGTCCCACTCTTATTAATCTCTCCTCATATGGAAGCCGTTCCATACTCCTAATCATTTCTGTTGCCCATTTTTTTGAACGTTTTCGAATTCCAATAGATCTTTTTTGAAATGGGGCAACCACATCTGCACACAGTATTCAAGATGTGGGTGTCCCATGGATTTATAAAGGCAATATGATATTTTCTGTTTTATAATCTAGCCCTTTCTTAATGATTCCCAACATTCTGTTCACTTTTTTGACTGCTACTGTACATGGAGTGGATGTTTTCAGAGAGCTATCCACAATGATTCCAAGATCTCTTTCTTGAGTGGTAACAGCTAATTAAACCCCATTATTTTATATGTATAGCTGAGATTATGTTTTCCAATGTGCATTACTTTCCAGTGAATTTCATCTGCCATTTTGCTACCCAGTTTTGAGAGATCCTTTTGTAGCTCTTTGCAGTCTGCCTGGGACTTAAATATCTTCAGTAGTTTTGTATCATCTGCAAATTTTGCTACCTCATTGCTTACCCTTTTCCAGATCATTTATGAATAGGTTGAATAGCAATGGTCCCAGTACAGACCCCTGGGGGACACCACTATTTACCTCTCCATGTTATTTTGTAGAGTCCTAATTTATACTAGCAATGTTTCATTATTAGTTCCTGTAACAGGGTGACTCACTCCTTAAGACTGGAGCTAGCCATCCCTGATTACAGAATAAGCCAGATCTAGGTGAGATCAGGGTGACTGCCCTATAAAGAGCAGCAGGAGGCTGCAATGAAGGGGAGAATGCTCAGGAACTAGACTGCTAGGGGTGTGCAGGTTCTAGCAGAAACTCCTCACAGTCTTCTGACAAAGCAGGAAAGGCTTCAGGTAGGAAGGCCTGGGAGAAGAAGATAAAACCAAGGTCTCTCAACTTTTGGATGAGCTTAAACTAACATTCAAAAATGTAAATAAAAAAACAACCTGAGAAGGGATGGGAATGGACAAAACGTATGAGTTTCTCGAACATACATGAGAAAAATTCAGCCCAGAAGGTGATTTTCTTTTAGAAGTTTAGACACATGAAAAACAGGAATACAACTCTTTTTCTAATAATCTAATTTTAAAACAAAAAGTTTAAATGAGTTTCAAGCTCTACTAAAAGAGTTTTAAGAAGTTGCTTCTTTTAAGTGCATTTTAAAATCACTAAACAGAAAAAAGATCAAAGGCATAACAGGCTCTGTACAAATCAGAATTTTCTATGTTTAAGCTGAGGTCAAAATAGTAAGGAGCTGCTCACAAAGTTATGAAGTTGCTTACTCACTTGTACTGAAGTTGAACCCCAAACAGTTTTCCATTAGGGCACTGGTGACAAAATCTTTCACGTAAAATTCTTTGTACCTATTGAGATAAAGTAAGATTGGCATGACTGTAACATGGTTGACACATATATTAGCACCCTTAGTCAACTTTGCTGGATTAGTGGAAGATTCATTAGTTATTTGTGCTATAGCAACTTGGGCATCATGCAACAAAACCGACAAACTGTAAATGCACACTTTAGCTGTCACTAAGGACACAGAGTGGAAACCAATCATGTTAGACAGACAGTCTTTAGTGACACAGTCAGAGACCAGGAGCAGAGAAGCCAAAAAGATATTCTATCCAAGAGAGAAAAGCAGTGCTATTTCTGCAGGGTGTCTGTCTCTCGTGCCCTGATATTCTGTTGTTGCTGCTCTCCTCACCCAAAAAATACATAATGTAGCACTCCTTGCCACACTGGATTAGACCATTAGACCAGTGGTCCCTCTAATCCTGTATCCTGTCTGACAATACCCTGTACTACAGGAAGGTGCAAGAAAACCCAATGTACACAGTTAAAAAATAATTTGCTTAAAGCTGAAGTTTCTTCCAAGGACCTGAGGAGTGAGGGTTTATACTACCGTATATAACACACTCCTTTTGGTATGTAATGCATTTTAAAAGAACGTTATTCAAATTGAAAGCTGAAGCACTCAAGGTTAGAACTTGACAAATTTATAACTGCCTGTGCAACTTAATTCTGCCTCCTTATTCATCCATTTTGTGCAGATACACTGTGGGGAAAAAATAGCATGAGATCATGTCATTAAAACTATATCATAATGCATACAACACAGTGGGACAGAATTAAGATTGCATGGACAACCTCAAAACTAGTATTTCCTAACTTTTGAGTGCTTAATTTTGCAACCTAACTACACTGAAAGCTTTATTTTTGATGTAATTTCCTAGATTTCTGGGGAGAAAACCTCACACATTTATCATTGGTAGATTTTGAAGCCTCAATCTTCAGCACTGAAGCTGAGCCTTCTACTACTTGAACTACAGGACATGAGCAACCAATAGAAGGCTATTATCCTATGAGAGGGACAGGAACCTGCAATATGGAGATGGTCAGAGACACCTCAACCAGTTCTTCTCTTCCACTTATCCTGACACTACAATGGCTCTGGCAGCTCCTTGGCCTCCCCAGGGCAATGCATGCTGCTGCTTTGGCAGTAGTATGGACCTGACTTTAGAGAGTCCCTGTCTTGCATCATGCCAAAGTTTTTCCTGAAGAACTCAAATGAGAGGGGAAAATGACTTTCCTTTCATCAGAATGTGAGCAGAATTTGACAGACTGAAGAAGAGTTGCTTCTTTAACCAGAGGGTTTACTTCCCTGTGAATTTCAAAGGCCTGTTGCAAAGATTAGAAGGGTTAAAGCGTCTTAAAAAAACACCAAACCCACACATTTTTCCAAGAATCTTTTATAATGGCAAGTGTTATGACAATCTAAATACAAGGGCAACCACCAGCTCGCCCAGTAATATAATGTATAATCCTAGTGTACCTGAGAGTTTCATCCATAACCTAAACCTTTTTAAAAAAATCCTATTAAGCTCTTTGTCATAATTTTATTTTGGAGCAATGAGTTCCACAGACTAATTACACAATATCAACTAGTATTCCCTGTTTAGCAGCGATAAATGTGTTGCCTTTCAATTTAACTGAATGCCCCTTTGAGTCTGTATTCTGAAGGGTAAGTAGAAGCATTTGATAGTGATTTACCTTCTTTAAAATAATAGTTGTGTCTCTATCATATCCCTTTATCCTTCTTTATAAACTGAGCATCTCAAGTATTTTCACTATCCCTTCACATGAAAACATTTTCAGGTCTTCTTTTATCCCTCTTCTCTTACTGAATCCTCCTTTATTTCTACTTACTCTTTTGAGATTGTGTCCAGAACTAAATCCATTACTCCTAGTGAGGGAGTACCAGAGATATACAAAAAAACCCAACAACTTCGCCCATGTAGCTCATCTTCAATTTTACTCCCTGACAGTCTGGCATATACCCACCAATTGTTCTTCCTGTCCTTAGTACAAATTAGAAAGATTCTATATTTCTCCCCACCCCACTTTTCATGTCTGTTAATATGAACATTTGCTATGAATCTTAGGGCTAGTCTACACTTACCAGCTCTGTCGGACACGTTGGATCGATCTTCTGGGTTTGATTTATCGCGTCTTGTCTAGACGCGATAAATCGAACCAGGAAGTGCTCCCCCGTCGACGCTGGTAATCCTGCTCCACGAACGGAGCAGGCAGAGTCGATGGGGGAGCCTGCGCGCCGTGGTGTGGACCAGAGGTGAGTACTTTGAAGTTCGAAATAAGATACTTCGACTACAGCTACGTTATTTACGTAGCTGAAGTTGCGTATCTTACTTCGAACTTCGGGGCTAGTGTAGACCAGCCCTAAGCCTCAAAATAATTTCAACCTCACCCAGAGAGCCACCATTTGTTTACAAGTTCCTCAGAGAAGCTTAAAATCATTTTAACAGATTTCTCTATTAGACAAACTGATTATTTTCCTGTTTTGAATTAACATAGCTATCTACGCAAGTCAAGAGTTGTGAGACAGTGCTTTAAAACAAAAATCTGTGAGAGTTAGCAAGGTCTGCAGAGTTCTTAGTATTAGCTAGCGCAGCAGCATAAGCATTTTAAATATAGTGGCCCTTCTGATAATGAAGTGTGAAAGCTGGAATATAGATGTATACCTGAGTGACCTAATTTTATTTTAAAATAGGTCAACAGCAGGATTGCAAGTACAATCAATGGCAAAACTCAGTTTTAATTGTAGTCTCATTAAGTTCTGGCAACGTGTTCATAGTGTTAAAAAAAAAAAAGGTCACCCATCTACCATGGACGACAGCATATCTATAGCTGAAGAGAAACAGAGGCAGCAATACCAGAAATGTAAGAAACTTACTACAACCACTGAATGATTAATACACTACAAGTATGTTGGAGAATATCTAGACAGTCAATTTGAGGAGTTGAAGGGCACAGGTGTGCAGCTGCAGCATCTTCAGAGAGCTGCTGTCCTACCTCACCTGGCCCCTGCAGTGAAGGAGGAATTCACCTGGGCTGTGTTTCACACTGCACATAGGAAAAGGATAGGATCAGTCAATAACTTCAAACATGTGAATTTGAAGACAGGCCAGGATTTGCTATTTACTTACCTTGAATGCTTACTTTTATGAAAAGTGATAGACTTGTCAGTGAGCTAATTGTAGACTGCCTTCAAAATGTGACGGACAAAGTACAGAATTGTCCCTAAGCATATTTTTATTATAAAGGATTAAAAATAATTAGACCAGTGGTTTGAATACCTATATCTAATTGAGTGACTCATCAAGTGGCAACCTGATGCAGGTACATAACTGATGATGCATGGACATGTACAGAAACACCAGTCATCAAAAGGGATCAAACTTAGGGAATTCAGGACCAGATAATGCTTGACAAGAGGACTCGCTTTAGTTGTTTTATAGGGGGAAGGGTAGAAATTCACTGCAGCTAGACACTTGAAGAGGTCAGTGTCACCTACCCTACGCCAATGAATTAGAGTCTCAAAGAAGGAAGATAGAAAAATGTTACCCACCTGTGAGATGCATTCTCCATTTACAGAGCTCGTCTCCTTAGACTTACGTTTACTCATTGCAGTAATTCACATCTTAAATTAAAAAAAGTGATTATTTTCTCTAAGTTTTGCTTTTTGTTCAACTGTATGCTTGTCAAAAAACAGCAATTTGAGTTGAGCAATTAATACTGCATTTAATGTAACACCAAATCAATATCAATGGCAACGTTTACACATTCATAAACAATTGAATTTTTTGAGTAGTCAAATTTTTCATACATGATAAACAGGCAGTCTAAGAACATTTTTGGTTACATCACATTACTGGTAAACAACTAATAATATTGAAAGAAAGTCTTGCACCATGCCAGCTTAGATGAAGGCTTTGTCTACAAACACACACACACAAGTTGTATTGATATAACTGTATTAACATGGTTATACCAATACAACCCCCAAGTACAGACAGTTATACCAGCATAAAGGTGTTTTACATTGGTATAGTTTATTCCCCTTTATATATAGAATAAGTGATACCACTATAAAGAATCTTTGTACGGATATAGTTGTCCACCCTAGGACACTGTACTAGCATAACTACATCTGCTTAAAAAGAAGGTCAAGATTTCAGCCCAAATCTTATTCGGTATCAGACTATAAAGGTAACATAAGTCCTACTGACTTGCCAATTATTCATGTTTACTGCACTTGAATTTTTGTTAATTTGCTCCCCAAATGGCTGTAGTGATCGTAAAGCCACAATTTATTTTATATTTTAATCTAGTAACTTTTCATGAGGGCACAGGCAGCCCATAAAGTAAACTTGTGTACGTATTTTATGTTAGGTGCTTCCAGTACAGCAGGGAGGTGTGGGGGGCTCAGTGGGGTGCCCAGATGCTACGGGAGTGGGGCTCAGTGGCATGGGGATCCAGGTGCAGCTGGTTGGGGCTCGGTGGGATGGGGAACTGGGTGTGGGTGGATCGTCGGGGTGGTCCAGGTGTAGAGGGAGTAGGGGTTTTGAGTGTGGATGGGGGGGGTGAGGCTTGGAAGGAGGGTCTGGGTATGAGGGGGTCTGAATGCATGGGGGTTGGGCAGATGGGGGAGCAGTTCCCTGAACAGGGATCCCTACCCCTGCACCTGAGGAGCAATGGGGGCAGGGGAGTTTGCAGAGCTTCCTGTCAGGGAAGAAATCTGGGGGTGGGTCTGACCCAGCCCTGGATGCCATGCATAAATTCTGCACATTACTCTTCCAGGAGTAATGCTCATATGCCTTACTGACATTTCTCTGAAGCTACTATAATGTTCTAGAGAACTTCAGCTTTCACTAAAAAAAGAGTCTAACTGTTATGGTTGCATAGAATGTCTCAAAATTTGAGCCAAGAAACCAGCAAAGATGCCTATGGGTATTTCTTCAGTGGACAGCTAACCCTGGGTTTTAGCCCTGCCATCCTTGCCATCCACCCAGAAAACCATCTGATCAGGCTTTGGAGGTGATATAAGCCTGGGCTAGCTTACATGGCTGGGTGCTGAGGTCAGTATCCCAGGTTTGGCCAAAACATGCCCACTTTGCAGTGATGAAGCAGGTAAAAATCAAAGTCACTCTGCTGATAGTCCTCCCATGCACATCCCACAGTTCCTCATGAGGGACAGGCAAGTTGCACAATTGACAAGGAAAGAATCCTAGAGCATCTTAGCACAAAGAAACATGGGGTATGATCCCAGATATACACTGACAAGTGCAGCAGCAATGAGGACATAATATTGCATGTAGTGATTTGCTATGGGGATGCTCACAAATGGACTAGTCTAATCCTCATACCAATCACCCAGGTTAACAGTGCAGTGAAGAGTGACTCAAACAGCAGTAGCTCCAAAATATTCAACCTGCCCTAACCTCTTCCCTTCATTAAGGTGTTACAATTTCATTTGTCATAAGAAAGGAGAGGGAGTTTTACAGAGATGTAGTGACGCATTTTGGTGCCATAAGTGGTTGGCATTTCAGAGAGGACCCTCACTTACTTTTTTAATTCAATCAAATAACCAAATCCAATCAAAGAAAGTTTAATTGAGTCCATCAGCATAGTTAAAGGCCACATCTACACTAGCAAGTTTACAGCAGTGATGCTGCAAGATCGCTCCTGTAGCCGCTCTATGCTGGGGGTGGGGAGCTCTCCACTCGACATAATAAAACCACCTCCACAAGTGGCAGTAGCTATGTCAGAGGGAGAAGCTCTCCCACCAACAGTTCTGTACACTCTAGTATTTCTGTTGGTGTAAATTATGTCCCGGGGGGGGGGGGGGGGGAGGAGACAGTGTTTTTCCACACCCCAAGCAACATAAATTAGACCGACAAAAGTGCTAGTGTAGGCAAAGCATAAGACTAGCTAGTGGTAGCATAGGCAGGGCCGACAACCCATCAAAGGGGAGCCTAGCTCAAAGAGTCCAGTAGAGCTCTCACATGATGTGTGATCCAGTGATTGTGGCTTCTTATACTGGTGATTCACATGGGTGAAGTTTGGAAAAGTACCCCCACCTTTTTACACCCAAAATCTGCCCCTGTTGATAACATTAACTCACACAAACATATGTGATCCAATTTTTAAGGGGAGTTATCTTTGTTCAAGATAAGGCAGTTATAACCAACCTTGGTAAATAAAACTAGCCACTTCAATATTTCACAAATTTAACTTCAGATACTGTAATCCCTTCATTTGTAAAATTACAAGAGTTTTTTCCATCTTCAGTACCTAAGAAACAAATCTAGTTGTAATGCTGAAGAGTTTGGCGTGACACAGCAAAAAGTAGAAATACAGCAAAGTCTGAAACACTTAAGGAGCAACTATATTCCTCACAAGAATTAAAAAAGTGGCGCTGACCAGCACAAGTGAATGCCCAGGAGCAGAACTAAACTACATGAAGTCGGAGTTAAAGTCTGATCTTTCTTCCAGAGAATTCCCCAATGCATCCCTCTGCAACACAGAAGGCGTCAGCATCTGTAAGCATGGAACAGGGGCGTTTCAATGGAAAGCGCTCTGGAAGCGGGGACACACCAGACACTAACGCGGCTCTGCTGGGAGGTCACTGGGGATGAACTCCGGCGACGCAGAGGGTTTTTTCCAGCATGCCAGAGCAGGTAACCCTAGGGTGAACAGATTCAGGAACCTAAAAATCGGGACCGGGAGGGGGCGGGGGGGAGGAGAGAAGAACCCCTCCCGCCGGACTTGTTGAGCAAAAAAACCAAAAAACGGAAGAAGCCCGATATCGGGACAAAAGGCGTCCGGACCAGGCGTCGGTCGGGACGCGGGACAAAAGACGAAAAATCGGGACGGTCTACGTCTGGTCGCCCTAGGCAACCCGGAGTTGCTCCCAAGACCAGCACGGCCACCCGGATCAGCGCCGGGCTCACTGGGCAGGAAGCGTTTGCGGTCAAGGCCGAGAAGACTCGGTCTGTGCCTTTCAGCGCTGCCGGCAGGAGCCCCGCGATGCTGCTCCTCAGACCTCAACGCCGAGTCTCCACGAGCATCACCCCCCGCCTCGCGCTGCCGAAGGGCCCCCAGCCTCCTGGGGCAGGGCACCGGCAAGCGGCTCTCCCGCCTTATGACACCTGGCCCCCACGAACTGGGGACGGGACACAGCCACCCCCTGGGGCCCGCGAACACAGCGCGGCTGGGGGGAGCCTGCCCCACGGGACCCCGCCGCCCTCCGCCCGCACCAGGTCAGGGCTCTCCCCGGCCAGGTCATGTCACTTCCCCCCATGGCCGCCCCCATCCCCGTAGCCCCGGAACCCTTACCGAGGTCGGCTCCGCTCGCCGCTGGCTCCCTCCCGCCTCCGCGCGTGGTTCGGACTCCAGCGGAGTAACCTCCCTCCCGTCCGCCCGCTAGTGCCTCAGAACCTTCCCGGCACCCCCCGCGCACACCGCTCCTCGTCACGTGGCGATGACGGCACCGCCCCCTCCTCCCTTCCCCCGCCCGCTCTTGACTCGCCTCAACTCTGCCCCTTTCACACCCACTCACTCACTTCCGCTCCACTTCCCGCCCCCTCCCGCCACTTCCTTTCCCTCGACGGCATCTCCTTCCGGGTTCGCCAGCCGCGCGGTGCATTGTGGAGAGCAACCTCTTTCCCTCCCCCCCTTCAACCCACCGAGCCCCCTCGGGGCGCATGCGCAGTAGCAGCCTCCCATCTTTCTCCCAGGCAGAGCCAGAGCCTCAGCAGCAGCAGTAGCAGCAGCTGATGATGAAGAGAGAGGGGGAGACTGGGGGACCTTTTATTTATATTGTTAAAGGGACAGAGCACTAATTCCATCTTGAATTGGTGTGTGTGGAGGGGGAGGGGGTTGGTGTGAGGAGCCTGAGTTTCTCCCCCCAGCCTAGCCCAGCTAGAGGATCCCAGGGAGACACCGGGAGAGAAGGAGAGTTTCTTCCCCCCCTTGGCCGTCAGAGGAGAGAGAAAGAGACCAAAAGCCTCTTAGCAACACAGCCCCTTCTCCTCTCTCTGCTGCTGCTTGGCCCTGGCTGGAGACACCTCACCACACACACACACACAGAGGAGCAGCAGCCAGTTCACCAGCTCCCCCACCCCCTGCTCTCCCCTCCTCCCCCTTTATTACCCTTTGTGTGTGTCTCTTTCTCCACTGCTCCAGGGAAGGAAATAAAAGTGGGGTGCAGCCAAGGTAAGTGTGTTTGTATGTGGGGAAGCAATACCTCCTCCCAGCTCTGCCTCTCACTCTAGGGCAGGCAGATTTGGGGGCTGGGGGTTGGGAAGGTGTTTGTTTTCTGGATCCATCTTTTAGCTTTGATGATAGTTTGATTGTTTACTGGTTTGACAAAGTGGCTTCTTTTTCCTGCTCCAAATGAAACACTTCAGTTTTGTGTCTTACTTCCTGCCCTTCTTTGGGAAGAAGATAATATAGTGTTCATATCTGTCACTTTTTACTCACTCTTTGAGGAAGTGGAAACCTTTCTCCATGTCCTGCCTCAGTTTTATTTATTTTTCAGTGTATGAGGAAATGTCATGGAGTAGATGATGATCAAGCGTTTGCTAGTGGTACTCTCAAGTGTGTTCCAATATCCCCCTCTTTTTAGAGTTGCTTCTGGTTTGGGGATTTGCTGTTTCTAAGAGCAGTATTTGCCTTTTGGTTTTCATTGGTAGTTGTCTTTTTAGTAAATAGTTTTTCTGTGTAGAGAGGTAGGTGAAGTATTCAAAGGTGTTTTGGCCAAGGTTTGTTATATTTATGATTTCTTTCAGAAGTGCTTGCACTTCCTATGTCAGAATAGGAAATTTAAAAGACAAAAAGAATAGTATGGAGCTGGAAATCCTTTGGAATTTATCATCTGTCTTTGTTTTATGTAGTTGCATGTTGCCATTGTTGATAATCTGCATAACTAAACTTAGTTACATAATCATTAAGGCCCCGATCCTACAAAGATTTATGCACTTGCTTAACTTTAAGCATCTGAGTAGTCCCAATATGGCCCTATTCTAATATGTACATATTAGCAAGATCAGGGTCTATGCAATAAATCATCTCAATACTTAGTTACAATAAACAGTTAGCTCTTTTTAAAAATTTTATGTTAATTTTTTCATGGTTTTCTGATAGGAAGGCCAAACCTTTCCAGCAGTATTTGTGCTGCACTAAATAGATGTCTGGCTTAGGTACAACTTTCAGTTTTAACTAGCCAGTTTCTTTATTAATGTAAGATTCACATGTCAAAAAAATCTGCGTTTTGTATAATTTAGGTTGACAATAAAACTTCTGAATATATTTTCAGGAGAACATCAGAAAAGTCCTTTGAGTCATAAGAATCCATAAGAAAGAGTTTACGAGTTAATGATAAATTGGTTTTATATTTCAATGTCATCTCTTTTACAAGAAGGACACTTGTTTTAAAAAACACTGTTGTCTGCGAATAATTTGTGTTTTTTCATGTAACTGTCTTTACTAAATTATTTAATTTAGTAAATAATGCAAAGTATTTCTGAACTGTGAGGTAGGCCAGGGATTGTGCATTTCAGTGGGACATCTTGGCAAAATGGGATTCAGCTTGATATATGCATCTTTATCCAGTATTTGAAGAGAAATACATGAAAAAGCCTTAATTGTAAATGCTTTAGTATCTCTGATCTCATAATTTGCATAATCAAAAATATTTTGTGTAAAGCAGCAATTTCATGATCAAGTTGGCAATATGAAAACAGCAATTTGTTCAGGTTGGAAAGGGTTAGAGAAAAATAAATTTAGAAGGATACTTGACAAATATTGTGAGAAGAGATTGGAGTAGCAACTGTTACTATAGTTCTGTAGAATTGTCTTCCTTTTCGTTTTCTATTTAGTTTGTGAAGACAAAACAACTTGCTATATTCAGAATTATTTAAAAAACCAAATTTGTAAGTAATATTTCTTTTAAAGATCAGCAAATATGTATAGGAGCTCATTCTTGAAAACTGTGGTTGTCTATTTTACTACAAGCAACACTGGAAACACAACTAAAAGCTTATTCAGGAATAACATTTTTTTTCATGTTTCATACCAATCTGCTATCATGTAAATAGTTCTATTCTTACCTGAGTTACTGTTAATGTGTTTCATCTGCACGTAGAAACCTGTACTATGTTCAAGATTATACCCCCAATATCAGTGTTATTTCAAGTCCATCTGCAATTTGTTGTGCAAACACAGATATTCAGAAGGAGAATTTGTCATTTATGACATAGGGCAACACTTTCTTTACTGGTTTAATGTTAAAAAAACATGTAAATTACCATTTTTAAACTGGTTGCTCAATAAAAAATTGAGTAAAATTTCTTAAATCCCAGTTTTGATTTGTTAACCCAATATCTTGACAGATTCTTCTCTGTAGAGAGGAACTGTGTTTGAAACCTTAGCTTTCTTAGACCCTGATCCTACAATCAGGTCTGTGCTGGCAGATCATCACTGATTTCACTGAGGCTTATCTTGTGGAATATAGGTCCAAGGCCTTAGATAATAATCCATTCAGAGAAGGGACAGTCTATTTCTGTGGCCTATAGTGCACTGTACTGCAAGAAGGCCTTAATTCTAATAGGGGTTCTCGGGATGCTGCCATAATATGAAATATTTAATAATTTTCTCAGAACTGCGTCTATCAACTAGAATTATGGGAAACTCTTAGGAGCCAACAATTATTACTAAGTAGCAAATGTTTTGTTCTTTTTTTAAGTCTTTGTGCTAGTATTAGAGATATACAAATTACAGATTAGTATATTTGTATATCCAACATTAGTAATTATTTTTTATGTCTTTTATTCATTTTCTTTATCAAAAACGTGTGTCTGGAGAGTAAATTTTGAATTTATAAGGACTCTACAATAACTATATATAGGCTATACTAGATTAACAACAAAGAAAACATTTAAAGATCTTGTTCAGACCAGACATGTACCTCAGTATTTTTAAATTCAAAATTGTCCGTCTTTTCTTGCTTATCCAGTACTAAGTTGGTGATCAGTTTATTGGTTTGCTAGTTATTTTAGGTAAACATGCTGATCTTTATTTTAATCAGGTATAAATGTTTTTGTAAAGCAGTGTTGTTGTTTCCCTTAAACAAAACTTGTTACCTTTCTGGAGTCCTGACCCTTGCTCTCTTCATTAGGAGTTTAGTGTTCTCTGCATCTCTTATGAAAAACTGAGCCTTTGTAGGATCATTAACAACTTTACTAACAAAAAACTGTCTGTCTTGTTTTTCACTCAGGCTTTTTGTTACTAATCTGTCAATAGACTGTTTCACTATATTCTTCACGGTGATTTTATGCAAGGGAGATCAGCGTTCAGGAACTAGTTGCTTGAACACAGCTAGTAACTAGAATGTTAGCTTGTGCATCAGCATTGAGTCCTTGACCTCAGTCCTGCAAGCTACTCTTTGGTGGTAGACCCTTGTGGAGTTCCATTGACTTCAGTGGGGCTTCATGCAGTGTAAGAGCCCACAAGTGCAGTTCTCAGAATAGGGACCTTAGTTATAAATGGTCTAGGGTAAAATTTTCAAAAATGCCTACATCTCTTTTTCAGAGTGACTTAGACACTTAGAGGCCAAAATCTCACTGACTTTCAATGAGACTTAGGAGATAAGAGCTTAAATCACTTTGAAATTGATACTTGGGCCATTAGTCACAGAGGCTTTTGAAAATACATTGATTTCAATGGAACCAAAATCAGGGAATGCGAGTTTTGACAGTCACTTCAACAGGAGCAAGACACGGCTCAT
The DNA here is from genome assembly GCA_037349315.1 of Chelydra serpentina. Classification (NCBI taxonomy): domain Eukaryota; kingdom Metazoa; phylum Chordata; order Testudines; family Chelydridae; genus Chelydra; species Chelydra serpentina. Next base: position 22,005,052 of record JBAIAC010000019.1, read on the forward strand.
AATATAGAGCCTTCTTTACTTTTCATTTGTTAGTGTCTGTAAGTATTTTTTTTTCAAACTGTTACCTGGAGTAATATTACTCATACAGCTGCCAATAAGGTTAATTTAGCTTGTATAAGAACCAAAATACACATTAGTTATTAAAAAGAACATGGAATGAAATTTTACAAAAAGGTTGGCGATTCAGATAAGATTACTCCTGTAATACTTAAGGGGTTTCAGTGTTTAAGTACAGTTAACGCAAATAAGTTGTGCTAATATTTTAACTAACTTTAGCAATTTTGATCCCAAATCATTCTTTGATTGTTAATTACATTGATATAGTATCTATTTTTAGATTAACCACCTAAAAGGGCCTGAACCTCCCTCTTACTATACTCATGAATTCATTAGCTTCTTTGCTAAGGCTGCCTAAACAGAGTGAAGTTGTGTGTGTGTGTGTGTGTGTGTGTGTGTGTGTGTGTGTGCATATGCATTTGTGTGTATATAAACATTTCTTAAATTATTCTTAATCTAATATCTGGTTACGCTGGCTGAAGTTTTTTTTTTTTTAAAAAAGGAAACTGTATGGCTCGGGGAGTTGGTAATGCAGTACAGAGTCTTTCACATCTAGATTGTTGACTTTAATCCAGCAACAGGAACCAAAGTCACTACCATGTGATAACTAGTCATTGACCTTTCTGAAATGTGTTGACCATCTCAGTTCAGCTCCTAGATGACAGGTGTCCATATCACAAAAATCTGCATTATTTCCTGTTTTTCTCAATTGAGTGACTAAGGAATAAATTGTGGGAGGTAGCGTGAATACCCCTCTCATCACTAGGGGTGGTTCATCTGAAACAGGATTGAGGCACATTGTCACAGCAGTTCAGAGAAGCTCTTGAATTGCTGGCACTACTTCAATTTTCTGGAGAGAAAGAGGATTCAACCCTGTCAAGTTGGCACTCTTTTTATGAACACTAATGTCTTTAAAAACTGAACAGGTGAGATTTTTGAAAATTCTTTTAGAAGTTTGTATTAATTTCCATTAGAACAGAAAATAAAGGATTTCATTCATTTCTCTGGGATTAAGATGTGGAATGTACTGTGATCATTTTTCTATAGCTTAGTTAATTTTCCTCTACAAAGATGATTTAAACATAACTGTGTACAGTAAGTTTAAAAACAATTATTAGTTAACACAATTGCTGGTAACTAAACCCTACAGAGCTGATTATTCATTTTACAGGAGACCCCCGGTAGAACGCACGTCAACATAGCACGAATTTGGAATTAGCACGGGCGCGACCATGGATCCCAAAATAAATTATTTAAATTGGAACCATGGTAATGCCCCCCCCCCGCTATAACGTGATCCCCATGTTAACATGGTAACACGCATGGCTCCCAAACCCCACGTTCTAGCGAGAGTGCGGTGTATTTGTTTTATTCCAGAGTGGGAGGAGAGTCGAGTCCAGTATTTTTAAAGGTTAAAATTCTCAGGTTTTCAGACAAGTGTAGATTTTCATCACCCTAAGCATTTAAATCAGAAGTTGCTTTTGTGACTTATCAAATAACTTTACAATTATTTGAAATGAAAATTGAAGCTCCAGTTTTAGGGTCTTTCAGTCATTGCACAACTAGCCTGGCTACTCTAAGGGCTGGTCTACACTAAACCCCCCTGTCGAACTAAGATACGCAACTTCAGCTACGTTAATAACGTAGCTGAAGTCGAAGTCTCTTAGTTCGAACTTACCTGTGGTCTACACACGGCGCGCAGGCTCCCCCGTCGACTCCGCCTGCTCCGTTCGTGGAGCAGAATTACCAGCGTCGACGGGGGAGCACTTCCTGGTTCGATTTATCGCGTCTAGACAAGACGCGATAAATCGAACCCAGAAGATCAATTGGACTCCTCCGACGCGGCGGGTGAGTATAGACATACCCTAAGAGTGAAGAAAAATTCCCAAGTGGGGGAACCAGAACATTTGTCAACTGTTTGCACAACAAATCCTTCTGGATCAAATGGTGATATTCTCAACATTTAGATAAAGAGAAGCTTGCAATAATGTTGCCACACATGTTGCTGCCAAAGGAAACAAATGTGAGGATAGCTACGAGAAAAATAGAACTGATCAGTATAATAGAATTTAAACATAAATCTATATAATAAATGTGATTAGTTTTACTATCTTCATTTATAATACTTCCATTTTTCATAGGTTTCAGTGAAATTTTAATTTGCCAATGTTTTAATTATTTAAAGCTATTTTAAGCTACTGTGGAGTATTAACAATTTTTGTATTTTGTTTTCCTTTAAACGAAGTGTGTATGCATGTGTACAGTTCCTGATTCTACAAGGATTTAGACATATGCCTAATTTTACAAATCCCACTGAATGGCACGTGTTTGTCTTCATGGGATTGTGGCCATACTAGGAGCCAGCTACATCAAACAACTGATGTGTTTCAGCCCTTTGTTACATATTCTTACTACCAAGAATGTGATTGAGATTAACATACGTTTAACCGTTTTAAATGATCTAAGGTTCTCATCCTGCAGAGCCTTATGGATGTACTCTATTTTATTGACTTGAGTTAGATTTCTTATCTGTGTGAAGTTAAGCCTGCAAGTAAATCTTTGCAGGATCAGGACCTAAAATCTCTATTTGTCTTAATAGAAGGGAAGAATTTTTTTATGTATCTAGTGCTTTTATTAAGATAACATCATGTTATAAAAAGTAAATGAGCAGAGTCATCCATGACGAAGATTATAAAGTTTTCAGATTTTTGTGACAAACTTTGGATTTTGTCAGTATAGAATTTCCTGTTTGGGTGTCTCTGAGTTTCACTATGGCATGGGAAGGTTGTTTCATGGGATAAAACATGAGTTTTGTTTGACAGTGAAGATCTGAAAAAAATGGAAATGTTGATTTAAATTGAAATCAATGATGACATAATTAAATTATGTTGTACTTGACTCAGCACTATTCAAAATAATAAATTATTTCAAAACTAGGCTATGTTAATATTTCAAAGTTTAATAAAGCATTCCATTTTGAAGTACAGAACAAAGCATTTGAAAAATGTTCTGTTTTGCAGTGCTCTTTTGAAAAGTTTTATTTAATTTTCGAAGGATTAGATCAAGTTTCTCCAGGATAGCCCTTATTGGAAAACTTTAAAATAATTTTTCTCAGAAAATGATGTAACATCAAACTCCAGTTTAGAACTGTCTTAGTAAAGGTTAGAATTATTGAAAAAAAACAAAAAACCCCACACTATTTCAAAATATTTCCTCCTTTTAACATTTTGTCTCACACAGTTCTTGATGAAGGGTTTCTTGGCCATTTTAGAAGCTGTAATCTAGTTAAAAGGTTTGTTTATACGTCCCATCTCTGTTCTGCTGATGGTATTAGAATGCAGGCCAGAGCCAGACATCTAGCTGTTTATAACATTCAAACTTCAATTAAAGCTACAGTGTTCAGTTTACTAAATATCAATATGTTCATGCCAGCTTCAAATAATTACCAGAAATTATGAAAGTAGTATCATAGCCTATGGTTCCTCTTCTCCTCCAATACACTGCTCTTAAACTCTATATTTTTATTTGTATTTCATACATAGAAGGTCTACATAAATTTATTGGGATTTTAAATTTTGGTTTACACTTGGGTGTGATGGTGGTATTGAAAAAATAATTGTTGTTATGGGTCAAGTTCTTTCTGGGGACAAATTTCCACTGACTTGAGTAGAAGTTTTGCCTAAGTTAGGATTGCAGAGTATTTGTTTTTAGCAGATGTCAAAATACATTTAACTTAGTCAGCACATAGGCTATGGTCCAAATATAAACTGGCTTTAACTGTTCTCTGATAAGATGATTTAGATCTTCAGAACTATGAAGTCCCCCCTTCTCAATTCAGCATGAGCATATACTGTAGTTCTATTTTTAATAGAGGAGAATTTAACAATTTACAATTAGTTTGTTACAATCTTTTTTTTAAGTTTATGAATTAATCATATAGATTTAATTTAATATATTGTATTCCAATTTGATAATGCTGTTAGTGGGTTATGTTGTTTTTAAATGTTAAATTGTTGGAATATTTTTAAAATCACTTGCAGAGTGGTTCATTCTTAAACTTGCCTATAATTCTGTGCAGGATGTACTGGCTAATCTGCAGAGGCACTATTTATTGTGTTTTTGTCTGTCAGTTGGTATACTTATAGCATCTCTGTTATGGCACGTTTAAAGAAACCGTTCATTATAATATCTTGGATATGTAGAATTGCTATTACTGCATTTCTATAGAATATACTTTTATACTGTTGACATTATTTATATGGCATCTTCATTTGAACATTGTACTTGATATTGTGTACTAAAGAAATGTAAAAGGCCTGATCTGCTCTCATTGAAGTTGGTGGTTAAATATTCATTAACTTAAATGGGAGATTGATCAGGTCCGAAATCTGAATTTTGCATGACTTCTGACTTTGAGAAGATATTGTAAAATAAACTGTTCTAACCGTGAAAAGATTCAAAGAGTAGGTAAGCAGACATTCCATTTATATTAAATAGCAACTACTTAATCAATTTATAATCCATTTAGGAAAATATTCACACTTTGAATACTTAGCTTTGCACCTGTACATAAAATAACATCTCTGTTGCTCATACTGTCGTGCTTTTTTTGACACCGCACTGTTCTGTAGCTAAGACTGAAAAGTTATTGATCAGTCTTTACCATTTGTTGTCATTACAAATATGTATTTGAATTAAATATTCTACTAAGAAACTGTACACACAAGTTAATATAATTAATCAACATGCTCTAAGCAGTAAAGAATATAAAGGAAATTAAAGCAAAAAATTATTGTAAATCTGGCGTTTAAAAAGTAATTTGTAAGCATTTGTATCCCAGTAAAGTGATGATAGTACACAGGAGCTACCTGTTTTTCATAAATAACTTTTAATTATCAGGATGAATAATATAATAAATATTCTACACCAAGAAAATAAATCTGTAAACAACCAATAATGTATTATTTACACCTCTGTTTCACTTAGTTTGAAAATTATGAGTATTATTGATATTTGAAGCTATTTCCTACTGGATCAGCATTGGCAAAATGTATGTTTTCTTGTTTTGTTTGTTTTTCAAACCTTGGAACAAAAGTTCAGGTTCAGCAAAATGATCCTGAAATACATTTGTTCTTTGGAGAATTTTAATTAATATGACATGCCTACTTTACTATTTTCTGTTGAAACTAGTAAAATATAAATAAGAATTTGAGTGGTAATTTACAGCTTTTGCTGTTTATGGTAAACCAGTATAATAATTTATAAACACTGGATTTTCTTATTTATAGTATCTATATTTACAGAGTGATTTTTGTTTTTCTATTCGAAGAAGAGAAATTTGAAAAAGATTTCACTAACTTCTTAACTATCACTGTTTTGGTTGAAATAATCAAAGTTTAGATGTAAAGGACATGAATGCAAAGTCATTAATTTCTCTCCAGTGACAATCATGTAAGATGATGAATCCTTTTGATGAGTCTGCACCTTGAACTGCAAAAGTCTTAAGGAAGGGCACTTCAATTTGTCATTAATTTGGAATATATTCCTCTTACTTGAGAGGAAATTATGTTTAAGGCCTCAGTGCCGAACCCTAATGACAATGGGATTCCATCTGGAATAGGGGTCCTAGCCAGTAAATCATAATGCAGGATAAGGGCCTCAACCAGTATATCATGCAAGTTTTCTGCAAGGAATTGCCATGCTAGGACAGACCCACTGTCCATCTAGTCCAATATGCTGTCTCTGACAGTGGGCAGATTCAGAGGTAAACAAATTCCAACAATAATTGGTTGTAGAGCAGTTTGACCATAGAGAGAGTTTCTATCTAATCTCTGTTATTAGAGGTTGGCCTATGCCCTGTAGCATTAATGTTTATATCCCTTCTAACCCTCTTGGGGGTTTTTATTATTATTATTAGCTTTTGTTTTTTGATCAGTCTCTTAACTCTGAATGTTTGTATTTATCCATATAAATGTCCAGTCCTCTTTTTGCCCTGCTAAGATCTTTATCTTAGGTACTTGTATGTTCCCCATTATTGTGATATCTGAGCAACAAACTTTAACTGGCCAAGTGAAACGAGGTCTAATACTCAAGTCGATGGCATTTGTTTGCCTTAACATGGTAACTTTTGAGCTCTGCCTCCATCCATTCCAAAATTTCATGGCATCTTCTAGACATCAGTGGGCACAATCCAACTGATTTTGTTGCAAATTGGCACACTGGAAAAGCCTGATTCACAGGACTGCCTCACTCTGCAGGCAAAGGATTCCCACTGCCAGCCCCTCTTGCTACCTAAGCATATCCGAAGCAGCAGCTTAACTTGCTGCATGGGGAGATTGTCCATAGCCTGGAATCCAACAGAAATAAGAGAACTTTACAGAGAGAGAGTTTATTTGAGGGTGGAGGCATCAGGAAGCAGTGACCCAGAGGGGGAAAGAGTGGGTGGGTGGAAGTGGCAGGGATTGTGTGGGATGGCAAGCATAGACCTGGAGTAGAGTATAAGGGACAAAGTGGACTTAGTGATGAGGAGGAAAGCACGAACCCAGAGGGAGAGCGGGTGCAGGTGTGAGGGGAGCAAAGCAGGGATCCTCAAGGGAATGGAGGGTTGGGAATTCGTGATGATGAGGGAAGCAGGGACCTAGACAGCGGAGAATTGGGTGACTGGGTAGGCATGGTAGAAGATGCCTGGAGTGAAGATGGGGGAGGGGCAGAAACCCAGAGGAGGGGGAATGGAAATGGGGAGGAGCCACACAGCGCCTCTGTCATGAGGATGGAGAATGAGGGACAATGATATGGGGAGAGGGACATGGGGGGCATAGATCCCATGGCATGATGGATGGGGTGGCCAAGGGAGGGTGACACAGAGAGTTTGTGGGGGTGGGAAATAAGGAATGTAAGGAAACCCCTGCTAGGTGCAATTTGCTTGGCCCACAAAAGCAGCAAAGGGTATCCCCCCTAGCATATTTATCCTGACAACACCCTTGTGCGGTAGGGAAATGCTGCTTATTTCTATATTACAGTCAGTAAGTGAATTTAACATGGATTTCCAAGATCCCAGGCTAGTGCTGTCATTACTGGGCCACTTTTTCTTATGGCCTCATCTTGGCCCCAATGCTGTCTTGTGGCAATGAACTCCACATGCTACTTGTGTTTAAAAATAAAATAAAATTCTAGATTTGCTGCCTTTTAGTCTGCGTTATTATTGTGTTCTGAGAAGGGGGAATAGATATACAAGAGAACCTCAGACTTACGAATACCTCGGGAATGTTTGTAACTATAACAAAACATTATGATTGTTCTTTCAAAAGTTTACAAGTAAACGTTGATTTAATACAGCTTTGCAACTTTACTAGGGGGAGAAAAATGCTGCTTTTCCTTTATTTTTTTAGTAGTTTACATTTTACGCAATACTGTATTGTATATGCTTTTTATTTTTTTGGTCTCTTCTGCAGCTGGTTGTGTACTTTTGGTTCTAAATGGGGCGTGTGATTGACTGGTCAGTTTGTATCTCTGGTGTTCGTAACTCTGAGGTTCTACTGTACCCAGTGTACTTCCTCTGTATATTTTCCCATGTCGCTTCTTATTTCTTTTCCCTAAAGTAAGCAGTCCCAATCTCTATTCATATGGAAGCTATTTCATACCCCCAAATCATTCTTTTTGCTTGTCTCTGAACCCCTTGTATTTCTGTTGTATCCTTTTTGAGCTCAGATGATAAGTGAGTACAGTTTTCCAGGTGAAGGGATACAACTGATTTAATATACCACTGATATAATGACTCTGTAACAATCTACTATTATGCAAGTCTTCATCAATAAATAGTATCGATACCTAATAGTTCAGAAATGCACAAGAGTTACCAAATATGTTAGTATTTATTGGCTTCACAGTTTAGAAAAGGATTCTGCTACAGAATTAAATCACTTGGTTATGTCTACACTGCGCACCTTGCAGTGGCGCGACTGTGCCGTTATAGCCACACCGTTGTAAGGTACAAAGTGTACTCTGTCACCAGGAGAGAACTGTCCTGACGACAAAATAAAGCCACCCCCAACAAGGGGCAGAAGCTTTGGAGGCAGGAGAATGTCTCCCGCTGGCGAAGCACTGTCTACACCGGAGCTTTGTGCAGTTAAACTTTTTTGTTGTTCATGGAGGTGTTTTTTTACACCTCTGACCGACAAAAGTTTTAATGACGAAAGTTCAGTCTAGACATACTCTTAAATACTTGTGATTTTTTTGACTGCATTCTGACATCTAATAAAATTTAAAGGCCAGAACTTCTAAATGATAGAATTACAGAAATATGTTTTCAAATATAATGCCAAGATGAAAAATCAAATTTCACACTTTTTTTAGCTTATCAATTGTATTAATATTTCTAGGTTTATATGTACAAGAATGCACAAAAGGAATGTGATTCTTTGAGTACAGAGTGCAGTATTTTTTAATTGATTAATTTCCAAACATCATATTTAAAAAAAAAAAATTCGTGCTGGAAATTTTAAATTTGACTAAATGAACTTTGAAATATATAGCTAATAATAAAAAAAAGTAATTTATTTTCTTCTAGGAAAACATGGCTGTCATTGCACTTAAGTTGACTTTCTTTATTGTAAAGAAAAATTTGCAGTACCCTTTATTTTATAAGTCTGTTAAATATTTGTCAGGTTTGATGCTGCATGTGGCCTTGATCCTATAAAAGGATCTGCAAAGACAGTGGCCTGGTGTACATTAGGAAATTAGGCTGGCATAATTACATCGCTCAGGGGTGTGAAAAACCACCTTCTTGAGTGATGCAGTTAAATCAACCTAGCCCCTGGTGTAGACAGCCCTAGGTCAACCGGGGAATTCTCCTATTGGTGAGAATTATCTATGACAAGAGGAGAGGCTCTCTCATCAGCATAGGTAGTGTGTTCACTGAAGTGCTACAGTGGTGTAGTTGTGTTGCTGTAGTGTTTTAAGTGTCAATAAGCCTGGACCCTTATTCCCACAGAGATTTTAATGAAGTCATTGAGACTGCAATTGGGATTAAAGGATCTACTATGGGCCTGTTTGCAGGATTGGCTCATATATAGGGCCCTACCAAATTCACAGTCCACTGGCAGCTGCTCTGCATTCAGAGCTGGAAGGCCAGAGAGCAGCGCCTGCTGGCTGGGAGCCCAGCTCTGAAGGCAGAGCTGCTGCCACTAGCAGTGCAGAAGTAAGGATGGCATGATATGGTATTGCCACCCTTATTACTGCGCCGCTGCTGGCGGGGCATTGCCTTCAGAGCTGGGTGCCTGGCCAATAGCCGCCTCCCTCTGGCCACCCAGCTCTGAAGGCAGCACAGAAGTAAGGGTGGCAATGCCGCGACACCCCCCCCCCCCCCCCCCCAAAAAAAATCTTGCAACCACCCCACTCCACAGCCCCCTTTTGGATCAGGACCTCAGTTTGAGAAACACTGGTCTCCCCCTGTGAAATCTGTATGGTATAGGGTAAGAGCACAGAAAAGACCAGATTTCACAGTCCGTGATGCGTTTTTCATGGCCATGAATTTGGAAGAGCCCCACTCATGTATTAGTAACATATACCACCATACAGTTGTTTTTTCGTATCTAAAAGTATCTTCTCTAGATATGAGTAGACATGCCACCTGAACCAACCTTATGTGTTTGCTTAACAAACATGAATTAGAACTGTTTTTCTTTCTCAAATATTGGAGGATATGTCCCACAAAAGTTTTATATATATATATATATATATACACACACACACACACACACACACACACACACACACACACACATATCTTGATAGGATGGAGAGAAGCTGGATAAAGTTTTGGATAAAGTAATCGTAATCACAGTTATATAATGAGCGGAAACGGATTGTGATGTAATATAAAGGAAGACTTATAACTTTTTATTTTTTTTAAACTAATAATCTTTCAGTCTGCCATGGTGGCCAAAAACATGGCCTATGCTAGGAGGCAAAATACCTCAGTGATGGAATAAGTCCCTTTGAAATAACATAGGTTTTGTTCATTTTTATAATATTCAAATAATAACAAAAATTGTAGAGGGAATTAAATACAAATATAAAGCTTGGATGTACTGACATATGGGGAAAGACTAAAGGAACTAATATGTGTAATTTGAGTATCTGACAAACAGTTTGCATGATAACTGTTTTCTGCATGCCTTGAAATTGGTGGCTAACTAAATTAATTTATAAACACCTGTGGAGATTGGCTTCCTGGGGATTTGTTTCAGTGCTGACTGGAGCCTTGGCATTACCTTAACACAAAATAATAAAATAAGTGATATTTTTCATTGGCTCCTATCGGAGTGGGCCTAATGGAGTGGGAAGATTTTTAGTATGGTTCAGAAAAGAATAATTGGAGCTAATGGAATAAAATTGAGTGATAATTTAGAATGAATATCAAGAAAAAGTTTTTAACAATAATATAAATTTGATTTAATGAACAGTGGTGAATTCCCATTGCTAGAGCTATTCAAACTTGTGTTCTGAAAGAATTTTTGGGAATGTTTTTACTCAGGAATAATTTTGCTTTGTTGAAGAAATAGGCTTAAAGATTTTGTAATAGATCTTTTGCATCTCTACATTCTATATTTTATACTTTTAAAAAAATGTTTTACAAAACTCTTCAATGCCTGTTTTTTGTCTAAGTTCCAAGATTATCATTCATACTAGTAAACTAACAATCTGGTTAACAAACTGACTATTGAGTAAATTTTAAAGTAGCAAGTATGGGGTAAGTATGCAAGTATGGGGTAAGTATGCAAAACTGGATATGGGGTAAATTTTAAAAGTAGCAATGAGATCATTTGTGTAAAAAAATAGTTATACCTTTGTGTTTTCCCATGGCTGTGCCTTGAACGAACATTATGTTCATAGATACTTTTATGAAGGTATTAAAGGAGCAAATTCACATTTTACTTTCTCTTGCATTTTCTGTAGCATCATGTAGATGGGGACTTTGATGACTGCAGATTCATGTATAAAAATAAAACACACCAAAGGGGAAAATCCCTCTTTTGGCCTGAAGTACTAATGGAATGGTTAGCAACTATAATATATGTGAACTCTTATGTTACCGGATAATAACTTCTTATTCTCTTCACGTACTGCTGTCAAAACTGTAACACAGAAGGGAAATTGTAAAGGATCCAATTTGATGTTTGTTAAAATTTGTGTTTAAATACAGGTGAAAAATATACTGATTTTCTGTAGCTTATATTTCTCATTCTAATTCTTAAACAAAAGTGTTCAAGTTTTGCATGGCTTGGGTGTGCTTATTTAAGACCGTATTCTGCACCTCATTCACACTAAAAACAGTGTAAAGCGACCTTATTGTAAATGAGAGAGTATTAGGCCCCCTATATAGCAGTTTTATGTACCCTTATCTATCATATTCACTAGTGGTGAACATTATAATACATACCTATGTTGTGATTTTTAGGTTGCCACTTTAAATACTGGATATATGTTTTTTTAACTGAATGTTGGGATATGCAATGGATAGAATCTGTATGCATATTTGTACACAAATTACTGCTCCCCCCGAATTTAAATATCTCATGTGTACGCACATTTCTGAGTAGGTATTTCATTCATTATTAGTGTTTCTTTGCCTTTTTGGAATTGCATCCCTGTTAGATGAGTGCCGAAGTGCCTCGTATCTTCCTATGTGCAAAGCAAAAAAGGGATTGCGAATTAGGGGTTGTCTACACGTAAACTGCTACAGCAGCACCACTGCAGCTACGCTGCTGTAGTGCTTCAGTGAATACACCTGTCTATGCCGATGGCAGGGGTTCTCCCATGAGCATAGGAAACCCACCTCCCTGAGAACTGGTAGCGAGGTCAATTGGAGAATTCTCCCATCGACCTGACACTCTACACTGGGGCTTAGGTCGGTTTAACTGCATCGCTCAGGAGTGTGTATTTTTCACACGCCTGAGTGGCAGAATGATACTGACCTAATTTCCTAGAGTACACCAGGCCTTACAGAACACAACTCCACACTTTTGTGTAAGCTGTAAAGACTTGTGGGCAGAGGGTCCAAAGAACGTTTTATGAACAGAGCCGTAGAATTCCTGAGGCTATTCAATCCATCCTTTCAAGGTCAAAGTGTTTTTATATCCTTTAGATTAAATTTTTGCGAAAAGTAGCTGTCAGAAGTAGCTTTATAGTTCTTGTGTTGAGCTGACACTATATTTAATTTTATTTCAGCAGATTTTGATACAAGGAGAAGGAAGAAAACCATAGACTACAAGTAGGGCAAACAAGAAAGTACCAGGTTATTAAATATTTTCAAGGAGAAAAGGAAGTCATACAGTATATTTACTGAGGTTCCTATGTCAACATTTGGGAGTCCTGGAACAGATTATATTGAACCAACAGTAGTTAACTATGGAAAAGACATGAATGGAATGCTGTTTGTCCTGTTGGCAAATAAATAGATATTAAGATATTAGACCATTATGAAACTGCATTTGCTTTAGATATCTTCTTAGTTCTTCAGTTCTTGAGCTGCAGTGTGATACAAGTTTGAGAGAAGCAGATTAATGCTTTAAAATAGATATTTGATTAAAATATACTAGTTTTTTGTTTTTAGAGATGAACTCGTGATGATGGAGGAGCGATAGCAACTTCACAGTGAAGGTCATGCAGGGCTTTCTGTTTTACACACACTTTCGCAAAGTGCTCTAAAATCTGTGTGCATACTCAGATTGTCTTGAAAATTGCTATGCCTCATCCGGGCCCAGCACAGGGTTAATGGTACATATTTAGGGTCTTTTGGTCAGGGGATTCCTGAAATAAAGTGGTAGGAAACAAAGCTCCAGTCAGTAAAATTTTATTTATTTATTTGTTTGTTTTTGTTCATGCCTATGGCTCAAACTATGGCACTGATCCACACCTAACTGAGACTACCCAATTGGATATGATCTTGGCTAGTGTCCAGCACCCAGTTCCATGTCAGGGAAGAAATATTTAATACATTATTAGATGGTCTTTCTAGCTCTGTAAATTGGCATGCTTCTGTAATGTGAACTACAGAAAGTGATTTGTGCATGCACTGAGACTGGGGCACCTTGAGCCTGGTGTGTTTGTTGTTCTGTGGCTGTGAAATATGTGAGCTCAGCTCATGTCACAATCACTTAGAGCAGTACTGACTTGAGTGTTGCCCCTAACCTGGGTACTGTCCACACGCAAACATCTCTAGCTCAAATTAAGTGATGCTTTAAATTGAGCTAGCGGCTTGTCAAGGGGTATGGGTTGAAACAGGAGTGCTGCTGATCCTCTATCTAATAATGTGTGGGGATGCAGGTACAGGCTATATCTTAAATTAGTTCAATTTATCATTTGTTAATCTAATCACTCTGCTAATCCAGTCACTAAAAGTAGCTTCTGTTGTTTGGCAGTGGGACTACTCTCACTCGAACTAGGTTGAGTGTAGTAACTAGGGGTACATCTACAGTATGGGCTGGAGGTATAATTCCCAGCTGTAGGAGACATACCCACACTAGCAGTGCAGGCAGTGGAAGGGGATGATAGCCCCCTAGAGTACCATCCCATCAGAGATTCTGGTATGTATCTGTGCAGCAAACACTCCCCCCCCCCCCCACCCCCACCCACACACACACACACAAACACACACTGTTCATGCTGCCATGGCTATGCTGCTATTTTTTGTACACTAACTCAGTCAGAGCTAATGCAGGTATGTCCCCTTGACCTGAAAAATCACAGTTACCACTCAAACTACAGATGTACCCTAGAGTGTAAGTAACTTGAGCTAAATGTTGCAGTGAAGACAAGTCTTAGGGTCGTATTTCCCTAAGCCACCAAGGACAATCAGTTCAAGTTGTGCCCTCAGCGAATTTCTGGCAATGTCTGTTATGCAGATTTGCCACTTTGGCTTGCTTTCTTCTGAGGCTTCACATAGGCTCCTTTAGGAAGTTTTGCCCCAAGTTCACACAGTATTATAGAGGAGCAGTAGTGATTTCCATAGTTAAGGATGATGATCAAAGCTTTCTGCACAAGAGCTCTAAAATCCACATGCATTGGAGATTATCTTGAATGTTAGTGTACCACAGCAGGTATTGGGGTGTACTTTGCAGTTTTGGGGTCATTTGGGCAAAGGGTTCCTGAAGAACAGCCCCTTTTCCCACATCTGCCCAAAATGTGTTGCTTCTTAACAGCTATTTTTGCAGTCTCAAGGGAAAAATTGTTGCTTTGACCCTCAGTCATATAATTAGACTGCCTCTGGGATCATCTATTCAATGATATCAAGGTCCAGTTTAGAAATATTTCAAAAGTTATATTGCACTATGAAACCTTGAGCACCTCTGCTTACAGTCAGTTCACTCCTCTGCAAGCCTTTTTTCCCTCAGGACCTCCTTTGTGAGTGACACACAGAATAATGTACTCGATGGCTTAAGGCAGAAGTTCCCTAACTTTATTTTGCTGTGCCCCCCTTTTCCATGGGAATCATGTAACACTGCCCCTTCCTGTCCCCAACCCCCACCTGTCTAGGACAGAAAGTGACTCACTGAAGGGAACAGGCGGTTCACACCCAGACAGCAGCAAGACCCAGCTGGCTCCATCCTCAGGGGAAGCCTTGGTGGCGTGGCGTGGAGTGGAGTGAACAGTGGTTCCTTCCTGCCAAGAGTCTCTTGCTCCTGAAAGCCCCCGTGGGTTTAAAATACACAGGGCTGCAGTTGACCAGGAGGTCAGGTCAGTCAGTGCCGCAGCAGGGAGAGTACACAGGGAGTCCCCAGCATTCAGGAAGGGAAGGAGGAGGAGGAGGAGAGCAGTAGGCAGTACAGGGCTGTTCTCTCCCCACCACTGAGGACTCTATGCTCTCTCATCTGGCCTGGCCGGGCCTACCACAGCTCTGCACCCCACCTTGTCCCCACCTCACACTCTGCTGATAACCTTGTCACCACCCCTCCCCAAAGGGGCACTGCCTACAGTTTAAAAACCAATGGCTTGTGGGAATAAGAACTTCCCCTTGAGCCCAAGGACCATGAGTTCGAATTCTCTTGTTGGGAGATTTTCATGCTGTGCACATTTCTGTTCTCAACTTGTTTTTAGTTTTATGTCTGGAACCACAATGGGGCTCTTTTTGGAGGTGTGAATGGTGTGTGCAATCTTGAGGAAGTTCATCATCCCCACAAATGTACCTAGAATGTTATCTGCCTAAGTCCAGTCAGGGAAACCTAGAGAGTTATTCCCCATTTTGTAGCTGTGCATTTGATTTTTCCTTCCTGAGTGAAGTACTTTGCACGTGTCTTTATGAAATTTCATCTTGTTAATTTCAGACCTATTCTCCAATATATCAAAATCATTTTGAATTCTATTCCTGTCCTTCCCAGTTGGTATCAACAAACTTTATAAGCAGCATACTCTCCATTCTGTTATCCAAATCATTAATGAAAATATTGAATAGTACCTGACACAGCGCTGACACTGGGAGATCCCACTAAATGCACCCTCCCAGTTTGACTGAGAATCATTGATAACTACGCTTGGGCATCCACCTTACAGTAATTTCATTTAGATCACATTTCCCTAGCAAGGGCTTACAGTCTGAGACAGAAAGGTAGAAGGCAGGATATATATTGGGAAACCCAGAGGAGTGTTTTGATGGGATTTTCATACTAGTATCTCACTTACTGAGATTGATTTGGTTAGCTGAAATGTCTACTGTTTAGTCTTATCCACGCTCCTCTTTAAATTGGCAGCAAAGGATTTTTTTTTAATGTCACTCTTCTACCTGTCAGAGTCCAGCAACTGACCACAGATTATCTAAGGTGGAAACAGATTGCATTGAGAGAATACTGCAAAATAGCAAAATACAGACTTTGTAAATATATCTGTGAAGTGGTGTATACCCAAACTGGACTTCTCTCTCTTCTAGTTGTGTTGTTTTCTGTAGGTGAAAACCTTCAAGACATAGCACTGAAATAAATTCCATCCCACCCCTTTAATTGTATTGAATTCTTTCTGTCCTGGTCAGGATTCACTCTGTAGGACATCTTAAGAATGATACTCTGATGAATCATTTATCCTTCTAAAGATCCAGTTCTTGGTTCTCAGAATCATCATTGAGTTTCATGAAACACCGATGGTCCAATGGGCTACAGTTTGAGAACAATCTCTTCTTCTGCCCATACTTTCTCACATTCCACTGAAAAGTGTGGTTTTTGGGGGACGGGGAGGCAGGTTGTGTATTTTAAATCAAGTGATTTGCTGTTGGCCTAGATACTACTGGTATGCAAGCCATTGTAAAATGGCAACTCTCCCTCAAACTCTTCCCTGATCCCAGACTTATTGTATCAAAACCCCCCTCCATTAGATTCTAGTCTTCTTTGACTATCACTCTAGTTTGTGAACAAGGAGTCATAAATAAAAGAGAGATATAAGACAGAATTGTCTCTACACTTCTACATTCTCACAAGAAGAGAAGGGATTTAGCTTACTATAGTGCAGGAAACATCCTGTTCTTCCATAATAGTATAGAGAAATCAAGGGAAATCAATCAAAAGAGTTTTGTCCCAAACATTGTGGAATTTCTCCAAGAACAGTGAGGCAAAAGTTTTGTCAATAGCACCCACTTGGTCCTGGTTTCTAAGATTAGTGTATTACATGAGAGGTGTAATGTATGTCAACCCTTGGGTTGTAAGTTCTGTAAGGCTATCTTGAATTGAAATAGATCAGATCAGTTTCCCATGGACAAGGAATCAGATTTCTTTTTCTCCCTCAACCTACTTCTCTCCCTTAATTGCTTGAATCCCCACGTTCCCAGAATCCTCATAGATATTCTAGAACATAGACAAGCCAACAAAGAATACTCGAGCTTCTTGTTGCTTCATAGGTCTAACATACATTAGTAGGAGGCTGCAACTGTGTGTGCCCTCATAGTTCTCCTGAGTTCAGGAGCACAGGAAAAGAACAGAGGCTGAGAGCTGCCGAAGTCGCTTCCTGATTGGCTGCCTGCTCAGTGCTCCTGCCTCTGCACCAGGGGCAAGGTCATGACTCAAGAGCAGATAGGAAAGTAAGAGTTCTGGTAGGGTCTTTTAAGGAGACATTTGCTACTTTCGGCCCAGCACTAGAGTGGCTTTTGTGGCAGACTGACAATAGCTTGAGGACTTACTGTAGCTTTCCTCACCCTTCCATTACTGCCACAAATTTCCCTAATCTTTTTAGGGATCTTAGCTTTCTCTAGCACCAGCAACTAGGTGACTGTAAAACAAACTAAAAGTTATTGGCTGCTGCTGTTGCACTTCTTTTTCCCCTTTGAAATGTCTGAAACCACCAAAAATGTTTGTGGTTGGGGAAGAATTTGTTGCTTTGTCTGAGGACATTAAAAATCGGAGTGGTTCTTCATATTTTGTGCTCCCAGCCTGCGATTCTTGCCCCTAGAGCCAAATAATCAAACTTGAGGAAACCTTTGCCCAGACTTTTCCCTCCTTCTTGCCTACTTCCTTCCCCAGCACATACCCAGTTAATTAAAAAAAAACAACTACCCTTTAATTCCCTGATTCAAATCCTTTCCTCTCATTTTACATTCTCAAAGAATACAGTTAAAAAAGTAAGGGAATAACATGTAAAAGTAATAGACTGTCATACACTCTAATCCTTCCCATTTAGGGCATTCACTGAATAAAAATCACATTTATGTTAAAGCTTCTGTTCTCTGTTTTATGGCGGCAAAATCTAAATATACCAGGGTTCCTGTAGCCATACTGTAATTTTTTAAGAAAGTTATGTGTTCAGTGGAGCATAATTTTAAATAGCTTTGAATTCTTAAAATATATATGTGTGTGTGTATATGTATATATCAGGGTGGATTTGATTTAAATCAAATTGATTTAAATTACTAGTCAGGAAGACTCGATTTAATCATGGATTTCTACATAAAAGTGCATTCTTGTGAAGAATATGTATTAAGGTTATAGCAACCAACAACTCAGAGATAGATGTAGGTTTCATTTTTAGAAGGTACACACTATACATTTTTAAGTGATTTATTTTGAAAACTTTTCAGATTAGTTTTACAGCTATATCAGAAAATGAATGATTGTTTATTTCATTTACCAAAGGTAATTGAAGCAGATATTGGTGAAGTCATTAGAAGGTGAACTATCTCCAGTTCAACAGGTTAATCATTAATATTTGGAGGATTTTCTTGCCATGCTGTATTAGCAGAACATCACCAGACAGACATTTAAATTGTTTTATTTAACTAAAACAACAACATTATATATTCTGGATTTTTTTCTTCAACAGCAAACGTAATATTTTAACAAAACAAGCATATGAATTTTGAATTTAGTTAAACATTCAAGTTTTTTTAAATCAGGTTTGTTTTTGTTAAAATTGTTTTTAACTAAAATAGTTAAATGAAATAATTGATTTAATTTTTTATTTTTTAAAAAAATTGTCAGCCAGGTCAACATGAGAAACTTAAAATATTGGCTTTTGCAGCTAACTCGGTCGTCTTCACCTTCATTTTCCTGTTTGTTCATAATCTGGAAAAGAAAAATAAGCTTCCTGCTTTTTCAGGGGCCAAACAATTTCTCAGTTTGGAATGAATTAGTCCAAAGGAAGAAAATATTCTTTCTACACTGGCAGAGGAAAATACTGCTGTTAAAAGTGAGATTATCACTTCAACAGTCTCTGAATCCAAGTGACTTCCACCAGTTCACTGGTGTGACTTTCTTTAAAACATCTTCAGCAAACACATAGTTCTTGAATGGTTCACCCTTAGCTTTGAAGTTTATTATAGTTGATATTATGGAGGGATGATTGCTGGAGGTTCATGTCATAGCCAGCTCCTCTTTTTCAGCAGTTAAGGTTTGACCCTGGTACTGAATATTGAGAATATTTGCACGAAAATGAGGTGGAGATAGTGCTTGTCCCATTCGTTTTTTTTTAATGCTTGTAATTTAACTCTGTCATTGCATATTTCTCTTTTTAAGATCTCACTCAGTTCCTTCTGAATTTCAACTGCGCGAGCAATAAAACAGCTGTTTCCCTGCATTTTGTTCAGAGCTACAGAAATAGGCTTCAGGGTACTCAGCATGTGTTCAACATTTCTCTTAAGCCCAATGTTGAGAACTTTGGCTGTGACAGTGCCATCTATTTTTTCACAATTTTGTTCACAAACTGTCATCAGATTAGGCCAGTTCTTGATATAGTGCTCAAAACAGTCCACTACTGAGTTCCATTACACATCTTGTGGGAGAGTTAGATTGGTTCCTCCCATTTTTTTCAGAGCAGCTATCGCAAAGCGGTTGTTACGGATGTATTTTGCAATTTCAACAACATTAGCCTTTATTTCCGGAACACTGAAGTCTTTGGCTAGGAGGTGCATCAAATGAGCACTGCAACTGCATGTTATTAGTTTGGGACTCTTCTAAATAATTTCTTCTCATCTTGGATACATTTGCAGCATTGTCTGTGACCAAGCTGCGTACTAGACATTTGAATTTCCCCCCCGCCCCACAGTTTGTTATAGCTTTTACTGCTACTTCTTGTAAGTATTCTGATGTGTGCGCATTTCCTGATGTATCGGTTGTTTCTGTAAGGAAGACATTCTCTTCTTCTGTTGTCACACAAGCACATACAACAGGATCATTGTGGACATTGCTCCACCCATCAAGACTCAGGTTAACAATTTTACCCTCTAGACCTTTTGCACACTGCTCAGTTTCTCTTTCATACACTTTGTCCAGCAATTTGCCTGCAACATCTGCTCTGTTGGGTGCACTGTATCCTGGTCTTAATGACTGAACCATGTTAATGGAGTGTGGGTTCTCAATCATACGAAAGGAGAGTTTGTTGCATAAACAAACCAGGCAATTTTTTCATCAATTACCTGTTTGTTATCTGCTGGTTCTTATCACAGACTTATCTGTGGTTGTTTCTGGATGATGGAGATTTTTTTTTTCTTTTTGCTACAGGTGTTGTAATCTGGCTATGTGACGACATATGATGTGACTGAAACACTATCATTGGGAGATAACTGACACTATAGAAAATGATGGTGATCTTTAAGGTGGATAGTCTTCAGAATCCTGTATGTTGAGGATGGATTCTCCTAAACAAAATAAGTCAATGCAGTTATTTAATTATTATTACCATACTGCTCATTTAGTATTGCATTCACTGACACTCAGTGCTACTTTAAAGGTGAAATTGTAAAAGGAAGATCTGCTTATTTCAGCTATTTATTTTTTTATCACAACTGCATCTAAAATAATAGTACCATAGAGTAACTACTATATTTTTTGCTCAAACATGAGAATTCAAGAATAATCCAGAAGGAAGACAGACAGTCCTTAAGAAAGAAGTATGAAATAAAAAAGTTTACCAATCTGAAGATCCTGCGTATTCAGACATGTTCCTTTCATCATCTTCAACGCAGCTTGCTCCTGAGACGGAACACTCCTCTTGATGTTGTTTCATTCGGGCAACCAGGCCTTGCATTTCTTTGTTGCACTGTTTGGATTTTGCACCCATGCCTGTATTACCCGAAGGTAGAGGAACTTCAGTAAAATATTCCCAAACTGGGTCTCTTTTACAGCCTGCTGCCATTATAGGTTTTCCCTTCTAGTGAGAGAATGTCCCTCCCTTCTTACATTTATTTCCAGATTTCTTCTCCTTGTCCAGATCTATTCCACCTCCAACAATCTTCTATTCATTGAACTTTTTGAAACTTTGCACTTTTAGAGAGAGGTAAGGGATTTACTGTGCACACAAATTTGCAGAGAGACAATAGGGTTGAGGTCTGTTATTTCTCACCTCTATAATGTATTTATTTAAAAACATTTTTGCTGTTACAAGGATGTTACTTCTCGAGACACAAATCCACAGTTTGAGAACTGCAAAACTAAGCATCTCTGATGGTATCTTCTAGACTGAGCACCGAGTCCCATTCTGTAGATAGAAAGATTAACCTAAATAATCTATACGGAAGCCCCTGGAATCTCATTAAACTGGGTCCCTAATCCATGAACTATTGGAACTCATTTACAAAACTTTTCTTAAACATATTTTACATGAATATATTGTCTGACACTCTAGAATTAGAATTTATAATCCCTATTCCATGATGAGAAGATATAAGTACCACGTGGAAGAAATTGACTGAAAAACTTTCCATAATTTATCGAGATGTGCTTTTGGAGAAATAACTCACAGAAGCATAGTAATAGGCAATCCAAAATTTCTGCTTTAGTCACAGTTTTTCAATATCCTTGTGGTTTAGAAACATGACCAAATCAGTTTGAAAACCAAGTTGGTGTAAAACAATAGTTGGTTTTGTGTTTTATTTATAAACACAAAGGTGGAATTGGTGCTGTAAGGCCACAGAATAGGTGCTTTACAAAAAGGAATTGAAAAATCTACTTGCCTACTTCCTATCTGTGAGTAGGAAAATTTCTCTCCTGAGCATAAGAGTGTATGCTATAAGTGGAATGCAACTGTTAGCTTTAAAAGGTTCATTTCTATCCCTTATAGTTGCAAAGACAACCTTTCAAATGTAAACCAATGCAGTATAGTATTCCTGAGACTGCAGAAAGACAGTTCCAGTATCTTTGCCCTGCTCCTGGCTTTGTTAAGCAGCATAGTAGCAGCAGAATAAAATGAACAAGAGTTGTCTTCAGAGCTCTGTAGACAGGACAGAAATTGTTAAAGAAAGAATCATGTTAATTTCCTGCTATTTCAAAAAGTTATGAGCAAGAGTAGAGACTTCTCTTCTTCCCCCAACTAACTCACATGATATTAGAGTAAAATATTTTGTTTTATCATTCTCATGATTAATACTAATGTGTTTTTAAAAGAGAGATATAATATTGGCTGTTAGCACAGTATCTGATCTTAATAGATTTTAACACCTTGTTTGTTAGCAGCTCAAATGCTTATTTCTTGGGTTTGAGAGCTCTTGAATGCATATTTGGTTGCAATTTAAATTTGTTTCAACATCTCTCTCTTCATATCAACAACTCTGATGATGTCTCATCTTTGTTACCTAAAAAGAGTAGGTTTGAAACCATGCATCTCCCCAACATTCATTGTGAGAGCAGGAATTCAAATAAGTTGTATTGTTTTCTCTGGACTGTCCTTCTACTGTTTGCTTGCTTGTTCGCTCATAGTTTAGCTGTTTCACTGGTTTTGTTGCAAGTTCTCTGCTTCTGATATTCTTAAATAATTTTTTTTTTTTTTTTTTTTACTGTAGTTATTTGGCTTTCAGATTGCCCCTTAGGTCTCCTAATTTCCATTTTCCGTTTTAACTACCATAGTTTCCTCCCTCCTCCCCCACCCCGCCATTTGCTCAATTTGCTCTTGATTTCAAAGCTGCATACATTAATATATTTTTGCAACACCCTGTGAGGTAAGCAAAAATTGACATATGGGAAACTGAGTTAGAGAGGTTAACTACTTGCTATGTGTATTTGTGCAAGTCAGGGCCAGAGATCTTGTTCCTGACTCCAGGGCTATATACTTTGTAAATATTGGGTGAATATCTTATTCTTCCTATTACAAATTATGAGATGCCAAATATAAGAGCTTTTAGAAGGTGCCAAAATTAATGTATCCATTCTCTATTGTCCAATCTGTGGCTGTTAGGCTATGTCTACGCTAGAGACCTTACAGCGGCACAGCTCTACCAATGCAGCTGCGCTGCTGTACAATCTCCTGTGTAGCCACTTTATGCCAACGGAAGAGAGCTCTCCTGCCGGCATACTTAGGCACCACCTCTTCTTGGGGGTGGTTATGTCGGCGGGAGACATCTCGCCTACATAGCACTGTCCACACCGGCGCTTCTGTCAGTTTAATTTATGTCAGGGGTGTGGGGATTTTTCCACACCCCCCGAGCAACATAACATTTACCGACAAAAGTGCTAGTGTAGAGATAGCCTTAACCACATCTGTTTACTCTTTGAAGAGCACAGATCACCACTCTTACCTTGCAATTACACAACCGTCCTTCATATTTCAGCTATTAAGCTCCTTTAGGTGTAAATATGCACCCACTTAAATATTTCTAAAGCTACTGGTATCAAACTTTACTTAAATAATTGATAAACATTTGTACTTTGGGATGAATAAATTATGTAATTTTTATATGCACACAAATATTCAGAGAGAAGTGTTTGGTAGAGAATGTGGCTGTCTCTGAAATGAGGTTTTGTTTAAAATCTCCTACCCCCACTAGAGCACTGGATCAGATTAAGTGGTGCTGACAATGGTGAGAGCAGTAATGCAGGTTGGCTAATCCAGGTTGGCTGTCATCCTTTTTACCACTGTATCAACTAACACTGCTTAGGCCAGGTATATACTGTTAACTTATATCAGTATAACTACGTCGTTCTGGGTGTGAAATATCCACACTCCTGAGCAACAGTTATTCTAACCTAATCCTAGGTGTAGACAGCACTTCCCGTCAATACAGCTACTGCCTATTGTGGAGGTGGATTAACGACCCCAACAGGAGAAGTTCTCCCATCATCATAGTAACGTCTTCACTGAAGCACTACAGCAGTGCAGCTGTGCCACTGCAGCATTTTAGGTGTAAACCTGCCCTTAGAGCATGTCTAAGCCCTGATCTACACTACGAGGTTAGGTCAAATTTAGCCACAGGTCGAATTTATAAGCAATGTGTCTACACAACAAACCCTATTCTGTCGATCTAAAGGGCTCTTAAAATCGACTGCTGTCCTCCTCCCCATCTGGGTCGAATTTGGAGTAGGCAGCCCTCCCTAGAAACCTTCTGCAAAGGCTTTCAGAGTACCTCCAGGAGAGCTTCATGGAGATGTCCCTGGAGGATTCCCACTCCATCCCCAGACACGTTAACAGACTTTTCCAGTAGCTGTACTGGCCACGAATGCATCCCAATTCTTCAGGGCAAATCAAACATTAAACACAATTGCTTTTAAACCCTGTAGTGTAGTTACAATGTGCACTCACCAGAGGTGCCTTCTCTGGCTTCAGAGTCTGGGAACCCACCTTGGGAGGATATTGGCTCCAGGGTGATGAAAAGGTCCTGGCTGCCGGAGAGAATGGATTCTCCGCTTGCCTGCTGCGCATTCTTCTCCTCCTCTTCCTCATCCACAAAATCCTCCTCCCTGTTGCATGAGACTCCCCCCTTGCAGGTTTCCACAGACAGTGGTGGGGTAGTGGTAGGGCCCCCCACCCCCCTAGAATGCCATACAGCTGATCATAGAAGCGGCATGTATGGGGCTCTAACCTGGAGCAACCGTTTGCCTCCTTTGTCTTTTGGTAGGTTTGCCTGAGCTCCTTAACTTTCATGGGGCACTGCTGTGTGTCCCTGTTGTAGCCTCTCTCCACCATGCCCTGTGCGATTTTGCATAGACCGCTGCTGCATCCACTGTATAACCACCTGCCCTCCTCTCCAAGTTCCATATCCTCCTCACCCAGACTCCCAAGAACGTGGGGGGGAGGGGGGGTTCCGGGCACTCAGCCACTCCACTCCAGAGCATGGCCCAAGCAACAGAAGGCTGTCATTCAAACAGTTTTTTGATTTGTAGTGTGGCTACAAATCAAAAATGTGGCCTTGTCCTTCCCTCCTCCCCCGACCCGGGCTACCTTGTCAGTTATCTCACTTTTTTCTCCCCAATTAATAAAGAAAGAATGCATGATTTCAAAACAATAGTGACTTTATTTCCTTTGCCAGCTGTGATCGAAGGGGAGACGGTGATTGGCTTACAGGAAATGAAAATCAACAAAGGGGGCGGGCTTGCATCAAGGAGAAACACACACAACTTGTCACACCGTAGCCTGGACAGTCATGAAACTGGTTTTCAAAGCCTCTCTGATGCGCAGCATGCCTAGCTGTGCTCTTCTAATCGCCCTGGTGTCTGGCTGTCAAAATCGGCCAACAGGCGATTTGCCTCAATGTCCCACCCTGCCATACACGTCTCCCCCTTACTCTCACAGATATTATGGAGCACACCGCAAGCAGCAATAACAATAGGTATATTGGTTGCGCTGAGGTCTAACCTAGTTAGCAAACAGTGCCAGCAAGCTTTTAAACAGCCAAAGGCACATTCTACCACCATTCTGCACCTGATCAGCCTATAGTTGAACTGCTCCTTACTACTGTCCAGGCTGCCTGTGTACGGCTTCATGAGCCCTGGGAGCAAGAGGTAGGCTGGGTCCCCAAGGATAACTATTGGCATTTCAACATCCCCAATGGTAATTTTCTGGTCAGGGAAGTAAGTCCCTTCTTGCAGCTGCTTGAACAGCCTGGAGTTCCTAAAGATGCAAGCGTCATGCACCATTCCCGGCCATCCCACGTTGATGTCAGTGAAACGTCCCTTGTGATCCATCCCTTGTGATCCACTAGTGCTTGCAGCACCATTGAGAAGTACCCCTTGCAGTTTACGTACTGTTTGGCAAGGTGGTCCGGTGCCAAGATAGGCATATGCGTTCTGTCTATCGCCCCACCACAGTTAGGGAACCCCATTGCAGCAAAGCCATCCACTATGACCTGCACATTTCCCAAAGTCACTACCCTTGTTAGCAGAAGGTCAGTGATTGCATTGGCTATTTGGATCACAGCAGCCCCCACAGTAGATTTGCCCACTCCAAATTGATTCCTGACTGACCGGTAGCAGTCAGGCATTGCAAGCTTCCACAGGGCTATCGCCACTCGCTTCTCAAGTATCAGGGCAGCTCTCATCTTGGTATTCCTGCGCTTCAGGGCGGGGGGAAAGCAACTCCCCAAATTCCAGGAAAGAAGCCTTATGCATGCAAAAGTTTCGCAGCCACTGGGAATCATCCCATACCTCCAACACTGTGTGGTCCCACCAGTCTGTGCTTGTTTGCCAGGCCCAGAATTGGCATTCCAGTGTATCAACCTGCCCCACTGCTGCCATGATGTCCAAATTGCCACATCCTGTGCTTTCAGGAACGTCTGTGCCCATGTCCTCCTCACAATCATCCTCGTGCTGGCGTCTCCTAGCCTGGTTCTGCACATAATGCAGTATAATGTGCGAGGTGTTTACAATGCTCACAACAGCAACAGTGAGCTGAGTGGGCTCCATGCTTGCCGTGCTATGGCGTCTGCACAGGTAACCCAGGAAAACAGGCGCAAAACGATTGTCTGCCGTTGCTTTCACAGAGGGAGAGGAGACTGACGACATGTACCCAAAACCACCCGCGACAATGTTTTTGCCCCATCAAGCATTGGGAGCTTAACCCAGTATTCCAATGGGCAGCGGAGACTGCAGGGACTGTGGGATAGCTACCCACAGTGCACCGCTCTGCGAGTCGATGCTAGCCATGGTATTGAGAACGTACTCCGCCAACTTAATGCACTTAGTGGGGACATAAACAATCGACTGTATAAAATCGCTTTCTAAAGACTGACTTCTATAAAATCGACCTAATTTTGTAGTGTAGACATACCCTAGAAGACAAAGTGGCAAAAACAGGAGGAAGTGGTCTACGTTAGCATTCCCACTATACTTAGCTGTGGTGAATCTGTAGTCGGAGATTTGAAGAAAACTGACCACTAAGACCAACATGGTTCCACCCCAGACCATTAGGGCAGGAAGATTTAATAGAAGAAAGGGACATGGAATTATCTTGCTCCTACTGAATTCAATGGGAGTTTTGTCATGGACTTTAGTGGGAATAGTCACACCTACATTGTGTTGGAGGCAGTATTTGAGTCCATTTGTAGAAGAAACAGTAAAGAACATTGGACCAGGAAAGTGACTTTGTCTAGACTAACAGGACAGTAATGAGCTAGCTGATGTGCTAGCAATGGCTCCTAATATGTTGAGGTGGAGGGAGACTGTTCTTTTTGTGGTTTTGTTCTTTGTTAACTTGAGTCACAAAATCATTATTTTTTAAATTTAAGAATGAGGTAAGTACAGGGTCTCTTAACTATTTACATAGTTACGTTTTGTAAAGGAAAATATATAGAGAGAAAAAGTATAGAAAAATTAATAAGGACCAAGTAAGGATTAAGAGTTGCTGGAGTGGGCTCTAGTTCTAAAGAAGAGATTTGTAAAATAAATTTATTTTTTATCTTAAACTCTATGCCTATGATAGATAAAGGCTATAAAGGACCACCAGATCATCTAGTTTTACGTACACTTCACAGGCCACTAAACCCCACATTGCATTTAACCTCGTAACTTGAATTACACTAAAATATCACAGCCATTTGGAGACTGTCATGGGCCACAGAAAGAATAGGATGGACTGAGACGCACCGAGGCCCCTGCAATGACAGTAAATTGATTTGGTAAGATATACTAGATCAACCTAGAAAGCGACACATGCTCTGTGATGCAGAGGAAGACAAAAAAACTCACAAGGTTCCTACTTACCTGACCTGGGGGAAGATTCCTTGCCAATTCAGGATTGGCAATCAGTGAATATGTGTGCAAGACCCACCAGTTAAATACTTATAAAGGAGAATTCTATATGGCATCCCATTTCTAGCAGGGTTGGTAATTTCCCAGGAAAAACTAGTTTAGGACAGGGCACTGGTAAATACCAGCTTAAACCCAGTTTAAACTCGGAAAAATAATTGCATCAGTGTCCAACAAGTTCAGCAAGCATAGAATGAATCAAACTTGGAATACATCAGTTCAAAACAGAATGAGCCTATTCCCATCATAGTTGGTCTTCTGCTACAGAATTCTTCATGACCAAGTGAATCTGGGGTGGTAATCTGCAACTCTAAATGCTTCTGATTGCTTAATGCTTCAAGCCTACAGCTCTGCATTATTGTTGTTTTCATATAATCAAATGTTTCAATTTTTATTTATATAATATTGAAAACCGAAATGCGTCATGACATGTATAACTTCTTTAAGAAAATACCGAACCAAAATGTATACAGACATTGCATGTTTAGGATTATAATTACATATGTTAGTGTTATGCCCAGAATGGTTTTACTTGTTATTTGCATAACCCTAAATTAATCCATGAATCTACTGCCTAATGTAACCACAATTTGAATATGTAACTAAAACTAAGGGCTTGTCTTCATGTACAGCACACTAACGGTGCAGCTGTAGCGCGTTAGTGAAGACACTACTATAACTATGCCAATGGGAGCTCTCTCATCGATAATACACCCTCCTGGGAGAACTATGTTGATGGGGGAATTCCTCCTGTCAATATAGCTCTATCTACATGGGGTGTTAGGTTGGTATAATTACATCACTATGGGATGTGGATTTTTCACACCCCTGAGCAGTATAGTTAACTTGAACTAACTTGTTTTTTCCCAGGGTGGTAAAAACCACCTCTGGTAAATACCATGCCATCCCTGATCTCTAGCCATGGCCATCTCTGATGCTTCAGAGGAAAGGGACAAAATCCAACAACTCCTGCAGGAGACTGGCAGAAGACCTGATGCATGAAATTTAGGACCAGAAGGGACTCCCTGTCCGCTGAGCCCAGCCCACCACACCCACCATAGCAGGCAAACACGTCATACAATCCCACTCAAAAACTTTTCAAGCTCTATCTTAAAAATAATTTGTTTGTTTGTCCACACTACTTCTTTAGGAAGGCTGTACATCTCTGATGGTTAGAAATTATCTTCTAATTTCCAGCCTAACATTTATTCATGGGAAGTTTATATCCATTTGTTCTTGTGCCAAGACTTTCCTTTAACTTAAATAGCTCCTCTCTTCCTTCCTTAATGTTTACAGCGCTGATATATCTATAGAGAGCAGTCATATTACCCCTCCCCCCTCCAGCCTTCTTTTTTTAAGCTAAACAAGCCAAACTTTAATAAGGTAGGTGTGACGCTGGCAAACCTGGTGCCAGCTCTTGCTAAGTCTTTAGGCCTCAGCTGAGCACTGACAAATTCATTACTAGAAACAAGTCTGTTTAATCTGTTAATATAATTAAGATGGATATTGAACTTATAATAATACGTTTAGTGTTTAGACTTAATGAAAGGCTTGTAAGTTGCTGCAGGCATTAATCTTGCTTATAATATCTTTATCACATGCTATAACGTAATATTTACGTTTTGCTTTATACCTGTGAAAATGTTTGCTCTGAAACTGAACCTGTCAGGAGGGATCATCTCTTGCTCATCAATAAAGCTATCAAAATTAAATAGGCCATTTTGGGACTTCACAATACAAAGACTTTGTTAATCGCCCCTTCACACCCTTGAAGAGGCTACGTGCAAAAGGTCTCATCTTATGAGTTTGAATTCTGGAAGAAGGAAATAAAAATAGCTGACAAGAAAATTTTTCATCTTTTGCTGTTTGGATTCTCATAGGGCCAGAGCTATGAAACAAAAGCAGAGGTCACCCATGTCAACCTGAGCTAGCCCTAAAAGACATTCAGAGCTGATAGATTTCTACAACCCTGTCACCTCTTGGAAACCATAGGCTGCAACTCACTTGTGTATATATGTTTGCCTGCTTTAACCTTGTAATAACTCTCTTATTTCTTTTATTAGTTAACAAATTCATAGTTGACTATACGATTGGCTACAAGCATTGTTTTTGGTGTGAGATCTAAGATACACATTGACATGGGGTGAATGACTGGTCTCTTGGGATTGGAAACAACCTGAATCTTTTGTGATCTTTGATATATACTGCAACCAACTATTGCTAAATCCAGCTTTCCTGAGTTGCGCAATAGACAGTCCCCTGGGGCATTCCAGTCTGCGACTTCATGGTAAGATTGTTATAGTGCTTTAAGAGTTCACACTTGTTACTTGGTTGGTGAAATGTAATTCTAGGATACACAACCAGTTTGGGGTCTCTGCCCTACTTCTTTGCAGTCTGCCCTGAGGTTGGCACTCATGGTCATGAACTGCTCCAGATAGTGTGACAATAGGCTCTTAGTTTCTCTGATTATCTTAGTAGCCTATCTGCACCTGTTCCAGTTTGAATTCATCATTCTTGAACATGGGTGACAAGAAATGTACACAATAGTCTAAATGAGGTCTTAGCAGTGTCTTGTACAGTGTCTTTAATGCTTCCCTATCTCTGCTGGAAATACCTTGCCTGATACATCCTAGGATTTCATTTTCCTTTTTCACAGCCACATCAAACTGGTGGCTTACAATCATCCTGTGATGAACTAATACCACAGATCTCTCTCCTCCTTTGTTTTCAACTGATAAGTCTCCAGCCTATAGCAGAAATTCTTGTTGTTGAGCTCTAAGGGCATAACCTTGTGATTTGTACGGTTACATTTTATCCCAATTCTATTGCACCAGTTTTGTTAGGTCATCCAGTTTTTCTCTGATAATAATCCAATCCTCCTCTGTATTGACAATGCCTCCCAATGTTGTAACATTAGCAAATTTAATTAGCACGCTCCTACTTTGTGCCAAGATCATTAATGGAAATCTTAAATAAGATTGGCTCCAAGACTGATCCTTTAGGAACTCCACTAGTAACCTCTCTCCAGCCTAATAGTTCTCCTTTCGTCACAACCCTCTGACAGAGTCGCTGGGGTGCAACCCTCTGACAGAGTCGCTGGGGTGCAACCCTCTGACAGAGTCGCTGGACTGTGGAACTGCTGAACCCTCCTTACACATGAACCTGGGCTGCTTCTGACACTGTGGTGCTGATGTCCAGCTACAAACCTCTGACAGGCACTGCACTTACACAGACATTCCTAGGCAGGGACACACCCAACTGAGTTACATGAATGATTTCCCAGTCACTCACGAACCATCAATGGATCGACTCCAGCCAATTCATCTGTGCTCCAGCCCTACATCCCAGGACTGTATCGTCTTATGCTGCTCAAGGCAGTGCAAGTTCATTAGTTTGCCACTCCCTCAGTGTGGAGTGGACACACACTAGCCTTTGTAAACTGAGCTGAGATTCCCAACCACTTCAACCAAACACTGTTTTAGGTAAAATATAAAACAGGTTTATTAATTATAGAAAGATATTTTATATGATTATAAGTGGTAGGAATAAAGGTCAGAATTAGTTAACTTAAGAAAATTAAAAGAAAACAGATTCAAAGTAAGCAAGATTTGAATCAAGCAGTGTCTCACCCTGACAGATGGTATAAGCAGGTAACCATTCCTCAATACACAGACTGGATTTCCTTTCCAGCCTGTTACCAATCTCTCTAGTTCCAAGTCTTGTCTTACAGATGACCTTCCAGGTGTTGAGACTGGGGGGGAGAAGCCAAGTGATGAAGTCACTGTCTCTCGTTTTATAACTTTTCCTAGCTGCTAGAAAGATCCTTGCTGTGGCGTGCTGGTTAGACAGCCCCCACTGGTTAGGCCAGGGGTCTCAAACACATGGGCGGCCCGCGGAGCTCTTCCCTGCGGCCTGCCGGGCTCCCCGCGCTCCCCACCCCTTTAAAAAAAAATGTTTTTTTACCCCTGCCTGGGGGTAAGAATAAATAAATAAATAAATAAATGGAGGAACGGGGGTGGGGCGCGGGGAGCCCGGTGGGCCGCAGGGAAGAGCTCCGCGGGCCGCATGGGAAGAGCTTAGCGGTTTCTGGGAGGGAGAGGGGAGGGGTGGGAAGCCGTGCACACAGGGGAGGAGGCGGACAAGGGGCGGGGCCTAATGGAAGTGGTGGAATGGGGGCAGGGGCAGCGAGGGGGCCCTCGGGCCAATGCACTAGTCCTCATGCGGCCCTCATGGTAATTTGAGTTTGAGACCCCTGAGTTAGGAAGTGTCCATTGCCTATGTGATTTTTCTGAGAAGTCTCTGGGATGGTCACTGGGAGAGTGGATTCCCTTTAATGAGCCATCAGCACATTTCTGGCTGGTCCTTTGATGCAATTGAAAGGTTGGCTGTGGGCATCTCCCAACCCCAAAACATATTTCAGTAACACAGATTGCAATACTTCATAACTTCACATACAGTGATAGAATATATACAATCCAACAGGATATTAATGTTCAACAGATCAAGACATTTCAAATGATACCTCACAAGGCATGCATTGTACAAAACACACAAAGCATATCACAGTGGTGAATATGGGGGTTCCACAGTGCTACTTTGAGATACATAGCACCAAAAGTACAAATGGTATTAATATATTTATAAAATGAGTTTCTACAAGAGATTAAGATTCAGATAGACAACTTCTCTGTCAATTATGTTTATCGTTAAATACAGATGTATATACTCTTCTTGGTCTTGAGGGTATAGGTACTTAAAATCTAAAATCTTTTTTACATCACTGAAACCTCAAAACTATAATGTATGTATACAAATATATTCTAAATTTTAGTCTTAGTTTAGCTGGATAAATTACCTGTGTCAGTAAAAGTATGAGCAGTTAGTTTTGTAATTATTCACATTTGCAGCTCTTCATTTGAATTGATCTAGATTCGTCAGGAACCAATGGCTGTTTTTTCTTTTCTTTTTTTTTCCCCAGTAACTACAACAATCAGTCATCTCTTAAACAGAATGATGGACTACTGATCAAAAGAAGGGTTGAATAAGATGAAAACAATAGGATCCCCACAGAGTAGCTCTTCAGGTTTATTTCCCCTTTGAAAGTAGCAACAATTTACCTTATGCTAGGTAAATCTTTTTTAGAAAGCCTGAACTCTGATTTTATTCATAATGTTCAGACACAGGAAAAATTATTCTTCACAGAGGTCCTTTTGTGATTTGAATTTTGCCTTTTTCATAGGTAAGTGCTATGCATCCTTAAAATGGCATAAGAATAATTCATGATAATATAATCCTGATATAAACGAGGATTATATGGGTAAGGAGGGTCTGTGCCTCACTAGAGGGTGAGATTTCTATTAGATTAGATCCTTTTGCCATTCTTTTGGAGGAAGACAAAACAACTTCTCTGTGAACTTTCTTGCTGTGAGATCTTTGGCTCTAAGAGTGCCCTGGAGGTTTTGAAGAGCTTTCTTGTAGTCCTTAATGATGTGCCATGAGATCTGAGTGGGAGGAGTATAGTATTACGGGTTTGGATGTGTGCGGACCACTAGTAGCAAGGATTGTGGTATACCTGATTCCTTTGCTGTCTACTTGCTCCAGGGTGGAGCACAGATCTGACTGGACTTTCTAAGAGGGAAGGAAAGGCTTTGTCTGAGTCTCAAAAGGAGGAGGTGCTCTAGTCCATGGCACTCTCTCTAGGAGTTCACAAACAAGCATCAGGAGGTCATGACCACTTTTCCTTTTCTAAATGGAAAAAGGGGAAGAGGGATCCAGATGGGAGAAAGTAATGGGGCATCCTGGCTAGACAGGAGTGGGGTCTAGTATGTAAAAAGGATCAGGGAACCACTGATCTAGACAATCTATGTTCTTCTTCTGAGAGAGAAAGGATAGTAAATGTTTAAGGCACAGGTCTAGACTCCAAAGAGCTGAGCAGTATTCTCAACTCTTCCACAATCTCGGAAACCACACTTGCTTCAGGTTTCTGTCTATAAAACTGACAGTGATACT
The DNA here is from genome assembly GCA_037349315.1 of Chelydra serpentina. NCBI lineage: Eukaryota > Metazoa > Chordata > Testudines > Chelydridae > Chelydra > Chelydra serpentina. The sequence continues at coordinate 22,038,537 of JBAIAC010000019.1, forward strand.
TCCTTGCTTCATAGTGGTAGTGTGAAGATATAACTAGTACACAGTTTTACTTTAATAAGGTACATGGCAAAACTGGAAATAAAATAAAAAATCCTCACTAGTTTAACTCCCAAGGATTTCAGTGGAGTTACTCCTAATATACAGCTTTGTAAGTGAGGTCAGAATCAGGCCTATGGCATTCAAGGGCAGTTTTAAAGTAAAATAAAATGAAAACATCTGATCAATTCAAGCTGCACGCACCCAAGTGATAAGTAGAAGACTGGTGGGTTCAGACCATTCTTTGAGCCTGTATGACTCAAATACATTTGTGGCGGGTCGGGGGGAGGTTGTTTGTTTTAAATTGGCCATCTTATGGTCTCATTACTTTTGCCGTTTAGAAAGAGAAAATTGGTAAAATTGACATTTAGTTAGAAATAATATGCCATGTCTGAATAGAAAGTATTTTTATGAGTTTTCTTAGATTTTTACTGTATCTGTGTGTGCATAATAATTATGGTTCAGCCAAAGTCCATCATCATAAATGAATATATAAAATTTGAGGGTAAAAAAACATTATTTGATTATTTAATTAAAAATAAATTCCTTAACTGAAAAAGACATTGAGATATTAAATCTGTCAGACACTTAAAGGAATATAATAAAGTTGACAAGTTCTAAAATATAACTTCATTAAAAATAACAGTTTACTGAAACTAACACAGCAGTTACTCCCTGCAACTCTGGAACAAAAAGAATATTATTCATTTCAGTCTACTCTGTTTACAAGAAAATAGACCAGCATGGCAGACAGAGTAATGATGTGAGATATATAAGTACCTTCTGAGTAACAATGCACCAGGTAATCTGATCTTGTTGTAGGTTACCTGATGTGTGAGATTTAAACACTATATTATAGTCCTCATTATGGAGGTTGGATAGAGACAAACTTTCTCAAGGTGTTTTGAAACAGATAATATTTTAAACTATTACATCTTGAATCTGTCATCCTTATAGGATTAGTGGATTCCTTCCCTTCTCCTTCCCCGCCCCCCCGCCCCACCAAAAGTAGATTTTTATTTTTATCATAACTGATTATTGGTGCTGATCCTGTAAATACAATCAATCAGTTCTAGTAGTTACTACCATCAGTAATCCTATGTGAAAGTAATGAAACTATGGTGTGGTGTATACTACCATGATACTAGGTGTATTCGGGTCAAGGCTTCCTTGGCTTGCTAACTTTTCAATGTAGAACTTTTATGTTTATATTGTTTGTAGTACAGGTTACACATTTTAGAAACTACTATTTATATGATTTAAACAGTTTTTTTTAAACTACTACCTATGTAGGTGGTGGTTGTTGATTCTCTTGTGTCTTCAGTGGGTTTAGCTGCCAACCCTTGGAAGGAACAGGAAAAGTACAGCTGTTGAGGAGGTTATTAACAACTTTGTGCAACTATTGGCATGGCCAGGTATTAGCTTGGTAGGGGGTTTGTAAACTGACTACCCTAACTCCATAGGGTCTAGAGGCAGCACCACAAGGCTGAAAAATCATCACTCCTGTGTGGAATATGCAGAAGAAACTCTGCTGTTGCACTTGCGGAATTTCCTGGGTTCTGACTTTCCCGCCTTATCTCTTGCAGGCTCTTCCCACAGAAGAGTATGAAATGGGACTCTGTCTGTAACACTGTTTCAGTACAAAGTATTTTTATTATTTATTATTTATTATTTTGAAAATCATTTTTGTTCAAACCTTAGTATTAAGTCTTTTTTTAAGGTAAATTCCACTCTTAGCCTCAAATGTCAGTATCTGAGGATGCCTTCCTAAGCACCTCCTTCATATGATAGATTTTGCCTATTGTGTAGTATTGGATGTTTTCCTTAAATCTTAATCTTTTTTAGCTGTCTTAATTTGTTTTTATGGCAGTCATTTAACATTGTTTATTTGAGTCATAGAAGAAGAAGCTAAGTATTTGTATGATGTGGTCTAGTTACTATTTTCATTAGGATAATTTCCTATCTTTTTTTTTTCTTTTCCCTAGTCACATAATGTAGATTCTGCAACCAATAAAAAGGCTAGAATAATGGTAGTTTCCATACTATTCATGAGGAAGTTAAGTTATGCAAAAACACTGGACAGCAATTTTAGTATTTCCTGGTTTGTAGCTGGTTTTGGATATACAGAGGTGAATTACTTTCTATTTTTAAGTAGGTTGTGACCAACCAACTCAGATTCGTGCTGGTGAAATCCATGGCTGAGTCAGAGGAATAGCAAGATTTAAAAGTGAACTAAAATGCTTAAAAAAAGAAAAATGTTCAAGATTCAAAATCCATTACAGATATTTACTTATACTTGAATGACAAATAAGCAGATCCCTCTGATGGTAAACCGAAGGAAGGTGAAGGAAATACTATATCTACAATGTTTACATTGTGATGTTTCCCCAAGACTTCTTCAGTCAGGGAGGAAAGGTTCAGTCATGGTGTGTAATAACCTCAGAGATCCACAACAAAGAGGTCCTTTGCTTCCTACTGGCTACAGGCTTTTCCTGCCTTCCTCTTGTGTTTTCATCGTAGCATTGGGTCCATTGAACTCATTGCTGCCACTACAAACCAGCCCCCCTTTCCCTCACTGAGGGAGAGCTCTGCGCAAAAGTAAATGTAGCTTGAGATTGCAATAAAGTTTCCATGAGTTCCGCAAAGTAGAGGTGAATATTATCATGCACTGCCCCATGGAGGGCTCTCTGGTATCCAGGGAAGCTGCAACAGCAACAATTAACTTGTGCACATGGAGGATCCCCTGCAAACAGTTCTGGAGTCCAAATTTCTAAAAAGAGTACTTGAAATTAGTTCTTCCTTTGATTACCTTTCAAAATGTGAGTGAAGTGGGTACTAACCCACGAAAGCTTATGCTGAAATAAATTTGTTAGTCTCTAAGGTGCTACAAGTTTTTCTTTTTCTTATTTTCGTCTTGCACATCTCCCTTTGTGCCTCTCCCTTCCCCCCCAATGAGATTAGTGTCATCTCTGTTGAATGATGGCATTAAAAACAACTAAAGCTGTGTGTCACGATGCAAATCTCTGCAAATTTTAAGTTGGTTGAATGAAACTTACTCTGCATACACATCTTATGCATCCATTGCTTCGACTACATAATTTGAAAAATATATATTATTCTACTTCTGCAGTGTATCACCCGCCAGTATCCATTAGAGATTTGCATAGAGATTGAAGTTAGAACGTGGTCCTTAAGTAGTAACTGAACTTCAATTAGTAAATTTACTCTTGCATTAATTATAGGGAAATATGCCAACAAATTTTTAGGGCCACTGTTATTATGGCCTTTTGTTTGGTTAATTACCTGCCTTACACGCATGCGCGCACAGACGCGTGTGCACACAGTGACTGTGTGCAAGCTGCATGCCTAAGTTATTTGAAAAGCTGGCCCTTGACGTATTACCAATAGGCTTTAGAGCTTATATTAAATTAAGAGCAGTGAAAACAGTTCATGCCTCCCTTAGTACTGTTATTACAGGTTAAAACAGCATTACATCATTTCACATTGAAAACTTTAAAATTGTAAATCTACAAGTTTAATTTTCTTTTTCTTAGTAATACAAATAGCAAATAATCTTTCATGGGGCTGCATAAATGGGTTAGGAGTCTGACACTGCATTTTAGGTGTTAGAGATGACATTTACTGCTGAAGAAGAAACACAATCCTAAGTGTATTTAAGGACCTTAGTAGCCAGTGGGCCAAATTAGGACCATTTCAGCATAAATGCACTGACGGGGGGGAAAGGGTGGTAAGGAGAGGGTACCGTGAGCACCATGCTGGTGTACATCAGTACATGAGGGAGTCTTAATTCGTCTATGCTGGGGAGCTTGTCTAAGGAAAGGGTCTAGTAATAAGAGAAGAGTTAGCAGCGTATGGCAGAACAGGTAATCAATGGATCAAGTGATCCATTCCCTGTCGCTCATTCCCAGCTTCTGGCAAACAGAGGCTAGGGATACCATTCCTGTCTATCCTGGCTAATAGCCATTGATGGACCTGTCCTCCATGAATTTATCTAATTCTTTTTTCAACTCTGTTATGGCCTTGGCCTTCACAACATCCTCTGGCAAAGAGTTCCACAGGTTGACTGTGCGTTGTGTGAAGAAATACTTCCTTTTATTTGTTTTAAACCTGCTGCCTATTAATTTCATTAGGTGACCCCTAGTTCTTGTGTTATGAGAAGTAGTAAACACTTCCTTATCTACTTTCTCTACACCAGTCATGATTTTATAGACCTCAATCATATCTCCCCTTAGCCATCTCTTTTCCAAGCTGAAAAGTCCCAGTCTTATTAATCTCTCCTCATACGGAAGCCGTTCCATACCCCTAATCATTTTTGTTTCCTTTTTCTGAGCCTTTTCCAGTTCCAATATATCTTTTTTGAGATGGGGCGACCACCTCTGCACACAGTATTCAAGATGTGGGCATATCATGGATTTTATAAGGGCAACATGATATTTACTGTCCTATTCTCTTTTCCTTTCTTAATTATTCCCAGCATTCTGTTAGCTTTTTTGACTGCCACTGCACATTTGAATGGATGTTTTGAGAGAGCTATCCCCAGTGACTCCAAGATCTCTTTCTTGAGTGGTAACCGCTAATTTAGACCTCATCATTTTATATGTATAGTTGGGATTATGCTTTCCAATATGCATTACTTGCATTTATCAACATTAAATTTCATCTGCCATTTTTTTGCCCAGTCACCCAGTTTTGAGAGATCCTTTTGTAGCCCTTTGCAGTCTGCTTGGGTCGTAACTATCTCTAGTAATTTTGTATCATCTGCAAATTTTGCCACATCCCTGTTTATCCCTTTTTCCATATCATTTACGAATATGTTGAATAGGACTGGTCCCAGAACAGACCACTGGGACACCACTATTTACCTCTTTCCATTCTGAAAACTGACCCTTTGTTTCCTATCTTTTAACCAGTTACCAATCCATGAGAGGATCTTACCTCTTATCCCGTGGCAGCTTACTTTGCTTAAGAACCTTTAGTGAGGGACCTTGACAAAGGCTTTTTGAAAATCTATGTTCACTATATCCACTGGATCCCCTTGGTCCACATGCTTGTTGACCCATCAAATAATTCTAGTAGATTGGTGGGGCATAATTTCCCTTTACTAAAACCGTGTTGACTCTTCCTCAACGTATTATGTTCATCTATATGTCTGACAATATTGTTCTTTATTATAGTTTCAACCAGTTTGCCTGGCCTCAAGCAGAGTGCCCCAGGGTTTGGTCCTGGGGCCGGTTTTGTTCAACATCTTCATTAATGATCTGGATGATGGGATGGATTGCACCCTGTAATTGCCGGGATCACCTCTGGAGATCTTTTTTAAAAATTGGTGTCACATTAGCTATCCTCCAGACATCTGGTACAGCAACTGATTTAAATGATAGGTTACAGACTACAGTTACTAGTTCTGCAATTTCACTTTTGAGTTCCTTCAGAACTCTTGGGTGAATACCATCTGGTCCTGGTGACTTATTGCTGTTTAATCTATCAATTTGTTCCAAAACCTCCTCTAATAACACCTCAATCTGGGACAGTTCCTCAGATCTGCCACCTAAAAAGAATGGCTCAGCTCTGGGAATCTCCCTCGCATCCTCAGCCGTGAAGATGGATACAAAAAATTCATTTAGTTTCTCCGCAATGGCCTTATCGTCTTTGAGTGCCCCTTTAACACCTCAATCGTCCAGTGGTCCCACTGGTTGTTTAGCAGGCTTCCTGCTTCTGATGTACCTTAAAAAAAAATTGCTATTACTTTTTGCGTCTTTGGCTAACTGTTCCTCAAATTCTTTTTTGGCCTACCTAATTGTATTTTTACACTTCACTTGCCAGTGTTTATGCTCCTTTCTAGTTTCCTCACTAGGATTTAACTTCCACTTTTTAAAGAATGCCTTTTAAAGGATGCCTGTCATGATGCATGGCAAGATCTAAAGAATACAGTTTGTCCCACCCAAGAGCAATGGTCTATTAAACATGTGCCACCCTGCTATACTTCAAAGAGGAACTTTTGTTTTAAGATTTTGTTGGTCTACAGCCCTCTGAATATGAATTGAGTCACCTAGGATGTTGGTCGCTGAATACTTCAGATACACAACATTTCGCTTCTGAGGGTATATCTACACTGCAATAAAAGACCTGCAGCACAGCTGTGGCTGACTTGGGTCAGTTGATTCAGGTTCGCAGGACTCTGGCTGTGGGAATAAATATTGCAGTGTAGGTGTTTATGAGGCAGTCCAGGCTCTGAAACCCCGTAAGGATGGAGGATCTCAGAGCCCAGGCTCCAGCCCAAGCCTAAATGTCTCCACTTCAGATTTTAGCCCCACATCCTGAGCCCAGTGAGTCCTATTCAGTTGACCCAGTTCTGAGACTCCATGTCATGGTTTTGTATTACTGTATAGACATACCTAGAGATAATAGTCTATGGTCTTCATGAATTCCTCTCCGGTGATTGCAGGGAATAGGCATAGAGATGGGACACACATTTGCTTTACTGCATTATATGATTTAATTTGAAATTCTTTTTGGTCACAGTGTATGCGTACAAGAATCAGGGCATCCAGTTTTCAGAAGAAAGTTTGGTTTTGCTTTGTACCATCTGAGGTCATCAGTCTCCTGCTACTTGGCTCTATGTATCATTTTTGATTGATCCATGATAGACTGTCATCTAGCTGTTTTTATTTTTGAGATGTTTAGTTTTGGATAAGGAACAAGTGGCTTAAATTCAATATGGATAAGACGGAACAAAGCATTTTGAGGAACATATGTATTTCTTATGAGAGCCCATTTATTCATGGGATGAAGCAGCAGCCTGTGAGACAGGTTCATAATTTAGGAGTTATTTTGGATCACCATCAGCATGTTACAAAAATTCTCTAGAATGACTGTTATCACCTCCTGGTTGAATGTCATATCCATTTCCCCCCCTCTTATCCAGATCACACTAGTCATTCATGATTTGGAGGAACATATTTCCTTAGATGTGAGATGTAATGATTAAGCTTGATCATTTCCATCCATTTTCTGAACAAATAGAGCAGAGGTCAAAATTAGTAGTGACCTGAGGCTGTCACTCTACTTGGCCATTGACAGTTTATTAGTATATAGTCCAGTGGTTTAGAAGTAAATACCACAGCTATCACTGAACAATTTAAGTAGAAAATTTAACCAAAAGACCTCCAGACTCGATTTTATGCCACAGTCAGAATATTTGCAATAGTGTCAAATAGCAAGTTTAAGTTAACATTATTTCAGTTGAGTAGGGGACAAAGAGTTTGGAGATCTGTTGCATTATAAATAGTATTAGCTGGCTAATATCTTGACCAGGGGTCTCAAACTCGCGGACCGCGGAGCTCTTCCATGCGGCCTGCCAAGCTCCCTGCGCCCCGCCCCTGCCCCTCTACCTACCCCGTAGAGGTAGGTGGGACCACGAGCAGCTGCGTAGGGCACCAGAAAAATTTCCTGGTGCCCTGTGCAGCTGCGTGCTGCTCCAGCCCCTGCTCTGTCCCAGCCCCGCCTCTCCCCCCCCCCCCCCAGCTTCTCTCCCACTCCCCTGAAGACTGCAGCCAGGCTCGACCTACTCACCGCAAGGTAAGTGGAGCAACCTGGCCCCAGCCTGCTCCGTTCCCCTGGCTCCCAGCCGCGCTGCTGGTGAGCGCTGGGGGGCGGTTCTCCCCTCCCCCAAGCCTGGGAGCCAGGGGAGCGGACCAGGTTGGGGCCCCAGGCCTCCACGGGCAGGAGGGGGGAGCTAGCCCCAGGCCTACGGGGGGGATGGAGGCTGGCCACTTCCTGCAGGAAGTGACCCGGCCCCAGCCTGCTCTGCTCCCCTGGCTCCCAGGCTTGGTGGGAGGGGGGAACCGCTCCCCTGCACTCGCCGGTGGCACATCTGGGAGCCGGGGGAGCAGAGCAGGCTGGGGCCGGGTCACTTCCTGCAGGAAGTGGCCAGCCTCCGTCCCCCCCGTGGCCTGGGGCCAGCCACACCCCCTCCCCCACCGTTACCCCCCGTGGAGACCTGGGGCCAGCCACCCCCCCACCCTGCCCTGAGCCCCCTGCCATACCTTGTACCCCAACCCCCTGCCACACCCCGCACCCCTCCTGCACCCCCAGGGGCAGGGAGGTGCCAGAGTTGGGGTGAGGACTTCAGGGAAGGGGTTGGAATGGGGGCAGGGAAGAGGCGGGGCCTCATGGAAGGGGTGGAGTGGGGGCGGGGCTAGGGGTGGGTGTCTGTGATGCGGCTCTCAGGCCAATGCCCTAGTCCTCATACGGCTCTCGTGGTCATTTGAGTTTGAGATCCCTGGCTTATAGCCTCATATAGAAATGTTATATACTTTTTCTCTTGCATATGATTGGACTAAAGACAGAATCCAACTTCTGTTAAAATCTAGGAAAAGAATTCCGTTGATTTGACTTCAGTGAGAGTTGGTCAGGTCATATAAAAGTAGATAGCCTAGACATATTTTTGTTAAAGAAGATAGAGGCAAATTTACACACTACTTAAAATAATAATTAGCACTTCATGTTTTTAAAACCCTCTACAAATATTAATTAATCCTCGCAAAACTTGTGTGAAGCAGGTAAGAAAACATCACCTTATTTATCTGATGGGTAACTGAATCTGTTTAGTTGTGGTTTGCCCAAAGCTGCAGAGGGACTGCTTAACACAGCTGAGATTTATAGCTTAGGAGTTCCTGGCGCTCAGCCCCGTGTTTTTAACACTGTATCCAGCCCTTTATAGACTCATAGACTTTCAGGTCAGAAGGGACTGTCATGATCGTCTTTCAGAAGATGTAGTATTTTATTTTTATTAGTATCTTACTATAGTCTGCTTATGAGTAAAACTGAATAGATGTATACATATAGCTCAGGGGTTCTCAACCTTTTTCTTTCTGAGCCCACCCCCTACCCCCAACATGCTATATAAAAACTCCACGGTCCACCTGTGCCACAACAACTAGTATTCTGCATATAAAAGCCAGGACCAGCATTAGGGGGTAGTAAGCAGGGCAATTTTCTGGGGCCCCACGCCACAGGGGCCCCCAGTTGCTCATGCTTCGACTTCAGTCCCAGGTGGAAGGCTCAGGGCCCCAGGCTTCAGCCCCATGTGGTGGACTTCAGCTTTCTGCCCTGGGCCACCTTTTAATTTTCTGTAATAGTTTTGATTACTCAAATGTGATGAGTATAGATTTATTATGGGGAACTGATCAATCTTTAGGTTGACCAGCTGGCATCTACCTAGGATGAGCACCTTTTCAAAATGCAAAAACAGGACACATGCAGGAGCCCCACCCCTTCCATGGCCCCATTCCCTGCTCTTCTCTTCCTCCTAAGGCCCTGTTCCCTGGCCAGGCTGGAAGCCAGAACCAGGCAGTGGTAAGAGCAGCCCAGCGAGCCTGAGCTGCTGAGAGACGCTCCAGACCCTCCTCCTGCCCTAGACCAGGGCCTGGAGTGCCCCTGGCCTGTGTCCCTACTCCGCCAGGGCGCACTGCCCAGGGCAGGTGGAGGGTCTGGGACTCCAGGGCTCCCCGCAGCAGCCCGGTCTCCCTGAGCGGCTCTTACTACTGCCCAGATCTGGCTTCTGACTTGGTCGGCGGCAGAGCCTTGGCAGGGAAGAGGAAGAGCAGGGGACAGGGCGTCATTGTAAGAGGAGGCTAAGATCCACCTCACTGTCTTCCCCCACCCACCAGGAAAAGGCTAGCGCCACGCCAAGCATCAGGCAGGTGCAGAGCGGCACCGCAGAGAATGTGGGACAACTGCTGTCTCAGTCATCCAGCCCAGGACCTTGAAATGTACATTTTGGGACTGGCCCACCCAGTTAGGGACAGGTAGTCACCCTACAACTATCCCAGTCCTCAGAAGTTCTGGAACCCACATTATTTATTGAATGAAATGATCAATGAGCTAGTCACCTTTCTTTCAAAAGCTAACTGTATGCCTGTTTGGGCTCCAGTTATGAAAGGACTATCACTAGGTGGTCACGAAGTTGCCTTCTATTTACCCTGGGACTCCTCAGGTCCAGAACCATGACATCTGAGGACAAAACAGCTGCACATGCACATCTCCAGTTTTACATATTTTATTAACCAAATTAAAGCAAGCAAAAGCATAAAATAAATACAAATCAAATAAAAACAAATGAAATGAAAGTGGATTAATATAAAATCAACAAATTAATCTAATTTTCAATTTGATTAAACCATATCAAATAAACCTACAGTACCTTATAAGCTCTCTGTAATTTGGGAAAGCAACAGTGTCATTTAACTATCATCCCCAAAAGTAACCGAGCACTATCAATCTGAATGTCCATTGATTATATGTATATTCCAGTCAAATAGGTGATGAAGGGTTGGTCAGATCACTTTGAGGTTGAAAGCTAATGTTGATACTACAGCTCTGATGCCAATTAAGACATCATAAAACAGATTATTGGTTGTTAAGGAATAGCCAATCTCCTTCCCCCAGTATAGGGTAACATGTAATATTCCTAAACAATTCAAAATGACATAGCTTATTGCACTTAAAATTCAAATGACACATTTAGGTGAAAAATAACATGGTTTCTTGGGATTAAACATAAAACTCCTAAATCATGAAATACATGCTTGTGTGATCTTTTAGGCAGCAAAGTTGTTTAACCTAAGGCTGTTTTAGGTAACTGAGGAACAATTCTATAAGAGCCTTTCTTAGATTCTGTGGGCTCTGCCCATGCACAGTTTTAGACACACATGCATGCACACATGCTCACTAATAACCATTTGGGAAGCTTTAAACAAAAATGTGAATGATAGGGTAGAGATGTCCTTCTACTAATAAAAATTGGAAAAGAACACAAAACCAAAAAGGTTGATTCTTGGTGTGGTTGTTATTGCTTTTGTTTGTTTTGTTTCATTGAGCTTCAGGAAGATTATTCAGTGATTTTTTTATCAGTTCAGATGTTTTAATGCTGACAGACTTGCTGGCTGGCTAGATTACTTGCTTGTAGATGTAAAATATTAGACTTGCATGTGATGGACTCCCACCCTTCTGTAGCTGTAAGGGTGGGTGGAGAAAGAAGCTTCCTTGTCAGGCATGGTGACATTGCATGACCAGCAACCAACTGCGGTAGCAGCATATAAGATAGGAAAGTAAGCAATGGCTTCTTTTTCATCAGTTTTTCAAGATGATTGCCTCACTGGTTCTTCCCCTCTGCAATTCTCTGAGTGAATCAGAATAGGGTAATTCATTTGGCAAATCAAAATGAGGCTCGCTCCTTCCGATGTTATTGGTATAGCCCAGTAGGGGTTTGATTAGATCACCTTTATGCAAACAAAAAACTTCCCATTCCAATAATTTCAGGCTTAGAAAGTCAGTGGATCCAAAAATATATCAAGTCAGTCAGCAGCTACATAGGTATGTTGAGACTTTTGAAGTAATTGATTAGTCGACAGATATTATCTTAGCCATCCTACAAAACTCTCAACTCAGAAATAATTAAAACCTTGAAAGCTAGCAAAAACTTATAACTGAAATCATAGGAAAATACTGGTTATATGTTCACTCAGTCATGCACATAGAGAAACTGTTCCTTATTCTTTAACTATTCATGTTCTACAGACAGATGTCTATAACTTCACGATATCATTGTATTCAATGGTTTCGTTTTGAACAGCATTTTATTGACGTGCAAAATTTGAGTGAAAGGTTACATTTTAACTACGGGAGAGCAAATATGTTTTTTCCTAAAATAAAAATTTGGGGGTTCAATTTGTATACACAAACCTGTCTGTCTCACACAAATGAATACTTTTAGTTTAACTTGATAAGAAAATAGTGCTACAGTAGTGACACCAATTAATATTAGATCATATTTTCTTATTTAACTCTTTTTTCCATTGCTAATAAAAAGTCTCAAAAAATACTGGTTATGACTAGAGTCACTAGATTCCTCAATTTCTCATGCCTAATATCATCCCAAAAGTTATATTGTTAAGTATTATGACACTCTAGTAACGTGTTTTGAGTTATCTAAAAGTTATTAGTCTTTCATCTAAATAAGAATTTTTAAGTTTTTTTCATTCAGCTGCTGTAAGCACTTTGTTTTTAAAGCTTGACATATATGGAGATATGTTTAGGATTTATTATGCACATACATAATATTACTACCAAGGACGCCATTAGTGCTTCAAAGCAACTTTTCATTTCTTCTGTTATACTGTTAAAGTAGTGGTATTCTGAACTACTGTGGTGAAGCTTCTGGTCCACTTTCAACCTAGTTAAAAGTTTACTTCTCTATTCATATAAATTCCGTACTCATATTGACAGCTTGCAAAGGCTTATATTTCAAAATAGGCAGAAACTTCAGTTCACCATGGTCTTCCCTTATGGGGCCCTTCAGAAACAGTTCAAGGAGCTTATATGTGATATGTCTTAGGGCTAGTCTACACTACCCGCCTGATTCGGCGGGTAGTGATTGATGTTCTGGGATCGATTATCGCATCTCGTCTAGACGCGATAAATCGATCCCAGAACCGCTCCCCGTCGACACCGGAACTCCAGCTCTGCGAGCGGAGGAAGCGCTGTCGACGGGGGAGCCTGCCTGCTGCTGTGTGGACCGGGGTAAGTACTTTTAAAAATCGATCTAAGATATTCGACTTAAGCTACGTTATTCATGAAGTTGCGTAACTTAGATCGATCCCTCCCCCTCCCTAGTGTGGACCAGCCCTTAGTTACCAGTAGGAGGAGTGCTTGTGTCTAGCCAAAAAACCTAGTTATTGATTTCTTGTTCTATTCTGATGTTTTCAGTGTAAAGTTATTTATTGCAACTTCCTTGTTTTGATGGGCAGTCCATTGACCGATTGCCTTTTTGAAAAATGGTGATGGTCCAATCACAATTAAAATTGTGATTCATGTGTTATGGCATCAATCCAGTTAAAAAGCAGATATCTCTTCTTGGGATTTTATATTTGTAACTGCATGCCGTTACGTGGGATTTGTTCCCAGAATTCAAGGTCTGAAATCTTCTTGTCCAAACCTCATTAGAACATCCCAGCTCTACTTTGGAATTTCAGCAACTTTTAAACAGCTGATGAGCAATTCCTCTGTGCTTCTTCCTGTGCCTTCTGTCCTGCGAAAATCAGTTCTACAATCTTTGCAAAGCTTCTGCTTTCCTTCTGATACTGTAATTTCTCTTCTTTCCAAAGTCCATGTTGAAGGTTTCTAGTGTTTATGTAAAGTATTTCCACATTCTTTGAAGTTTTTTTTTATACATTTATTTAATGAGTCCATTATGCAGCTACACAGTCACACTCTTAGTTTGGTTCAATACCACTAGGATGAAACTTGTATGAATCTTTAATCTTTGTTATCAGCACCTGTTTCTTCATTTTTCATTTATTCTTATTTGATTGATATGCTAGAATCATTTTTGTGTTATCAAATATCAAGTGTTTAACCAGCCCATGTGGTCATTCACTTCCTTATAAAACACTTTGGTAGGATTTATCATAAAGATTTTCACTTTACATTGGTTTTACAACATATCAGTTAAATGTTTTGCCTAATATTTGCTATAACCTTGATAACTTTGATCATTATCTTTTAGTTATGGTCTTTAATCAGCTTTCTTATTTGAAATAAAAGTACATTGACACTTTTTGCTTACAATTTCAAAAGTTGCATTTAAAGGATCGGTGTATAGCTCACCTTAAGGAGAATTGGAAGGAAGGGGTGGAACACTGGGAGGGGGGACATGGAAGTAGACCCCCTTTCCCATAGACTAGGCCCGGATTTGGAATAAAGTCTTTATCTCCATCCTCCTGTTCCATCCTGATGCTGGTGGGAGGGGAATGGGGATCTGAGCATTGAAGGAGCGTGTTAGAATAGTGGGGTAAAAAGGAAGGGAGTCAGAGCTGTGCAGTGGGTGACTCTTCAGCTCTGTTGCCCAAAAAACCCCACATCAGTTAGTCCGTAATAGATACTTATATGGCCCCTGTCACTGTAGTATCTGAGTGCCTAAAAGTCTTTAATGTATTTATCCTCACAACACCCCAGTGAGGTAGGGAAATACTATTGTCCCTATTTTACAGCTGGGGAACTGAGACACAGAGGTTAAGAATACTTCTACACTGCAGTTGCAGGTGTAATTTCTATCTTGGGTAGAAGTATATGTGCTAGCTTTGATCAAGCTAGCGCGCTAAAATAGTGTAAGCCACCAGAATACTATCCTGTCTGAGATGCTAGATACATATATGGGTGGCTAGCCTGGGCTGCTGCCCAAGCTGCACCGCTGTTATTAGCATGCTGTCTCAATCAAAGCTAGCACATGTAGGTCTTCAAGCTGGAGATTACTCCTCCAAGGTGATGTGTAGACATATCCTAGTGACTTGCCCAAGGTCATGCAAGAAAACTGTTCCAGAGCAGGGATATGAACCCAGTTTTCCCCAGTCCTAACAACTAGGCCATCCTTCCAGGCATGCCTCAGTCCCCACATCTGTCCCCATTCAAAAAATGTCCCCATGATTCCAGGCTAGTCTCTGCACTATTCCTATATCCTGTTCCCAGCTCCGTAGCCTACAGGTCCCATGTTGATGCCTGCCTCTCTATGGGGAGGACATTTCTGGGGAGAGAGCCAGGCTGTGCTGGGCAGGCAGAGTGAGGAGAGATGATGCAGAGGTAGTGTGAAGGGACTAACACTCATCTAATACGTTCTGTGGCCAAGGGTAAACATTGTCAAGGAGCCAGAGGCAGTGGAGGGGAAGAGTTGGGCTTGTGGTAAATGGGGGTGCTGCAAATTTTATTTTAAACCAGGAAAATGACATGCCTGAAAAATGTAATGCAGAGTTAAGATTGCCATTGCTGTCTCGTGGCCTTCCAGAATGTGGAGAGAAGGAAATACAAAGTTAAGGTAATTGCCAATAGAACATGGGGCTAGAGGTGCTGGCCAGAGTGAGGAGAGCGGTGGACTAGTTGGGGCAGGGTCATGGCTGGGGAAGTCTGACTGGAGGGAGGGCAGGCCCCAGCTGGAGGGGGGCGGGGGGAACATAGTGAGGGTGTGGGACTTGGCTGAGTGTACAACTCAGCATAGTAATCAAATAAGTACACGACCCTCTTGTAAGCTGTTGTCTGTGCTATTGGTATGCAGCTTCAGAAGGTGCCAGACAGCAAGGAGTAACTTTTATGTCCTAATGCCTTATAAAGTGATAATGGCTTAATGGGAAGGAAGAGGGTTAGCTGGAAATGTTGGTTTGGATGGAGGGAGACAGAGAGGGGAGAGATACACCGGTCATGGACTAAAACTGTCATGGTTTTGGGACATATACTACGTCTGTGATTTCTTTCTCCATCCTGTCCACAACTCCACTTTCCAAACATTTCAAAGCACAAATGTTATTACTATTCCACTATAACAAAGTGTATAGGATTGGGGAGGACCGATTTAACAATCACATAGCATCTTTTATCTTTAGTCTGCCACTGTACCCCTTCAACTGCAAACATATAATCACAACAGCTTAAATGATCACAAACTCCAAACAAACAAACCACCTTCTTTCTGTGCAAAAAACCGAGAAGATTGACTGACAAAACTTCACAGTCACAGGGTTAAGGTTGCTGGGTGGTATTTTGTGCCCTTTCAGAATGTTGGATTCAGCAAAACTGCAACTTCTGAAAACCTGCAAATACAGAGTTAAGGTTAACACCAATATAACCTTAACTCTGTCCTCTTAGAGTAATGATCCAGTTCACCTATACTCACACTCCAAGTACACAACACTTAGGTAGTAGGGCACATGACCACTGTAGGACGGAATCTAATTCCTTCTCTTTACTAAGGCAAAATGTGTGTTTCGGTAAGCTGTACTGAACAGAAGCTACCTATACCTAACCTACTCTACAGAAACAACACCACACCCACTGAAGTTTACAACTTCCTCACCCTTTCTTCCTCTACCTCTTTACCTGTCTACCACTGTACTTCCACTTATCCATCATTAAACGCACAGACCACTCTCGCATCATGTCTGAC
This sequence comes from Chelydra serpentina, assembly GCA_037349315.1. Lineage (NCBI taxonomy): Eukaryota > Metazoa > Chordata > Testudines > Chelydridae > Chelydra > Chelydra serpentina. The sequence goes on from JBAIAC010000019.1 coordinate 22,054,585, forward strand.
TATTGATAATCCCCTTGGCAAGAAGATCCCTGTGTAGCACTACTGCCACAACCTATAGAACTCAGTGCTGAAATGAGGCATACTGGATCACTCAAGGTACACAAGCACCTCTTCACGTTGATCACACATAGAGTTGGGAGGAGGGCACAGGGCTGAGACCCACACTCTGGAGGGTAGGGCTCCACAGATCTCGTATCACAAAAACGTATCTGCCAACTTCGTCCAACTAATCCTTCCACCATTCAGTACAGCCTCACCCTAAAACAGCGAACACAATTGGATTCATGCAGTTAATTGTCGGCTCCCAGGGGTGGGGCAGAGTTAAGGTTGCTTTGGCATGTATCTTTACTTTGGATTTCCTCGTTTTCAGAGGTTTGAGTTTTGCTGAGCTTATGTTCCAGAAGAGACAAGATATCACTGGGCAACCCTAGTTTTGTGTTAATGAAGTATCTGTCAGTTAATATTGTTTTAATTGGCATGGTAACATTACTCATCAATGACAAAATGACATGAGAGTTATACATATTTGTTGATACTTTATACCAAACCATGCAATCCTATATTTCCTCTATGCCATCCATGTATTTCACAGAACATTTATTTTAGCAATATTAGAGAGGATGAGGTTTTTTGTGTACTGTTTTTCATATCCCTCAACTTTGAAAGCCATGCTCACATGGTATCAGCTGTACAAGGCTCACAGGACTCCTAGAAACTTCTACAATTTACTTAAAATAGCTTTTCTCTAAATAATAAAATTGTAATTTTAAAGCCTGATATCTCAAATCATACTAGAGCTAGCAACGAGTGTTTCAATCACGTGAGCGCTGTATGCTGGGTTGGTCCCCCTAACAACTGGAAAGTCCATGATTGGGGCTTACAGCCATTTTTGCACATATACCACCTCTTAAGAGTGATCTTCAGTCACAATTGAGGATCAGGGCCTATATTTTAAATATTTTACGCCAGGGACTGAATTAGTATTATGCATTATTATATGGATACCTACACACTCTTGTCTTGACTTATGAAGAAAAATGTAAAGAGCTAAGTGTACATTAGGTAGTTTGGCTAAGAAACTGCAATGGAAAGACACAACAGCCTACATATATAAAAAATTGTAAACACTGAAGGTAACGATGAAATATTTAGGGTAGTACAGGGGGTTATAGATAGAAATAAAGGGATGATATCACATAAGAGAAGATTAAGGCTGAATGTCAGGAAAAACACTACTAACTTTTTCCAACTTTGGTGCCTACAATTAATGAAGTAAATTAATATTTAGTTATGTAAATAAGTGCCTAGATATGGATTTAAGTGCTTAATTCTATGTACCTAAGTTGAAAAATATTGTCCATACTGCTTAAATTCTGCTAAGCTTTACAGAGCAAATGGTAGTCACAATCTTTGTGCTTGAAGAGTTTACAATATATAGTTTGATCCTGCAATCTGATCTGTGTTGGTAGACACCTGTGCACATGCTGGATCCCATTGGCTTGTGTGGCTCTATGTGGGCATGAGGGGCTACCTGTCCGGATCAGCTCAATTTTAGACATGATGCAGTGAGTAAGAGCAATGAATAGTTAGATTGAAGGTGAGGGGAAGAAAGGGAGGACAAGGAAAATAATCTGGGTCTTTCCTATTTGTAACTTTTTTGATTCTGTTAAGGTTGGGGTAATTTTAGAAAGGAAAGATTTATGGCAATAAACTGAGGATGTGCCTGTGGCCTGTTGAAGAAACACTTGTCCATAGATAGCGGGCAATGACATAATACACTAGCAGAACTGTTAACACTCTCGATTAAAGGTAATATGTTTTTTAGAACTGAACAGGTTATTTTTTTCAACAAAATATTTTTGACTGTAGCCCAATTTATGATTAATTATATTGATTACTTAAGAATTTCCAGGTATCACTCTGAGGTTTGACAGGTTCTTGTCCCAAGATCAGGCCCAGTATTTTTAAAAGTATTATTTAGTTGGGAAGCCTGATGTGCACAGTTGCAATACTCACACTCACAATACTCACCTTCTGTATTTGTAATAGTTTATTAATACATTTAGCAAAGTCACAAACACTCTAACCCGGCAAGGTAAATAGAAATAATCCAGACTGTACATCTGAACATCCATATACTCAGACCATCCTTTGCAGAACAACCTGAAATATTAGCCATTATCTTCCTCATCATCATAAGTGGCAATCATCCTGGCACCTCCCAAGGGCTACACCTCTTCTCTTGCCCACAGGCTGGGATATAACTTTTATATTATGTTATGCTGACGCCACTATGTCTAATGCATATTCAGCAGGGGTTTCTCCCCTGCTCCTTATTTGTATTTTCCCCGCTACTAATGTTGGGGTGCCCTTCTCTTATAGTTTAGTATATTAATGATCTCAGCTTATCATATACGTCAATTGGTTGCCATGGCACTCTTGTGGTCAAACATCTGCAGATGTTCCCATTCTAAGATAGCCAAAAGCTGGTGTTAGCTCATGTTCCTGTGATTGGCTGGTGTCGTTTTGGTCAAACTTTCCCCTTAAACACTCTATTGTCAGTGCCCCAAAATTAGGGATGACCATAAGGCCATTTATCTGCCCTCCACTACTGTTGAATAAAATAAATGCTAAAGCTAGCTCTATGGGCTACAGGACACATAGATGCTTTTAGGTCTATAACTCTCACCGTCTGCATTTCTGTATTTTTTTCTTTAAAAAATTGGTGATATCAGCATTTAGCTATATATCTCCACCAGAATAAGATTATTTCAAATCAAGTTTGCTTAGGTGTTTAAACTTCGATTGTGAACTAGAGTTACAAATGTTTGCAAAGATATTGTTCCTTTGAAAAGTTCTTTCAGCACTCAGTTTTGATCTATTGGCCATCTTGGTAGGATTTTTTTTTCATTATTATTATTTTTTTGCCATACACCTCTTTCCTTTCCACCCCTGATCAGCAAATACTTATTAGCAATGCTGGCCAATAAATCTGAAAAGATTCATAATAAATTGAAAGATATATTTTAGGTGTTAAAGATAAAGATGTACACTTGCATCTAAATTTAGTATTTTAGTTGGAGTTGTTTGTTGTCAATAGTGCTCTAGCTGACCTAAGTAAAGAAGAAGGTTCTCGGCTCAGAGAAAATGTCATTAAATACTTTGTTAATTAAAAACATAGAAGTAATGTTTAATTGTGGATCATAGAATGGAGTACTATGAAAACCATGTCAAAGTTTAGAAACATTTGGATTCTTTGAGTCCCTGTAAACAGGTAGTTTCCTGAGGTGGCAGATCTTGTTGAAAAAAAATTCCTTCTTCACAGGCCTTAAATACTAAACTGGGTCAATGTCCATTGAATGCTGTTATCAAATCCCAAAAAGGGAAGATGGACAGCTTGGAGTAAGAGCATAGTGATCACAATATTATCTGAGAGAATCTAAGTGGCAGTTATCAAAAAAGAGAGAGGTGATAGTGGGTATGATATTTGGTGCTTATTTCATGGATTACAGTTTCAAAGAGCTGTATAAACATTAACTAATTAGTGGATGGATATCAACGCTGTTTATTACTTACCTCAGCCCAGTGATTTTTCAGAATATATTTATAATCACATAGTGCAAACAAACCATTTTTTCCATTCCCCCACCTCGAAAACAACTCCTTATATTTGGATAGAGATGAAAGTTAGAAATCATACTTAATTGTAGCATATATTATACACTGTATTTAATATAGTTAATATATTTCCTGCAATATATTATAAATAGCATTTTAGAATTTCAGTTTTCGTATCTTAAAAGTGGAATTTACTCTTTACACTATTTGTTTATCTTTTGCAGTTCTCTGAATTTGTTCAGTATGCCAATTAGTTTAAGTTTTAATTTATAGTCATTGTCTAGTTAATTTTACTTCTAGGTTCTCCTATACTAGTAGCTGGGTATAATTGTTCAGGGTAAGTGATGTAACTTTTGGTGACAATACACTGCATTTTTACTACTTAAAAAAGGTTGAATCTCTGCTTTAAGTGCAAAAATCAGTTTAACCTTAACTATGGAACTTCAGCTAAAGCCTCTATAACATCTTCTGGTGGTCTACTGGAATATAGACAGTCAGTTCAACTCTTCCCTATAGAAATACATAAAGAATGGTTCAGATACATTTCTTTGTGCAATCAATACATCACTAATTTGTACATTTTTGAACATTCTGTGGCTTTGTGCTTATCTCCTGAAAATGTTTATACGCTGAAAAAATCAAAATTTTGAAGTCAAACATTTATCATTCTCACCCAACACCATGCCATTTTTTTTCTTTTCAAAAAGGTAGTCATGGTTTTATATTTAATTTTTTATCTGGTTGAAAGCTTCTTTTTTTTTTTTTTACTCTTTGATACAGTGGTTTTCATGTAAATGTTAAAATGTACTGTTTGAAAGTAATTAGTATTAGTGTGCTTTCAAACAATAAATGTCAGCATCAAAATGGTAATCACTGTATCTCAAAATCAACCAAAATTAAAACTCCTGGCCAAATTGTAACTTTTAAAAAAGTTTAAATGCCTGAAAGTGGAGGATGAAGTTGAATATAGCCTCTCGGCAGCTTAAGTATTCATTACCACAACTGTATTAAACAGTTTTTTCAAAGAGCCATTAATTTTATGTCCAATGGGGTAAGGGAAGGGGCATTATTATGAAAAGAACTGATGTCAGAGTTGTTATAGGCAGAGACTGCCTTGGAGCTATAAAATGCTGTTAGGACGATATCAACTAACACAAGTCAGAAGTGAATGTACTTGAAACATTCTAAACAGTGAAAAAGAGCATCATATGTCTCTAGAGAGAGACATATTATGTTGCAGATCACATGACACTTGTATCATTTGAAAGTAATTTCTGTATCTTGCTTGTTCCTAAAAGTAAAAATTAGCTAATTTCCCTCCAATTCCTCATCCAACTAATTTCTTTAATTTCTTTTTATGCAAGTAAAAGAAACGTCTTTCAGTGGAATTTCATTGTTGGATAATAAAATCTATTTTGTTGGTTCTCAAATGCCTTCTTTCCCAAATATTCCATTAACAGGAGAAAGTGGTCTAAATTCTGTACCTGTTGGTCATGGTCCAAACCCACCTATGAACTCAATGTGAATCTTTTCATTTCCTTAGTGGGCTATAGACCAGGCTTATGTACAATAGTGTAACACAATTAACTTGGTTAGAATTACTGGATTTATATCAGTGTAGAATTTAACCCTCTCAAGAAGAAAAAGCTGGAGCAACTGTGAATTTTTAGCTGCTAAACTTATAGACTTCTTATAGGAATTCACAGCACACACACACAATTTGTTGTGGTTTTGCATGAACCACAAAACTAATAGGGCTCCACACGGGCCCAAGGACCCCAGCTGGACAGATCCAATTGCAGGATTTGGGACCTAGATTGTAACTTCTTATAGTATGTGACTCTTACATATGGACAAAATGTGTTGACAGTATCAAATAATGAAAAAAAAATTAAGCTAGACCTGATAAGGTAAAAAGAAAACAGCCCCACAAGAAAATAGAGAGAACTGCTTTGTAAGGACATTTTGTCAGTTTGAAAAACACATCAGATTTTCATTTCCATTCACCCTTTTCATCCAACATTTGTGCAGTTTTAAGAAACTCACTTTTTTGTGTCAGGCAATGCCCAGGGGTCTGGTGCCAGCCTCAAGCTTATGGTTGTCTTGGCATCAACATGCAAACATGATGTTTCATGTTTACACATATTCATACACATTTAAATTATTTTTTTGTATTTGAAAACCAATTGGATTCAGGAACAAATAAGTTAGGTGATATATTAACATGTCATACTTATCTGTTCATGAATCTAACTTAATGTTGCTGTTTATTATTTGTAATATCATAGCATCTAGGAGCCCTAGTCATTGACCCAGATCCCCATTCTGCTAGGTGTGTACACAAACAGAAGAAAAAGATGGTCCCTGCCCCAAGGCGCTCCTAGTCTAAGCATAAGATGAGACAACTGGTAGATGGGGGAGTACAAGTGAACAATGAGAAATATTAGTCATCATGGTGGGCAGTGATTAGTGCACACAACAGCCTAGCCGTTGTCAAGTGTTCTGTAGGCATCACGGCAAAGATTTGCTGATGTTTATAGGGAGGACATTCCAAGACTGATAAACAGCACAGGAGAAAGCATGAAAGCATGCTTATTATGAACATTTTAACAAGTGAACAGTGGAGGATGACATAATGGGCCAACTGAAGGCAAATATCAACATGTTTGGCTATTTGTTACATCTTTGGATTATTTTTTAAATTTAGTTTTGAATTTGTATCCTGTTTTTATTTTGTTTAGAAATGGCTCTTACTTTAAACTGCAGCAAAGGAAAATCTGTTGATAGGTCCACCAGTGGTGGTCAGGGACTCAATCCCATGCTCTGGGTATCCCTAAATCTCTGACTGCCAGAAGCTGGGACTGAATGACAAGGGATGATCACTCGATAATTGCTGTGGTCTGTTCATTCCCTCTGAAGCATCTGGCACTGGCCACTGTTGGACGACAGGATACTGGGCTAGATGGACCATTGGTCTGACCTAGCATGGCCATTCTTATGTTCTTATTTGCCCACATTCCAGCAGCGTGTAACCTTTTTTTTTTTTAAGAATAGTAAAATATTGGGCTTGTTTTTCTTATAGTAAGAGTGAATAAATATTTTTTTCTAGCTCTGTTTGTAAATTTTGATGAATTCATAAGGCTTACAATAGAGTCGTATACTGTACAGTAGACTTTAAGAACAATAGTAAACCAAAATCATTTTGATTAATTTTTATTGATTTTTCTACAGAAACGGACAATGAAAAGTACAAAAGAGTAAATGATATGATTCCAAATACTGTACGCCTCAGGAGATCTCCAATAGAATTATCCAATTACGCAGTTTTGCAACATGTCAAAGCTGCAAGACCAGACAAAATAAAACCAGACAGTCCTACCATAGTCATTAAATGTTAATGTCGGGGTAATAGTAATAAAATAGCAAAAGATTTACATGAATAGCGACAGTAGGGAATGAAGGGCTTGGTGGCGGGGAGGAGTTAAAAAGAAAATGGGTTAGGAATGCCATTCTTTCTAGAAACGTAGTCCACATTTATATAACTGCTCTCTGTGGCAATAAGCACAGCTTTAGCAGCCAGACCTCAGCTGAAAATTATGTCCTAGATTATTTACTTTCTAATCTAAGTGTGGGGAAGGATAGCTCAATGGTTTGAGCATTGGCCTACTAAACCCAGGGTTGAGAGTTCAATCCTTGAGGGGACCATTTAGGGATCTGGGGCAAAATCTGTCAGGGGACAGTACTTCATCCTGCTAGTGAAGGCAGGGGACTGGACTCGACTCAATTACCTTTCAAGGTCCTTCCAGTTCTATGAGATAGGCATATCTCTTATATATTACAAGTTTAACTCTGCCACAAAGACTTTGGTTCTTGAGAGCTCCAATGATAATTTTACAAAAATGGAAGAGTAGGTTCTGCTCAGAATAGAGCAGTGGTATTCAGACATAACCAAGAATATTTTTTTTTAAGAGTTAGATCTGTTTAATCGGAAACCATCAGTTCTCAAATTTTTATAATTCTGTCAAGTGAGTTGTATATCCATATACCATTGATAAACTTGTCTGTTTTGTTTATTTGTGGGGCTGTCTCATGATTAAAAGTATAAATATATGTAATGTACTACGGGGGAGCAGAGGATTTGTTTTTAAACTACAACTATGACAGATCTTATTCTTACTATTTTTGTTGTATTTTTCATGTAGTCTAGAAAGAATTGTCACTAAAATGCACTTTTTTAAAAAAAGTATATATATATATTTCAATTACTCTATGCCTGCATTTCTAGTGTTTGTAGAAAAAGAACTGAATTAAGCTATTTTTTTAAAAAAGTGCATTATATATATATTTCAATTACTCTATGCCCGCATTTCTAGTGTTTGTAGAAAATATATAGTCCACCCACAAGCTACACATTGCAATCATAGGCTCCAATCCTGAAATATATATATTTCAATTACTCTATGCCCGCATTTCTAATGTTTGTAGAAAAAGAACTGAATTAAGCTATTTATTTATTAATATATTTATGATATATTTTTAATAATCTCCTTTGATACTTTGTGGGCAAAGAGTCTATTTGAAAAGTTCATCTTGAGAGACTGATGGAACCAGTTTGATTTAGGAGGCCTTCAGAAGAAAGTTATTTACCACCTAGTCTTGCACCACTGAAGTTACTGGGAACTTTACCATCAGCTTCACTGGGTACAGCATAAAGCCCTCATTTACTGACTTTTTATTGAAGATGGGGGAAAAAATTGACTGTATAGCTCAAATGTTGGCAGTACAGATGAAGCCGTACAGCAAAAGCTGAGATAGTATAGTTTCTCAGTTATAGCAGGCATGCTACACAGATTTAGAATTTTTGACAAAAAATAGTTGCCATTAAATGTACTTAATCACTGTGGCCCTGATCCTGCCTTGAGTATCCTGTGGGTAGGCTACAGTGTTCATGCGGAGTCTGCTAATATGATTAATGGAGCCTTACACGGGTGCAGCTGTCCTCCCACAAGCTACACATTGCAATCATAGGCTCCAATCCTGCAAAAACAAATACTATCTGTAGAAATATGATTGACCGCAATAAAAGAATTAAAGATAAATGAAACTACTTACTGCATGCGTTAGACTGATAGCTGAACTATTGACCTGATCATGCTCCCTTGGCAATCAGTGGAGAGTCTTTCCACTGGCATTTTAACATATAAATTAAATTCTAGATGAATCAATATGTCATGTCCCACCACAGTTTGAAAATTTAATTTGATTTCTGACATGTAAATGTATGTAGGTACAGAAAATTCTATCCATTGTAATAAATTAATCCATATTTTATTTATTTTTGAGAACACAAATACTAACAAATGGCATTTTATTATTAGATTCATTCTTTAACAAAGTTGTCTGTGAAAACTGCAACTTGTAATTTCGGAGTTTCTCTTCTGAAAGTTATCTCTAAACAATTTTAATTCTCCAGAGTTGTACTGGATATAGTTTAATTTTCTTTCAGTATTCTTCTTTAACTTCCAGTCTGTATGTTCAGTATTGGTTTTATGTAATCTTCAACATATTAGGTGGTAATTTTAATGGTGTCATTGCTTTGGGAGCCATAACTATAGATTTCTTGAATTTAATGCATTTAAAATCATAACCATAATGTTTTATTAGCATAGTTAAAGAATTAACTTACAGTACATTCTCTTTCATTTTAACAGCATTATTCATTTTTTGACTTTTTTTTAAGAGCCCAATTATGCTAAAATCAATCTGACTTGTGTACTGTTTGTGTTTTTAGATCATGCTGGAGAATGTTGGTTTTTGGATATATAAGTGGTGAAGAACATAGTGTTTACAGACAAAATCTTTAAAATCTGTTTTTTATACATCAAAGGTAGGTAAAAGTTTGTCTATATTTAAATACATGTATACAAACTAATGCATTGTTGGTTTTTTATCTCAAATATGTCCTAAAAAGAACAGCACCGAAAGTTAGGAAGCCCAACTCAACTCTTCAGAAATGTGAATGTCTATTATAAGAGTAATCATCATAGTATTAATAAGAAAGCACAGCTTTCTTTTCACTTAGGTTATACAAATAGGAACCTTTATTCAACTAGCCTTCTTTCTGTCTAATTTTCTATGGCCCCCATAACTGCACTATCTATGCGTAGTGCCTGTCATACCTAGAATATATGTCATGTTTTGGAATATAAAGAGCAGGTAGATAAGGATTCAAGTTTATATGGAAAAGAAATGGTAAACAGCATATAACGTAAAAAATAGTGATCAAGTTTCTTAGATTTTGTGTAGGATTTTTGGTGTGTGTTTCTCATTGATTTTAATTGAAGTTGTGCCTCTAAAACCCAGCATGCGCTTTTCTTTTAATATTTATCTTTATTCTGAAGTGTATGGACTCTGGCCACCAAAACAAATGTCAGACATTCAGGAGACTTCTCGTGTGTGATTTTTCTATCCATTATCCTTATTGGTAAATTGAATAAGTAATGAAAACTTTAGATACTATTGTAACATGAAGAATTAATCTATTTATAGTTAACTTAATAAATGGAGATCTGAAATTTTATTGCCCGTCTCCAACTCCCTTTCCATTTTTATTAAATTTAATCTGTGACAATATGTGGAATTTGTTGATGACTGACTATGTTGTAAATGTTTGATTACCAGTACAGGTGATCAATAAACAAAGCAATCAAGAAATAATTTTGTAATATAGTAAACTCCTGGCAGGCCAGTTTAATTCACGTGCAACTTAGTTAGATGGGTCTAAGCATGACGTGTAGCTTAGTTTCTAATTTACTTCATTGAGTGGGTGTGCGGGGGAAGAGCAAGTTCTGTCCCTCCCCAGCTGGTCTGGGGTAGCAGCTAGAAGCCCCTGGCTGGGGTGGTCCCAACAGCATGGGGGAGATCAGACTCACCGCCACCTCCAGGAGCCTCGTCCAGCTGCAGGAAGCTCTGCAGCTGCTGCTTTCAGAGCCCAGCTCTGAAGACAGTATAGAAGTGAAGGTGGCAATTCCATGACCCCCCTACAACAGCATTGCAACCCCCCACAACTCCCTTTGGGTTGGGACCCCCATGGTTACAACACCTTGACATTTCAGATGTAAATATCTGAAAATGTAAACAGCTGAAAATGTGAAACTGTCTAATTTTCAAATTCTATGGCTGTGAAATTGACCAGAATGGACCATGAATTTGGTAGGGTCCTAATTATTGCTTGTAAACTGAGGTTAGGTCTATATTACAGACCGTACAGCAGCACAGCTATGTCGCTGTAGGGTCTCCTGTGTAGCTGCTCTTTGCTGGCATAATTAAACCACCCCCAATGAGCGGCAGTTAGCTATGTCAGCAGGAGAGCCTCTCCTGCCAGCTTAGCTCTTCCCACACCAGCACTTTTGCCAGTGAAATTTATGTCGGTTAGGGTGTGTGTTTTTCACACCCCGACCAACAAAAGTAGTAATATAGACAAAGCCTGAGAAAATTGATATGGAAGTCATTGAGAATATATGTACACACATACACACACCCATATTTTACAAAGTCAGTTTTCAGAGTGAAACTGCATGTTAAGGAGTAAGGGTCAGTTGCGTACAGTTCAAAAATATGATTTGCCCAGGAAGCCTTCCAATATCAAATTAAATGTTCTGCACATCCCCCTCCCCCCAACCCCAAAAAACACTTTCAGATATGGACTGACATACATCCATTTTTCCTCCCATTCATTCTCCCTACTTTCCTCAGAAGTCCCATGCCTCTCTTCATCAAAAAGGTTACAATGTGAGGAAGTCCCTACCTACTACAGGAGCTTAGTTGGCTGTCTCTCCATTGCTTCCAAACTCTGCTTGCCCACAGAGCAAGAGACCAAGTGAACAGCCATTATTCTTATAGTTATTGTGCTATCAAAAGATTCCTTAGCCTGGATTTTCTATTGTTTTAGCATGTCTTTGCGAATGTTAGTTACATGTTTCAGAGTTTTTTGTTTTTATTTTTAGTTTTGTGATAGAGAGAGATGATTTTTTTTAATATCAGTTTTGGGTCTTTCCCAAGCATACTCTGTGCATATGTAGAATGGAGGATGTATTTTTTAAAAGTGCAGATTATTAGGATGCACAACATGTGTTACAATACCAAAATCCTAAAAACGTAACGTAGTCCTTGAACTCTCTCTACATGGTGGAATAAAAGTATCATAACTGAACAGTCTATTGTGTGGTTATTTCTTTCAGGTAGTGCTTTTCAGACTACAAATAGGTGTGTGGTATTGCACCAAAACTTATTTCCTGTTTTGCATCTTGGGATGGAGAGCTATCACACTTGTAAAAATTTCTTGGCTATACTATAATTTCTGTTCTTGTTCATTTATTTTCTTTGAAAAACCTTTATTAAAAAAATAGATGTAGCTTAAAAAAATAAAACTAGTTTAAAATGGCATTTCTGGTTATAGATCACATTTCTTAAAGTCTTCTATAGACTTTAAGATTAAATTAGGATTTAATTACATAATGTCTTTTTGTTTAATTGAATGTATAATGAAACATTGAAACTACATGCTTGCTACTATAATTTCTCTTACCAGTCTTCAGGTATCTGACATTTAATACATTTTCCATAATTTCAGTAAATATTTGTACAGGTTGTTAAAGCTTGTTAATAGTTCCTGTTAGTAGGGCAGTCCTTTATGCTATTTTAAACCAGATTACATTACAGGAGCCATCTCTGCTTCTTAAATGATTGTGTATTTGGGTAAATAAATTTCAAGAGGCATTTTGTTTGTTACATATTTTATTATCAGGACATATCAAATATGTAAAATAATTTCCTTGCCTATCACAATAAGGAGGGTATACAGTGCTTTCCATGTTAAAACTCTGGGTCAAATGCATATCTTGTATAACTTTGTACCTGGTAAAACTCCATTGAAGACCAGTCCCTCCCTAAAACATACCTATACTGTGATATTTACAAATCAGTACTCTCTGGCATTCATTATGCAAATGGCAAGCTAAAACGTCTGTTTTTATGCAATACTGTTGTTTTTTTTTAATTGTTACCTCATCCTCCCAGCCTCACGTTTGTCTGATCTACCTGTTCTGTCCTGTCTGATGCCTAGATGGCAAGTGCTCTGAGCCAAGACTTTCATCTTGGTTGCTTGTTTATACAATATTTAGCACAGTGGGGTCCTGATCATTGACTGAGATTCATAGGCACTACTGTAGTAGAAAAAATAATATTTCTACATGTTGCCATATGAATTTAGCTCATTAACTAATTAATGTCCACCTCTGTGAGAGAGAATACTATTATCCCATTTTATAGAGGAGTTTATCAAAGAGTTTGTAACTTATCTAGGGCTATTTAGTATGTCTGTTTAAGAACAGAAATTATGCCTTAGGAATTCCTGCTCAAACAAATACTCTCCTCTTTTGTGGCAGGCAAGCTGATCATATTTTATTTTATACCAAATTTGCATTTGTTTTAAATGTGAGTACACAAATGCTCTTGTTCCTAATTTTCATTGAGTTGTAAGCAACCATTATTTTTAGCTTGCACATCTGCATTTTTTTAAATTGTAGGTAAAAATTGAATAATTTTAGTACAGTTGGCTTTTCCTTGTTTTTTGAAACTTGTTTTGTGGTAGGATGCTGCTAATTCTGATGTGCTCCTTTCATCAGCAATGCAAGACCATTCAATGCAGCCCACTGAAAACTGATCTATTTAGCAGAAAGTTTGTCCAGCCTGTAGAACAAATTTTCTTCTTACGCATTTGGACAGCAGTGATGTGACAGGGAAGAGCTCACTCTGCAGATCTTTATGCCTGACTCAAGCAGTGTAAAATTGTGAATTTTGGATTTTAGTAGTGGGCCAGACCAAGGCTGATAGAGCATCAGGACTAGACTCAAATAGGGGCACTGCTCAGTGGCCCAAATCTGGATTACTATCAAGTTAGTACTATTGGAAGAGTATGGAGTGTGTTTGTGTCTTCAGTTCTTTTAAATATCTGTCCCGGTTAAGTAACATTTTTCTTACTATAATTTTTTTCACACCTTATAACTTTTAACTCTAAGAACCCTCACTTCTGCGCTGCTGCTAGCAGCGGCGCCGCATTCAGAGCTGGGCAGCTGGAGAGCGGCGGCTGCTGGCCAGGAGCCCAGCTATGAAGGCAGAGCCGCCGCCAGAAGCAGAGCAGAAGTAAGGATGACATGATATGGTATTTCCACCCTTACTTCTGCGCTGCTGCCTGCAGAGTTGGGCCCTCAGTCAGCAGCCACCACTCTCCAGCTGCCCAGCTCTGAAGGCAGCAGTGCAGAAGTAAGGGTGGCCTGGTATGGTATTGCCACTCTTACTTCTGCACTGCTGCTGGTGGGGCGCTGCTTTCAGAGCTGGGCACCCGGCCAACAGCCGCCATTCACAGGCTGTCCAGCTCTGAAGGCAGAACACAAGTAAGGGTGGGAATGTCGCGACCTCCCTTAAATAACCTTGCAACCCCCCTGCAACTCCCTTTTGGGTCAGGACCCCCAATTTGAGGAATGCTGGTCTCCCACGTGAAATCTGCATAGTAGATAGTAAGACCAGATTTCACGGTGGGAGACATAACTGCATTCAAAACAATATAAAACTTTAGAGCCTACAGGTCCACTCAGTCCTACTTCTCATTCAGCCAATTGCTAAGACAAACAAGTTTGTTTACCTTTAGGGGAGATAATGCTGCCTACTTCTTACAATGTCACCAGAAAATGAAAACAGGCCTTTGCATGGCACTTTGGTAGCCAGCATTGCAAGGTATTTACGTGCCAGACATGTTAAACGTTTGTATGTCCCTTCATGCTTCGGCCACCATTCGAGAGGACATGCTGATGCTGCTTGTTTGAAAAAACATGTGTTAATTAAATTTTTGACTGAACTCCTTGGGGGAGAATTGTTTGTCTATGGCTCTGTTTTACCCGCATTCTGCCATATATTTCATGTTATGCTAGTCTCGGATGATGACCCAGCACACGTTCGTTTTAAGAATACTTTTGCTGCAGATTTGCCAAAACACAGGAAAGTACCAATGTGAGATTTCTAAAGATAGCTATAGTACTCAACCCAAGGTTTAAGAATCTGAAGTGCCTTCCAAAATCTGAGAGGGAGGAGGTGTGAAGCATGCTTTCAGAAATCTTAAAAGAGCAACACTCTGAGGCAGAAATGACAGAACCTGAACCACCAAAAAAGAAAATCAACCTTTCTGCTGGTGGCAGCTGATTCAGAGGATGAAAACGAACATGTGTCAGTGCACACAGCTTTAGATTGTTATCAAGCAGAACCCGCCATCAATACGGATGCATGTCCTCTGGAAATGGTGGTTGAAGCATGAAGGGACATATGAATCTTTAGTGGATCTGGCATGTAAATATCTTGCAGCGCTGGCTACAACAGTGCCATGCGAACGCCCCTGTTCTTACTTTCAGGTGACGTGAACAAGAAATGGGCAGAATTATCGCCTGTAAACGTAAACAAACTTGTTTGTCTGAGCAATTGGCTGAACGAGAAATAGGACTGGGTGAACTTGTAGGCTTTAAAGTTTTGCATAATTTTATTTTTGAATGCAGTTTTTTTTTGTACATAACTACATTTTTAAGTTCAACTTTCATGATAAAGAGATTGCACTGTAGTACTTGTATTAGGTGAATTGAAAAAAAAATTTGTTTTTTTACAGTGCAAATATTTGTAATAAAAAATAAATATAAAGTAAGCACTGTACACTTTGTATTCTGTGTTGTCAATTAAATCAGTGTATTTGAAAATGTAGAAAACATCCAAAAAATTTAAATAAATGGTATTCTATTATTGTTTAACAGTGCAATTAATTGCACAACTAATCGCATTAATTTTTTTAATTGCTTGACAGCCCTATTTTCTAGGTCTGTCTCCAGTCCAAATTAATAGATAGTTTCTTCTGATCTATCGTTAAACCCTACGTGGCCATTTGCCATTTTTGGTATTTTTATGTCCTTATAGCAGCGACCCTTTTGTGTGTGGCTATCTGTCTCTCTAATATTTTCCTTTCTTTTGAGAAAGCAGTTGTTTCATGAAGATCTGAGCCATTTTTCTCCACCCATACATTAGATGTTATGGTGGGATTTTCAAAAATATTTAAATTTGTTAGGAACTCAAGACCCATTGACCCTGAATGTTACTTTGCTTGTGATTACCAGAAAACAATTTAAAAAATAATAAACAGTAGTGACTGTACCCCTTTTGTAGTGTCACTGACTTCAGCCAAATCTAGGGGACCTTTTAAATAATGGTTGATTGAAATCTTGGACTAAGAAAAGAAGCTAAAGACGACTGAAACAGAATTATCTTACCGTTTTCACCAAGTTCAGATTCCCTTTCCATAGGAATAAGAAGGTTAAAACCCAAAACTAAACACACACAATTCCTATTTAAATTTAATGATTCCCAGTTATTCTGCAGTTGTGTCATGCTGAGGAAGATCTCTATCAAGAATGTAGTGAAGATTTCAACTATCTCTTGAAGCACTTATTGTAAATAAATTGCAAATTAAAGTGGCTTCCAAGCTTCATAATGAGATGGTGCAAAAAAAGCATATTTTTTTCAAGGGAAAATAAAAATCTCCATACAGGTTTTTTTTCTGTTACCTAATTGATCAAATTGTGTTGAAAATTGTCTGATTTATTGCTAACCAGCAAAATATTGCAAAATGCTCTGATACTAAAGTGAATGGGTTTTTTATCTCTAAAATTGACATTTCTGTGGCAGAAATTGTTAAAATCCATGTGTTCTTTTAGTATCAACTATTTCCTAAAGACCTTGTGGGATAAGCAGTGGAGGCTTTCATGTGCAAAGCTTTAGCTTTATTTGCATGTCATCCACATGTTTCAATTCACACAACCTCAGCAGTTTGGATAACTCTAGAACAAGTACTGTGTTTCTAATTCTAATATTCTAATTCTGCCAGGAAGTGTTTGTGAAATCTTGTCTTACAGTTTCACATATATTGGATGTGGTACATCAGAAGATTTCTATCATTAGGGCCCTACCAAATTCATGGTCCATTTTAGTCAATTTCACGGTCATAGGATTTTAAAAAATGTAAATTTAATTATTTCAGCTATTTAAATCAGAAATTTCTCAATGTTGTAATTGTAGGGGTCCTGACCCCAAAAGGAATTGAGGGAGTGGGGTTTGCAAGGTTATTTTTTTGGGGGGTTGCAGTACTGCTACCCTTACTTCTGCACTGCTGGCAGCGTCACAGAAGTAAGGGTAGCAGTACTGCAACCCCCCCTAAAATAATCTTGCGACAGTCTTCCCCCCCTTCCTCCCCAACACCCTTTTGGGTCAGGACCCCCATTTTGAGAAATGATGGTCTTCCCGTGAAATCTCTATAGTATAGCGTAAAAGCACACAAAAGACCAGGTTTCACGTGGGGGAGACCAGATTTCACTGTCCGTGACATGTTTTTCATGCCGTGAATTTGGTAGGGCCCTATTTATAATCCTTCAGTTGGTTGCATATCAGCTTTTGTTTTTCCTTGAAGAGCACTCTGGCTAAAATAGTGGAGCAGGATCTACCTTCATTATTTAGCTTAATTGCTCAAGCTTTTTAAAGGGAAAAATGTATTTAGAGAAATGCTGGAAATAGTGTGGAAAGTAAAAGAAAACTATTTATCTCTGCCATATGAACAAGCCAAATTAAAATCTTTTAGTTTGTCTCCAACTTAAGTATATAGAACAATTCATAATAAGAAATTCAAAGGTGGCTACTCTATTAAACCTAGCAGATTTTCTTCTAAGTTTTAATTTTAAAAGTGACCAGAAAACGAAGGAAAAGGAAGTTGGTTTTTTCATGATACATAAAGAAGGCCTAAACGGTTGTGGGATTTGCTATTAATTTTAAGTTTTGCTTGTTGGTTTCCACTTTAGAAACTTAGGACCTGTTTTGGCTTGAAGAGTCTCCATCATAATGCAGAACTAGAGAAATGGTGACATGACAAGAGAGTGAAAGTTAAACATAAGAGAAAAGAGGGATTTTTACTCAGTGTTTAAAATTCTGTGGTTGGGATATTCAAAAGCACTTATCATTGAACTAACTTGTCGCACTTTGGAGCCAGAAGTAGGTTTGTTTTGACTAGGAATTAACTGTGTTTTTAAAAAGTAGTAACAAATACATTAAAAATTGCAGTGTAGACAAGACATCGTAGACTTCAGCTCATCCAGCATAGCATGGTTATGCTGCTTTTTGTACACTAGTTTTTTATAACATGCTAGATTGCACACATTACTTAATACTTTATAACATGTTTATATTGTAATAAAAAAAGTATAAATGGAAGTTCTACAAATCACCTGTAATTTCAATGACTGATTAATACTTTGAATAAAGGAAATTGTTAAAAATGCAACACCTTCTCCTCTTCAGTTAAGGCATTAGAGCTCACAACAAATATTCTTTAGACCTCTCAGGGTAGTGTGCTCGAGCTAGCATACTAAAAATAACAGTACAGACTTGCATGGCACAGGCTAGCTTCCCAAATACAGAAGCAGGGGGTTGGGCAAGTAGCCCATGCCATAACCTCCACATTGGTATTTTTAGTGCAATACTTGAGCAGAGCTAGCATGTGTCTGTCTACCTGAGCTGGGAGGCATGCTGCTGGCTGCAATGTCGACATTTCCCCAGAGATCCTAGAGAGAAGACCAGACTTGACTTTGCTAATATTTCTAAAGTAAACCGCACTCACACTTGCTATATTTATAAAGTGAAACACACGTGTACAACCCTTTCCCAGTCATTTACAGGGTGGTCTGTCCTTTTAAGGGCCTGGGGTCAGCCAGCCCTGTTTGGAGACAGACTTTTTATGCACAGGTGTTTGAGCCTGGGACGGGGATAATCAGACCAGATGGCAAGGAGTTCAAATGATTCCTATAAAAGGCTGAAAGAGGTCCATTGACGAGAGAGCTGCAAGAAGGAAGGTAACTCATTAGCAGGGCCTGGTTGATGAGCAAGAGGAAAGGTCCCTTTACCGATTCATTTGGCTTTGATCCAGGGATAGCTCTGTTGTGGTGTTACTATGTATGTTTTTGGTTGGAGAATAAAATGGCTTGAAGGAAGGGCTTGAACAGTCTCTTGGCAGGCACTTAATCCTGCCTGGACTGGGGAAACAGGCCAGCAGGTCTACAGTCAACTTGAACACAAACTTGTAACACAGGGCATATTTAACAAAACTGAAGTCATTCAGAACAGTTCATTTCTGTGTCTAGGATAGGGGCTGTCTGTCTTTATTCTGGGAGCAATTACTCAATAATTTCTACAACAATTATGCTATATTTTAAGAGCTAGTCCAGAAATGGAAGAAAAGAAAAGCAGCAGCAGCAATACAATAAAAAAAAAAGGATGTTCACTTTATGGTTTTAAAAATGTCTGCTAACTGAAAATTCTTAGCTACCTCTTGTTTTTATCGTGTGGCAAGTACAATATAACTGCAATTTCTCTTCCCTATGATGAACAGGGAAGTGCTGAAATGCCAGTCTCTCACATTTTTCTTAAAATAAGTTAGAATTGGCCAGATCCTTCATCAGGTCTAACTTGGCATAACTCCATTGATTACAGTAGAACTACACCAATTTACGCCAGTTGATCTGGCCCAATAGTTCTCATAAAAACTTTACGTTTCTTAGCATGAAAATAACTCAACCCAACAAACCATTTTTGAAATTGACACACATGATGCTTTTAAATTCAATCCCATGTAAATATTTCTGAAGATGACCATTCAGACTAAAGAATTGGTATGATATTCTCTAATTGTTGTCCTGTATTGAATATGGTTTTTCCAAAGGTGCAGCATTCTGCTTTCTTTGCTGGATAATATACTACCACATTCATGGAAATATAGGGATGATTTTATAAACAGAAGCAATTGCAATTGGTAAAATCTAAGTGAATCAAAAGGCTTTCAACAAGGCTAGTCACCCCAAGTATGTACCTATTCAAGACCATAGGCAGTGCTCAGGGAACTAGATCATCCCACCACTCATGCTGCACGGCTGCATTCTATTTTTAGCATGTTAGTTCAATGAGTGCTAGTATGTCTCCTTGAGCTGGGAATCATGGTCCCCGCTCAAAGTTTGGACATAGCCTTACAGGCATGAGAATAAAAGATATTGCATTAGCTGACCTCATATTCATTATAGAGTGTGTCATGAAAACAACAATGAAAATTGTCTTTAACCAATTTTGTTCAGTATTTGGACGTGTTGTTCATTTATGCAATAATTCCTGAAGTCGACCTCAAAGAACAACAACTATTTAGGACACAGCCCAGTATGAAATGATAAAAGTAACTGAGAATGCAATTCAGATATGTATTCCAACATCGTGAAACAGTTTTGTCATCTTGATATGTAGTTTTGTCATCTTGATATGTAAATTATGATTGGAAAGTGAAAGAAAACTTAGAAAATAAAGGAAGGTATAGTATAGTATAATGGATTAATTGCTGTTCTCACAAATGCGAACTGGAATTGGAAAACAAAGCTGGCTACAGTTACAATTATGAGACACCAGTGAAAGGCCAGTACATGACAGATTCTCACTAGGTGAACCTCACAAATTCTGTGTCCCCTGCAGTATGCATTCACTTAACAATCTTAACTCCTGTTGGTAAAGTCTGATGGTTTTTAATATCAAGTGTGATAAGTTTTACTTTTTTCATACATTCTTCCTAGGAAAGCAGAGATATTATTCCATGTACCTAAGCCACAGATATTGTAAGGATTTGAGTGAAATAAGTAGACATTTGTAGAGCATAGATTAAATAGGCAACTAAACAATCAACAGTGGCAAATCTGGCTAACCTGATACATATGTAGGCATGGTGACTGAAAGACATTTCCTGTGTTAAATGGATTGAGCATCTAAGCTTGTGGCCAGGAAAAATGGTATTGAACATTTTTCAATCTCCAGATGTTGTGTGCTTGATCTTTGTGGTACTTTATGCCATTGTATCCCTAAGATAAGAAGTAGTGACAGTGTATGCCGAAAGGATATCCAACAGATACTAGGATCAAGCGGCAGTAGTCCAAGGTCCTAGGTTTTGGCTTCCACGGGTATGAAGAAAAGTGATGTTCTCTACAATAAAAGACATTCCGACTACACAGATCTATGATACGTAAAGAAAATTCAAAATACATTTATTTTTTGTTGTGGTTGATCCTGTGGTCTCAAGTGCTGGCCATTGATTTAAAGACCTATAACTCATGATCAAGAGATTGGGCTACAGTTTCTGAATTTTCTGTATATGTCAGATGATATAAGTGAAGAACATGCGTGAAATTCTGGCCCTATTGAAATCAATAGCAAAAATTCCATTGACTTGAATAGGGCCAGGATTTCACTCCATGTTTGTCCATTGGCTGAAAGATATGGTACATTTGATGTTAACTCAGGTAATACAGGTGAACAATTTCAGTTATGTGGAAGACTGATCAATACTGTATGTCATTTTGCTCAAATCTCGCCACTCTTGTCTGCTGCAAGTCCCTTTAAGCATAAGGATATTAGTACATGATGTTACTGCCTTGGCTCTAGTTGTTGCATCAGCTGAAATAGTTGCATGTGAGTTCATCAGGTTTAATATTTATTAAAAGCTGGCTGTGATCCATGATGAAAGTAAAATGTGATGTTTCTTCTAGTTTGCATATTAATACACGCAGATCATTCAAATTGGAAAACCTGAAACATCTTGCTGTGTAGTAAGTCTGACAGCAAATCACCAACTATAGAAGGAAAATATTCTAGTAATCTGTTATATTTTTTTTAAATGCCATATTATTAATGTTTGGTATGAAATACAGTATGTCACACACAATTTCACTAATATGGGATTATTTCTGATATAATGTCTGTAGTGCCTGCAAAACAATCATTTTTTCCAAAAAAAATTTAAGTTGGTTTCTGCTCAATAGTTGAAAGAATCGAGAAAAATAAAATTCTTCTGAGCTTTGTCAGGCACCTTCTTTGGTATGACAATGTAAAATTCAATTCCCCTTTACCAAATGGCTTTCTGTAGCATAATTGTCTTTATATTTTAAAAGTTTCTTTCTGGTGCCTTTTTCTTTCCATGAAAGCCATTAAGAACAAGTAGTACATGCCTGTAAACATAACCTCTCAGAAGTTTTTATTTATAAATACTATTTTTTAAATTATTTTGTTCTAAAATGTTTAAAAATATGCTGTTTATATCTAAAAATGCATGTCACTTAGAGACCTCATAGCTTGATTGGCCCTAACCTCCCAGTTTTAAAAGTCTGGGGGTGCCAATTTTAATGCCCCAGTTTTTGTTTGTTCCTGTTTTAGAAAAGAAAACAGTGCCATGTTCGGTGTGTGAGGAAAATATTAATATTCCATCTTGACTGTACAAAAGACTTTTGTAAAATGGTTTCTCTTTGTCCTGTAGGAAGGACATAAGAAAGGGTTTTAAAGCTTCTAGGTTCTTGTTATCAGAATGGGTCATTGCTTTTATGTATTGTTTTTGAAAAGTGCAATTCTGATACATTTTGCGGACTTTGTCATTTCCACTTTGAAAAAAGAAAAATAAATATCCAGCATGACTGAGTGGGGCAATGTGTCTTTAAGATACATTGTCTATCTAGAAAGTAACTCTGTGTTAGAGAACAAGTTATTGGGCTTGAAATTTTATGGACTGTTTTAAGCAGGTCAGACAAATGATCATGATTGTCCCTTTTGGGTTTACATTATGAATTTCTAGTGAATGGTTTTGTTTTGGGGCACAGGACTTCAAAGCTAAATATCTTTTGAGAGACTAACGGGTGCCTTATAATTAAAAACTAGGGCTGCCAAGGGATTAATCACGCGATTAATCGCACTGTTAATAATAGAATACCATTTATTTAAATATTTTTGATGTTTTCTACATTTTCAAATATATTAATTTCAATTACAACACAGAATACGAAGTGTACAGTGCTCACTTTATATTTTTATTACGAATATTTGCACTGTTAAATATATATATATATATATATACACACACACACGTCAATTAACCTAATACAAGTACTGTAGTGCAACCTCTATCATGAAAGTTGAGCTTACAAATGTAGAATTATGTACAAAAAATAACTACATTCAAAAATAAAACAATGTAATCTACAAGTCCACTCAGTCCTACTTTAGCCAATCGCTCAGACAAACAAGTTTGGTTTCAATTTGCAGAAGATAATGCTGCCCACATCTTGTTTACAATGTCACCTGAAAGTTAGAACAGGTGTTCGCATGGCACTGTTGTAGCTGGCATTGCAAGATGTTTATGTGCCAGATGTGCTAAAGATTCATATGTCCCTTCATGCTTCAATCACTATTCCAGAAGACATGCGTCCATACTGATGATGGGTTCTGCTCGATAACGATCCAAAGCAGAGCAGCCCAATGCATGTTCATTTTCATCATCTGCGTCGGATGCAATCAGCTTAAGGTTGATTTTCTCTTTTGGTGGTTCAAGTTCTTTAGTTTCTGCATCGGAATGTTGCTCTTTTAAGACGTCTGAAAGCATGCTCTGTGTGCTGGGTCATCATCCGAGACTGTTATAACATGAAATAAATGGCAGAATGTGGGTAAAACAGGAGGAGACATACAATTCTCCCCAAGGAGTTCAGTAACAAATTTATTTGGCGTATTATTTTTTTAACAAGCATCATCGGCATGGAAGCATGTCCTCTGGCATGGTGACCAAAGCATGAAGGGACATATGAATGTTTAGCATATCTGGCATGTAAATACCTTGCAACGCCGGCTACAAAAGTGCCATGTGAACGCCTGTTCTCACTTTCAGGTAACATTGTAAATAAGAAGCAGTCAGCAGTATCTCCCGTAAATGTAAACAAACTTGTTTGTCTTAGCAATTGGCTGAACAAGAAGTAGGACTGAGTGGACTTGTAGGCTCTAAAGTTTTACATTGTTTTTTTTAGTGAGTGCAGTTAAGTAACAAAAAAAATGTACATTTGTAAGTTACACTTTCACGATAAAGAGATTGCACTACAGTACTTGTATGAGGTGAATTAAAAATACTATTTATTTTGTTCATCATTTTTACAGTACAAATATTTGTAATCATTAATAATATAAAGTGACACTGTACACTTTGTATTCTGTGTTTTAATAGAAATCAATCTATTTGAAAATGTAGAAAAACATCCAAAAATATTTAATAAATTTCAATTGATATTCTATTGTTTAACAGTGCGATTAATTGTGATTAATTTTTTTAATCATAGTTAATTTGTTTGAGTTAATCACATGAGTTAACTGCAATTAATCAACAGCCCTATTAAAAACATATACTCGTGATGTGTCTGGAATCAAGACCTGCTGCAGATCCAGTCTCCGGGCAGCTAATGAGCGCAGCTGGTCTGTAGTGGCTGTCTGATTGGTTACACCGCCTGATTGGTTGTAAGAGTCAGCAGCCCAGGTCTTAAGCCCAGCAGCAGTTCAATGGCAGCTTAAAGCATTTGTCCACAGTTGCAATAGATTTTGCACCTGCTCTTTCCCAGCCTTGCTCCTGCCATATTCCAGGCCTGCTTCTGCCTTATTCAGGCCCACTCCTGCCTTGGCCCCAGCCTTACCTTACTTCAGGTAGTCTGGTCCTGACCCTCTGCTACGATTCCTGACTTCAGCTCTGACCCTTAGCTCTGGCCTCTGCTTCCAACTCTGACACTGGGCTTCAATTCCTGACTTCTGAATTCAGCTCTGGCACCTAGCCTCTGGCTCTGACCTCAGCTCCAAATCCTGACTATGACTCCTGCTCTAATCACTCGGCCTGACCACACACACTGGTCGCTGACATGATGCCCCACATTATATTTCAGGGATTTAAAAAAGAAAGAAACAAAAAACCAAACATGCACTCACACACACTTAAATACAACTAAATGATTTTTTTTCAAATTAAATTTATAGTGAGAAAACATTCCTAAAGCATATTTTTGCTATTAAATAGCAATAGCCACTTCTTACTCACATAGCTTATTTGATTCTCCCTTTAAATTAGATCTATTTACTTTCCTGACCAAAACAAGTCTTTACTACAGTTGACAGTGCACAGCCCACACAGCAATGGAATTGCGAGATGGATTCTGCCTTCCATATATGCAACCTTAAATCTGCACCCTTGTGTTTTAAAATACAACCTGTAATGGTATTGTTGCATATTATTTCTGTTATAGTACAATATACATTTGTCATCTCCCTTATATGCACATGAGAGGCAAGGTGGGTGAGGTGATATCTTTTACTGGACCAACTTCTGTTGGTGAAAGAAACAAGCTTTCGAGCCCTTGCATCTTGCAGTACTGTTTAAAATCGTGTTGTTTATGTACCAGTTGGTAGAATACATGAAAGTCACTTATTTGTAAAGTATCTAGTAAACTGTGTTTATTAAACATAATACAGTACTTATTAAGTGTACAACAGAATAATATATACTAATTTATATAGGCCACCCAGATTTGCAGCTATATTACTTTAATGCTTAGCTAACTTATCCCCTAACGTGCAGCTAAGAAATAATGTGCTACTTGTTAACTAGAAAATAGAGTATATAGATGCTGTTCTTTTGAGGAATGTATTTAATAATTTTTTCCAGGAATGTAAAAAAATCGATAAAGATGTACTGAATAAATATGACAATAACATCAGTTTATATAGAGAGGAATGGTAAAAATGTTACAAGATGCTAAACATATATCAAGGGATGTAGGCAGGCATCACAGGGTGCAATGGACAGGTATCCCAGGATACCTACCACTGCTTCTAGGCTTGATGCATTCTGGGTAAATTTTGCAGTGCATTATGGAGTACCACCTGGAGGCTGAAGGAACCACGGTAGTCTGAATCAAACTCCCATGATCTCTCTCATATTATCCTAGGATTCATCTGTTGCTCTTTTGCCTGTGCTGTTTTGAAATGTACTCACTTCCAGCACGAAGGACTCCTAGGTGAGTGCTGTGGTCCTGTCTGTCGATATTAATATGGAAAGCTTAAAGTGAGGCATCAGTGAAACACATTGCGGATTATCATAGCCAGTTTATTTTGTGCATTTGCTGGAGGAAGCAGAGAGACATTCCATTCACTCTTCCGTGTGATCTACCGCTTGATCATCTTTGATCAATGGAGCACTGGGCCAAGGCCTGGCCAACTGGCACAATCTGGTGCATTAGGATAATGATGCAGACTTATGACCAAAAGTGGCTTCAGAACTTAAGGGCTTAAAAGGACAAATTGTCTGGAAGTCTGTGCTGAGCTCACTTAAACTCTCCAGTGCCAAACCAACTCTGAGATTTCCCCCCTCTTCTCCCTCCTCCCACCCCCGCTTGGAACAGTGCATGGGGTTTGCCATTTGGAAGTTTGCCACCCTAGATTCCTTCCAGTAATGAACTTGCTTCTGTTAGATCAGCAGTTGAGGCTGTTGTTGTGGAGGTGTGCATCACTATTTAGTGAGTGATGAGTCCTTGGATGACCTATTTAGGCAATGTGCACATACTTACTAATGGCTTTGAATGCATAGCATTCCCAAATTATGTTGATGCTGTGTTGGCACATGGGTTCTGTCTACTATTTTCTCTTGTCCCACCAAGCTTCAGAGTTGAACAATTGGAAGAGCTATTCCTCCATGGTTCTGCAAGGCTTAGTGGCTCCCTGAGGCAGATTCACTAGTGAGTCATGATTCTCAGATCTTTAGAAATTAACCAGTTGGTTGCAATGAACAATGGATTTTTTTCTACCAACTATATCATGGACATTAATGGGCTACAAGTGCCAACTAGGATTCTCATGACTCAGAATATGTCTCTACTGCAATAAAAAACCTGCAGCACTGAGTCTCAGAGCCATAGGCAGTTGATTCAGGCTTGGGGGGCTTGGGCTGTGGGGCTAAAAATGGCAGTGTAGATGTTCAGGCTCAAGCTGAAGCCTGGACTCTGAGACCCTCCCACCCATTGGGTTTCAAACCCCAGGCTCCAGCCTGAACCAAAACATCTACACTGCAATTTTTAGGCCCGTGAGCCCAAGTCAGCTGACCTGGGTCAGCTGCAGCCATGCTGAGAGTCTTTTATGGATGTGTAGATTAACTCTTTGCTTAATCTCTGCTTCTTTGGCGCCTGAATTTATACTAGAAATCTGGATGGGAGAAAGGAACTATGATATTTAACTTCACTCTGAGTACCTGTAGGATGGCTGTGGGGTGTGCATTTGGAACATTGAAAGGCCTGTGGAGTTGTCTCATGACTGAACTTCAGAATTGTGAATGATATCTGACGTGTATTATCAGTTCAGGCTGCACATTGTACACTTATGAGACCAAAGGTGAGGTGCAAAACTAGATTATCTGTGCCAGTGCATTCTATAGTAATGCCAACTGATGTGAGAAGATTACACCTTAAAATTAATAGGCTTTTTAAGTCTGTGATACATACGTTTAAGTACCTTTAGCTTATAAATCATTGAATGACTTTTCATTTGAGGTACTGTTATGTGTTGCAGTGCCTTTACAATAACATGAAATACTTGAAATTCTGAATTTCTTGTAATGCTCACAATGCTGTAGCTGCTCAGATACAACATGTTGTGTACTGTCATTCAGCTTAACCAAAGATGTGGTTTCAGTAATGTGAAATGATTTAATCCTGAAATGCTATGGCTACTCAGAATTCAAACAAGAAGTGATTAAGTGGTGTGGCCATGACTCCATATTATTATCTATTAATAATTTGTATTGCACTAGCACCAAAGATCCCTAGTTACGGACCCCAC
The DNA here is from genome assembly GCA_037349315.1 of Chelydra serpentina. Taxonomy (NCBI): domain Eukaryota; kingdom Metazoa; phylum Chordata; order Testudines; family Chelydridae; genus Chelydra; species Chelydra serpentina. Next base: position 22,082,044 of record JBAIAC010000019.1, read on the forward strand.
ACCCCACTGTGCTTGATGCTGTACTGACATTTTAATAATAGACTCTTCGTGTCCCAAAGAGTTTACAGTCTAAGTATCTTTCTTTCTCAGTCATCTTCACATCAGACAGTCTTCACAGTGGGCATTCCCCATCTTCATGGCAGCAGGGGGACAGATCACATCTTTTTCTTTGAGCCTGGACTCAGGGTTGCCTCTCAGGATGAATTTCCTAGAATTCTCTGCCTCCAAGAAACACACATGGCAGACTCCAGGTTTCCCTTTGAAGCAGAGTTTGCACTGGATTTTTAAAAGATTTGGTTATTAAATGTCTTTAGTTTCTTCTTTGGCTTTAGCAATTTTTAGGAGAAAAACCTCATTCTAAAAAAAAAAAAAAAAAAAGCTTAATGAGGATTGTTTGACAGACAGCATCTCCTCTCTCATCCCCACTCAGAAAAGGTAGATAGAAAGTTTCCAGCCATTGTGTGGGCCAGGTCCAAGCCAAGCTGGTTGAGCAGACCACAGTGAAACCAGCTCCCAGCTGGCGTGTGGGCAAGGTCTAAGCTGAGACAATTGAGTAGGCTGCTTGGAACTCCCTTCACATAGGCCAGAACCAGTGGCATGGAACTAGGTGACCAGACGACAAGTGTGAAAAATCGGGACGGGGGGGGGGGGAGGGGGGGCAATAGGAGCCTATATAAGAAAAAGACCCAAAAATCGGGACTGTCCCTATAAAATCGGGACATCTGGTCACCCTACATGGAACTGGGGGATATGTTTTTCAGAGCTGCCTTGCATCTCCCCTAGGCATGGAACCCCTATTCTCACAGCTTGCAGAAGCAGAAAGGAGCAGCACAAAATTTTAAAATCTCTGATAAATCTTGCGTCTATACTTTCTAAAGCACAGGAGAAATCTGTAAAGTTTGGACTTTGAGCAAGAGACCTCCGACTTTCAACTAACCTTCCCAAAATTAGCATCGGGGGGAGGGGGGGGTCTAACTTCACAGGTGCTTATGTTTTTAGAAAATAAAATGCAAAAAAAAACCCTGAAACTTGCAAAGTTGCAGAAAATCTGTATAATTCTTCCTCACTTGCTTTATGAAGGTGTGATTGGGATGGAGTGGGATTTCCCTATCAAGAACTAGTTGTACCTAAGGACTAAAAGGTATTCATTACTCTGCCTAAGCCTGCTGCAGCCTCCTTAGTGGAGAGCATAGTCCTGTCAACTGATTAGAATATTCCTGTCAAACAGAGAGAGAGGAAAATAACAATCATTTAGACAAAACATAGATTCAGTAGCCTCAGTTCTGAACGTACTGGTTGTAGTCTCTCATTGTGGAGGACTATTCTCAACTGGGAATCCTTTGTGAGCATGCAACACCTACTCCCTCTCCCTCTCCTTCCCTAAAATCTACTTTAAACTAGATTTTCCTAAAAAACATTCAGGACTGACGCTTCACGGGACTGTGATCTGCTGTACATTCAGAACTTCCAAAGACATGTTCCTGCGGTAACTAAGGCTTGACAAAATTGGCATTGCAAACTAAAATCTGATGATATTCCAAACATTTTGTTGTTAAACTCTTTGGGGAACATACACACAAAGCAGTCCCTGAGGCTTTAGACAAGGAAATAAATCCTCCCTCCTTTCAGGGAGAGAATCTTCAAACTCTCTTATCTCAGCAGGTTTAGAGATTACACATTAGGAGTCCATTGTTGTCTTAACTGTTGAAAGACCAAGGCTGGGATTGTCTGGAAGACCATCCAACTCCTAAAGTGTCTCTTGATTTTCAAAGCCTGGGTATATTTCTCTCTTTCATGCACACACGCTGAAAGGGGCACTTAAGTCTGTACCCTCATTTGGCACTGAACCACTGCAGAAAATGGGTGCTTGAGATAATCAGGTAAGTATAGAAGACACTCCTTCCAGGGACAAGTTTCTTTTCCCCAGAGTAAAGTAAAATACACCAGCACTGTCAGCAAGACTCTTCATAGCATCAGAAGATGAATGGTGCAATAGGCCACCTCCATATTGGAATGACAGAATCAGGTCTGGAAGGGGAGATTGTGGAAAGGGCACCAGGTTCTTTGTCATATAAATAAGAATCAGGGCATACAGCCCATTTTAAACCTCAGGTCTCTCAGCAGTTCCATATGAGGATCAATATTCCAGGTGGAAATAATGCAATCTGTCATTACATCATTGTCTTCCCAAAACTTCAGAATATGAAAACAAAACTCATGGAAAGCGATTGAAAATGTGATCAGGGAAAGTCACTCTGAGATCCTTTAGTTACTGCCAAAGAAAGAAGCATTTTCAATTCAGAGTATTCCCCTTCTGGACCCAGACATCTACATGCTTTCAGAAAAAAAAGTGTTGAGCAAGAGAGTGGAAGGAGCAAGTACAGCCCTCACAAAACTCCAACATCTAAGTTACTATCCACAACAATCTTTACTTCAGACGAGAGAGAAGAATGAGAGAGTGTCAGATTTTCAAAATGTGACCACATCTCTCCTAAAATAAAATCTGACATATTTTGTAAGCTAGTGGGTCTCATGTGAAAACCCAGCATAATTCTTGCTCTGCTTGCAACCAGCAATGGCAGGAAATATATAAAGAACTTGGTTCAGATCCAGAACTAGCATCTCTTAATTAACTCAATCTTAATATTATTTAACGGCTATCTGATGTCAGATCCAGAGAAGCTGGTCATCAGTACAGATGCCAAGCCCCATGTAGGAGGAACACCATCTGGACTCCTGTGTGACTTGGAAAGAGGGTATGGCCCAAGGAGAAAACATGGAGTGTAACCTATCTAATGCAAAAAATCATCTAGTTCGCTTCTCTATCTCCAGCAGATGATTCTTTAAAAACATGGTGTTTATATATCTTTCAGCTTTGCTTAGAGAGGTAGCCTTATTCAAGTCTTGGGCAGAAGCTCTCACTGTTCCTCAGGGGTTTGCACCAAAAAGGAAAGTCAGGCTCAGCTGGCTGAGTAGTACACACTTAAAATCAGTAGGAGTCAGTCTAGACCATCTAGCCTTTCAAGCCCATCAAAGATCTGGTTGGAAGCCTATTGAGGCATCTATTTGCTGGAAAACCAAAAGAGGTACTGCAAGAGGCAGAAACACTTGGTAAAGAAGATTTTGAAGGGACTGGCCACTATGTTATCATCATCTTCTCATTAACCTTCAGGTCTTGGTTCTCAGACCTGATTTACATGTGAATGAAATCTCATCTCTAACTCCCAAAACACACAAACACAAAATATGGGGCAACAGGAGCTGAACTTGTATCCAATGTTCCCTAACTTATCAGCTGGGAAATTAAGAGGAAGGAGCTACAGTCACTTATTCTAAGACTGTTACAAACACCCTTCTAGCATCTTGGAGGAATTTTTGCAAATGATATCTATGAGGTTTAGATGTTGGTATTACAAGGGACACAGACAAGGGCCAAGTCAGCTTAAGAAAAGGGCAGACTGCTGTTTTTACAAGATGGCCTAACCATGGGGCTCAAGGCCAACTCTTATTGGAAAGTAAATGAGTGACTGCAGACATGAGACTCTCTCATTGCCGTCACATAAGAATCCTGAGGACTACCAATATAATCAATTGGCAGTATGTAGTTTCCTGTCATGATCTTGATCTTTGGGCTAAAAGTCCTAATAAAACCTCCTTTTACTTCACAGGTGATAGTTCCCTTCCGTTTCTTACTGCAAATATCTTGCCTACTCACTGCCACTTTTGCCAAGGGGGTTTTGGAGCTTGGTGTGCTCTCAATGAAACCACATTTATATGTTATATCAAACATGGTAGTTCTGTGAACTAAGTACGCCTCCATCCCCAAACTCATCAGTCTCTCTCATATAATTGGAATATAATTGTCCTTCTGGTTGAATCCAAACACCCTAAGGTATTAGATATGCTTAAGTTAGGTTTGAACAGAGACATCAGGGGAATGAAGTTCAAAGCCACAGGTACAACTCCTCTTTGTATCACATTCCTGGAAAAGCAGCAGCAATTGCGGAGTGGACAGATCACGCAAAGTACAAGGAAGTCTGAAAGGTCTCCCATTTTCTCAAACACTGGACATCTTAACCCCTGCTATTACATCATTTGGTAGAATGGTGTTTCAAAACAGGGTGCCCCTGTAATCCTTAAATTCCTTTTCATCCCTCCATGGGTAGTTTTTTATATATTCCTTCCACTTTAGGGATGCTTTACTGCTCTCTACATTGCACTGTGAAGACTCTGCAGAACACAAGGGGTTTGAGAACGGGAAAATTCAATCTTATCTGTGAATTTTTATTCTGGAATCCTCCATGTCCAATCCTCTGAGGGAGGATCAGACTGTTGCTTTGTGACCAGGGTTTTCTTGTTATTTCTCACTTTTAAGTGGTTTGAAAGGGAGGACAGTGTTCTTCCAGGAAATCCCTAAATTTCACATGCAGGCTTTACTGCAAATGGTTTGATTTGAATACCAGATCTAAACTTTTATATAGTTGGTATTTTTCACCTTTGAAGCTATAATTTTGGAGTTCTTCCTGAGGGACAGTCCTAAATGCAGGCTCAATACAAGTATCCGGTCTGTCTCCAGTTGCCATGGAGACAGAGAATGCCCCACTTGTAGGCTGACGTAGTGAGTCCTAAAATGAAAATTCACAGGTAAGACAGAATTTTCCCTTTTCCCACATGTAAACAATGTTCCTTATTTTATTCAGTGACTGTTTTTTTCCTTTCTTTTTTTTGCCCCCCTCATGCCATTTGGACATAATTTTGTGACTTACCACCCAATTGGGGGTGGTGGGGTAAACTGCAGAGAGAGAAGGAAGAGAAAGGGGGAAAGAAAGGATGTATGAAGCCCAACTGGGAGGGGAAGGAAAGGCAGATTGGGATGTGGTGAGTAATGGATATAGAGGGTTGGAGAGGAAAGGAAATGGAGGTTCAGAGGAACCGCAGTTTGGTACTCGAGGGCAGACACTTCAGTGTTTTCCTGTAGCTAAATCCGCCAAATGTAAACTGTCATGGCAGTGCAGTCAGACAGAGTTCCCTTGTGTTTTTTCTGTGACCACTCAGATTTCTAGATAGCTTGGCATTTCGAAGAGATCCTGGCTGTCTGCTGGGTACATTTCTGGACTCTCCTAAGGCTTGTCTACACTTGAAACGCTGCAGTGACACAGCGGTAGTACTGAAGCTGTACCGCTGTAGCTGTACCATTGTAGCGTTTCAAGTGTAGACACTGCCTATTCCAACAGGAGGGGATCTCCTATTAGTGTAGGTAATCCACCCAACAAGGCAATAGCTAGGTCAGTGTATGAATTCTTCCATCAGCCTGGCACTGTTTATGATGGTGGTTAGGTCAGCTTAAGTACATTGCTCAGAGGTGTGGACTTTTCACATCCCTGAGCAATATAGCTGGATCAACCAAACTTTTTCGTGTAGACCAGACCCAGCTCCTCTCCACCCCCAGTCTAGCTTTGCCCTCATTCCTTCTCCATCCCCAGGCCAGCTCCGCCTCTAGCCCCAGCTCTGCCCTCAGTCCAAGCTTCTCTGCTGAGCCAAATGTGCAATAATGCATGGGGGGGGGGGGGAGCACAGACAGATTCCATTACTGGGAGCAGGGGGCATTAGAAACAAGAGAAAGTTGAAGGAAAGTGTAGGTCCTCTACTTAGGACAAGCACTAATAACAGATGACATCAAGAGCATTTAATGCTCTTTTTTCTTCAGTCTTCACTAAAAAAGGTGACCAAATACTGAATGCACTTAATATTAACAACAAGGGGAAAGGAATACAAGCCAGAATAGGGAAAGAACAAGTTAAAGAATATTTAGGTGAGTTAGATGTATTCAAGTCAGCAGGGCCTGATGAAATTCGTCCTCAGGTACTTAAGGAAGTAGCTGAAACAATCTTGCAATTGTTACCAATTGAACTCAATGAGGTCCCAGAGGATTGGGGAATGAAAAACATAGTACCTGTCTTTTTAAAGGGGAACAAAGAGGCTCAGGGAATTGTAGACCAGTCAGCCTAACTTCAATACCTGGAAAGATACTGGAACAAATTATTAAACAATCATTTTCTAAGCACCTAGAGCATAAATGGGTACTAAGTATTAGCAAGCATGGATTTGTCAAGAAGAAATCAGGCCAAACCAACTTAATTTTCTTCTGTGACCGGGTTACTGGTCTAGAGGATAGGGAGGAAGCTGTAGACTTAATTTATCTTGATTTTAGTAAGGCTGTTGACACAGTCCCACACGATATTCTCATACGCAAACTAGGGAAATATGGTTTTGATTATATTACTATAAGTTGGGTGCACAACTTGTTGAAAGACCGTACTCAAAGAGTACTTATTAATGGTTGACTATCAAACTGGGATTAGAATTCAAAATGATCTTGACAAATTGGAGAATTGGTCTGAAATCAACAAGGTGAAATTCAGTAAAGACAAATGCAAAGTAGTACAAAGTATGAAGGAAAAATCAAATGCACAAATACAAAATGGGAATGACTGGATAGGTGGTAGTACTGCAGAAAAGGATCTGGTGGACCAAAAACTGAATACAAGACAACAGTATAATCTAGTTTTGAAAAAGGCTGATATCATTGTGGGGTCTATTAACAGGAGTGTCATATATAAGACACGGTAAGTAATTGTCCTGCTCTTACTCAGCACTGGCGAGGCCTTGCATGGAGTATGGTGTTCACTTTTGGGAGCCACACTTGTAAGAACGACATGGTTAAATTGGAGAGAGTCCAGAGGAGAGCAAAAAAAAAAAAAAACCCCACCGAAAACCTGATCTACAAAGTTATAAACAAAAACAAAACAAAAAACCTCTATGTTTAGTCTTGAGAAGAGTTGATGGATTGGGGACCCGATAACAGTCATAAAATATATTCAAGGCTATTATAAACAGGATGGTGATCAATTGTCCTCTGTGCCCACTGAAGGTAGGAGAAATAATAATCTGCCACAAGGGAGATTTAGGTTGGATATTAGGAAAAGCTTTCTAACTATAAGGATAATTAAACAGTGGCATAGGTTACCTAGGGAAGTTGTGGAATGTCCATCACTGGAGACTTTTAAGACCAAGTTAGACCAACACCTGTCAGGGATGGTCCTGCCTCAATGCCGGGAGTTGAACTAGATGAGCTCAAGGTCCCTTCTAGCCCACCATTTCTATGATTCATGCCTGCTAAAAAAGAAACATATCTATCATGTAAAGATTTTGACATAGTTTCTAATCTCATGCATATCATGGATTTCAGTATATCAAAAAGAAAAGCAACTCAGTGGTGTCTGAGATTTAAAATCTGGTCTTTTAAATTGACTTTATTTTTATCTAGACTTAAAAAAATAAGACCAATGTTGCCGATAGAATTAAAATTATCAATGTCAAACACGCTTTATTTTTTTCCTTATCTAATATTTAACATGCTATCTTTCATATGAAGTCATCGGTTAGATTATAAGAATACGCTTACTGTAAAGCTTTTGTTCTAGAATTCGTTGGGCCAAATGCAGCCCTGTCAAAAGTTAATTCAGTGACATTTCCTTCAAGTTTTTATAAGTTATTAGTCTTTGTGAAATTATGGGTTTTGCTTCCTCAGAAAACAATGCTGAATACTCTTGTTTGAAATAAAATGGATAGCGATGTTTTGTCCCAGTGGGACTTGGAATTTCCCAAAGCATTAAAACACTGATGAAAATGAATTATTGCAATTATCACGATATCCATTCTAACTGTTTTGTAAAGAGCTTTTTAAAATCTCATGGTAAAAAGGTGTGCCACGCTACATATCTTTTAAAATTGTTCACCACAAATGTCTGTGTAAATTTAGTAACTGATATTCCAAGGTACTCCAAGCACATTAATGGGCAAAGCTAAGCCCTAAAGCAGTCATTTAAAAAAAAAATTGATACCTCAATGGTTTGTTTTAGAAAGCTAAGTTCATAAAGTTGGGTTTTTTAATTGACATTTTGTTAAGGAAACTTATAAACCAAATGCCAATCAAAAGGAATCATAAGAGCAATTATATAATATATATTTAAATGGATATGCCAGTCTCCTAGAACTGGAAGGACCTTGAAAGGTCATCGAGTCCAGTCCCCTGCCTTCACTAGCAGAACCAAGTACTGTCCCCTAACAGATTTTTGCCCCAGATCCCTAAATGGTCCCCTCAAGGATTGAACTCACAACCCTGGGTTTAGCAGGCCAATGCTCAAACCACTGAGCTATTCCTTGCCCCCTTAACAGGAAATCAGTGGCAGAGCTGGGAAGAGAACCAAGGTTTCCCAAGTCTCAGGCTGGTGCCTTACCCACTAGACCACAAAGACAATTTACACGTGTGTTGTCACATCATGTGTGTCTAACAGTTAGTTTAGTACCTCACCCTTCTTTCACTGCTATCCAATAAAAATATGTACCTCTGTTCTTTTACAGGAAAGTTAGATTATATTTGTAAATAGTGCCTTTTATGTGCATAATTTTCAGTCCTAAGAAGTATTAAATTAGTAGATATTTTAATAAATTTAAACAAATTTAGGCCCCAATCTGGAAAAGCTTAATTTTAAGCACAAATAGTCCAACTGAATTAAATGGGCTGTTCATCTATTTAAAGTTAAGCATGTGCCAAGGGTTTGCAGGATTGGGACTTTAGCAGTTTGAACTCACAAATATTGAAATGCAAAGGAGACACTCCCAGACCTGCCAGTGGCCAGAGATTTCCTGAAAGAAGGAAGAAAAGAGAGTCCTGTATTTAATATCCTTTGGCCTAAGAGAAATTTCTTCTTTTTTAAACATATCTTACACTTGGTCTTCGAGCACAATGAGCACTATGGTTCTGGTCTTCTACTGACTGGCATAAATATATTTATGCAGTTCACAGCCCTAATTCCTGGCCAAGGCCTTGTGTTTTTACTTTAAAGTCAAGTAACTATCATTCCACCCATTTTACAAATAGGATAATAGAGATTACACAAGGCCACTTCAGGCAGAAGTGGGAATAGAACCCAGATCTCTAATTATAATTATCACAGAACCAAGCATCATCTGCTTTGACATATTTCCTTTGAGTGACTGTGCTAAATCTTTGTGCTTGGTTATGCTCTCTGTAATGACTACTCTAACCACTAGACCAGTGGTTCTCAGCGAGGGGTATGTGTACCCCTGGGAGTGCACAGACGTCTTCCAGGGGAAACATCAACTTATTTAGATATGTGCCTAGTTTGACAACAGGCTACATAGAGAGCACTAGTCAAGTCTACAAACTAAAATTTCATACAGACAATTATTTGTTTGTACTGTTCTATCTACTATACACTGAAATGTAAGCACAATTTTTATATTCCAATTGATTTATAATTATATGGTAAAAATGAGCAAGTACGCAATTTTTCAGTAATAGTGTGCTGTGACACTTTTGTATTTTTATGTCTGATTTTTGTAAGCAAGTAATTTAAGTAAGGTGAAACTTTGGGGTATGCAAGACCAATCATACTCCTGAGAGGGGTTCACTAGTCTGGAAAGGTTGAGAGCCACTGCACTAGACAACATTCTCATCCCAGAGCCAGGTCCAGAACACAGGAATTCTAATATCCAGTGTTGTGCGACTTTTTCACAATTATTTTATATTTCACTGGCAAAGAGTGTTGTCACCTGTCTAGGCAATTATAGCCTACTTCTGCTAATAGTATTCCTTCATCTCAAGGTCTGTGCTTTGGATCTGAATGTCCTGGGCTCAAACCCTGCTGTCCGCCCACGCAGGAGAAAAAAAATGAGTATGTAATTAAAGGCTCGATCGTATTGCACAGAGGGGCAAAATTTAAACTGCACAGCTAACCTTAATTTTGATACTTCCTGGGTTTTTGAGTGCTGGATGTTGAGACCTTTTGATATTTTTCTTAATCTTTTTTTTTTTCCCTTATGTTGTTATATGTAGATATAGACATCTCCTCTTACTCACCAAGTTAGCACTTATTAGGGGAAATGAATGCTTTGGGATATTGGTAATGAATTACAGAGCCTTTTACCTCTGAGTAACTAGTTTGAACCCAGCCCAGCTCATGGATGTTTGGTGGCCGCCCTGTGAGAGGAGTTTGACATATCTCCATTCCCGCTGGCACCCACCACTATGTTCTTGCACTAGCTGGCAGAGAACTCAAGAAATGTATGAGATATGTAGACTTAACCTAGCCCTACTACATCTCTAGACAAAGTTTCCTCCAACACCAGATCAGTGTTGCGGCATGCTGGCAGGGCAACGTGAATGAGAAGCATTGCTTGTAGATAAACAGAGGATTTCATTCACCAGAGTTGACAATCTGATGATTAAGCTATGATTTAGTCATGGGTATTTTTAATAAAAGTCATGGATAGGTCACTAGTACTAAACAAAAACTCATGGCCTTTTGACCTGTCCATGACTTGTACTATAGATATCCCTGACTAAATCTTAGCTGGCGGGCTCCAGGGAAGAGCTGCTGCTCTGGAGGGCCTCTGGGGGGAGGGGGGCACCGCTGAGGGGGGCGGGAGGAGCCAATGCTTCTGGGGTGGCTCCAGGGGGGCCGCTGTTCGGAGGGAAAGTGGGGGGCCAGTGGCACTAGCTGCTGGGAGCTCAGAGCAGCGTCTGCTCTGGCTGCCCCCTGGGCTGCCCCACCTGCCCCCTGGGCCACCCACCACTGCTGTAGCCATCCCCATGACTGCTGCTCAAGCGGTCCCCAGGGCCAGCTGCATCGGCCTCCGGTCAGGCGGTCCCTGGGGTCGCCTGATCAGATGCCAGTGTCACTGACCCCAGGGTAGCTCCACCAGCGGCCGGTGTGGCTGGCTGCGGGGCTGCTCCAGCAGTGGCCAGTGTGGTTGGCCCTGGGGCCACCTGAGCACCTGGCCCTGGGGCGAGCTGCTTGGGCCACTGCCGAGGACATGGAAAGACCATGGAATCTCTGACTTCCGCGACCTCTAACAAACACGGAGCCCTGCTGATGGTGCATTTCACCAGCATTACAGCCACGCAATTTTTAAAACTATATGTGTATATCATTATTTATTTATCATAATCTTGCACATGCAAAGAAAGTTTGTTTTTTGCTTCTTGTTGATGAGTAAAGGCAGCCTCCAAGGATTGCATTGCTTGTTTCTTAGGTCTTGGTGGTTATATATTAGAAATTGTTTTGGTTATTTGTGGGTGATGGACAGAGAGTTTGCATAGATCCTCAAAATCAAAACCAAATATAGATCCAACTTACTCAACTGTCTTTGTTGTTGGAAATTAGTGTTCTGGGAGCAATTTTCTTTGGACTATACGTTGATGTGAACAGAAGTTCAGGACACGACACTCCAGCTAAACTGGATCAAACTGGTAAAATACATTTGTTTGACTTACTGTATGTGGTACATTAAATTCACATATGTCTTGATCTCGCTCTGTCAGCCAATTTAACAGTACAGCATTGCATTGCATTACCTTTGTGAAAGATTCTTCACATGCAGAAAGTCTTGACATTTTGTGTTTTAAATTTATTTTGTAGGTTCTTGAGAATATAGCAAACTGTAGGAAGATGCTAAATCTGTGGTTTTGGTGGAATTCTTTTCCTTCGGCTTATCTATCTTTAAGTCTTGCACATTTGTTTGTATATTTTCCTTTAGAAATTTCTGGTTTTACCATATGACTTTTATTATTGTGATGTTACTGCTAAATAAGTTGACAGCCTTAAATGCTTACTTTAATTGCCTCATCTTGTTGTCCTCTAATAATGCTCAGAGTAGATGTGGGTAGAAAATCACATCCAAGTTTTCCAACAGAAGGATTTTTTCTTTGCAAAGGCATTTTTCTCTAGTTTTAACTTTATTCCCTTCCCACAATAATTATGCAGTTTATTTAGTGCCCATTCATTTCGGTGAATTTTCATTGGACCACATGATCTGGCTTTCTAAATGTAAATAGCATACTTTTTTTTTGTAATAGACATTTTTCTTTTTGCTTTCACCTCTAGTAGGAATAGCTGACATTTCTTGATATATTAGCTCCTTTAATTACTGACTTGAGATCCAGTGCTGTTCTTTCTTGTGTAGATTTGTTGATGCTATTTATACTTGCTTGGTGAGTTACTTGAAGAGCGAAAACTACAAACATGAATCTTTATTTGATGAAAAATCATCATTGCTCTTCTACATAATAAAACGTACAAATCAGACTAATCAGTTTGTGACATTTCCACCCTCCCCCACTCATTTCTTATTGCATATGCAGCATAGACATAAAATCACAAAATATGCATTAAAACAAGGAATTAGAAGGATCATGGTTTTTTATCATACCAATTCAGACAATGCTGTGGAAATTCAGTTACATTTAGAATAGCTGGACTGTCAGGCTTTTGTAAATGCAACTCGTGCTCCAGTTTTGCTTGTAAAAATGAGTTCTTAATGAGATTTGCGTGAAGAATGATTAATTAGAAATATTTTATGTAGCGTTTATATTTGACAGTTAACTGCTTAGAACAGAAGCTTAAAGCATTGTTGCTGAAAGTGTAACAAAACAAACCTAGTAATAGGTAAATTACTGGGGATGTGGGAGAGTCTAGTTCCCGTTACTGAAGCAAACTGAATAATATTTTATGAATATTGAGGTTTAGTTCCAGCTGGGAGTATCTATTTCTTTTTTGCTACTTCAGTGGCCCGTGGAGGTACCATATAGGAGTACCTGGAGGATGGAGAAGGGCCCCGTGTTATGTACATGGGCAGGTGCGGCATGACTGTATGAATGCAGGATTAGAAACAATGCCTGGAAGCCTTCAGGAAGGAGCAGAAAGGGAGGCTAGCCTGATTGATCAGGCACAAGTCCAAGCAGAGCTAAAAGCAAGAAGCAATTTAATGTAACTAACTTATCCAAACTGCTGAGTTTTTTGCACTGAAATAGAGGGTTGCCTTTCTGTGGTAACCCTGGTGCTGTTGTTTTTCTAGTTACGGAGAACTTTGTTGCAAATGTTCCCTTGACCTCTCCATCAATATCATTGTGCCCAGGAATTGGAGATCAAGAATTGTCAGTTAAAGATATGGCATATCCCACTGTAGCCCACGAAAGCTTATGCTGAAATAAATGTGTTAGTCTCTAAGGTGCCACAAGTACTCCTGTTCTTTTTTTTGAGTACACAGACAGGGTGAGATGACTTTGTGGTTATTGATATGATCCATAACAGTGTGCTGGGAATAGATTTTATAGCCTGAAATCAGATGGTGATGTGTTTGATAGAACATAGCACTGATGCAAGAGATTCCCATCCCATCTCACACAAGATGCTGCACACCTATACCCCTATATCAGATGATCGAAGACCAAGTGTAAGATATGTTTAAAAAAGGAGAAATTGAGACTTCTCCGAGTGCATGGACCACTTCAGTTATTCTGAATTCAGATGAAGACCCAGGGGCAGCAGACCTGGAATCAGTTAAGTGGCACCAGAGTTGTGTTCATGTAATGAGCTATTGCAATACAAATTACATGTACTGCATAGGGGCTGGAAAAAAACATACCCATGCAGAACAAAACCATATCTCTGGTTCTACAACAGCTAAAGACTGATAGGCTACCATCAGCGGCAGAGTAGGAAACAAAAGCCATTTGTTATCAGCACTAGCTATTTTGTACAATGGAGTCTCTCTCATGAAGTATCATAGGTAGACAGTCATTGAGAAGGGAAAAGAGCAGCGCTATGATTCCCATCTCATTAAGGGAGGAGGTGCTAAAATAGCGTCACCCATATTCTAGTTCAGGCCATTTAAGAATTTCACGAACAGTAGATTGTTTGTTTCACTTCTAGGTTTTATTGGCCTGAGGTAGCTAGTGATATTCCTAATTGGATTCTGGAGTGCCAGTTGTGTGCTAGAAACTATCAAAACTTGGCACAGTTAGGGTCTGACCCAGCAAAAGGACCTATTCACATGTGGCCAATGGATGTACTTGGGACCTTGTCCATTGCCACTCAAGCAAACTGCTACCTGCTTGGTATGTATCATTCACTAAATGAGTTAGGGTCATAGATGTATTAGATCAACAAGAAAACACAATAGCTTAAGCTTCCATTCAAGAGTTAGTGCAAGGTATAGAGTCTTTGATATTTAGTTGATAGACCAGGGTGCCAATTTTGAATCAGTGCTGATGAAACAGGGTACAGGAGAGACTGGGTATACATTAAGTATGTGTTCCTCCACAGTACTCACATTGTGATTGAGAAGCTGAAAGAATTATGAATAGCAGTGTGAAGGGAGAAATGAGGATGGAGGTGGAAATCTGTATTTTGACCAGGTGGTGATAAATTTAGTCAAACATAAAAGCTTTAAACAGAATGATCACTGAATGCAACCTGTCCTGGCAATAATACTAAGCTTTCATGCTTGTATCCTGAGAATCCATCCTACTATCCCAAGGGTTTAACAAACCCACTTAACACCAATGCCCTCTCAGATCCTGTCTTACTTCAGGACCTCTCAAGACCCACTGGCACAAGCATGCTACTCTCCAGGAAGAAACAGTAACCATCCTATAAGAACTCACATAGCCCTAGTGATCCAACCTCATTTTTCATTTGAAGGTGGCTTTATGTCTAATGCCCAGAGAAAATGCTTGATTTTGCCCAAACTCTTGACTTCTGCAAGGTCAAGAAAATGAAGCACCCAGTCCCTACTGTTAGACCATTACCTATAGATGGGATTCTGTGAAACAAAACACAAGTATGTAAAGACAGATCCAAAGCAGTTCAGTGAACATACAATACCTGCACAACCTGTCTGCATGAATTAGAAAAAATTGATAAGTTCTGGTAACATGCAGAATTGTCAGAGAGTCCAAACATACCTGTGCACTTAATTCTAAATCAGCATTCCCTCACTGTGCAAACCCCACAAAAATATATAGTCAAGATAACCCACACAAATTGACAGTGGAAAAAAATAAACCTGTTTAAAAAACCTGCTACCAGTAACTAAAATTGAGAGACATGATTGGATTTTGAAGCTATGCAGGATGAAACAGGAAGAGTCCCACTTCTACCCAGTGCTACCTATAGACAATCCTTTTTTATTTTTTTTGACTGATTAATTTTAATTGATTCTTCATAAAGAAACAGACAATAAAAAGCACAAAGTAAATGACTCAGCCCAGGGCTACATTAGGGGGGGGGTGTCAATCTACGATACGCAGCTTCAGCTACGTGAATAGCGTAGCTGAAGTCGGTGTATTGTAATCGACTTACCTGGCCGTGAGGACGGCGGCGAGTTGATCGCTGCCGCTCCCATGTCGACTCCGCTTCCGCCTTTCGATGAGGTGGATTTCCGGAGCCAACGGGGAGTGCGATTGGGGATTGATTAATCGTGTCTAAACGAGACACGAAAAATTGATCCCCGATAGATCGATTGCTACCCGCCGATTCGGCGGGTAGTGAAGACAAGCCCTTAGAGTTTGTATATGTTTCCAAATACTGTACACTTTACAAGATCTCCAATAGAGTTATGCAGTTTTACAACTTGTCAAAGCTGGAAGACCAGACGGTGCCAAACCAGACAATACAATATAGACATAACATGTTAGAGTGACATGAATATAAGAGGAGAAGATGTACATTAATGGAGGGGAGGGAGGGGAAAAGAGGAGGAATAGAAGTGGACTAGAAGTCTCGCATTTGTTGAGCAGTATCAATGTTTTGCAATGACAACAAGGTTGAAATTGGTACCTTTTAGCTAGGATAGCCGAAACCTTTCACAGTGTCACCTCACCCCCATAGATACCTTATTTTTCTCTGTTGGTCATAAAGAGGAATCGAGGAGAAAACAAGTTCTATTGGATGCATTAATGCACACTCAGTTTCCACCCTCATGGATATAAGGGTTTTAGCATGCTGAAATCCATTTGACATCTGTAACCTGATAAAAGCATAATAGTCATTGTGTAGATCTGTAAGCCCAGTGGTCTGCCCCCCACCTTTCCTATAGGGAGTTAGAGGTTTTTAAATTATAGTCGTGAACATTGAGGAGGACTCCATAGG
Organism: Chelydra serpentina; assembly: GCA_037349315.1. NCBI lineage: Eukaryota > Metazoa > Chordata > Testudines > Chelydridae > Chelydra > Chelydra serpentina. The sequence goes on from JBAIAC010000019.1 coordinate 22,098,063, forward strand.
AAGGCAATAATACAGCTATTACATTTTCTGAAGTAAAACAGAGGGACATATGTAGGTAGGCAGCTTAGAATATAGAGGAGTCTAGGCAGAATATTCATTTTTACTGTGTAAAAACTTCGCCACAGGCTCAAGAAAAGAGAGTACCTCTTGCTTGTATCACTGTTTGAGAGTGTACAGGATCTAAATTTGTTTTTACTAGTTTGTTAATATTTCATGGTACTTTTATACCTAGGTACTTAGTTGCATCCATTTACTTATGGAAATTCCATTCAGAGAGAGCCCCACTAGATGGCAACTGAGAGATTTCCAATAATTCCAATTTTCCCATTTTATTTTGTAACCAGGTATTTATCAAAATATTTGATAAGAGGGCTGGAATTGTGCTTTCTAGCCTGGCTAGAGCTAGAAAAGAGCATTGTCTGCATACAACATCAATTTATACTCCATGAAACCGAGTTGTATGCCTCAGATATCTGGATGAGCCTGTATAGCTATTGCCATGGGCTCAGAAGCTAAATCTAAAAGTAATGGAGACAGTGGGCATCCTTGCCTGATATCTTTGAAGAAGCTAAAAGCATTTGAGATCATGACGTTGGATGGGATGCAAGAGAAATATAACTATTTAATCCAGGAACGAAAAACAGATCCAAATCTGAATTTTTATTGCATATAAAACATACATCTCCAGTCTGCCCTATCAAAAGCCTTTTCTGCATCTAAGGCTAAAATGGCTGCTTGTTCAGGCTCATCATATTTCATTAATTATAATATCAATAAGTTGTCAAAGGTTACCAGAGCCATGATGGTCTCTGACAAACCCAACTTGATTTGGGTGTATGATAAATCCAAAAAATTTCTCTAGACTCATTGCCAGAACTTTTGTTAGTATCAAAAGTGCAAGAAGGTAAATGATTATCATATAGTCCAAAATGTTTAATGTGCAATTACAGGGCCATTTGTCAGGAGCACAGCTAGTGCCTAGCATGGTTGCTAGGCAACCCAGAAAGCTCAGCTGAGCCAATGAGCTCCCTCCAAAAAGTTGTGCTTTCTGATTAGGCGGAGTCTGCTACTTAAGCCTTGCAGCTGAAGCAGCCCAGTGGCTGCTCAATGCATACCACGCCTGCAGCTCTCCTTGACCAAGCTGCAGATCAAATGCCAAATTTAGTAGTGTAGTTTTGCAGTCATTGTTTAGCTAGTGGCATTCAGGACTCCTCAGTCCCACCTTTCAATAGGAATTTCTTCATTAACTTTAATAGACTTTGAATTGGGCTAAGTGTTTGGATCTCTATCCTAACACTTTACTTACTAAGAAGTCCCCTCTGGGTATTATCAGGATCAAGATTGTATGTCTCTTAAAATATAGTCTGTGGATGAATTGCAAATTGTGACGGGGCAAGGCCAGATGGCTATAGGAAAGTAGTGGGAGATAGATATATTAGCCCCAGGCTAAACAAATCCGTGGTACCAGAATAAGTAAATGGAAGCTGCTCCAGGTCAATTAAGACACCTGGGGCCAATTAAGAACTTTCCAGAAGGCAGGGAGGTTGATTGAGACACCTGCAGCCAATCGGGCTGGCTGAAACTAGTCAAAAACATCCCAGTGAGTCAGTGAGGTGCGCATGTCAAGAGCTGTGGAAGGAGGTTGCATGTGAGGAGCTGGGAGCAAGAGGCACTAGGAGCTGAGAGTGAGAAGGCATACTGCTAGAAGATCCTGTGGTGAGGATAAAGAAGGTGTTGGGAGGAGTCCATGGGGAAGTAGCCCAGGGAGTTGTAGCTGTCGTGCAGTTGTTCCAGGAGGTACTCTAAACAGCTGCAGTCCACAGGGCCCTGGGCTGGAACCTGGAGTAGAGGGTGGGCCCGGGTTCCCCCCCAAAACTCCCAACTCCTGTTCAGACACAGGAGCAGTTCCCCTCTGGTAGAATCCACAGTCCAGGTTAAGATCTCTGAGGCAAGCAAAATCCACCAATAAGCGCAGGACCCACCAAGATAGAGGAGGAACGTTGTCACAAATTTTTTTTTTTTTTTTAGTTTATGTATTTTGCTGAATTTGTGTTATTGATTGTACTGTAAGGTTCTTTATAGTGTTACAATGCTAAAGCATCATCTAAACCAGGGATGAGCAACTTTAAGATAGTAGAGGGTCACAAAATCCCCTAAAACCTTTTGACAGGCCATACAGATTTTTTTTTTTTTAAAGATTGATCTGGGTCACTGAGGGGCTCGGTCTTTTAGTAAAGCAGCTGCTGCCTCATACCATTCTTCTTGGGTCTACTTCCCCATGAACACTGGTTCTGACTGCCCCCTTGCCATCCAGCTTCAGTTATTGCCTACCCATTGGCTAGTTATTTAGGAACTGAGAGACAATCAAGCAGTGGGCAGGCAGAACACATCTCTGCCAATAGGAAGAAGGTAATCAGAGTGGGGGGGGGGGGATGTAGCCAGAGCCTGTGTCTATGGGGAGCCCACATCCAAACTAAGAGAAGTTACAATAAATAAATAAAGAGAGAGAGAAAAGAAAATCAGATTTTTAAATACTTACATTTTAAAAGTCTAACTATTCATTTGTAAAGAACAAAATAACTAAACTAAATAACTCCACCTCAGAGCTGGGGAGAGTTGTGATAATTGGGCCTACAGACTTACCCTAATTATAAGCGCAACTATTAAAAAAGAAAGTGACTGGAAGTTCATAAATTGCCACAATGACGTGTTATATAAAACTATTATAAAAATGTAAAATAAATTACAAAGACTGAATTAATTTAATTTAAACTAAAATGGTTTTATGCCAGTCAAGGACTCTATTAAGATTGTCATAGAATCCTAGGATTAGAAGGGACCGTGTAACAGGTCTCGGACTCACCTGGTGGCACCTCCTGCTGGTCGTCCTTGGGAATTAGCTCACCAGCCTCCAGAGCGCTCTCTTCTGGCGGTGATCCGCCAGACCACACTCTGGCCCTTGAGTCCCTCTCGGGACCCAGTGCCCCTTTAACTGGGGTGCTGCCCCCTGGTGGTGCCCCACAGGTCTGGGTCTCCCCTCCCCAGGGGACCCCCAACCCACTATCACCACCTCGCCTCAGTTGTAGGCTACTGCCAGTCACCAGCTAGCCCCCGCGCCCTGGGGCAGACTGCAGTATAAGCCACTCATCACAGGCAAGGTTGGGTTGGACCTGCTGCCTCGGCCTACCCATGGGTTGCCCCTGCAACCTCCATACCTAGATGGGCCTAACCCTAGGCCACAGCCTGGGGTTTTCCTAGGCAGGAGCTCCCCAGCTCCTCTGATCTTTCCCCAGCCCTGCTCCACTCTAGGTACCTGGTCAGGTCCTTGCAGTCACGACCTTCTCCCTTTACAGGCAGAGGGAGTCTGTGTCTGTAGCTCCTGGCTGCCCTGGCCTTTATAAGGCCAGGCTTATCTGTTTGGGGTGTGGCCCCCAGCTGAGGCTACTTCCCCACTCAGCCTAGCCTTCAGAGCCACAGCTCTCCAGTCCTTCCCCCAGGGCTGACTCTGACCCTGTCAGGGCTGGAGAGGGTGGCCACCCCGCTACAGACCGCAAGTATCATCTAGTCCAGGCCTTTACAACTCGTAAAGTGGCGAGGGCCATATTACTCCAAAGAAAACAGCTGAGGGCCAAAGCCCCCCACCCCCACGGAAACACCACCACCCCTCCCGCCAGCGCCGCCCGCACCGTGGAAACAACCCCTCCTTCCCCAGTGCTGGGGTGTGGAAGCCTGTAGAGAGGGAAAGAAACAGCATGCATAGGGTGACCAGATCACAGCAGTAAAATACGACCCGTCCCCTCCCCGCTCGGCCCCACCATCTCACCCATCTTCACCCCCCCAGGGGTCACTATATATTACTGCACACAACAGTCAATCAATGGAGTTGTAGATAAATCTCTGCATTATCCCCACCCCGCCGCTTGCCTACTCACCCTCCGTCCCCCTCCCCCCCCCCCCCCCCGGGCCGCACAGTGAGCCCATCTACTCACCCCCCCGCGGGCCGCACAGTGAGCCCATCTACTCTCACACACACACACACACACACACACCCCGCGGGCAGCACAGTGAGCCCATCTACTCACCCTCCCCCCGCCGCGGGCCGCACAGTGAGCCCACGCGGGCCGCATGTTGTGCAGGCCTGATCTAGTCTAACCCCAATTAAAAGCTAACCACCCAGACCGAGGTTCGAATCCTGGACCCTCAGATTAAGATTCTGATGCTCTGCCGACTGAGCTATCCCAGGCTGGCTAAAATACAGGAGTGGAAATCAATTAACCAAAATCAGTGTTGAAAATTATGTCTGTTGGTAGACACAATAAGGAGAGGATGGACTATTGTGCCTAACACTCCATTTTGAGATTCTTAAAAAAAAAACTTTGGAGGAAATTTTTCAGAAGAAATAGCATTCTCCCAACAGCTTCTGGAGCAAGCTTCACCATCGTGGGTGCTGTCATAAATATAAAGGGAAGGGGGAGAGGATCTGATGCAGTGCTATAAAATCCTCTTACCAGTAAAGGGTTAAGAAATGCAGGTAGCCAGACTGACACCTGACCTGGCTGGCATCTGACCAATAAGGGGACAAGATACTTTCAAATCTTGGGAGAGGGAAAGCTTTGTGTGTGGCTTTGTCTGAGTCAGAGTGATCTTGGAAGACAGAAAGAACCTACAGAAAACCAGTCTCCTCACCAAACCTCCCTTTTTTAAAGTAAGTGTAGTCAGCACTGCGAGTAGATTTCTGTTTATTTTGCTTGGTGGTACATTCCCTGTGTGAGAGGGAAGGATTATTCCTGTTTTTCTGTAACTTTAAGGTTTTGTCCAGAGGGGGGGAATCTCTCTGAGTTTGGAAATTGAGTGCCCTGTAAAATAGTTACCATCCTGATTTTACAGAGATGATTTTACCTTCTTTATTTTTAATAAAATCCTTCTTTTAAGAAGCTGACTGTTTTCTATGGTGTTAAAACCCCGGGGGTGGGTTTTTTTAGATCACTGTGTAACCAATTGGTTAAGGGATTATTCTCAAGCTTCCCAGGAAAGGGGGCTCCGAGCTTGAGGGGGTATTTGGGGGGAAAGGAAGTTCAAGTGATTCCTTTCCTGGATTCCTGCTTAGACCCACTTAATGGTGGCAGCGAAAAAAGCATTCTCAGGGTGCAGGGAATTTTGTACCTTGGGGGTTTTAACCTAAGCTGGTAAAACTAAGCCTAGGGGCTCTTCATGCGGGACCCCACGTCTTTACCCTAGAGTTTCGAGTGGGGAGGGAACCCTGACAGGTGCCATCCCCACTATCTGCTGAAACCCCAGGCCTTCATCCTGAGAGATGTCCTGACCACAACAGGCCAGAGAGGGGGACTCAGATGACATTGCCATCTCCACCAGCTCTGTATAAATCCCAAACACCTGAGATGTGAGACTTCATCGTCCCTCTGCTCTCCCCATGTGTCCTTTACCTTCCAGACCTTATTTCTTTTCGTTTCTATCTTTCTCCTTTTTCCTTCAGTCTAATAAGAGACTGACTTAGCCAGCCAAGACTATGTTTTACAACAGTGCCTTAAGCCTGTGACTAGTAAAAGGCAGCTACATGCAGTGCCCTAAATAGCCCAATGCTAGTACAAGTTTGCCAAGTCTTTGAGTGGCTGATAAAACCACGTGCCGGGCCTGTGTTTTCTAGCAACGAGGTTGCAAATTAAAGTCAACACTGATGCCAGAGGCTGCATTTTCTATCTTTGCTGTTCTTTTCTCTCTCCCCCCACCCTTTTGTATGTTTGTCTTGTTTTGTCATTTTAGGAAGCAGGATCAGACTTTAACAACAACAGCAATAATAGCTCCAGCCCATCTCAACTAACTTCCTCTCTTTTCCCCAAAAAGGACAGTTATTACCATCTTTAATTCCATCTAAAAGACTGTCAGACAAGGATTTTTTTTCCAGATAAAAGGAGAAGGAACAAGGAAAGTTGTTAAAATAAAAGTCTTATGTAATACTTCACATTTCAGATACTTAAACTGTTTTTTTCTTTTTTTCTGTATCTTTTTATTTAAAAGATTTACAATTATTTGTAATGGTGTGTTTGCCATGGTACTGAGGTTTCTGTGTACTAATCTCCGAACCTTGTTTAACTCAGTCATTGTCCAACATTAAACAGTGTTATGTAAACACTGTTGGCCCATATATTCCATCTAAATTAATACAACAGAGGCAAGAACACCGAGTACCCTGGCTTTCTGCCTTTCCAGCCCTAGAGAGAGTGTGCTCAGCCTTGCAGCATTCCTTGGAAGGGTTTTGTAATTTGCAGTTGACTCCAGCCTTCCAGACACACAGCTGCGGGGGGAGGAAGGCAATCACTTGGATTTTCCCAGTGGTAAATTGAAAATTTTCAGTAAGATTGATATTTTACTGTGGGAAATTTTGATTTTTGTGAAATTCTCATTTTTCTATTAGAAAATCATTCTGACGTAAAACTCCTGACGATGACATATACAATGAGAAAGTACTATGAACCAAAACAGTAAACTGTTAATGTGCATTTTTGCTTGATTTACCTCACCGAGTCTTTGGATAATAGATTCACCCTAGAATCCAGTTTGCTTTTTCCTCTACTACTTAAATAAACTACTTTTGTAATACATTTCTATTGGGGCTAGTCTACACTACCACGCAGGGTCAATCTAAGATGTGCAACTTCAGCTACGTGAATAGCATTGCTGAAGTCGATGTACTTAGAAGACACCACAGTAAGTAGATCTATGCAGTAAGTCGACAGCTGACGCTCTCCCATTGACTCCACTTGTACTTTTCGTTCTGGTAGAGTACCGGAGTCAACAGGAGAGTGCTCAGTGGTCAATTTATTGTGTTTAGTATAGACACGATAAATTGACCCCCCACTGGATCGATCGCTGCCTGCCGATCTTATGGGTAGTGTAGACAAGCCCTTAGAATAGCTTTTAGGAATCCCACTCAAACATCAGAACCCCATTGTGCCAGGCACTATTCAGACAAATGAAGAACACAGTTCCTGCCTATGACAGAGTGCAAGGAGTTAATAGGTGAGCCTGCACTCTGATCACTCTGATACTAATTAGTTCCCCTGGAGAAAGCAGATTGGCATAATTAAAGGTAATTAGCTAATCAGGCTGGTGGCCTGGGTGAGGTAACAAGCCAGTTAGTCAACCAGCTCAAGGCTGATGAAGCCTAGGAAGGAAGTGCTGAGGAGAGAGGAACTGCTGATCCCAGTCTTTCAGACCCCTCAGGGAATGGAGACCTCTGCTCCTCTCAGCTCCTGAGGAAAGGGCCTGAAGCAGTGATACTCACTAGGCAATCCTCAGTGTGTGACACATCACCTCCATATTAGTGCACATAACAAAATTAATTCACACACGTTTGGGAAAAATTAGAGGGAACACTGATCACTGGCCTACAGCGTAGGTGATATTGTTGATAATACTGTTACATAGAATTGTAAGGATGTTGGTGGAGGGAATTCAAATAAATAGCATGGTGGATACACTACCAGTAGAGTCTCAGCCAGTTTCTGTGGTGCAAAGAGGCAGGAGCATACTATGCCCTGCTACATGCCCCATAGAGTTTAATCCAGAAAAATATCCAAGAAGAGGACAAGATAGATGACGGGGGGGGGGGGGGGGAGAGGATTGTGAGGATGAGGTTGAAAAATGAAAAAAACTAGGAACCTCAAGCTCACCACTTGCCTAACTGGTTTTCAGGGGCGGGGTTGTCTTCAAAGGAGTTACATCAAGCATGAATTTGGTCCAGTGTTTGAATATGGAAAGAATTGTTCCTCATTATTATTTTAGGCAATTAAATCATTCTGTATTTTTGAAGAACATTATTTAAGAAATACAAAATACCTCTTGAAATGTCTGTGCAATGACAAAAATATTGAACCTGTTTCAGAGTTAGAATAAAAATATTACACTGTGCTCATGTTTTCTCAGACATGAAACTTTTTTATTCTACAGTATTTCTGCTCCTGAATTCTAAGGCTATATGATGGAAATTGATATTTTTTTGCATACATGTAATCCAGTTTAGAATACAGTGAAGGATGAAGTAGCCAATGTCAGGTTTCTGGGGACGTAATTCTGATGGGAGAGCTTCTGCCTTGGTCTAGCTCTTCATTATATAGAAGAGCAGCCATTAACTCTAACTCAAAGTTTGTATAGAGGCTCATGGATTCAGTATATTTATTTTGTATTTAAAGATTTTAAGAAATTATAGTAAATTTAGGCTTTATATTTTGTATTAAATTCAGATTTCATTTTAAACATGTTTATTTTAAAAAAGAATAACATTATAATGTAAATAATAGAATGAAAAAAATCTAATTTTTATCCACCTTGCATGCGGGAAAGGATAGGGGATGCAGTCACTTAAAAAACCTACATTCAGTGCATAGAAAAAGCTCCCTTTGCCTAAAATATTACGACAAACGTCTTTGACTACCTGGAAGCTGTGTCTCGAATTGTTCTGTCAGTTGTTGATACGTGGGCTATAATGTGGCCTGATGTGGTCTCTTGGTTTGGGAAATGGATTGAGCTATTTGTTCTTCCTTTGAAATACTAATCATGCCAAATGTATTTGCTTCTGCGTATTTATATTTTGTACATCATGGTTTTGTTGTAAGGTGTTTGGAGCAGGTATTGGATTAACATCATTCTGTGCTCATTAGAATGATTTCTGTATATATTGGTGATTAGCCATAACACCTTTCTAAAATATCTATATAATTTTAAATGTAAAAACATGGAAACAAATTAGGATAGTCAGTTGTATTTTCTTACAGTCATAACCATTAACACAAAATATATTAAGGTTAATTGTATTTATGGTACTCTTCATATGTAAATAAGTGTTCTAAAAAATAAGACAACTCAGTATGATGGAGAAACTAAAATTCTTTGTTGATCATACCGGCTTTCATCAATCCTAGAGTTATCTCCATATTAAATTAAAGCTCAGTGAAGTAGAAAAGTAGATTTCATTTCCATTGTTTTTATTTTGGCCTAGGAAATGGAGAGATGTACCATCACAGATATGCAAAGCAGCTGGTAGAAATACATCACTGGTTTCAAATATGCTTTATTTCAAAATTTTTACTAATGAGTAGAGATTTTTTTTTGACATAGTTGCAAGACTCTTCCAAAAACTGAAATAAATTGAAATTTATTTTATGGTTATTTCAGAAAGCCTTTAATTTCCATAAGAGTCCAATTTCAGTCATTAACTTCTTCAAAATATAAAAAACAAGTCCCCTAAGCGCAGAGTTAGGAGGATGTCTTGTTAATATATAGGCAGATGCTTGCTATGACAACTAACAGTTAGAGAAGAGTGCTACAGTATATGGAGTTTCAATATTCTTTTCTCTTTACTACAATAGGTTTCACGTGTATAGTTTTCTTCCTTATTGTTTGGAGCTGAGTTATTTGTCGATACCATGTTTTCATTCTGTAAAGGATGTGCGTATGTCATTTCTGATCTGTAACATGTACCTTTCTTATCAAAACCAGGATTTTTTTATATTCATAAAACATATTATTTGAGCTTGTCATTTCCTTTATGAAAGGACCAGATTGGTATTTTACTAGTACTCAGTTTATTGACTAAATTGATGTCTCTGACGCTCTCTATTTGTGAATCTATAATCCTTTCCTTTCTGTTTTTATAATTGTGTAGAAAAGCAGATGCAAGGAGAAATACTTTATTGGTGTCTATTTAGCCCAGTAGTTGACACCTACACAAAGGACATCTTTGCCAAATTTGATAAGAATGGTTGGGTTACCATTATATTATTATAACTAGTTTTTAAGCTCCCTTATGTTTTGATTTTGATTTTCAATTCCTTTTGATTCTTAACTTGTATTATTACCTCATATTATGATGTTCATCAGCCCACAAAACACACTGCAATAGTTATCATAAAAGATGTAATACTCAAACTGTTAAGGGAGACAAGAATGATAGTATACTTACCAAAGACCACAAATCCACTCCGACGTGGGGTTTGTTTTAGATATTATCTTTGTTTATGCTTTCTCAGTGTGGTGTTGTGCCTCATTGTCTGAGGATAAAATCTTTTTTAGGTGAATTCTTGTTAATGTATGCCTCTTGCCAAGATGTAATGCAGTAGAAGTGTATTCCCAACAGCCTGATGACAATGTTAGTCGGTTACTCAACACTGATTTTAAGAAGTGCACTGGTACCCCTAGATGTTATAATAGCTAAAATTAGAAATAGGACTACAAGTTTTCAATAGGCAAATAGCTGATTATCCTTTCTATTAGGAAATGGAATAGTATGCTAGTCTTTTTATTTAATGTTTTAAAAGTAAGGTTAAAATGGCTTTTATATTGTAAAATTTACTGTGCAAACTGAATGACTTGCAGTCCAAGAACTGTCCACGTTCCATGAAATACAACAGTTTAGGAATGTGTTTTAATTATCTAAACTTCTAGTTAGAAATAAATGTAATTGCATATCTTTGTAATTAAGGCCTTGGCTACACTTGCAGCTGTACAGCGCTGTGAGTTAAACCCATCTTCGTACAGCTGAGTAGGGAAAGCGCTGCAGTCTGTCCACACTGGCTACATTTGAGGCATTTGCAGCTGTATTGGGAGCGGTGCATTATGGGCATTCAAGTGGCTGCAACGTGCTTTTCAAATAGGGGGGTGTGAGGGGGACTTTGACAGTGAGTGTGTTGGGAGAGAGAGAGTGGGTTTTTGGAATCTCCACAGAGTGTCAGCTCATTATCTCCTAAGTTTACACACCTCCACATCCCCTGCCTCTCTCTCAATCACTGAAAGCAAACAGCAGGGGCTTTGTTTGTTTTTAAAGAGCAGATAAAAGAGAACTTGGGGAAACGGAGCCCTCCCACTCCCCCCCGCCGTTCTTTCCCCCCCCCCCCCGCCGTCTCTGTCCAAGGCAACTTTGCTGCCGGCATTCCTAACGGAGCCCCCCCCCCCCGCGCCTGCAAACAGTAGCTGTGTTTGGTTTTTTGTAAAGCAGCTCAACAAGGGAGCTCTGAACTCCAACCCGGAAGTGCCGTTTCAAAACAAAGGGAGCTTCCAGAGGTCAGTAACTGCGGAATTCCTCAGCTACATTGAAAGACCAGCGTTCCACCCACTTCGCAACAGTAGCTATTCCTCTCAGGGAGGTGGAGTACATGCAGCGCTGTATCTGAGGAGATGCACTGTTGCACGTGCCTTGCAAGTGTAGCCAGTTAGTGAGTTACAGCGCTGCAGGCTGTTTTATTGCGCTGTAACTTGTAAGTGTAGCCAAGGCCAAAGTCTTAATCTGTTATTTTAACAGTTATAATAACTTCACAATTATTTTATTCATTATTTTCTCTGGTATTGACAATAAACTTGTACCTCTAATTATCTGAATCAACAGGATCTACTTTCTCCAAGAATAGTACACGACTGCCTTTATCCAGTCATCTGGTACTCTTGCTCTCACGCCTTCTTTTATAATTTTTTTTATAGCGCTTGTCGTGCCAGCTTTTAGCAGCTCCGCTGTTATATTGTCAATACCTGCAGCTTTCCATTTTTAAACCATTTCACTGCTCTTTCTATTTCTTCTTTTGATGGTGGTTCATTGCTGATATCCATTCTGCATTGCAAGCTGCCCCATTCATCTAGCAGGCAAGTAGTAGTAGGCAAAGAACTGGGAAGCTTTAGACCAGGCCAAAGTTGCATTGATCACATATTCACACTCCAACTGTTGATGAAGAATGGGATTAAAGATGACTGCTGTTTTCATTGACTTTACAAAGGCATTTGATTCTGTTTGGAGGGAAGCATTGGAAAGTAGCAGTTATATGGAGTTCCAGATAAGATTATTACAATTATAATAGCTATGTAGGAAGACTCTTGCCGTGCTGTAAGAATTAGTGGAAAATTAAGCAACCTTGTTCAAGTCAAAGTTTGATGTAAGACAAGGGGGCATGGAATCACCATAATTTTTCATCCTGTTCTTAAAATGGACGTTAAGAATATTAGACAAATTGGAAGATGTGACATTGGATGATCTAGAGCAGGGATCTCAAACTCAAATCACCACGAGGGCCACATGAGAACTAGTAAATTGGCCTGAGGGCCGCATCACTGAAACCTTTTCATACAATGATACAAAAGTATAGTCAAAAATGAAAAAAATGAAGAGTAATATAGTATTCTATTAAAAGTCAATGTATTAACTTTTTAAAAACTGTAATGCAAAGAGGGGTTTTAATAAAATATAAACACTCAGTAATGTTTGGAGCTTGGCTGCCAGTGGAGTCAGCACCTATGGCAGGCTGCAGGAAATCACTCCGCGGGCCGCGTGTTTGAGACCCCTGATCTAGAGTTAAGCTCCTTAGTTTGTGCATCATACAGCTGGCAGACACATTGGAATTAGTTATGATAATATTACTACCTTGGAAAACTGGTGTAATTGACTTGGACTAACAGTGAATGCCGAGAAGTCAAGTGGTTGTATCTTGGAAAAGGAAACTAGATAAAGCATTGAAAGGCAGCAGTGATGAAGTTTTAGAACAAATAGAATCTTGTGTGTAGCTAAGAAGCTTGATCATAGAATCATAAAAGATCAGGGTTGGAAGAGACCTCAGGAGGTCATCTAGTCCAACCCTCTGCTCAAAGCAGGACAAACACCAACTAAATTATCCCAGCCATGGCTTTGTTAAGCCAGGCTTTAAAAACCTCCAAGGATGGAGATTACACCACCTCCCTAGGTAACCCATTCCAGTGCTTTACCACCCTCCCAGTGAAATAGAGTTTCCTAATATCCAACCTAGACCTCCCACACTGCAACTTGAGACCATTGCTCCTTGTTCTGTCATCTGCCACCACTAAGAATAGCTGAGCTCCATCCTCTTTGGAACCCCCCTTCAGGTAGTTGAAGGCTGCTATCAAATTCCCCCTTACTCTTCTCTTCTGCAGACTAAACAAGCCTAGTTCCCTCAGCCTCTCCTTGTAAGTCATGTGCCCCAGCCCCCTGATCATTTTTGTTGCCCTCCTCTGGACTCTCTCCAATTTGTCTACATCCTATCAGTATTGATAGTTCCATTAAGGATGAAGTTAAAAGGAAATGTGCATTAGCCGTGGGTGCTGCACAGAAATTGACAAAATTATGGACTGATAAAAACATTACATTTGGTCCTAAAGAGAAAATTTATCAAACCAGTGTACTAACAGTATTACTCTGGGGTCTGGAAGCAGCTGCATTAAATGAAAAAGCCATCAGGAGGCTGGAGCAGTAGCGATGAGAGTTCTTTGAAAGATGGTATGTGTAAAGTGGAAAGATTTTAAGACAAATGAAGTTAGAAAAAGAGTAGAATGTGTAATCAAGGGAACAGGATTGGCAATAGTCAAAAAGATTACAATAGTGGGGACACTGCAAAAGAGAGATGATAAGATGCCAAAGAACACTGCAAACACAACTAAGGTCGGTCCTACTGAGCTAACCACTGACTAGATGATAGAACATAATACTCAAGGACGTGACCAGGCAGGGCTTAATGGAGGCACAAGCCATGGACAGGAATGAATTATGGAAGTTGTACTGCTCCCCATGCCTCCAAAGATGCTATGGATGAAAGAAGAGAAGAGATAATAATGTCCAAAATATTCACGCTGCATATTTTACTATTCAAGTAGTCTCATTGATTCCAATTAGAATACTCACACAGTAAGGTAACACTCAACATGAGTAAAAGTATTAGAGTAGGGCCCACAACAATACATAACATTTATGTAGCATTTACACATTAAGGGCCAGATTCTGATCTATTGTACCTTGTTGACTTTTGTACCTTACTTTTCAAATAGTCCCATTGAAGGTAATGCGATTACTTGTAGAGTAGGGCACTACTCAGTGTGAGTAAGGGTATCATAGTCTGGCCCTCACTAATTAGCCCTCGACAGCTTTGTGATATGGGGCAACTCCAGATATAGAGAGGTCTATTTGCTTGTCTGAGACCACATGGTAAGCCATTAACTAAGGGCTGGTCTACACTACCCCCCAAGTTCGAAGTAAGATACGCAACTTCAGCTACGTGAATAACGTAGCTGAAGTCGAAGTATCTTATTTCGAACTTAAAAGTACTTACCGCTGGTCCACACGGCGGCGCACAGGCTCCCCCGTCGACTCCGCCTGCTCCGTTCGTGGAGCAGGATTACTGGCGTCGACGGGGAGCACTAGACAAGACGCGATAAATCGAACTCAGAAGATTGATTGGTCACCTCCGACGCAGCGGGTAAGTGTAGACCTACCCTAAGTGAGGAATAGGAGCCCTGGCTCCCACTCCTATACTCAAACCATAGAACTAACTGTGCCTCCTGTATTAAAGGAAATTAGCCAGATTGCTTTGTTTTTTACTTACACAAATATTTTGATTCTTTAAATGTAATGCATTTGCAAGAGAATAATATTTTGTTTTGCAGATTTAAAAGTCTGTATTGTTCCTTTTTCTTTGTAGGCATGAGAATAGCTTCATTTCATTTTGGTCTCTGTTCTCTAGTTCTGTTCTCTTTTGTCATTATCCTGTTGCAAATGCCCCCAGAATTCTTAAAGGAACTATATTTGCCCAATTGTCCCACCCCTTATTCCAGGGGTGGGCAAACATTTTGGCCTGAGGGCAACATCATGGAATAGAAATTGTATGGCGGGCCATGAATGCTCACAAAATTGGAGTTGGGGTGCGGGAGGGGATGAGGATTCTGGTTAGGGGTGCAGGCTCTGGGGTGGGGCTGGGGATGAGGAATTTGGGGTACAGGAGGGTGCTCCAGACTGGGATCGAGGGGTTTGGAGAGCGAGAGGGGGATCAGGGCTGGGGCGGGGTGTTGGGGCTTGGGGAGAGGCTCAGAGGTGCAGGCTCCGAACACCGTTACCTCAAGCGGCTCCCAGAAGCAGTGGCATGTTCCTTCTCCAGCTGTTACGCAGAGGCGCGGCCAGGCAGCTCTGCACACTGCCCCATCCGCAGGCACCACCCCTGCAGCTCCCATTGGCGCGCTGGAGGGGGGCGACTGGAGCACGTAGGAACCAGAGCGGGGCCATGCCGTGGCTTCCGGGAGCCATGTGGTGCGGCCTCCAACCCAGCACCCCAGCCAGAGTGCCAGAGCGGGGCCGAGCCACGTGCTGCGGACCCTTTCCCTCGCCCCAGCCGGAGCGGGGCCACGCCGCACCATGTGCTGTGGCCCCAGAGCCATTTCCCCAGTGGGAGCTTGTGGGCCGACTTGAAACAGCTCACGGGCTGTAGTTTGCCCACCCCTGCCTTATTCCATATAATACACTTCTCAAAAAATTACTTTCATTTCATTCCATACCTTTTAATAACTGTGTGTGTTTGACAAGTTAAATCCACTTCATGATAAAAATCTATGCCTCTGAATAATGGCAATTGTTAGTGTGCATTTATTCTGTAAACCTAGAAAGCATTTGTATACAGGGTTTATTATAACCACTTGAAAAAAAAATGCTTCCAGCATAACACTGAATACAAGTCTGTCATATAACAGCTATAAAATCTTTTATGTAATAAATTCAAATACTGTAGCCTGAATAGTTTCGTCATATCATCTTTTTTCAACATTGTCTGTTCAAACGTAAGAGACGTATTTTTTCAGGTATTTGGCAACTGACAATAATTAATAACCTCGTTAAAATGAATCAGTGAGTTCTAGTATGTCAGTTATTTTATTGAAATACAACACACACACAAACTTGCGGTGACAGATTGCTTGACATACACCCAAAATCTTGAAACCATGGAAATAAGTTAAAAGGGTGAAGTTTCCTGCATTCTTTAGCTCAGAAATGTTAAGGTACAGTGATTCCCCAAAAACATGGAATGTGTGACTGGCAGATCTGCCAATCTGTGGGTTGAGGCAACAGCATATGAGAGCTGTCATAAATATGAAGGGAAGGGGGAGAGGGTCTGATGCAGTGCTATAAAATCCTCTTTCCAGTAAAGGGTTAAGAATTGCAGGTAGCCAGACTGACACCTGACCTGGCTGGGCTCTGACCAATAAGGGGACAAGATACTTTCAAACTTTGGGAGGGGGGAAGGTTTTAGTGGGTGTCTTTGTCTGAGAGAGAGTGATCTTGGAAGACAGAAGGAACCTGCAGAAAATCAAACCTCCCTTTTCTGAAGTAAGTTTAGATAGCATAGCGTATAGATTTCTGTTTATTTTTGCTTGGTGTATTCCCTGTGTTAGAAAGGGCAAGGGGGGGGGGTTATTCATGGTTTTCTGTAACGTTAAGGTTTTGTCCAGAGGGGGAAATCTCTCTGAGTTTGGAAATATAGTGCCCTGTGAAATAGTTACCATCTTGATTTTACAGAGATGATTTTACCTTCTTTATTTTTAATAAAATCCTTCTTTTAAGAAGTTGACTGTTTTCTATAGTGTTAAAACCCAGGGGGTGGGTTTTTAGATCACTGTGCAACCAATTGGTTGGGAGATTGTTCTCAAGCTTCCCCAGGAAAGGGGGTGTACGGCTTGAGGGGGCATTTTGGGGGGGGAGGGAAGTTCAAGTGATTCCTTTCCTGGATTCCTGTTAGACATTTGATGGTGGCAGCAAGAAGCATTTCTCGGGGTGGACAAGAGCGCTGTTAAGAGTTTGCATTGGAGTGTAGGCTTACATATTGGTTTTTTGCACCTGTTGGAGGTAGAAGTGAAAGCCTTATGGAATATATGTTGTTGACAACTTTGTAGATAGTATGAAGGAGGCAAAGAATGCAGGAAACTTTTCCCTTGACTTCTTTAATCTTTTTAAGGTTTTGAGGTGAGTGAGGTGTTTCCTGATGCAAGCTTGTCACTAAAAGTTTTTGTTTGTGTTAATTCCCTAGTTTTTTCATACTGGATTGGTGTACCTCAGTGGGTAGCTCCACAGGATCAGGGAGATGCATCTGGCTTGAAGTCAGAGGAATAAACTGCAACACTAAATCCATTCCTTTCAGTGATGTTCCTCCTAAAACATTTGGTATGTCTCAGGAAGATCTTTGTCTCTATTTTGACACTATTTAAAAGTTACTCAAAGTAAATATGCTAAAAGCAACCACCCACACATATCAGTGATGACATAACCTGTCAGCTGGAGGGAACCTCCATGAAGGAGTCTGTGTCATCACTCACTTCCCAAAACATGCCATAACTTCTCATCTTCTAGAAATTGGACACAGCAAGTGCAGTCAAGGTGGCACTCCAGCAGCAGGTCTACCTACTGTGCAACCCCTCATTCTGGGTCCTCTATCCCTGCCATTGTGAAGCATATTTCTCAACTTTCAAACCTTCTGATGTGTGAGACCTGCAAACAAAACCTTTGACAAATAATTGAAAGGTGAAAAACCTGTATTTTGTTGTCATGCCATAATTTGTAGATTATAATGGTTTTTAAGTTTTAAAAAGGATGTGTTCTCATTGTGTGAATTAAATAAACTAGTTTTTCAAAAATAAATTGTATTGCATGCATTCATAACATCACGTGATCTTGGTTGGCAGCAGGATTTGAATCCTGTCCCTGTAGATCCTCAGCTTAAATCTCTACCACTTCAGCAACAGGAGTAATTGCAAGTCTCTTTCCAGACCAGTCACCAAAGAAGGAGTTGACGCACACATTTCTAGTACATTATATGACTGTTTCCTAGACAGCAATAGACAATGTGGAAATCAGGAATCCTGTCTCTGGGAGGGCTGTGTAGTATACTAGTTAGAGCTAGGGTAACAAAAGTCTATTTTTGAACAATCTATCTGAAAGACATTGTTGCTAAGTGGGTAATATTTGGGGCTACCATACTAGAAACTTGGGTTCTATTCCTAACTGTGGCTTCATGTAACCTCTATGTTGACTTATTTCTAAAGTATGTGGGAGTGGCTGATTGGCATCTAGGATTGTAGCCATGGCCTCAGTTGATAGAGAATTAGCATGTAAACCTCCATTAGTACAAGTGAGATTTAAACTCTATCTGTGTATCTGTGTCTCTTCCTCTGCTGTGTAGCTGAAGTTGAAACATTGCATGGTCTGAAGTCCTATAAAGACAACACTTTATCATATAAATTGCTATGGGGATGATATTGTCAGCAGAATTTAATTTTTTTTTCCATTTCTATGTATTCAGAAACAGTGATTGGAAAATAGAAGAAAAACACAAAATAGAACGAGCTCTTACTTCCTATTGGTATTGTCCTACTTAGCATATGTAGAATACCGTGAAGTGAAAATTAGATGCCAGAAGTTTAAACATTTTCATAAAATGGGATTCAAAGAAATTCAAAAAAGATTCAAAAAAGAGCAGCTAGCTGGAGATGTTAGGAGTAACAAGAAGGGTTTCTTCAGGTATGTTAGCAACAAGAAGAAAGTCAAGGAAAGTGTGGGCCCCTTGCTGAATGAGGGAGGGAACCTTGTGACAGAGGATGTGGAGAAAGCTAGTGTACTCAATGCTTTTTTTGCCTCTGTCTTCACAGACAAGGGCAGCTTCCAGACAGCTGCACTCCGCAGCACGGTAAGGGGAGGAGGTGACCAGCCCTCTGTGGAGAAAGAAGTAGTTCGGGACTATTTAGAAAAGCTGGACGAACACAAGTCCATGGGGCCGGATGCACTGCATCCGAGGGTGCTAAAGGAGTTGGCCGATGTGATTGCAGAGCCATTGGCCATTATCTTTGACAAATCATGGCAATCGGGGGAGGTCCTGGACGACTGGAAAAAAGCTAATGTAGTGCCCATCTTTAAAAAAGGGAAGAAGGAAGATCCGGGGCCAGTCAGTCTCACCTCAGTCCCTGGAAAAATCATGGAACAGGTCCTCAAGGAATCAATTCTGAACCACTTAAAGGAGGGGAAAGTGATCAGGAACAGTCAGCATGGATTCACCAAGGGCAAGTCATGCCTGACTAACCTAATTGCCTTCTATGATGAGATAGCTGGCTCTGTGGATGAGGGGAAAGCAGTGGATGTGCTATTTCTTGACTTTAGCAAAGCTTTTGATACAGTCTCCCACAGTGTTCTTGCCAGCAAGTTAAAGAAGTATGGGCTGGATGAATGGACGGTAAGGTGGATAGAAAACTGGCTGGATGGTCGTGCTCAACGGGTAGTGATCAATGGCTCCATGTCTAGTTGGCAGCCGGTATCAAGTGGAGTGCCCCAAGGGTCGGTGCTGGGGCCGGTTTTGTTCAATATCTTCATCAACGACCTGGAGGATGGTGTGGACTGCACCCTTAGCAAGTTTGCAGATGACACTAAACTGGGAGGAGTGGTTGATACGCTGGAGGGTAGGGATAGGATACAGAGGGACCTAGACAAATTAGAGGATTGGGCCAAAAGAAATCTGATGAGGTTCAACAAGGACAAGTGCAGAGTCCTGCACTTAGGACGGAAGAATCCCATGCACTGCTACAGACTAGGGACCGAATGGCTGGGCAGCAGTTCTGCAGAAAAGGACCTAGGGGTTACAGTGGATGAAAAGCTGAATATGAGTCAACAGTGTGCCCTTGTTGCCAAGAAGGCTAACGGCATTTTGGGCTGTATAAGTAGGGGCATTTCCAGCAGATCGAGGGACGTGATTATTCCCCTCTATTCGGCACTGGTGAGGCCTCATTTGGAGTACTGTGTCCAGTTTTGGGCCCCACACTACAAAAAGGATGTGGATAAATTGGAAAGAGTCCAACGGAGGGCAACAAAAATGATTAGGGGGCTGGAGCACATGACTTATGAGGAGAGGCTGAGGGAACTGGGATTGTTTAGCCTGCAGAAGAGAAGAGTGAGGGGGGATTTGATAGCTGCTTTCAACTACCTAAAAGGGGGTTCCAAAGAGGATGGATCTAGACTGTTCTCAGTGGTAGAAGATGACAGAACAAGGAGTAATGGTCTCAAGTTGCAGAGGGGGAGGTTTAGGTTGGATATTAGGAAAAACTTTTTCACTAGTAGGGTGGTGAAGCACTGGAATGGGTTACCTAGGGAGGTGGTGGAATCTCCTTCCTTAGAGGTTTTTAAGGTCAGGCTTGACAAAGCCCTGGCTGGGATGATCTAGTTGGGGTTGGTCCTGCTTTGAGCAGGGGGTTGGACTAGATGACCTCCTGAGGTCCCTTCCAACCCTGAGATTCTGTGATTCTATGAATATGAGCCCCTTCACTCTAAAGTGGTCTTTATGAACATTGCCTTATTTCACGTGGTATAACTTGACTTTAGTAAAGCTTTTTATACTGTCTCATGACCTTCTCATAAACAAACTAGGGAAATGCAACATAGATGGAGCTACTATAAGATGGGTGCATAACTGGTTGGAAAACCATTCCCAGAGAGTAGTTATCAGTGGTTCAGAGTCATGCTGGAAGGGCATATCAAATGGGGTCCCACAGGGATCAGTTCTGGGTGAGATTCCATTCAATATCTTCATCAATGATTTAGATAATGGCATAGAGAGTACACTTATAAAGTTTGCGGACAATACCAAGCTGGGAGGGGTTGCTAATGCTTTGGAGGATAGGATTAAAATTTAAAGTGATCTGGACAAACTGGAGAAATGGTCTGAAGTAAATAGGATGAAATTCAATAAGGATAAATGCAAAGTACTCCACTTAGGAAGGAACTATCAATTGCACACATACAAAATGAGAAATAACTGGGAGTACTGTAGAAAGGGATCTTGCGGTAATAGTGGACCACAAGCGAAATATGAGTGAACAGTGTAACACTGTTGCATAAAAAGGCAACCATCTTTCTGGGATGTGTTGAAAGCAAGACACGAGAAGTAATTCTTCTGTTTTACTTCGCGCTGATTAGGCCTCAACTGGAGCATTGTGTCCAGTTCTGGGTGCCACATTTCAGGAAAGATGTGGACAAATTGGAGAAAGTCCAGAGAAGAGCAACGAAAATGATTAAAGGTCTAGAAAACATGACCTTTGAGGGAAGATTGAAAAAAATTTGGGTTATTTTAGTCTGGAAATAGAAGACTGAGATGGGACATAAGTTTTCAAGTACATAAAAGGTTGTTACAAGGAGGATGCAGAAAAATTGTTGTTCTTTAACTTCTGAGGATAGGACAAGAAGCAATGGGCTTAAATTGCAGCATGGGAGGTTTAGGTTGGACATTAGGAAAAACTTCCTATCTGTCTAAGCACTGGAATAAATTGCATAGGGAGGTTGTGGAATCTCCATCAATGGAGATTTTTAAGAGCAGGTTCGACTAACACCTGTCAGCGACGGTCTACTTAATCCTGCCATGGGTGCAGGGGACTAGACTAGATGACCTCTCAAGGTCCCCTTCTAGTCCTATGATTCTATGTCTATCAACCAGTCTGCACCAAACCAACATGAAAAAAATCAAATATTCTGACTTCTGTTTTTTTACTACACTTTTGTAAAATAAAGATTCATTTACTGCTTTAAAAATGAAAATGTTGCTACAACTTTAACTATATCATTTACTGCTCAACATAATGTAACTTTCATCTCATATTGATTTATTTTTTATTTCAACCTTTTAGGAATTTCAGAGATTATTGGTAGGTAAATATGCAATATTTGCATATGTAAATATTCAGCAAGGAAGAAAACATAAATACCTCTTTATCAATACGTTTGTAATTATTTTTTAGCCATTATTATTTTCAAAAGTGCATAAGTGACTCTGAAGTCCGATTCCCATTTTCAAAAGCATCTAAGTCTCATTAAAATCACTTCTGCACTTCTGAAATTTTCACCGTACATATGGAATTAACTTATAATGTACACGGCAAAGACAACAGAGATTCAAGAAAGATGACTATGGTGGTTTGGACACATGTCAAGAATGGACCTGGTAAGAATGCCATACATGGCGATACACACCAGCGTGCAAGGAACTAGAAATAGAGGAAAATCAAGAATGCATTGGATAGACATGATAAAGAATGATAGAACAAAAATTATTAAAGATTGACAAAGCCGTGAAACTGGTACAAGATGGACAGGAGTGGGAAGAATTTATTTAGCCCCATTGTTGCTGATGAGCTGACGGATGGGAAACTCTTCTAAGCTTTATTGGTAGTTCCTCCAAACAACATGGTAAAAAGCAGTTGTCCCTCTTCTTGCCCTATGAATAAATGACCTCCATTTTTTTTAAGTCTCATTCTACAAATTCCCGTTATATAGCCATCACCCTTATGCTGTGGAGCAGTTTGTCAGAGACACATCATACATATTATATGAAGTACAGCTATTTGATAATTGAAGTAGTTTGTGTCTCTGTAAAGATTAATACAATGGATGTTTTGTTATAGGAAGAAGAGGTGTCATCTTAGTAAAACAGACAAGGAAATATAGAGGCCTCTTGGAGCATTATAACACTAATTCTCTGCAAGGGTTCGGTGAATTTCTCAAGGGTGGTGGATTTCCCCACCATTTTACCTAATCTTAGGTAAGTAAATTATCTCTGTCACCTTTATCTTCTCCCCACTCCCCTAACCCCGGCCTACAGATACTTGATGCAGCTTTCAGAATTATTTTTTTAAGTGTTCTATTCTGTTTTTCCTTTTCACTTAAAAATAATCTGAAAATAATCCAACATTAGATTTATGTGCTGAGTGCCCCAGCTAACCAGGGTAAGAGGCACAATTCAGCTCATTAATTTAATAATTATATGTTTTATCTTTCTTTGGTCCACCATATATAGCACTGCTGTGGATGGCTCTTGTTATCTATGGCATTTCAGGATGTATTGTTTTATTGATGCCACTCCCATCCTGGAACTCCATTGGAAAGTATAGCCAGCCTGTAGCCATAAAATAAAAACTGTTTGGTTACAGTCTTGTGTAAGAGTTTAATATTTTTTAATATTCTTACTTAGTAATTGATTTATTGTAATAACTCTTTATTTAATAGAATAAGAATATTAAGTGTTCCGAAAAATAAATAAAAACAGGACTTAGGTTACCTTTGTAAATAGAGGCCATAGAATTTCACCATGTGTATTCTGCGTCAAGCCCACAAATTCTGGTTGAGCTGGAGCATACCTTTTAGGAAGATGTCCAAATTTCAGCACGGTGCATGCTGGATATTGAATTTAAAACAGTTTTTAAAAGCTAAATTCTAAGCTAATTTTCTGAATGGCACTCTTAACCTGGTCACTTTAATGCTACTTGTAGATCACTTTTTGGCATTATTTGATTCATGTTTATGTTTTCTGAAAATTATGCTGAATCTTTCATTGGTCAAACTGTTAATCTAAATAGAATGGGATAGATGACGCTTTTTTTAAAAACTGCTTGAACAGCATTAGTAAGCTAAGCACAGCGTACACAAAGCAAGTAGGAGAGCAGATTTGCTGAAATGCCAAACATTTCTCCAGAAATTCCCTTCACAAACAGGTTACTCAGTCATACGCATTTTTACAAAATGCAGAACGATAATTTTCTATTGTGTATATATAGTAGAAACTAATAAAAGGTAAACATTTTGCCAACCATCACCGCATAATTATCATAGTTATTTTCTAAGTAGAGGGAAACTGTGGTAATTTCAGAAGCTACCATGTGTGATACAATGCCAGCTAGAAGCGACAAAGGGTCCTGTGGCACCTTATAGACTAACAGAGCTATTGGAGCATAAGCTTTCGTGGGTGAATACCCACTTCTTCGGATACAAGCAGTGGAAAAATGCCAACTAGTTAATGGTGACAAGTGTAACTTATAGTGATCACAGTCTTGCGGGGCTGGAACTCCCCCACTGATGGAAGGGAAGAGTTTGAATAACTACATCTCTCTAAGGATCATTAGAGAGAGAAGCTCCCAGTCACAAGTTGGAGTGGTGATGTTTACATAAAACGAGGCAACCCATTTCCATATCTTCCCTGGTGTTCATCTGGAGTTTACTGCAGCCCCTAGCCAGTGATAGCTTTCCTTAGTAGAGGAGAAAGAACCAGACGCAGAATTGCGAGCAGTTGCTGACTGGATGGCAGGGAGCTTATTCACAAGAACTCATTCTCCTGATTAAATAAGCCCTATTTCTTACTTTCCAATTCTGTGGCTGCTTTACTTGTTTTGTTTTTGTTGTTTTTTTAAATCTCTGGAGAAATGGTCTGAAGTAAATAGGATGAAATTTAATAAGGCCAAATGCAAAGTACTCCACCTAGGAAGGAACTATCAGTTGCACACACCCAAAATGGGAAATGACTCCCTAGTAAGGAGTACTGTAGAAAGGGATCTGGGGGTCATAGTGGATCACAAGCTAAATATGAGTGAACAGTGTAACGTTGTTGCAAAAAAAAGCAAACATAATTCTGGGATGTATTAGCAGGAGTGTTGGTAAGCAAGACATGAGAAGTAATTCTTCCACTCTACTCCGTGCTGATGAGGCCTCAGCTGGAGTATTGTGTCCAGTTCTGGGTGCCACATTTCAAGAGAGATGTGGACAAGTTGGAGAAAGTCCAGAGAAGAGCAACAAAAATGATTAAAGGTCTAGAAAACATGACCTATGAGGGAAGATTGAAAAAGTTGGGTTTGTTTAGTCTAGAGAAGACTGAGAGGGGGCATAACAGTTTTCAAGTATATACAAGTTTGTTACAAGGAGGAGTGAGAAAAACTGTTCTCCTTAACCTCTGGGGATAGGACAAGAAGCAAGGAGCTTAAATTGCAGCAAGGGCAGTTTAGTTTGGACATTAGGAAACTGTCAGGGCAATTAAGCACTGGAATAAATTGCATAGGGAGGCTGTGGAATTTCCATTATTGTAGATTTTTAAGAGCAGATTCGGCAACACCTATCAGGGATGGTCCACGTAGACCTGCCATGAGTGCAGGGGACTAGAATAGATGACCTCTCAAGGTCCTATCCAGTCCTACGATTCTGTGCTTTCATATGCTTCCTCTCCAGTAACACAGCAACGCATTCTCCAGCTGGAAAGTTAAAATTCATTACTTTCTCTAAGGCAGGTTTTCATCAATACATTTATATGAAAATGCTGGAAGGGTAGTTAGAACTCGGTGAATACTGATTTTCCATTCATTGGCTGTTCTGAAAAAAAAATGGTTTTGGTTGAATTAAACCTGAAAATTCCAAAGTTGAATTAAAAAAAGTTCACAAAAATTTAATTTTGGGTCAACAGAAATATTTTGTTTGTCCCAAAACTAAATGTTTTGTTTAGTTTTCAGACACTTTTTTTTAACATAAAAGCAAAAGGGTTAGATTCAAAAAACACAAAATCATAGAATCTTTCAATGTTCCCTCATAGGTCATGTTTACTAGACCTTTAATCATTTTGTTGCTCTTCTCTGGACTTTCTCCAATTTGGCCACATCTTTCCTGAAATGTGGCACCCAGAACTGGACACAATACTCCAGTTGAGGCCTAATCAGCACAGAGTAGAGCGGAAGAATTACTTCTCATGTCTTGCTTACAACATTCCTGCTAATACATCCCAGAATGATGTTCATTTTTTTTGTAACAGTGTTACACTGTTGACTCATATTTAGCTAGTGATCCAGTATGATCCACGGATCCCTTTCTGCAGTATTCATTCCTAAGCAGTCCTTTCCATTTTGTATTTGTGCAACTGATTGTTCCTTCCTAAGTGGAGTACTTTGCATTTGTCCTTATTGAATTTCATCCTATTTACTTCAGACCATTTCTTCAGTTTGTCCAGATCATTTTGAATTTTAATCCTATCCTCCATCACACTTGTAACCCCTCCCGGTTTGGTATTGTCCACAGACTTTATAAGTGTACTCTCTATGCCATTATAATCACTGAGGAAGGTTTTGAACAGAATTGGACCCAGAACAGATCCCTGCAGGACCCTACGAGATACGCCCTTCCAGTTTGACTGTGAACCACTGGTATCTACTCTCTGGGAATAGTTTTCTACCCTTTTATGCACCAACCTTAAAGTAGCTCCATCTAGGTTGTATTTCTTAGTTTGTTTATGAGAAGGTCATGCGAGACGATATGAAAAGCCTTACTAAGGTCAAGATATACCACATCTACCGCTTCCCACCATCCAAAAGGCTTGTTACCCTGTCAAAGAAAGCTAATAGGTTGGTTTGACAGGAAATTCATGCTGACTGTTACTTATCATCATCTAGGTATTTGCAAATGCAATGCTTAATTATGTGCTTCCATGACTTTTCAAAGATAATCGCTAATGGCTCAGATAACTCCTCAGTCAGCTCCTTGAGTATTCTAGGGTGTATTTCATCAGGCTCTGGTGACTTGAAGACAGCTGACTTTCCTAAGTAATTTTCAACTAGTTTTTCCCCTATTTTAGCCTCTGATCCTACCTCATTTTCACAGGCATCCATTAAGTTAGATGTCCAATACAAAATAATGCAATTATTCAATCTAGATAGAAATTGATTTTCTTATTGTTTCCAAGGAAAATAACAGCTCCTGATCACCAACGGAATCTTTAGTCATAAGTTAGGTGCTGCTCAGTGTGCCACATTTCATGGGGATGTCATTCTGGGAGAGTTGCACTGCATGAACAAGCCATCCAACCAAAAGACTCGTCTAGAACCCAATCCCTGAGAACGCAGATCATACTAAAGATAAATCTTTGACCAAGAGAGGTAGAGGAGAAGAAAGATAGGGAGGCTGGATGGAAGGAGACAGAAAAAAGGGGAGGTCTTTTGGGTAATGGAGAAGCAAAATAGTTGGAAGTATCCGTTTGATACCCGTGAGCAACAACAATGCCCTTAGCCAGTGCACATAGGACGCTCTCTTTATCAGCTATAGATGGGCAATCTGTTTTATAAAATCTCACATAATTGCTGTTCAATGGCATTTATAATTCTGATGAGCACAACATGTACATGTATGTATAATGAATATGAACGTCTGAAGCCTAATGATTAACATTAAGTTTTTATTGAAAAAATAACCTTCCGCCTTGTACATTTCCATTTCCTTGTATTCAAAAAGTCACTTTTTATAGCTTAAGGCATTATCTGGTTTAGAAATTATTCGTGGAGAAATCATGTATACATTCAAGATGAAATTAGAAAATAATGTGCTCTAGAATTCTTGGTGACTTTGAAACTTTTTATACTTAAGATTATTGTCAATTGTCCATGTGATGTAGGTACTGAAATCCTAGGTGGAAGTATGCTATATCCATCGAAATATGCTGTTCCCAGTAAATTTGTTCTGTAATATGCACATTGACTAGACTTATATGGTTAAGGGAGGATATGTACATTTTTTGTAAGTAAACATTGCTTTTACTTCAACTATAGATTAGGAATACATTTAAATATGAAATTAAGAAATAATTTTTACTCTAGTGTATTGTATTCATAGTATAAAGATGCACGGCTTAAATATTTTGCATAATAAATTTTTAAACACTGTTATGTCATGTTTTTTAAAGCTTTATTTATTTTGCTTGGGTAAATAAATGCTGTGTTATTAAACCTCTGGTGCATGGGGTGTTTATGCATGATGCAATGCTTTATTTAGATGCACCAATTCTTAAAGAAATTTCAGTTATTTCAGAGCGTGTCTTACAATAAAATGCCACTGTAAGGTTAAAGTTTCATTCTTTGTATGTAGCATATACACAAAGGAATGGATTTGCCTTGTTGCAGATTTCAGATATTTTCTCTAGTTAAAAATCCTTATGTAGCAAAGTGTAGTGTCTGTATTTAAGATTTGAACATTCTGGATTGAAAATTCTACAGTATTCATTTTCTTGAATACCTACAAACTAGCAGTTAAAGTCCACATCTGAGAGCCCAATCCTGTAAAACCATATTCACACAAGCTTTCATTGGAACCATTGGCCTGAGTTAGGGATTGAAAATGTTTAATGGAGAGACAGCTACCTAGGTATGAAATCAGAAGAGTCCATATGACAAAAGATGCTACCATATTTGATTGGTATCATCTAACGTCTCAATAGAGGCCATAGGCTTTAAGGCTGTGAAGAATGAACTGTTTTTAGCCTCAGAGGTGATCTTTTTCTTAGGTCAGGCTTCGGGCATATTGGAGGGCCATTATCTTGTCCATACCTGTACATAGATAGAAGCATCCAGTGTAAACAGATTTTAGCCTATCACCTTTCATGAAGCTATAGATATATTATATATATATATATATATATATAAATATATTATATATTTATAAATATAAAAGACAGTATCCCATATTCTAAGAAAACCTAAATGCTAAAGCCCTACAATAATATACATTTAAAACATACTGTTTAGATGAACACATTAAGCTTATATTTAAATCCTCTGCCTGTGAAAGACTGTAACAGCTCCATAAGAGATTCAGTGGACCTAGTAAATAATGTGATTATTTTTTAATGTATTGATACCTATTTTCCTATTAAACCCTGGCTCAGTTTTACTCTTACATTGAGGAAGTACTATTTTCAACTAATAAAATCTCATGATTATCAGTTACCAGCACTAATGAAGTCAATAAAAACTAAAGATGAAATATTCTCCAAGAAAATGGAAGGGTTTTGTTCACATGCTTAATTAAGGCATTCAGTAATAATATTTAATATAATGGATTGTTTGTAATTTAATATAGTCAATATTTAGAACCACACTGTACCTTGTGAGAATCTTCATATTACAGTGAAGATCCAGTAAACCTGGTAGATTGTTTTGTTTTGTGGGAGTGAGATTGTGTATGTGAGGGCGGGGGGGGTGTTATTTGTTGATTGTAAAACCCATTTGTACCAGCCCCTACTAAGATCCTAATTATATAATCTACAAACTAGAACTGATTCAACAGACATTCTGTAAGATCCCAAAAATATGTATTAGGTTTGTTGCACTTCTTTTGATAAAGCACTTTTAATCAATTCTGATATAATTCTGTTGGTTTTCAGTAGAGTATTTCTAATGGGTCTTCAAGATACTGGTGTTAAACTAGCAGACTTTCCAGGTATTGCCTATTAGGAGATTACATTAGCTCTCCTTTCAATCTGCCTTCAACTGATTGGATCCAAGTCCTTTCTCCTTTAAAAGAAACCAGCTAATTGAATTAAAGGGCCATGCAATGACTCCTAGTTCCTCTCAGTAGCAGAGAAACTGAAACTGCCACATTAAAAGTCTGCTCCGGAAAAACTTATGGACTGCAGCACAGTATGTTGCAGCTGAGGTAAATACCTCAATGACAATGACAATGCACTGCTGTCTTTTTTTAAGAAATAGCAGCACTAAGTGCCATCCAGGCACTGTTTCTGCAATGGAATGTGCCAGGATTCATGTATCTGCACAAAATCCCAGTGAATGGCTCACAACCTATATTGGCAGATCACTTTGCAGAATTGAGGCCATTCAGGTTTGAGAGAGAGAGAAATACTACTGCATGTTGCATATTTTTTACGTTTTTTATCTTGTGATATTAACTACAGTATTGTCTTTAATTATTAGAATTATTTGCTGTGATACTTAAAACCTAGAGTGTTTAGCTCATATCAGCGATGGTTAATATAACTGAACTTGTTTGAGAAAGTGTTTCTTTAAATGTATACCTTTTTATACAATTACTATCATTGCACAAACCTTAATTACCCATTTTTAACAGATCGAGTGTTTCTGATTCTTGGATGTACACTGTAATAGCCTCCATGGTTTAGCAAAAGATATCTTTATTTCTTTCTCCACCCCTTCATCCTTTTTTTCTTTTAATAAATAAAATTATGGTACGCAGTTTAAAGAAGTGAGAATGTTTTACAGAAAGGCCAAGAAAAGTGAAATCAAAAGATTTGATTTGTGGTTTAATTTAAACAATATTACTGACTCAACAGATGTAACTTGGGGTGCAAAGAGTTCCACAGATGAGGGGTATAATAAGAAAAGGACCTAGCCCCAGTGACCTTAGTCCATAGCCAAACTACAGCCAGGAGAGTCTCTGAAGCAAAGTTGAATGTGCACCCAGAAATTTCAGAAACCAAAAGGACCCTAAGGTAACTAGAAGCAAGGCCATGAAGAGCATTCTAAGTAAGTATTTTTTAAAAAATCAATACATTTTTATACTGAGACATACTTTATTTTATTTTGATATTAGTATGCTATGATGGGAAAGATTATTGCTAAATATATTCCAGGCAATAAAATTCTACAAAAGATTGAGTTAATATTAGAAAACTAATCAAGAGAGCAGCATAGAGCAGAAAATTTCAGTATTTAACCAAGATAAATTGAAAGTGTAAACAATTTTGCAATTCATACTCTTTGTTTAAGACCAGCAGGGCACGCGTTACATGATTTTGCTGCTAATTAAGTGAGGGGGAAAATACATTCTTGACCTGGATTTAATTGATTTCATTCAGACAGTATATGAAGTTGAATATTTTCATGTGATAGAACTTAACATCTTTTGTGACAATGTGATTCATATAGGCATTAGTCATAAATGGTTATAATATACTTTGACATAATTAAACAGTAGAATGCTACTTATTTGCATCAGAAAAGATTCAGCATTATCTCTGACCTAGATTATATTTTTGATGCCAGAGTAGCTGACTCGCTCTAAGAAATGAAGCCAAAACTCTACAGTAATTTTTTTTTAAAAAGCTCTTTTTTTATTTTTTTTTAATCAAAATATAAGGTTATACCATATCGACAGTTAACAGATGGAAAAAATAACACGCTAGGAAGCTCAAAGAACACATTAGAAAGCTATGCTATAAATACCAGGCTAATTCTGGAACTCCAAGATTTTTCCAAAACTTTCTTAGAGCATTCCTTAATCTTTTCGGGAGGGAGTTATTGGTAGTCCTTTTAAAAAAAAAAAAAAAAAGATTCTTAGTCTTCCATAGGCCTATTTAGGGTACTGCCTTGAGATATTGCAGACTTAAACCAGTTCACAGAATCACTAGAATAGTTAATAGGCCCTAAGACAGGATGTCACTAAGAGAAGCCCTGAATTCAGAGCTAATTTTATTTTTGTATGTGTATCCAAGAAAAGAGATTTTATGGTCCTGATATTTGACTGCAAAAAGCATGAAATTGTAAGGATGAAGAGTCTCTTAGGACTCCCTATTGAAGTTAGAAAAATGCAATAGTCATTGAAGAGTGATCAGACAGAATCCAGACTAATTAAAACGTAAGAACTCTCCACTCATGAAATGTCTTTTTGATTCCTGCACCTCTGTTTTGTTTGAATAATACTTTTAGGAAATTGTATTATTTCGAGGAATCTTAAACCATGCGTGCATTTTGTGTTCCTTGAATACCCAACACTGGAGGAAATGGAACAGAGCACACACAAAAAATATAGATCACAGGTTTTCCAATCCTAGTAGATTCTAATTTTGCATAAGCACACACATTGTTGGTGTTGGTTTATCCTCACTTTGTATTTTCCTGAAAGTTATTGCTATTGTTGATGTGTGTGAAAAAAGTTTTCAATGTGTGGTACAGGTATTTAAAGTCTATCTTCATTGATGGGAGTTTTTAATATATAAAAGTGAACTGAAATATGTTTTTTCCTTCCCATAAGTAAATGAACATTGTTTAAGACACTACATCCAAAACAGGGTGAAATTCTGGCTTTGTTGAAGTCACTGGAAGCTTTGCCATTGACTTCAGTGGAACCAAGATGCCTTGGTAGCTAAAACATTGGAAATGCATGCATTTTAAAAATAGCACTGAAAAGTGTTTTATCTGAAAAAGGCTTGAGTTCAGGGATCTTTGTTTTTCCTGAAAGAGTTGATGACCTCACAAACACCTAAAATGAAGCAGAGAGTTGCATTTATTTACCTTTGTGTCACACAGTACACTTCTGTTACTCCATTAATGTCTTTATGGTGTATTAAACATGTTAAAACACTTTTACATTTTAAGTAATACAAATATTCATTATTAGTATTTATTAATAGGACTCATTTACCATTAGGTATAAGGGCACACAAGATGTTACATAGTCTCAGATATAAAAGAAAACATAACACAAGGAGAAACAAAATATCTCTTTTATGTACACATCTTTGGAGCTCTCTGGCCTTGCTGAGAGTTTGGACCACAACTTTTCTCAGCTTCATTCACAGGGCAGATTCAAACCAGCTCACTTGAGTTTTAACTTTGTCTCTGGCAAGAAGTATAGTTCTTAGATTGTGACAAAGCAATCAAATTTCCAGATTTTCCATCCTTTTGGGGAGGATCTAGCAGCTTCCTCACTCTGTTGCCTCCCGAGAGAGAGAGAGAGCGCACACTTCTTCCCTCCCTCTGCATATCCATATGTTCCTTACCCTCTTTTTTGTCTTCACTCCCTTAATGACCCTGGGTAGATTGCTTCTTTCCAGTTGGTAGACTAAGCAGTTTTTCTGGGGTGGGTCAGGCCCTTGGCTTCCTTCATTCCTTATGAAAAGAATCATTTCTTGTCTGACCTAGTGTAGAGTATGTACATCCTATCTCTCACATGCTGCAAACAGGGTATCTGGGTATTCCTCTCCATTTTTTCTTGACACGGTACTTCCGCAAGGCCAGTTAGGGACTAGAATGAAAATGCTTTATTAAAATTGTATGACGCTGGCTGGCAACAGTTTGTGTTTGAGATTTCAGATGGCTATTTCATGAAGACTCTTTAGTAAAACAGTTAATAGACTTTTGTGGTTATGTTGTCCATAACCTAAAAAATGAAGAAAATATGATTGTTCTTGGCTCTCTCTCCCAATTTTATTCTGAAATCGTGCCTCTGAGACCTCAGTCTGACTACATTTTTTCACTGGTTGTAAAAATATTTCAGCCTTCTCCTCTTGAGTTTCCTTAGTAGAAAACACTTGTATATTGCTGTAGTAGCAACACATCTTTTCTGTTCACTATATTTTGGTAAATGTCTATAATACCACATTTTCAAAGTTACTTTTTATCCTTATTATACACAGACAAGTAGATACCTCATGTTAAATGTTATGTGATTTCTCAAAAATTCTAATATTTTTTGATGAAATTCATCCCTGTAGAAAGAGCCATTACAAGGCCATTACACCAATTACTTCCCACTTATACACTCAGAATAAGGCTTATTTTTTAGTAAAAATCCTCTGTTGTCCAGTCCCACCATCTGGGAGGTTTAGGGACACGCAGAGCATGGGGTTGCATTCCTGACCATCTTGGCAAATAGTCATTGATGGACCCATCCTCCATGAACTTATCTAATTTTTTTTTAACCCAATTATAATTTTGGCCTTAACAACGTCCCTGGTAACGAGTCCCACAGGTTGACTGTGTTGTGTGAAGAAGCACTTACTTTTGTCCTTACTTTTAAACCTGCTGCCTATTAATGTCATTGGATGACCCCTTGTTCTTGTGTTATGTGAAGGGGTAAATAACACTTCCTTATTCACTTTCTCTATACTATTCATGAATAGATTAATAGTCCCAATCTTTTTAATCTCTACTTTCATGGAAGCTGTTCCATACCTCTGATCATTATTACTGTTAATTGATCAGTTTGTTCCAAAACCACCTCTATTGACACTGCAATCTGGGACAGCGCCTCAGATTTGTCACCTAAAAAGAATGGCTGAGTTATCGGAATCTGCCTCACATCCTCTCCAGTGAAGACTGATGCAAAGAATTCAGTTAGTTTGTCCACAATAGCCTTTTCTTCCTTGACTGCTCCTTTTAACACCTCAGTCATCTAGAGGCCCCACTGGTTGATTTTTCTTTTGCTAGTTGCTGTTAAAATTCTTTTTTAAGGCCAATTTTTTAAAATTCTTGATTGGCCAGTTATCTGACTGGTGATTGGATAAAAGAATACACAAATGTAGAGTAATCTTTATTTAAAATTCCTTTCATTTAGTAGAGAGAGGCTGTGGAAGTGATACAGTTAATCCCATGAATTTATCCCCAAGAGTCAATAACAGCACTCTGACCTAGAGACCTACCTCTGAGTTTGTTTGTTTTATTAAAAAAAAACTATTTGATTAAATATTTATAAGCATGACAGAGACTTCTGCAACTGCCTTTTATTTGCCAACTGGGGACTTGATTGGGTAAATACTCAAAATAATTACTATTTAGGGCCAAATTTTGGCCTGGCTTGCATACAGCACACGAGAGGAAGGGAGTTCAAAGTGTGTCTTTACAGCACAGCTTTGAGTATCCCCTCATGGGTAGCCTCTTGCGTGGGTAAGCAGAGACTACAAAGCTGCTGCATCCCTCCCTCCTGCAAATGACCAGAAAGGGGGCCCAACGGGGGTAGTCACTGGGTGGAGCCTTGAGTCTGTCACCTCCACTGGCAATACACCAAGTAGCAGAGAGTAGAAATAAACCTGGCATAATTTTAGTCCCTTGCTGGAACAGTAGGCAGATTGTGATTCAGGGAGCACAAAACTACACTGCCCCTTCCTCTGAAGTAAAGGCAAACCCACAATTGAGCACTTTATTAATATCATCACTAAAATAAAAATAATATTGATTAGAACAGACTTAAACATCAGATTTATTTTGCCATGCTTGTGTGTTTTAAACAAAATAATGTGCCTTTGTGTTAACAAGCAGGTAGTTGTTTCAAAGTCATTTGCTAGTAGAAATAAAAGACTAAGACATTTTTCTACCCAAGTGAGTTTATAAAAATGTAGGGCAAACTGAGAATTATTAAAGGTTGAACTTATATTATAATATACATTTGTGTATCTTTTGTATCAACTAGTCCTTTGTTTTTCAGCTTAGAATGAACAGGATGAACATACCCACCTTATGTCTAATCCTTAGCAAGGAAAAAGGTCA
Source organism: Chelydra serpentina (assembly GCA_037349315.1). Lineage (NCBI taxonomy): Eukaryota > Metazoa > Chordata > Testudines > Chelydridae > Chelydra > Chelydra serpentina. The sequence goes on from JBAIAC010000019.1 coordinate 22,132,731, forward strand.
GTTTTTGCTTCCTGTTAAAATTACATACTGTACCTTACTTTGTTAATTGAAAAGCAATAAGTACTTTTTAGTTGGACCACTTCTGATCATATGACTTGTATAATAAACCAAAATAATGCATGTTGGGATGGGGAGAGAAAGAATTTTCTAACTGAGAAGTGTATTCCCTAAACAACTCACTTAGGTCGGATAATGTAGGTGGAAGAGCTTGTTAGAATTTTCTGTCTGAATGATTTTCCAATAGAAAATGCCTTTATCAGAAAATCAAAATTTTTCACAGAAAATTTCAATTTTGCTGAAAAGTTTCAGTTTTCCATGAGGAAAATCAAAATAAGGACTTCCAGGCAGCCTGCTGGAGTCTGTGTCCTAACACTCTGGCTCTCAGCCAACCCCACCCCTCTGCACCCAGTCTGGCTGCAAGAGAGGCAGACAGATGGGCATTCAGCCCTTGTCTTAGAAGGAGGTAAGGAGGCTGAGTATCCCCCTCTCTGCATCTTGGCTCTTATCAATTTTACTTTGTCTGCTGTGAGAAAGTGAAATTGATAAGAGTCTTCCAGATGGGAAATGGAAGAATTCTGTGTTGGTTCTTCCAAAACTGAATTTTTCTGTATTTTTGGGTTTCTGTCCCAATTTGGAATGATCCCGTGCCCCTCCCCCCTCCCTCCCACCCTCCTCCCTCACCTTGCAAAAATTTTTCCTGGATGCAGTTTCTATTTTCTGACCAGCTCTAGCAGATGGAGAAGATAAAGATATAAGAAAAGGTCATATATACAAGGATGGTTTGTTTATTAAAGTATTACCCCTATAGTTAATGGGCTTCATAGGCCAAAAGAGATGTATGTGTGGTAATTGTTCATGGAGTGGAGGCAAATAAAAGGGATAAAATCACCCGCTTTTCTGTTGTTGTAGAAATGCTTGAGCTTCTGGACCCGTTTTCAGAACATCTGAAATTAGTTATCTCTACATCTGTTAGGTGTAGAGATAACTGGCTAAGAATGGGAAAACGTATTACAGAATACCTTATAAATGTTTCAGTAGGGCCAAATCCTGCAAATCCTTATGTACACAAGTAGTTCTTTCTTATGTTTATTAATGGGATACCCATTAACTGAAGTGGGGGACTACTCATGTGTGAGAGTTTGTAGAAGTTAAAATGGTTTTCTTTTTTGTTTGCTTGTTTATTGACAGTTACTTTATATCTATATTTTCCTACACAATTTAAGGGCAAAACTTTGGTCCCAAGAAAGTCAATAGAATTTTTTGCCATTGACTTCAATGGGACCAGGATTCAGTCCAAAAAGTATAAGAGCCACATTTTAGTCCCACATGAATGAGAAGTATTGCCACGTATTTTAAAACATAAGCTGTCATACTTAACTGAGTAAGTGCAAGAGCATTTCATGCTGATGCAAGTGTAGCTGCTGCACATCTGAAATACTGTCCCTTAAAGTGATGATAATCAGATAATACTGTAATTGTACCAAAAAAAATAAAAAGCCACAACCACATACTTCCTAGAAGAAATTGTATGGCATACAACTCAATATAGAAGCTGGAGCAGGAGGAAGGGAGAGAGGGTGACATAAATGGCTCTAAGCCCTTCTTGCACTGTCCTAATCCCAGGACCATCTATGCAACAGTCAAATCCCCAGCATAAATTAGAACAATGGAAGTAAAGGCTGCTCAAATTTGCACTGACTGTCATTGCCCCAGAGGGCTGTTCCAGCAATCATTAATCAGCCAGGCATATTCCATTTTGCATAGGCACAGCCCTTACAATGGCAGCTCAGGAAGGTGGGAGGCAACATTGGAGCCCCTACAGTAGCTCTATGCACCCAAGGATTTCCCTACACTGGGGGAAATCCTCCATATGTATGGCTAAGCAGACTGTAAGCACATGTGGTGTGGAGTTACCCCAGCGATTTTCTATAATTTATCATCCACATCTGGTCTTTTGTTTATATCTAAATTTCCTATTAATGTAATTTTAGTAATAGTAAACTGATGTTACATGTCAGCTCTTTACCTCACAGTACAAAAGTAAGCTGAAATTGGTATATATTTGGCTTGCCCCTAATATTTCAACATTGACTTAGATTAGGCAGTTATTTGTTTGTTTTTTATTTACTTTTAAGGGGCCAATCCTGTGCACGTTTAATCCTATGAATACCCTTTGATAGCACATACAACTCTGTTGAAAACAGTAAGAATATTTATATAAGTAAGTGTGTGCAGGATCATGTCCAAAAATTGCAAACATCTCTTCAGGGCTCAGAATCATTCAAATTAAAAATATAAGAACTGATCTTAATGTCTTTATCTACGTATATTAGAATCCTAAAGAGACATTCATTTTATTTTACTGCATGATAATTGCAAGTTGGCACCAAAACACCATTAAACGTTATCCTAAATTCTTTTAAAAAGAATACCAAACCTTCTTTACTGGTAGCAGCTAGTTTCAGTTTTCAAAACATGCTATAAGTGGCTCATCCACCATGTTACAAATAACATTGTTTGAAATATTGAATCTGCCATAGGTTGTTTTTTTTTCTTAAGAGAAAAATAAGTCAAAGAAACTTTTCCCTGAGGGGAGAAAAGGCATTAGGGTAACATTTTTATCTATCAAAATAAAGAGCATTGATTTAGTATCATTTATCTTCACAACTAAATGGAAGAGAGATTTTGGATATAATCTTTCTTCCATCTCCACACACAAGTCCCATTAATGCTAACCAAAGCAATACATGCACAGAAGGGAAAAATATAGTCCTTTGGGAGTAACAACTTTGGTGTGTGTGTGTGTGTGTGTGTGTGTGTGTGTGTGTGTGTGAGTGAAGAACTGTTTATTTAAACTTGCTAAATGCTCATATTACACAAAAGTATAATTAGGTCTAAATGCTCATATTACACAAAAGTATAATTAGGTCTATGGCCTATTTAAAATAACCAATAGACTTTTGTGGTTGGGTGGTTTGAACACATACTCAAATACAGATTTACTTCCTTCTTTCTGATTCTTGTTGCTTGTTCATAGTGAGCACCACATTATCTAAATACTTGGATTTAATTTACAAAATTTCTCCTCTACAAATTCACATTGGACAACAAGAATAATTTGAAGCATTCATGACCAATATGGCTGATCCAAACATATTAGGATTTCAACTTCTGCTGTTGTACTTAAACATATATTACTGAGTTGCTTCAATATTCAAACCAAAAAAATCAAATAACGTTATAAAGGGGGTTTTATCTTTTATCTTCTTACAATAAAAGAAGGTTTGGTCTTCCATTTCCGTTTATTGAGAATCCATTTCAGTTTATTGGGGGAAAAAATCCAGTAGAATTAATTGTTAGATTTTGTAAAACAATGAAAGATGTAGTATTATTGCAGTAGAAACATTCATAAATCATTCTGTACAGGTCTGTAGCATACTACATTGCAGACAGCCAGCATGAGCTCACTAAACACTGTTTTATTAGACCAAGTAATGATACAGAGCTTGTATTAAGGTGCCTGAATATTTAATTTTGTTAGCATAATTTGTTATTTTAAGAGTATTCTTCTCATGAAAGACTAGGGAAATTGTTGATTATTTGCTGAATGTTTCAGTAAACAATTTTAAGAACAGCACTTGGGGAAAAAAACATTTCATGTCTCTAAAAATAGCTTAGTCACATGATTTAGTACTTTAGCACAAAAGCATAATTTACAGGTTTAATTTGCAATCCCACTATATTTTTGACATTCTCTTGCACAGAAGCTCAGTCTGAATGACTCAAATGACTTAATATTTCTCTGCATTGAGTGCTCGGTACCTAGTACAAAGCAAGATGATTTAATGTAATTTATACAATTTGGGACTCTGCATTCTTTCTGCACAAGTGTGATTTTTTTTTTTTACTCTCGAATGCTTTGTTTTTGAATTCACACATTGCACAATTAATGAACTTTTGGGGTCATCTTAAGCAAGGGATGAGTGTCGTACCAACAGATCATATCCACTGACTATATTTCCGGCGGGCTGATTTTAAAAAAAACATGTAAGTAAAAACTAATGGAGACTTTCAGTTCCATTTTTACATCAGTTTTTTAATTATTATTCTGTATTTTATCACAACATAATGGCCTGTACGCAAAATGATTTACTGAGAAGCTGTCAGATAAAAGCAAAATTTACAAATAGTTAATTTGATATTTATTGGGTCAATATTTTCTGCACTTACTTATTAAGGTCCTCTAGAATGTACACAAAAAGGTACTCATGTAATCGTTTGGCCATATATTCTACAGTCTAAAAATACTGATGAAAACTCAGTTCACCTTAAGTGATTTGGCCTTTGGAAACCAAGGGTCTGGAGTTTGGGTAAATAAATTTGATCTTTCTATGTTATGTCCTTGGATCAACTTTTGAACTCTTAGTTCCTGTATTTGCAACATTTTTCCCGTGCTTAAAAAAATATTTGTAGCTGAATTAGATGTGAGGTCATCATCAGAATGTGACCTTCAAAGATTTCCTTAACTTCGTTTTCATTTCCTTCTCTCTTGATCTGACAGAATTCAAAAACTACAGTGATAATTTTCTGGTGAACAGATTTATTAACTTAGGTCAGCAAGAGAAGCATTTAGGCCTGTGACATGTTGAATACATTTTTTAAATATTAAAGGCCCTTTCTTGTTGTACCTATTGCACTTTGGAAGTTCAAATTCCCTCTCCTTCAGCTGCAGAATGTTGTGTTTGGCTTTTTGAAGCCTTGTTGTTTCTTGGTTTGGAAGCTGTCTTTCTTACTAGTACATAATACCATCAGTGGTGGGGTCTTCCAGAGCTAACTGAATGTCAATGAGCTGTGGGAAAGTTTTGCTGAAACCGTGACCTGAAATGAGCTCTTATGAACTCATAAATCCATCTAACAGATCAGCCATATAGAATTAAGCTAAAAGCCATGCAACCAGAAAATCAGCCACTCATTCTCACCTCAAATAATTAAGATCTAGAGGGAAACTGCTCTTCTAGAAGTTAAAGTGTGGTAAGGGTCAGGGAATTCTCCCATCGCAAAGTAAATGTCGGGGGAGTCAGAAAAATCCTTTCCAATAGAAGCAAGAGATATGGGGAAAAAATGCTTGCCAGCCATTTGGAGGCCTGTCTTCGTTAGCCATGGTGTCTGTTTAAAAAAAAGGGGGAACCTTATGAAAGAGAGTTATAAATATTTTTGCTCTTTATGTGCTAGAATGTCTTAAAATATTTCAAAAAATCTAAATTAACATTATAACAAAGAATATTTTGAAATGTGTGACTGGAATCTTTATTATGTAGACAGGTGCTTGCTACATAGTACTTTGTTTTTTGCTTCTTTAAAGTTAGAACTTGTTTTCTATCCATTTTAATTAGGAAGTGGGTTCATTAGAGTTTCATGTTTGTGGATTGAAAAGAGGCCAGTGATTGAAAATAATAGGAATGGTGTTCAGCCATTTTAAAAAGGAGACAAACCATTGTGGTCCTGTCCAGGTCACCTCTGGTAGATCTGCATGGTGCTCAAGCCAGAGGCACTTGGTAATATACATTGAGTCCATCCTGAATGTGACCCAAGTGGATTGTATTCATAAAATTCCATTCTACAGAGTAACTTCTGTGTTTTAAATTGCTTCAGGTTCATACTTGATAATGTAAATTGTTAGACTGAGTACAAAATGTTATTGTTAAAAAGAAAAACAAACCTAAACTGATGAAATTGTTCTGTAGCTCTAATGTATGCATTAGAAATATATATAAGAATTAACTTGTGGGTACTTATTTCTTGATATGGAGTGATACTTTGCTAAGTATAGAATATATATATTAAAAAAAGAAAGAAAGAAAGAAGGAAAAGCTGTTACCTTATATCTGTTCATAGCCAGGACATCTCTCTCTCTCCAATTCTGAGTTCCTTTTCCTCTCTAAAGACTAGATGTTCTAAGTTATGGGGTGTTTGAAAAGGTATCTTAAATCCACTTTGATTCTTGTATGGAGCATACAAAAGAACATAATTATAAGAATATTGGTCACTTTACAGAGTAGCACTTAGTCCTTTCTAAGAAAGCTACTTATGGTTTTGCATCTTCATTTTCCATTGAGATTGTCTGGTTATTGAAATTCAGGTGAAAAGCTGTTTTATCAGAGGTATGTCAGTGATGGTAGCAGCCAACAATTGTCTCCAGATCTCCAGAGGAATTACATGCAGCTTTCTCCATTCTTTTACTGTATATTGTTGCCTAGACATTGTGGGCCAGTTACTAGCCCTCACTAATTCTGCTTTTCATTACTCTGGCCAGCTGAGGATTCATAGATTCCAAGGCCAAAAGGGACCGTTGTGATCATAGAATCATAGAAGATTAGGATTGGAAGACACCTCAGGAGGTCATCTAGTCCAACCCCCTGCTCAAAGCAGGACCAACCTCAACTAAATCATCCCAGCCAGGGCTTTGTCAAGCCGGGCCTTAAAAATCTCCAAGGATAGAGATTTCACCACCTCCCTAGGTAACCCATTCCAGTGCTTCACCATCCTCCTAGTAAAATAGTTTTTCCTAATATCCAACCTAGACCTCCCCCACTGCAATTGAGACCATTGCTCCTTGTTCTGTCATCTGCCACCACTGAGAACAGCCTAGCTCCATCCTCTTTGGAACCCCCCTTCAGGTAGTTGAAGGCTGCTATCAAATCCCCCCCTCACTCTTCTCTTCTGCAGACTAAATAAGCCCAGTTCCCTCAGCCTCTCCTCTTAAGTCATGTGCCCCAGCCCCTGGATCATTTTCATTGCCCTCCTCTGGACACTCTCCAATTTTTCCACATCCTTTCTGTAGTGGGGGGCCCAAAACTGGACGCAGTTCTCCAGATGTGGCCTCACCAGTGCCGAATAGAGGGGAATAATCACTTCCCTCGATTGGCTGGCAATGCTCCTACTAATGCAGCACAATATGCCGTTAGCCTTCTTGGCAACAAGGGCACACTGTTGACTCATATTCAGCTTCTCATCCACTGTAATCCCCAGGTCCTATTCTGCAGAACTGCCGCCTAGCCAGTCGGTCCCCAGCCTGTAGCGGTACATGGGATTCTTCCTTCCCAAGTGCAGGACTCTGTACTTGTCCTTGTTGAATGTCATCAGATTTCTTTTGGCCCAATTTTCCAATTTGTCTAGGTCACTCTGGACTCCAGCATATCTACCTAACCTACCCTCCAGCATATCTACCTTTTCCCTTGGCTCAGTGTCACCCGCAAACTTGCTGAGGGTGCAATCCAGCCTATCATCCAGATCATTAATGAAGATGTTGAACAAAACCGGCCCCAGGACTGACCCTTGGGGCACTCCGCTTGATACTGGCTGCCAACTAGACATCGAGCCGTTGATCACTACCCGTTGAGCCCAACGATCTAGCCAGCTTTCTATCCATCCAATCCATACTTTTTTAACTTGCTGGCAAGAATACTGTGGGAGACCGTATCAAAAGCTTTGCTAAAATCAAGATTTATCACGTCCACTGCTTTCCCCATATCCACAGAGCCAGTTATCTCATCATAGAAGGCAATCAGGTTGGTCAGGCATGACTTGCCCTTGGTGAATCCATGTTGACTGTTCCTGATCACCTTCCTCTCCTCCAAGTGCTTCAAAATGAATTCCTTGAGGACCTGCTCTATGATTTTCCCGGGGGCTGACTAGTCGGTAGTTCCCTGGATTCTCCTCCTTCCCTTTTTTAAAGATGGGAACTATATTTGCCTTTTCCAAATGGTCCAGGAGCTCCCCTGATTGCCACGAGTTTTCAAAGATAATGGCAAATGGCTCTGCAATCATATTAGCCAACTCCCTCAGCACCCTCGGATGAATTAGATCCAGACCCATGGACTTGGGCATGTCGAGCTTTTCTAAATAGTCCTTAACCTGTTCTTTCACTAATGAGGGCTGCTAACCTCCTCCTTATACTGTGCTGCCCAGTGCAGCAGTCTGGGAGCTGACCTTGTCTGTGAAGATGGAGGCAAAAAACAAATTGAGTACTTCAGCTTTTTCCACATCATCTGTCACTAGGTTGTGTCCCCCATTCAGTAAGGGTTCCACCCATCATCTAGTCTGATCTCTTGTAGAACATCGGCCATAGAAGTTCCCACCCCCCCAAAAAACATTCCTAGAGCATATCTTTTAGGAAAACATCTAATTTTGATTTTAAAATGGCTGATAATGGAAAATCCACACAAGCCTTGGTAAAGTGTTCCAGTGGTTAATTACCCCTCACTGTTAAAAATGTGCTCCTTATTTCCAGTCTGAATTTGTCTTGCTTCAACTTCAAACCTTTGGATCTTGTTATGTCTTCATCTGCTACACTGAAGACCCCATTATCAAATATTTGTTCCCCATGTAGGTACTTATAGATTGTAATCAAGGCACCCCGTAACCTTCTTTTTGTTCAACTTAATAGATTGAGCTCTTTGACTCTATCACTATATAAAGCGTGCTTTCTAAACTTTTAATCATTCTTATGGCTATTCTCTGAACCCTCTCCATTTTATCAACATCTGTCTTGAATTGCGGACCCAAGAACTGGACACAGCATTCCAGCACTGGTTGCCCCAGTGCCTCATACAGAGGAAAAGTAACTTCTGTACTCCTGCTTTTGCATCCAAGGATCACATTAGCCTTTTTGATCATAATATCATGTTCAGCAATATCCATCATGATTCCCAAATCCTTTTCAGAGTCACTGTTTCCCAGGATAGAGTCCCCCATCCTGTATGTATAGTCTTCATTCTTTGTTCCCAGAAGTATATATTTACATTTAACCATATTAAACTACATATTGTTTTCTTGCACCCAGCTTACCAAGTGATTCACATTGCTCTGTATCAGTGATCTGTCCTCTTAATTATTTACCATTCCCCTGATTTTTGTGTCATCTGCAAACTTTAGCAGTGATGGTTTTATGTTTTCTTCCTGGTCATTGATAAAAATGTTAAGCAGCATAAGGCCAAGAATTGATCCCTGCGGGACCCCATTAGAAACACACCCAGTTGATTTATGATTCACCATTTACAGCTACATTTTGAAACCTATCCATTAGCCAGTTTTAATGCATTTAATGTATGCCATCTTAATTTTATATCGTTGTAGTTTTTTAATCAAAATGTCATACGGTACCAAGGGGTCTTGTACTATAAAGACAGTCTGCATAACTGGCCCTATGCTAAACCCCACCTCAGCAGTCCCTAACAAGTGAATGAGACATGGCCAGAATACTGCTGTCTTCCAGCATTTGCTAACTGCTGCAACAGCGCTTTGGGTCAGAGGATCTGAGACTGGTTGTATAAAACTGGCTCACAGGCCCCTTTGCCTATCAATTCAGATCCTGCATGAACTGAAATAAACCTGGCCCTGATTGGTGACTTCTTCACAAACCAATAATACACCAGCTCTACCATCCTTGTATAGTTTATCAGTGTATGCCTGTTGCATGATGGAAACATAGTTCTTTCCTGATAGATCTGAAATAATGTTGGTACAGGTTAATATTTTACAGACACAATCATTCTACATTTACGTGAATTTTCCGATGATTCAATATTTGTCATGTATTGTTCAGATACAACCTCTTGCTTCATTATATTTTTAAACTCAGTTTGGCAATATGCGGTGATACCATAATTTACTTTCTTTAAAATTAAGTTAATTGTTGTCCACCAACTATAGTGCTAGATTATGAAAAATAAATTGCCCTGAATAAAGGGCATTAGAGAGTCACAAACTCCCTCACTGCTCCACAAGAGGAAACTCTCTGGGGCGATCTATATCTGACACAGTGTATGCTGGCCAGTGCACCATCCTGGCTACTGCATGGCTGGAGGGACAGCACAGTTCTGTGGAGACTATTTCTCCGCCAACGTGTTGAGCATTGGTAGGAAGATCTGGCACAAGGCTTGGCTTACACCATTAACTTCCTTGTACTTGCATGTAAAGATTCATCAACTCTTCCTCCCCACTCAGAACAGGCAGTATTATTAGTTTATCATTTTAGTACCGATAGTATCATATGTTCAGTATCAATAGGAGCATTCAAAGAAATTGATAGGTAATGTACCCTTCACATTATCAATGACATTTTTTTAAAGATTTTTTTTCTTTTTTCCCCTAGCCACCATTGAAACAGTATAAAAACTTTACACTTTCATTGATTCATGCATTTTAAGGCCAGAAAGGACTTTTGTGGTCATGTAGACTGACCACCTGCATAACACAGTATGACAGCAGACTATCCTGATGCAAAGGAAACATAGGAGGAAAAGTAAGAGACCAGAATGTGAAAACATGGGGAAATTATTAAGGATGAGTACAAAAGAATAGCACAACCATTTAGGGACAAAATCGAAAGGCTAAGACACAGAAGAGTTGCTCCTAACAAGTGGCATAAGACAATCAGAAGAGGTTCCCCAAATACATTGGGAGCAAGAGAAAAACAAAGGAAAGTATAGGTCCACCACTTAACAGGAAAGGAGAGCCAATAACAGATGACACCAAAAAGGCTGAGGTGCTTAATGCTTATTTTGCTTCAGTCTTCACTGAAAGTTAATTGTGACCAGATACTTAACACAATTATTATTAGCAACAAGGGGGAAGGAACACAAGCCAGAATAGGAAAGAAACACTTTAAAGGATATTTAGATAAGTGAAATGTAATCAAGTCAGCGGGGCTTGATAAAATTCATCCCAAGGTATGTAAGAAATTACTATTAGCTGAAACAATCTGTGAACCATTAGCAATTGTCTTAAATTAAAGAACTCCTGGAAGACAGATGAGGTCCCAGAAGACTGGAGATATATAGTACCTGTCTTTAAAAAGGGGAACAAAGAAGACCCAGGAAATTATAGACCAGTAAGCCTAACTTCAGAAAGATACTGGAACAAATTGATAATCAATGATCAAACAATAAATTAGTACCTAGAGGATAACAGAGTGATAAATAACTAATAACCAACATGAATTTCTCAAGAATAAAACATGCCAAACCAGCCTAATTTCCTTCTTCAACAGGGATACTGACCTACTATGTGTTGGGAAGCAGTAGATATGATTTAGCTTTTGACACTATCCCACATGACATTCTCGTAAGCAAACTTGAGAAATGTGGTCTAGATTAAATTACTGTAAAGTGGGTGTACAATTGGTTGACAAACCACACTCAAAGAGTAATTATCAATGGTTTGCTTTCAAGCTGGGAGGATATATCTAGGGGTCTATCTTAGGTCTAGAAATGTTGTATATTTTCGTTAGTGACTTTCATAATGGAGTGGAGATTATGCTTATAATATTGGCAGATGAGACTAAGCTGTGAGGGGTTGCAAGCACTTTGGAGAGCAAATGACCTTGATATATTGGAGAATTGGTCTGATATCAACAAGATGAAATTCCATAAAGGAAAGTGCAAAGTAATACTGTGACAGGGTGTCATCCAACTCCTGTCTCTCTTCTAACCACAAACCACTCAGAAACATTTTTCTCATCACATACCTTGTGCAATTTATTTACAGTGTTCTCCCCAACATCCTTACAAATTGTGCAGAATTGTATTTACAATAGCATACACCCCTTAGCGCACACAGCCGAGGAGAGGGGAGACAGAAGGTGTCTTTCCTTTCAGCGATATCTCCTGGCTCTTGATTCTCAAAAGCCTGCCAGTCTCCATCTCCCCCTCCCCCACCCTCACACTTTCCTTCCTATGCCTTTCTACTGTCTGGGCTAATAGGTTAATTAGCCTTGGATCTCTCTCTAGCCCTTTCCCAATCTGTCAATTAGGCACAACTTTGCCTCTCAGGTTTACTCTAGGACAATGTAATTGGTGGCACAGTGATGAGAGTGTTGGTACAGTTGCTGTTGCTCAACACTGTCTCACAAGTACACTTAAGGAAAAGTCAAATGCACAAATACAAAACATGGAATAACTGACTAGGCAATAGTACTGACAAAAATTATCTGGGGGTTATATTATAGTGCAGAGGTTCTGAAACTCTGTGTCGGGACTCCAAAGGTGGTTGTGACCCCATTTTAATGGGGTCGGCAGGGCTGGGGCCTGAGGCTGTATCTGGAGCCCAAGGGCTTCGGCCCTAGGTGGAGGGGCTCAGGTTACAGGCCCCCTGCCTGGGGCTGAAGCTCTTGGGCTTCAGCTTTGCCCTCACCTCCCCCCCCCCCCACCCGGAGCAGTGGGGCTTAGGCGGGCTCAAGCTCTGGTCTCCCCGTCTGGGGTCATATAGTAATTTTTGTTGTCCGAAGGGGTTGCGATGCAATGAAGTTTGAGAACCTGTGTTATAGTGGATCATAATTGAATGAGCGTCAATAATGTGGTGCAGTTGTGAAAACAGCTAATACAATTCTGCGGTGTATCATTAGGAATGTCATATGTAAGACATGGGAGGTAATTGTCCCCCTCGGCACTTCAGCTGGAGTACTATGTCCAGCTTTTGGCGCCACACTTCAAGAAAGATGTGGACAAATTGGAGAGAGACTAGAGGAGAGCAACAAGAGGAAAGGTTAAAAACAATTGACATGCTTAGTCTTGAGAAAAGAAAACTGGGAACGGGAGAGACCCGATATGTTAAGGACTTTTATTAAGAGGAGGATGCTCAATTGTTCTCTAGGTCCACTGAAAGTAGGACAAGAAGTAATCTACTTAATCTGCAGCAAGAGAGATTTAGAATGGGTTTTAGGAAAAGTTTTATAATTTTAAGGATAGGTAACTACTGGGAGGTTGTGGAATCCCCATCACTGGAGGTTTTTAAGAATAGGTCAGACAAACATCTGTCAGGAATGGTCTAGGTGTACTTGGTCCTTCCACAGCACGGCGGAATGGACTACATGACCTTTTGAGGTCCCTGCCAGCTCTACATTTCTATGAACACAGACCACAGAATTTCACCACTAATTCCTGCATCAAGTCCATAACTTCTGGGTAACAAGATCACAATTTTTGGAAGACATCCGAATCTTGATTTAAAGACATTATGAATTCCTTGTATATTGGGAAAAAATGCATTATAGAATATTTTGCACTTCTGTAGCATCTTTTATTCAGGCATCTTGGAATTCTTTATAAACACGAGTGAATTAAACATAAGACCCTTCTGAAGCAGGATGTCATCATTGCATTTTATAGAATGGTTAAATCAAAGTCTGTCGGCTCTAAGGAAATTCATACCTGTGCAACTAAGCCAATGAAGTTACACCATTGCCCTTTCCCTCCCCCAGCCCCCCATTCCTCCCAGTGCGGAAATACTGCACCAGCACAAAGCAGAGCTCACACTGGTACAGTTGAGGCCAGTATCATAACAAAGTAAGAAGCAGTAGTTCAAACCCCACCCCAAGATGGTGCAGTTTAAAAATGTATCTTTTCAACTCATTCATCATAGCTCAATTCATCATAGCTCAATTTTAAGATTGCCACAGTCTGTCCTTTGTTTTCCCCATTTATGGGCAGGTTTGCAGGGGACTCTCTCTCAAAATAAAAAGTAATGTATTCTGTCATCATATGTGCAGCAATACTTTACTTCTAGAATTCAGTACAACAAAGTAAGATCAGGCGAGAAAGGAAACCTTTATCCTCACATTTGTTGTGATTAAGTTAATTGCTTAAGTGAAAATAGCACTTCACAAAATGTTCAATATTAATCTCATTAGTCAGCAGAATGCTGAGTTTTAAAAATTAAAAACACTCCATAAATTAAAGCAACAAGCATTGTTGTCTAATTAGATGACAGTTGAGAATCCTAATTAATTGCTTTGAAATACTTAAACAGAGATTAATAATTAGCAAGTAATAGCCAAATGAGGTCTCATTTTAACTTTGCATAGCCTGAACATCAAGTTCTTTACTTTGAGAAGCTAAAAATTGCTGTTGTGCTTCCATCCCCAGAGCTATGCTTTATAAGGGCATTTCCTGTTTTGTTAGCATGTAGTTTGTCTGTTTGTTTGTTGTCCTGTGTTCTTATGTGAAACTCATCACTGTGTTATCTAAAATTATTCCAATGTTAAAAATAAATAAATTGACTTTCAGGCAAGTAAAGTTTTTCTCTCAACTCCTCCCCACAGGAAGGAAAGGTGCATGTGGTGTTTGTTTTTGGTTATAAAGAAAGCTAATAAGTAATTCTATAAGGGAAACAAAGTTTTAAAAAAGTGAGGTGTGTCTTTGGATCATGAAGCGAGAGTTTTGTGGATGCTCTTAGTTCTTGCAAAAGTTAAGTCTAGAGTCTGAGGCCCTTCTCCAAGAAAAAGCAAGCCCTATTTCCTGCACACACACACACAAGTCAGCAAACATCCATCAAGTCTTATAAGTATCCTTTCTCTGGCTGCAAGTAGATGCTTTGGACATTCATGGAGTTGTTAGTTTTTTAAACTGTATAGACTAGTTTGGATATATTAAGTCACCAAAATTTAATTAGCTGAGTTTAGATCTTACTAGTTGAACTCAGTGAAATAAATGTTATGTTTGTAGTTTTGTGATAATGCACAAGTTTAGACTGTTGTTTTTAGTTTCTAAATTACTTTTTATTTTGCACTAAATTTTCGCATTTTACCATGGGTTTAAAAAGAACTGATAATGTTTTACTTGGAAGCATTGACTACATAGCATGGAGAGGGGTAGGTTTGGCACATCCTAAAATGCAGAATTACAAAAAAGTAAGAACATGGATTATTAAAAACTAAAGCATATAAAGCAATAATTGGAGGAAGCTTTTTTTTAAAAAAAGTAATAACACAAATACCAGTACAATGTTTTTATATAGTGTTTACATAAAATATCTTTTAACATGTTTCCCTGAGTTAACTTCAAAACAAAGCTCAAAAGAATGGTTTAAAGCACAGTATAAGGAGAGGCAGTGACTTGGTGTGGAGAGAGTGGAAGAGCATAAATAGGACAGGATAAACAGAAGAGCAGCTCCCCAACTCTTGAATTACTAAGAAGTTACACAGAGAATATACATATTAGAATGGGTGGCTCTGATGTCTGAGAGTCATTACCTTAGGATGGAGCGAGTATATGGAGAATTTTGACAAAATATTTTTTTTAAAGGCTATTCG
Organism: Chelydra serpentina; assembly: GCA_037349315.1. Taxonomy (NCBI): domain Eukaryota; kingdom Metazoa; phylum Chordata; order Testudines; family Chelydridae; genus Chelydra; species Chelydra serpentina. The sequence goes on from JBAIAC010000019.1 coordinate 22,147,819, forward strand.
GGAGAAGCAGTCGTTTCTGTGATGTCGACCATGTATTCTGTGGGTGACACACTTTCACCTTGGAAGCTGTCATTCCCTTTGATTATATCATTCACTTGTTGATCCTCATTGGCATTGAAATCTACATTGAACCACCAAAATGTTCACTAACTTAATGATGTGATGCTGCCATGCCACTGCCCTTCTTTCCCCTCCTCCTTCAGTTCTCTCCTAAGAACTTACTGCTTTTGTCTAGCTCTGCATTACTAACTATCCACCTAGAATCCTTTGCCCTATGCTTTCATATAACATTTATTATAAAAACAACATTATGAGAAGTAATTCTTCCACTTTACTCAGCACTGATAAGGTCTCAACTGGAGTATTATGTCCAGTTCTGGGTGCCACATTTCAGGAAAGATGTGGACAAATTGGAGAAAGTCTAGAGGAGAGCAACAAGAATGATTCAAGGTCTAGAAAACATGACCTGCAAGGAAAGATTGAAAAAAAATAGGTTTGTTTAGTCTGGAGAAGAGAAGACGGGGGGGGGGGGGGGAGGACAGGGATATAACGGTCTTCAAGTAAATAAAAAATTGTTATAAAGAGGGTGATAAATTTGTTCTCAAACACTGAGGTCAGAATAAGAAGTAATGGGCTTAAATTGCAGCAAGGGAGATTTAAGTTAGACATTAGGAAAGACTTCCAAACTTTAAGGGTAGTTAAGTGCCTGAACAAATTACTTGGGGAGGTTGTGGAGTCTCTGTCCTTAGAGGATTTTAAGAACAGGTTAGAGAAACACCTATCAGGAATGGTTAAATAAAATTGGTCCTGCCTCAGTGCAGAGGGATTGGACTAGGTGACCAATCAAGGTCCTTTCCAGTCCTACATTTGTATGATTCTATAATTCTGTTGTTGCTGTTATTTTATTAAAGACATCTAGGACCATGTCACTGGACATGTTTGTCTGTAGCAAACATGATTCTGGGCTGCATTAACAGGTGTGTGGTGAGCAAGACACGAGAAGTCATTCTTCCGCTCTACTCTGCGCTGGTTAGGCCTCAACTGGAGTATTGTGTCCAGTTCTGGGCACCGCATTTCAAGAAAGATGTGGAGAAATTGGAGAGGGTCCAGAGAAGAGCAGCAAGAATAATTAAGGGTCTAGAGAACATGACCTATGAAGGAAGGCTGAAGGAATTGGGTTTGTTTAGTTTGGAAAAGAGAAGACTGAGAGGCGACATGATAGCGGTCTTCAGGTATCTAAAAAGGTGTCATAAGGAGGAGGGAGAAAACTTGTTCATCTTAGCCTCTGAGGCTAGAACAAGAAGCAATGGGCTTAAACTGCAGCAAGGGAGGTTTAGGTTGGACATTAGGAAAAAGTTCCTAACTGTCAGGGTTGTTAAACGTTGGAATAAACTGCCCAGGGCGGTTGTGGAATCTCCATCTCTGGAGATATTTAAGAGTAGGTTAGATAAATGTCTGTCAGGGATGGTCTAGACAGTAATTGGTCCTACCATGAGGGCAGGGGGCTGGACTCGATGACCTCTCGAGGTCCCTTCCAGCCCTAGAATCTATGAATCATTTTTTACTGCCTGCCTGAAGGTTTTATACTGGGATATACTGAGTGCTTCTTTGGTAGTCATCAACACTTTGTAAGATCAGATGTTTAAAATGTAAATTTCTAGTATCATGCATATCTTATTATAGGTTCTACATAATAAAATAATTAAAGATTGCCACCACACCAATGTGGCCAACGAATGATTTGTACAAAAATGTTCATCGGCTGCTTATTGTTATTAATTATACGTTGATAGTAATGTGCAATGGCTACAATAAATAATTTTTCATAATTTATCATTACACTTAATATAGTGGAAATGAATACAATACTGTTGTAGTATATTACACTAAGCCCACTCTCCACTAGCATTCCCCAACATATACATGCACAGACATATGCACGTGACTAGTCAAAGATTGAAATTATAATGTTGTGTGCTCCTGTGTATGAGAACTTCTAGACAAGAACCAAGGCCCTATTCCTGCAATTCACTACATATGGGGTCACTGGCTTCAGTGGTGCTCCACACGGATGCAGTATATTGCAGGATCAGAAGCCCCTGTTTGCCAAGCTGAGAAGCACAGTTCAGTGTTTTCTGTTTAGGGTCTTCACTGCAGTATTTTGTATGCAATACTTCTACCTGAAAAAAACTGACATGTTAATGCCATGTGGCCTATCTGTTAAAAATCATACACATGCTCCTATTTTTATGTTATAAAACCCTGCTCTTGCTGTTCACAAATCCTTCAGCCTTGAACACTTCTCAAGGTCAAAAGGCTTGACAGAAAGAAGCCTTAGTCTAAAAAAGATATTCTTGGCTGAAACAAGCATTTTTTGCCTCCTTACTGTACTAGCTAAAAATATTTGAAAAATTTCTACGCAGGCAGTTATGCAAATTACTCTCACTGTTTATCATATTTTTCAAGCCCTGTATACCAGGAAATGGCTGATGTGATCAACACCTAGATGTTTTTAAATATCATGGTATTGATCAGTGTTTGCTGATACAACACATTGCAAAACCAATAAAATAGTTACTTAAAAATAACTCTAAATATAGCTTTAAATATATATTGGCTATAATTTCCTACTAGTGGATCCAGTATGGTTACATTAAATAGCAACATGAGCAAGCAAAGAAAGTAGTCCTATTAGCAGGGTAAGAGATGGCAGTTCTCTTTAATATTTAGCCCACTTGCTTCAATGTGGCTCAGTATTTTAAATTTTGATGATTTTTTATGTTATTATACAAAGTTAATTCTAACTGAAAATACTGATTTATTTCACTGTCTAATACAGAATCTATAACAAAAGTACACTGTATGGTAACAAATATAGTCAAACAACTTGCCTAGTGTCAGAAGTGGGTTTTAGCCCACGAAAGCTTATGCCCAAATAAATTTGTGAGTCTCTAAGGTGCCACAAGTACTCCTCATTCTTTTTGCGGATACAGACTAACACGGCTATCACTCTGAAACCTGTACAGTAATAATATACAGAGCTAAAAACTAACTTAGTCTTGCTCTTCGTAAAAACTGATCTGGCCTAAGACATCCAAGTAATCAGAACAAAGCAAACAAACAAAAATAATATAGAAGAGATAAAATAATGCTCCACTAAATCTTGACAGCACAAAAAAGTCTTGCAGTGCGACCCGCACTTTGCCAAACTTTAGCTAGTCTATCATATCCCTGTATTTCTAATGTGAAATCACCATGGTTTCTGATTCCCAAATACGGAGATTAAAAGATAGGTCTATTGTTGTCTTACACTGGGCAAGTTGTTTGACTATATTTTAGTTGTTTGACTATATTCTCTGCTGCTCCCCAAGTTACAGCATATACAATAGCATAGTGAATGAACTCTAGGGGAGAGAGAAGTGTCTTCATGCTCTTTGGTAGCATCCTGTATTGGTGGGATAGGAAGGAAAGGTCTCTGAAAAGAGAAGATATTGAACTCTGAAAATAACAAGATGAGTTCAATCTGATCTGTGATGGAAGAGAATTTTATAGTGCAGGGCTCTGCTTCTGACTTCCATGAAGCTCATCTTAGGCTCCATCAGCTGCAGTATATTTGTCCATCACTGCAGTGTCAGTAGGTTATATATGTAGCTTCCAAGTTATTTCTCATTGAGGGACTTGTAAAAGAAGACGAAGATCTTGAAAAAGGTATGATAACGGGTGGTAAATTGGTAGAGAGCATGACATGACATGTAATATGCTCTTGTTGACATGTAACTCTGAAAGAGACATGAGGCTGCATGTTGTGTCAGCTGAAACCTCTGCATGGCCTTCATGGTGACACCTACATCGATTTCATTGTAAGTCATCCACCTTACAGGCTTGTATGGGCAGTGGCAGGTAGGAAGTTCCAAAGACAGAGACGTTTATCTGAGAGTGCACTGCTGAAGGTACCAGACATCTAAATTCTAGGCTTGTCCCTCCAATTTCAATATCCGTGGGTTATGATTCATCAGATAAATTAGTATACATTTTTCAAAGTTTTTACATTTATTTCCTGCCCATGTATCTAATCTCTGTTCCTTTGTATCCTTTCTCTTTGTTCACTGGTGCTCATAAAACCTCCCAATTTACTAATAAAATAAGCTATGTCTACTTAAAAATTGGAAGGCATGCATGCACAGTGCAAAATGTACAGTCAAGAGGCGCATACTTCAGGGAAGATGTTGGGCAGCTCATGAGGTGTGAAGAAGCAGTTGGATTTAGCCTGACTTTTATCTTTTAACCAGGACCTTCGCTGACCAATCCTTAAGCCCCTTATTCTCCACCAAACTTGTATTTATTTAAAATGTTGTGCGTTCTCAAGGCTTACATCCCCATAAGGGATCTCCAGGGTGGAAGAAATGTTAAATGGATTTCTTCAGAGCAAGGTTACGGGCTATTCCTTGGACCTTCTTCATGGCTGAGGAACAAGTCCCCAAACCAGCATCTGGCTCCCTTATCCCAACTGAAGGTTTACTCCCAAGTCTCTTCAACCTTAACCAAGACAGTGTCTAGCCTGCGTCCTTGTCCTTATAGCCCATGCCATTCTAGTAAATATCACACAAGGGTCTTAAGAAAGAAAGTGTAAACTTCTTGATGTTCATATGTAAAAATAGCACAGCTCAAAGAATGTGCACTGCTTAAGTACATCCATATGATACAAGAAATGTATGTGTTTCTATAGGATGTGTATGCTCAATGTTGCATTTGTGGGAGGGGGGTTGTTCTGTTTTTCTTGTTAAATCCATAGCTTAATATATAATTGCTTTGCTTTTAAGTATATACCACAACATATATGCATTATGGACAAGCCGGTCTTGGTGTGGGAAATTTTAATTTTTGCATTCTCTCTCTCTCTCTAACTCTGCAACCTTAATGTTGCACTGGCATAGGATGTTTTATATGCAATACATTTGAAGTCTTTCTCTCTTGAAGCACATTCCCTGTTACAATCAGCTGGTTCAATAGGCAAAGTATTGTATTTGAAAATAATAGTTATCAAGGGGAAAGATAGAGCAGATATAGCATTAAACTAATTCAAAATAAAAGCTCTAAGCATCATTACTGCTGTGGAGATTCATCATTGTCTTACCTTTTGATTTCTAGAACTATTGTTTTTATAGATTTTACAGTATATTTAGCATTTGAACTAAGTCTTTCCTATTCAGCTTCACCTTAATAAAGCTTGCTTTCTAGAGAGTTAATCCTCTCTTGAAATACTTAAAAGTCTTCATTTTGGGGAGATAACAGGAGTTCATGTCATTGTGAACATATTTAATAAGGCTTACTCATACAATATAATGTTGTGAGACAAGTTTATTACTTTTTCTGTGCCAATCAGGCAGTTCAGTAGGTGCTCAGATGAGATCATGCAGAAGAATGTGCAAACTAGGATACCACATCTGCACTGAGAAATCAAGTGATGCTGCCTTACTTTTTGCAATGATTTTTTGTTTGTTTGATTACTTGGGTAGAATTAAAGCTCAAATATATTAGCCTGTTCTGCAGTACTTTTCAGTTTAAAAACATTTAACTAAATTTCATTGTAGAAATAAGTTTTTAAAGTCATTAACTGGGGAAAATGGTTCAGTTGTAACTTGTAGTACAATACTTCTGTACTACCGTTGAGTTAAAATGGGCTATTTCATTGATCCAAATTGCGTGTTAACCTTTTAGTGACTAACATCGCACACTCTTAGGGCTGGTCTACACCCATAATTCGAACTAAGATACGCAACTTCAGCTACGTGAATAACGTAGCTGAAGTCGAACTATCTTAGTTCGAATGAAAAAGCACTTACCCGGGGTCCACACGCGGCACGCAGGCTCCCCGTCGACTCCGCCTACTCCGTTTGTCGAGCCGGATTACCAGCGTCGACGGCGGAGCACTTCCTGGTTCGATTTATCGCGTCTAGACAAGACGCGATAAATCGAACCCAGAAGATCGATCCCGCGCATCCGACAGGACGCGTGAGTATAGACGTACCCTTAGATATAATATGTGAATACTTCAGTGGCATTCATATGTAAACAATATACATTTGCAAGTTTATACTTCCTCTCAGATTTACTTTGAAAATCTCTTTAAGGGTTAAAGGTTTGATTCTGAGCGCCTTAAATGGATGGGGCTATATTAGTTAATAAAAGTTACAAAATCTGGCCTTCGGTGATGAGAGTAAATAAGTGGCTTATGGTATTTGAATTTTCAGATCATTTTATTGCACATTTGTTTAGCTGCATATGTTTTACACAGCTATGTGTTTTTTCAGGTTGTTTTATTGGAATTGTGAAGTCATGAAAGAATCACAGGAAGATACCTGCAGCACCTTGGATAATGAGTGGAAGATAAAGAGAAAGCAAAAAGAATGTGGCATATAAAGGGTGTAATACCTGGAGGTATTAACTCTGACTCATATCTGTAAAAATGAGACTAGCTCTCACAAAATACAAGTTATCTTAGACAGTCATCAGGCTTGGAGTCATGCTGTCAAACTAAGAAATTCACCCCCCCCCCCCCACCTCCTTCCCTTTCTGACAGGTAATAGAGCATTGGTGAATTATGATTTTCCTAAATTGGAAGCACTCATTTTTACCCATGTAGTTCATCCTTATGAATACATAATAAACATTGCATATTTAATGTGCATTATAATGGGAAACTGACTCATTAGCCAAAAAAATGGCAAATTTTAAGGACTTGGTTCCAAATTGAGCTGGAGCCTCCCAATGCACTTTGTACAATCTGGGAAAAGATGTATTAAATGGCCTTCCTTTGAAGGCCATAATGACATGTAATATAAGGATATCATCTTACTGTTGATATCTTTGAAGAGTCATAAGCAGAAACAGAAAAATGAATGGCGGAAAGGAGTGTGACGGAGGGGACAAAGGTGGAGGTCCGCCAGCAGTACAAGTTCCAGTTGGCTGGCAACGTCGAGTGGATCAAAATGGAGTGCTCTATATCAGGTGAGGATTATGCAAATTGTGTGCTCTTTTTATTATTTAGTTAGTTAGTTAGTTATTTTAGTTATGACAGAAAGCACATATTAGTTTAAGGCAGTGACTCTCCTGATGATGTATGGTAACTTTATGTATTTTTCCTTCTGGAAATATTAGACCAAATGTTCTGCTGGTGTTAATTGGTGCAAATTAATTGGTGTTAATTGTCTAAATCAGCTGAGCTGTTCCAGGTTGGACCAGCTGAGAATTTGGCCTGTTGTTCATTTTTTGTTGCTGCTTTGATAAATTCCAGTATCCAGTTTTAATTACTGTACTTTTTTTTAACTAGGCCTGATATAAAGTAGCATGAATAATTCCGTAACACCACTTACATTTTTTATTATTCAGACCACGTAATTCAAACTCAAAATATTTTACATTTACCTCTTTTGCCTTAGTCTTCCTAGATTTATCATAGAATCATAGGACTGGAAGGGACCTCGAGAGGTCATCTCGTCCAGTCTCCTGCACTCATGGCAGGACTAAGTATTATCTAGACCATTCCTGACAGGTATTTGTCTAATCTGCTCTTAAAAATCTCCAATGATGGAGATTCCATAACCTCCCTAGGCAATTTATTCCAATGCTTAACCACCCTGACAGGAAGTTTTTCCTAATGTTCAACCTACACCTCCCCTGCTGCAATTTAAGTCCATTGCTTCTTGTCCTATCCTCAGAGGTTAAGAAGAACAATTCTTTCTCCTCCTCCTTGTAACAACCTTTTATATATTTGAAAACCGTTATCATGTCCCCTCTCAGTCTTCTCTTTTCCAAACTAAACAAACCCAATTTTTCCATTCTTCCCTCATAGGTCATGTTTTCTAGACCTATAATCATGTTGTTGCTTTTCTCTGGACTGTCTCCAATGTGTCCACATAGAATCAGAGAATATCATGGTTGGAAGGGACCTCAGGAGGTTATCTAGTCCAACCCCCCCACTCAAATCAGGACCAATCCCCAACTAAATCATCCCAGCCAGGACTTTGTCAAGCCTGACCTTAAAAACCTCTAAGGAAAGAGATTCCACCACCTCCCTAGGTAACCCATTCCAGTGCTTCACCACCCTCCTAGTGAAAAACTTTTTCCTAATATCCAACTAAACCTCCCCCACTGCAACTTGAGACCATTACTCCTTGTTCTGTCATCTGGTACCACTGAGAACAGTCTAGATCCATCCTCTTTGGAACCCCCTTCAGGTAGTTGAAGGCTGTGATCAAATCCCTCCTCACTCTTCTCTTCTGCAGATTAAATAAGCCTAGTTCCCTCAGCCTCTCCTCATAAATCACATCATAGATTACATCTTTCCTGAAATGTGATGCCCAGAACTGGACCCAGTGCTCCAGTTGAGACCTAATCAGTGCTGAGTAGAGCAGAAGAATTACTTCTTGTGTCTTGCTTACAACACTCCTGCTAATACATCCCAGAATGATGATCACTTTTTTTGCAACGGTGTTACACTGTTGACTCATATTTAGCTTGTGGTCCACTGTGACCCCCAGATCCCTTTCTGCAGTATTCCTTCCTAGGCAGTCATTTCTCATTTTGTATGTGTGCAACTGATTGTTCCTTCCTAAGTGGAATACTTTGCATTTGTCCTTATTGAATTTCATCCTATTTACTTAGACCATTTCTCCAGTTTGTCCAGATCATTTTGAATTTTAATCCTATCCTCCAAAGCATTTGCAACCCCTCCCCGTTTGGTATCGCCCGCAAACTTTATAAGTGTACTCTCTATGCCATTTTCTAAATCATTGATGAAGATATTGAACAGAACCGGACCCAGAACTGATCCCTGCTCGTTATGCCCTTCCAGTATGACTCTGAACCGCTGATAACTACTCTCTGGGAATGGTTTTCTAACCAGTTATGCACCCATCTTATAGTAGCTCCGTCTAGGTTTCATTTCCTGAGTTTGTTTATAAGAAAGTCATGCAAGACAGTATCAAAAGCTTTACTAAAGTCAAGATATACCACGTTTACTGCTTTTCCCCCTAACCACAAGACTTGTTCCAAATGTCCATTGTTTTTACATCTTTTCTAAACTTCCTTGTGCAGGGAAGTTAAGAGGATAATCCCTGTAATAGCTGTAAACAACATGAATCTTGAGAAGGTTTGCAAATGTTTCCTATTGGATATCACCATTCTTCTTTATCAAGAACTGCTTCTGCAGATCTCCAGCTCCTGGCCACAATTGTTCCAACTTTCTGTATGCCGTGTACAGTACTGTTTTGCAGATCCAGATGTTAGGTGAGTTAATACAGTACAAGAGACCACAGCCCCAGCCACGGTAAGTTCCTTTCCATCAGCCATAAACAGGAGGCATCCGAATTTTTGCTGCTGCTTCACGTGCTTGTCCACTCTGGGTGCGCATATACCCCAAGCATTTGAGATCAGTGTGTATTGGCCAGCAGTGTCCATTGGGACCACTCATGTAACCTGACTGTCCTCATGCCCCCATACCAAGGTCAGAAATGCTGGAATGGGCTCAACCATCACTCCGTTCCTTCTTACTTCCCATGACTATGAGATGGAGCTTCTTAGTGTCTGCATCTGGGTGCAACATTTTTCACAGTCTCTTGTAGATGATTCTGTATATTACTGATAGGTATGGTTAGTTAAGATAGTTACCTGTTGACAGATTTTTGATGATATTTTTTTAGTTTTGGAAGTTTTTCCTTCCTTCCTTCAATCAGATTATCAGGAACTTTTTCCCAGTCCTGGGGCTTAGAGATGTCCCATACTAAGTTGTCCAACTCTAAGTATTGTGCCTTCCTTGTTTTGTGGCAATTCCATTTAACAATGGGAAACATCTGTTACCATTTTTATCTTGGGGGGCCTATATCCCTGACAAAGGCTTGGTGTGCAAGTCCTTTTCGAAGAAGACTTCAAAAGGCAAGAGGACACGCCTAAACATTTTTTTTGTTGGTCTGGTGTCTGAGCTGGGTAGGGCAGGCACCTCTCAAGAAGTTCCACCTCTGTCCAGAAGTGCCTCTGTGAGTTCTGGATCCACTAGCTTCCAGGCTTCATCTTCAAAGACTAGCTTCGGATGTAGATAGGACTTTTAAAGCTATGTCTTCAGAGAAGAAGGAGCATCACCCCTCTGAGAAAAGCAAAGGCAAATGCCCCCTGGGAATTTCCAGTAAAAACAAAGTGCAGGTCACTGCTCCCAATGAAAGGAATCTCCACACTCTGAGCTCTGCGGGAGCATGGTGTCGGGACTCCTTCACCGCTTTAGGATTGAAAGTTAACTGTGTCTGGTACTGAGGCCAGAGCATCAGGGGCTACCTCAGCACTGAGAACTTCTGCACTGTCTATTGTGGTACCAATATCATTGGTACTGGTCTCTTTGGTGCTGCTCACTTCAGCATGAGTGTGTAAAACGAGACGCATCAGCACTGTCAACCCCAGTGCTGTCTGCTCCCACCCCAGGGTTTACAGGACCACTTCTCTCAGTACCAAGGACGTATGTGGTTCTGAGGGATCTTCAGGTTTCGGATGAGTTGGGATCTCCACTGCACCCCACAGATCTAAACATTGCCACTATAATACCAATGCCCTCTACCTCATCAGCACTGAGCTCCTGGCTTAGCATTGTTACCTCTCAGCTTACTATGATGCAACCTACCTCCCCAGCTTTGGCAGCTCCTCACTGCCCTTCAGATCCCCAGCACAGCAGGGAGGGATCCCCTACATATTCTCCAAGGGGCCCCCTTTTTTGAACCTTTTGAATATGAGGAAGTGTCAAGGGCTTCAGACATGTTTTGATCGCATAGGGGGTATAGGTTAAGGCATATACCCTAGTATCCTTTTTCCTGGCCCCAGACCCTTTTGCTTGTAGTATTCCAACATTGTCCTGTCTTCACCACTCAAGATATCACACTTCTGCATGACTTCTGTGGGTGAGAACCTCCTCCCTTACACCATACCGGGAAAACTGCAGTGTCTCAGTTTGTAGACCATGAATCTGAACTCCCTGAAGAAATATTTGAGGAGGAGCAGCCTCAGGCTCAGTATCAGGTGATGTCAGCTGTTATCATCCCATCTACACCACCTCGCCCAGATAATTACAAGAGCTTTAAAGGTCTGCTCAGCCGTGTAGCCAGTTTCCTTAAGGTACCAGTAGAGGACCTACAAGAGATCTCACATAAGCTCTTGAATATTTTCCTGGCCTCCATGCCCTGGAGCTAACTCATACCCCCAGATGTGCCAACTAATCTGTATTTAAAGCACCACTAAACTCAGGTGAGAGGGTTTTTTATATGGAGAAGAGTGGGGTTTGGGGCAACATGAATAAGAACCTAAGGCTTTGGCTACACTTGCAGCTGTAGAGCTGTTTGAGTTAAACCAGCCTTCGGAGAGCGCACTAGGGAAAGAGCTCCAGTCTGTCCACACTGACAGCTGCAAGCGCACTGGTGTGGCCACATTTGCAGCACTTGCAGCGGCATTGGGAGCGGTGAATTATGGGCAGCTATCCCAGTGTGCAAGTGGCTGCAACATGCTTTTCAAATGAGGGGGGTGGGGTGGAGTGTGTTGTGTGTATGTGGGGGAAAGAGAGAGAGTGGGTTTTTGGAGTGCTGACAGTGTTTCAGCACGCTATCAGACCCCAGACCCCTGCCCCTCACTCACTCACCGCAAACATTTACTGATGCAGTTAAGCAGCCGGGAGAAGATAAGCAGCCGCTCTTTGAAACGGAGCTTTGAAACTGCACTTCCTCATTCCTCAGCCGATTTCACAACAAAGAGAAGAGAGGCTTAAGCTTAATGGAATTATGGGACAGCTTCCGGAGGTCAATCAGTGCGTAATAACTTAACTCCTCATTTACGCTGGCCCTGGGGCGTCTCAGCCAAGATGCAACAGCTATTATCCCTCTCGGGAAGGTGGAGTACCAGGAGCGCTCTAACCAGGGAGTTAAAGCGCTCTACGTGCCTTGCCAGTGTGGACGGGGAGTAAGGTAGAGCGCTCTAGGAGGCTTTATTGCGGTATGAAGTGCAAGTGTAGCCAAGCCCTAAATTAACTCAGCAGTGTAGATGTAACCTACGTGACAATTTGTTCCGTGGTGTGCTTATTCAGAACAGATTGTAATGGCTCAGTTTACGCTATGTGACTAGTTAGTTCTGGAATTCTAAAGACAATATTGAAAACTAGGGATAATACTTGTTGAGTGAAGAAGTGATAATGAGAGGATCTTGCTTTAATCATCCTAAAGTAAAATTATGCCCGAGTCTTTTCAGAGGAGTAAGAGCTGTTTTAAAGTGTTTCAGTTTAGAGGAGGATGCATTTTGCTTTCAAACCTGACTTATATCTTTGTTGTATGCTTTTTAAATTACTGTTTAATTTTATTTATCTTCACATAAAAGTTTAATCTAAAAGTTTAGCATCCCACGTACTTCAGATCTTTAAGTTTTTGTATATAAGTATTAAGTTAATTAATTATTTCATACATAAATTGGAATGCTCCAGTCAGCTTCACTAAGAAAATTAATTATTTAAACCTCTGTCATATAGAAATGTCATATGCAGTTGTTGATCCTGAGCGTAGCTTAATATTTTTATTATCTACAATTAGTTGTTCATGTATGTGTGTTAAATGTGAAGTCTTTTAATGTTTTGGTGTTTGAATTTGGCTGTCTCCTAGATCCAAATATCATTGTAGTAGAGAGGATTGGTTTGTTGGCTTGTTCAAAATAGGAGTTTTATTCACCAAGAATTCAGCCATCCCACTCTAGTTATGTTAGTCTTTTCTTAATAAAAAGCATAGACAACCAAATAACGAAGAGCAGCCTGGGAGCATGAGACCTCAGTCGTATGATCTTTCCTCCTTTCATGGATTACTGGTCTGGATGGAACATGATTTCTTTTTTGGCTATGGAAACAATGATCTTCTGTAGAGTCACAGGGCCCCAAGTGTGTAGTAATTGTCCAGTTTATCAGAAACAGAGGTTTGGCCCCTGTGTTTAAGAAAAAGCAAACCTATAATAAGCACAAAAAATATATAACGACTGTCCTCCTGGAGTAACATCTCTTGCTTGTAAACTTAGTTTCAGCAAAATCAAGATGTACACTTAACTGGCCTGTGTGTCCTCTTGTGACAGCCTTCCTTAAATTAGGGTCCGATTAGGTGAATTACAGTGTGCAGATGGACTGCTGCACCTTCTTGGAGCTCTGTTGACTTCACAGTGGGGATCTATGTGGTTGCTACAGTCCACCCATGGATCTTGTATTGTAACAGGGCCATAGGAGTGTTTGTGCACTGGGACCTTAATTCTGCTTGAGGCCTTAAAGTACTACTGCAATTTGAATAAATAAATACTGATAAATTTGGTTACCTTGTTTTTTTTTCTGTGGAGCCACCTTTTTGTTTCTGCATTAAAATCAGTGGCTTTCTCAGAAATAATGTTGTGTCTGGCACAAACAACTTTGCATCTGAATTTTCTTTCTGTAGTGTGATCTTGACCAATAAAATACTGTCTCCTGATGAAAAACAAGCTATCAAACATAATAAAAATGTAAACCATTTACTATCTTAATTTTTTTTTATTTTCCACATAACTGTATATGGAAACCATTATCTAAAAATATTGATTCATGTATATTATTCCTTTATAGTCCCAGTGGGTCTTTATTATCCTGCTTGGAGCAGGTTAAGACATACCTGCTGACTGATGGAACCTGCAAATGTGGCTTGGAATGTCCTCTCATTCTTCCCAAGGTAAAAAGTAGCTTAAAATGTGTATGCTACAGTGTCTATCAAATACATTATTATGTCATTATTTCTTGCCATGCCATAATTTTATTCCTATTTAAATGGTACACTTACGAGGACATATCATGCAGTTTAGATCCAAAATATAGGATATTTTTGTTTTTGTACAGAGGTTGATTGGTTGGTTGGAGGGATGGCAGAGGGATTATACAACCTAACATGAATACAAATATTTTTCATGATTTTATTTTTATTTAAATTTTCCATTTGTTTAAACATATGCCTGTAGTGTTGGAAACGTAATGCAATAGCATTGTACTAGTGCATGAGAACCAGAAAATGAAGCTGACTAATATAGTAGTTTCAAGGCAATCTGATGACACTCAGCACCTCCGTAGGATTCCCAACACCTTTGGGTTCTGGCCCATAATTTATTTGTTTTCTGCTTATAAACTATACATTATTAGTGTACATTGAGTGCAACCACTCTTACATAGCTCTTCATTATATTTACATGCAATAAAGAGCTATAGAAGAGTAGCTTTCATATAATATCCAGAAATTGGGTCAAATAATGGTAAAATCCTGAAGTTCATAATATTGATAGTGTACAATCGTAAACTATTGTCCTTAATCCCAGATACCTATGGGATCTCTTTTTTTTTTTTAACTGGATATATAGTGCACTATATGTTGTTTTCTTTAAAATTCTGTTAAAATAAAATAAAGGCAGGTTGCATACCTTTATTTGCTTTCTATATTTATCAAAATTGTCATTGGTTTACAGGGTTGCCTTACTATTACTAACAGTAAACAATGCTGCAATGCGGTTGGGACACAGATTCTCTCACCCAAACACACACCTCAAAAGAGAAATGTGGTAAATTTCCCTCCCTTCTCCCTTACCATGTAGCCTCATTACTACTGCAAGCAGCCTTAGGCATCCACGCTTTTTTGTCATACCAAGACTGTGGTGCTCTTTTCAATTCGTCTCTAACCCAGCTGTCTCTTGATTAGTGGCTGGCTGGTTGAACTGCTTTAGGAATTCATTTTCTGGATCAGTCTCCCCTAGTTGGGTGAACAGAGAGAGATGAGATGTGAGTGATGGGTGGAAGTGAGAGGACCAACCCACCATGGTGGAAGCTGGAAAAACAAGGAGGTATATACCACCCACCACTGTCTGCATTCAGCAAGCTCTTTCTGCAGCTGGAGTGGTGGGATTGCCAGCAGCATCCAATAGAGGAGATTTTAGGACAGTCTAGGGGTGAGGCAAGAGATCCTCCAAAACATGCTATAAAGGCTGGTGTACCAGGAAATGTAAGACATGTGAGGGGGATTATTTAAGGAATTAAGGCACATTTAGTTTTAACCTGATTGCATTTCCAGTTCAGGTATATTTTTGGAGTTTGCTACCTTTGTTATGAATGTATCTAATATTAGGATTATTTTTTTCAGGTATTTAATTTTGATCCTGGAACTGCTGTGAAACAGAGAACTGCTGAAGATGTTAAAGCAGATGAAGATGTCACTAAGCTATGCATCCATAAACGGAAAATTATTGCTGTGGCTACACTTCATAAAAGCATGGAAGCTCCACATCCTTCACTGGTTCTTACTAGTCCTGGGGGTGGAACAAGTGAGTAATATTGTTCAAGAAAAAAAAAAGATTAATTTGACTACATGATTTTTAAAAATTAGAAACTACTTCTCTAAAACAGTAAATAACTAATTTCATCCCACTATGCTATTTTTTGGATAACAAAAAATCCAAATTTAAGATACATACAGCGATGTTAACAGACACAACTGTGCATGGTACATATGTACTTTAGTATTTTTGGATTACCATTTATGATTGTAAAGGTTTGCCTTAATACATATGTGCAAAGGAGCCTTAACTTTGGAGTTTTGTGACTGCTGTGCATTTCTATTTTCAGCTTTATCATTTCATGAATGTACTGTAGCTTTCTTCATGTAGGTTTTTATATTACATTTCTATAAAAGGAAAGAAGAAAGAAAATGATATGCTTATCCCCAGCCAACTAATCCCAGCTGCCCAGTTTTCCCTACTTTCCTTCCTGACTACACTATTATCCATCTCCCAGTTGAAGAAACCCTTCCAATACACAACAACTCCCAAAACTAAGTGCCCCAGCAAATATAAGAAGATTGCCTCTTTAGATAGGCACACTTCCATACATTTTAATGTGTCATAGGCCACATTTCATGGTATGTACTTGCATAGATTTGCTTTTGTAATTTAGAGTCAAATGTTGAATGCATTTGAAGGAGCCATCTGATTGCTGTTGAAACATACACATGTATGTGTATTTTGTGGAGGCTGGGTTGGTTTCTGCAGCTGTTAAGGAGTAGCAGAAGGCAGTTTGTCATAGTGGTGTAGTGGGGAGAGATTGGCAACTAGGGTGAAGGCCCAACCTGTCACAGCAGCATGTGTGCTTGGTGGTCTTATCACCGGTAGGGTTGGCAGGTGTCAGGTCTACATCTGGAACGCCTGCTCAAAAAGGGACCCTAGCAGCTCCACTCTGCACAGCTGACCGGGCCACTAAAACTCTGTTTGGCTGCAGCAGGGCATGCAGGTTCTGTGCCCAACTCTGTGTGGCTCCCAGGAAGCGGTCGACATATCCCTCTGGCTCCTGGGCGGTGCCGGTGGCCAGGGAGGCTCTACGCGGTGCCCTCGCTCACAGACGCCGCCCTGAACACTGGCTCCACAGTTGGCCGGGGAATGGGCCAATGGGAGCTGAGAGAGCGGCACCTGCAGGCGGGGCAGCGTGCAGAGTCCCCTGGCTGCCCTCTGTCTGGGAGCCGCAGGGACATGCCGCCGCTTCCCAGGAGCCACGCGGACTTCTGTCCGCGGGAAATGCCGGGGCCACCTGATGTTAGCACCGCCCAGAACCCGAACCCTGAGCCTCTCCTTCCCCCGCCCCGCAACCTCCTGCCCCAGCTCAGAATCCCCTCCCGCAACCGAACTCCCTCCTGGAGCCTGTACCCCCTCCTGCACCTCTTCTCCAGCCCTAAGCCCCATCCTGCACCCCAAAACCCTCATCCCTGGCCCCACCCCAGATCCCTCACACACACATGCCCAACTCTCTGCCGCATCCCAGAGCTCCCTCCCACACTCCGAACCCTTTGGCTTCAGCCCACACTCTGAACCCCTTGACCCCAGCCTGGAGCCCCCTCCTGTACCTTAAAGCCCCCACCCCAGAGCCCTCACCCCCCCCACCCCAAGCTCGTGTCCCCATCCCAGAGCTCCCTCCCGCACTCCAAACCCCTCAGCCCACACTCCAACCCCCTTGACCTCACCCCCCAGCCCAGAGCCCCCTCCTGCACCTCCCCCAACCTGGTGAAAGTGAGCGAGGGTGGGGGAGAGTGAGCAACGTAGGGAGGGGGTATAGAGTAAGCAGGGTCTAGGCCTTAGGGGAGAGGTGGGACAAGGGTGTTCAGTTTTCTGCAATTATAAAGTTGGCAACCCTAGTTGCTGGGGAGGTGGGAATTTACTACTTGTCAATGGGGGGATTTATATGTACCTTTTCATGTATTTGAATGTGCAGTCTCTCTTATCCAAATTAAATTTTGCATGTTCTGAGGCTGCATGCCAAGAATGCAGTGGTTCTGTAAGGTGAAATGAATGCAGTCTGAGGTGCAAGTACCTAGAATAAGAAAGGCTTCCATACTTGTTTCTGCTGCTTATGAGGCTATCCCTAAGGCAAAAAAAGGAAAAAGAATATTTAGAAAAAAAGATTGCTTTCCTTTTCACCTACCAATATCTATATCTGTGTGTGAGAACTAGTACTGAGGCTGGAATTGGGACTACCTAATTTATTGTGCACTTACAGTATATCTGTCATGCAAAAGTACACAGTTTGCATATGTACACATTCTAAATAAGGCCCCCCACCTTGGAAAAAAAAAAAAAAGAGCGAGAGAGTGTCCCCTTCCAACCCCTTACCTGGAACTCAAATCCTAACATACTGACCCTGTAGATCCTTAATAAATTAATAAATACTGCCACAACAACAATAACATCTCTGCAATTCAAAGGCAAAATAGATAATTTTATATTCACCTAATTGAAAGAATTTTGTTTAAACTTTTCAAAATTAAATACCTTTTTCATAGTAATATATCCATTCATTCTAAATAATTTGATCTGGCTTTTTCTTTTTGTGTTTTTGATATTCTAATGTCGTCATATACTCAGAGTATTGTTTAGTCCTACCATTTTGTACTTTCAGCATATTATTTTTTAAAAGCGAATATTGATATACATGATTGCCTAGAATTAAAATATAAATAATTAAAAACCCATGTGGTTCCTCAATTACAATTAAAGACAGAAATGGTGACTTCAAATTTTAATGAAAAAAGATGATACGTTTAAACATACTGTTTTAACTTTACATTTAATAATCAATGTAGAAGCTTTAAGAGCCAAATCATATGGCCTAAATAAAGGCCTTGGAAAGCCCTGTGTTGTTCCGCTGCATAGACTGTCTGCATTGCATTTTGCCTCCCAGCCTGGGCAAACGTACTCACCTTTGTCCTGCTTGAGCTAGCACACTTAAAACATCAGTGTGGATGTTGAGGCAGGGCTGCAGCTTAGGCTAGTCACCTGAGTTCGGACCCACAGGGTTGGGCAGGCTTGGACTCAGGCAGCAAGCCCAAGCCGTCACTTGTGCCAGAACATCCACATTGCTATTTTACTTGAACTAGTTCAACCAGCGCTAACATGAATCTGTCTACCTGGGGGAGGCACGCTTCCAGCTGCTATGTAGACATTCCCCATGAGCGATAAGTGTGAAAAGGGACTGTCAGATGATTGGCCATAGTCCCTTACAGAGTGTGATGCAGCGCTTCCATGGGTTATTGCAGCTCGGAGAGCAGCCAGATGAGGGACTGGGATGATTCCATATCCAGCCTAGAGACTTTCCAGCACAAGGCCCACTTTATTCAATCTGCATGTTGGGGAGAGAATATAGCCAGATTGCCTTTGATGGTTATTTTCATGGTTTCTTGTTTTATTTCAGGGGGAGCTGGAAGCAACCCTTATGATTAGTTGCCTAGTGCTTTTCATTATAAAAGTTTCTTGGGATTTTTTATTTTTACTTTTTGAGATGCTTGAACATCTCTGTTGTTTGCAACAGGCCTTTGAAATTTCAATCAGGTTTAGCTGACTTATAGACTGTTTAAAAATCACCATTTCCCTTCAGTTGTTTGCATTCCACAGGAAAACTTTGGCATCACGGCAAAATAATAACTGCACACAAACATTCTGAAGAGCTCAGCCCAAGTCGCTGCTGAAGCAGCAACAGCAGCACAACCATACACTGCACTGGGAATGCCTAGGAGCTGCAAGAGCAGCTATTGTGGCAACAATTGTGGAAGAGCTGGACTGGGAGCCCCCACCTCCCGTGCACTCCCAGAGCTGGCACATGACTCTATCCCATATTTTTCCATGAGCTACCCTTACTTTTAGGGGAACACAGAGAATTTCCTTTGGAACAACCACCTTCTGCTGCTGCCAGCTAACCTAGTTAGTCTGATAGCTGAAGTGGTCGCAGCCTGTGCTGAGGTGCTGAAAGTTTGGGGGTCAAACCCTGATGATGATTAAGGCTATGTGTCTGTCACGGAGGTCACAGAAGTCATGGATTCTGAGACTTTCTGTGACCTCCGTGACTTCTACAGCAGCCAGCAGCAGCAGTTTGGGTGTGTGGGAGGGGGCAAGGGCTTGGGGGGCAGGGTGACGCTTACCTGGGGGAGAGGGCTACCTAGCTCCCACCGGCATGTCCCTTCAGCTCCTAGGCGGAGGGACCAGCCAATGGGAGCTGCGGAGCTGGTGTTTGTGGTGGGAGCAGCGTGCGGAGGCCCCCTGGCCACCCCTCCCCCTAGGACCTGCAGGGACATGCCAGTCAGAGACAGACAGGGAGCCTGCCAGCCCCGCCAACCCTCCCCATCCCCAGCAGGGGTCCCGATCTGCGTGCCGCCACTCCCTCCCACACGCACCCCCAGCACCAGCGCGGGTCCCCCACAGCACCCGCAGACGGCCCTCCCAGAACACCCGCGGCCCCCTGGCCCAAGTTTTAGTTAGGGGTATATAGTAAAAGTCAAGGACAGGTCACGGGCTGTGAATTTTTGTTTACTGCCTGTGACGAGGTTAGGACTCACCACCACGGCGCCCCCTGCCAATCAGTCTGAGAATTAGCTCACAGCAGTCCCGGAGCGCCCTCCGCCGGTGGTGTCCCGTCCTCCACTCCCTTGCCGGCGTCTGGACCCGCGTTGCTCCTGGCTCGCGGAGTCCTCTTCAGGACACTGCCCTCCGGCAGTGGCCCCTAGTCCACGCTCTCCCCCTTCCGGGGGGGGGGGAGTTAACAGAAGTCCTCTGGTTCACCCCTGCTGCAGTGGCCAACCACACCCCAAAGTCTATCCCCTTCTGGCAGGGGTCTGGTGCAGTCTGTTATGGCCACCTCTCACGGCCAGGTGCACTATAAGGAGGAAGGGGGGGACCCAGGCCCGCCCACTACTCTGGGTCCCAACCCAGGGACCCTCTAGCGGCAGCCTCCCTGCCCTCCTTCTCTCCCCTCGTCTGCTCGCTCTCCCTGGGTCACTTCCCCGCTGACCCCTTTGCACCCTCCAGGCCCTTCCAGTCAGGGCCCGCAGCCTGGCAGGTAACCCGCTGGAGCTCTCCTAGGCTCCCCTGCCTCTGCCCAGCACTGCGCTGTCCGAGGTGCTGGTCTCCTGAGCAGGAGACAGACCTTCCCCCGCTGCTGAGCAGCCTTTTTATAGGGCTTAGCCTGGCCCTGATTGGCTGTCTCCAATCTGGGCCCTGATTGGCTCCCAATAAGCCCTTCTCCCATTGGCTGCCCTTCTACACAGGCTCACTGGCCTGCTGCAGCCCACTCATGCAAGGGGGTGGGGCACTTGCCCCACCACACTGCCCATGACCTGTCCTTGACTTTTACTAAAAATACCTGTGACTAAAACGAAGACTTAATGATGATGCATGATGCGGGGAGGGTTGTTACAGTTGCATAAAACATAAGTTAAAACAATCTTCTAGGGGGGGAAATTATGAAACAATGTAGTTTTTTCTATGCCAAAAGAAACTTATTTAAATAGCAAAGTCAAACACTTGAAAGTTAGGAAATGACTCGTGTCCGATTGCCCATGCAGCCTCAGTTTTGCTTTTTTTGTACGTATGCATTATGATACAGTCTTTAATTATATGATCGTGTACTATTTTTGAATGGGCAACCGTAAATCTAGGATTTCCTAACTTTTGAATATTTTCTTTGGAACCTAAATAACTTTTTCTTTGTTTTTATATGTAATAGCTATAGATATATATGAATGTGTAAAACTTAATTTTTATGAACAGATTTCAAAATAGTAATTACTCTTTCTTTAATATCAGGTGCAACTGCAGTAGTACCTTCTCGAGCAGCAACTCCAAGATCAATGAGGAATAAATCACATGAAGGAATTACAAATTCTGTGATCCCAGAATGTAAAACTCCTTTCAAGTTAATGATAGGGGCATCTAATGCCATGGGTAGGCTTTATGTACAAGAAGTGACTGGAAGCCAGCAACAAGATCTTCATTCTGTCTATCCTAGGCAGAGATTGGGCAGTAACGATCATGGACAGAAGTCTCCATATCGTGGCAGTCATGGTGGAATGCCTAGTCCAGCTTCATCAGGATCACAGATATATGGAGATGGCTCAATCTCTCCTAGGACTGATCCACTTGGAAGCCCTGATGTTTTCACAAGGAACAATTCCAATTTTCATGGAGCGCCCAACTCTAGTCCTGTTCACATGAACAGGACTCCTTTATCTCCACCTTCAGTAATGCTACATGGTTCTCCAGTTCAGTCATCCTGTGCAATGGCTGGAAGAACTAATATACCTCTTTCCCCAACCTTGACCACAAAAAGCCCAGTAATGAAAAAACCCATGTGTAATTTTTCAGCTAGTATGGAACTACCACGAGCAATGTTTCACCATAAACCACCCCAAGGCCCACCTCCACCTCCTCCACCTTCTTGTGCTCTTCAGAAAAAGCCATTAACATCAGAGAAGGATCCACTTGGCATTCTTGACCCTATTCCTAGCAAGCCAGTTAATCAGAATCCTGTTATCATTAACCCAACTACTTTCCATTCTAATGTCCATTCTCAGGTACCTGTAATGAATGTAAGCATGCCTCCTGCTGTTGTCCCTTTGCCAAGCAATCTCCCTTTGCCAACTGTAAAACCTGGTCACATGAACCATGGAAGTCATGTACAAAGAGTTCAGCATTCAGCTTCAACCTCCCTCTCTCCTTCACCAGTGACATCCCCAGTTCATATGATGGCATCTGGGATTGGAAGGATTGAGGCGTCTCCCCAAAGATCACGTTCATCTTCCACATCATCAGATCATGGCAATTTCATGCTGCCTCCAGTAGGACCACAGTCATCTTGTAGTGGTATCAAAGTTCCTCCCAGGTCACCAAGATCAACAATAGGGTCTCCAAGACCATCTATGCCATCAAGCCCTTCCACCAAGCCTGATGGACTTCATCAGTACAAGGACATACCTAACCCGATAATTGCTGGAATGAGTAATGTACTAAACCCTCCAAGCAATGCAGTTTTTCCTACTGCATCTGCTGGAAGTGGTCCCCTGAAGAGTCAGCCTGGTTTGCTGGGAATGCCTTTAAATCAGATCTTGAATCAGCACAATGCTGCCTCTTTTCCAGCAAGTAGTTTACTCTCAGCAGCAGCCAAAGCACAGCTAGCAAATCAAAATAAACTTGCTGGTAACAACAATAGCAGCAGTAGCAATTCTGGAGCTGTTGCCAGTGGTGGCAACAATGAAGGACATAGCACTTTAAACACCATGTTTCCTCCTGCCGCCAACATGCTTCTACCAACAAGTGAAGGGCAAAGTGGTCGAGCAGCACTACGAGATAAACTGATGTCTCAGCAAAAAGACTCTTTGAGGAAAAGAAAACAACCAACTACCACAGTATTGAGTTTGCTTAGACAGTCTCATTTGGATAGTTCTGGAGTTCCTAAGCCTGGATCTGATTTGATAAGAAAGCAAAATCAAGGTTCATTTCCCATCAGTTCTATGTCTCAATTACTTCAGTCCATGAGTTGTCAAAGCTCTCATATAAGCAGCAATAGTACCGCTGGTTGTGGGAGCTCAAATACTGTTTTGCCTTGTTCTGCTAACCAGATGCATTTTACAGATGCCAATATGAACTCTGGCACTCTTCAGAATTCATTGACACAGAGCTTGCCTTTAAGAGGGGAAGGTATGCACTGCCAGAATGCAAACACTAACTTTGTCCATGGTACTAGCCCAGGCCCAAACCACCATCTTGCAGGCTTAATAAATCAGATGCAGGCTAGTGGGAACTGTGGGATGCTAAGTCAGTCAGGAATGGCTTTAGGAAATTCATTACATCTGAACCCTTCTCAGTCAAGAATCCACGCATCCTCCACTCCAGTGATACCAAACAGCATTGTTAGCGGCTGTAATCAAACAAGTTCTGAAGCAGGTAGGTTTCCTTTTAAAAGAGTACCTGAATGTCTGACAGTTTTGAACTATGTTATGAATTGTTTCTAAATGTATATTTTCATTTAATCATACGGGCATAAAAAGTATGCCTGTCTCAGACTGATTACCAGATAAAAACACAATCAGACTAAGACAAAAACAGCAGTAGAATAAAATCAGCTTTTCTTTACACCAAAGCATCATGTTCACAAAACCTGGAGTGCCCCTCTCCCTATTAACTCCTACAAAACTCTAATACTCCCAGTAGATAAAATCTATATACCTGTCCAGGCTGATAAAAACCTCAACTCTCCCCAGACATAAGCCCAAATAGATCAGTTTTGTAGAATATCCTAAAGGTCAACAGACTGGGGATATTTAAGACCAAGGTGAATTTCAAAGTTATGGAGCAGTGGTAGTATGGCACAGGAGAGAGAGAGTTCTCAAGTGATCAGGTCTCAATATGATTAGAGTTTTATATGTCCTAAGCAACACCTTTAAACTCTACCCAGAAATCCACAAGCAGCCAAGGCAGACTCTGGAGCACTGCTCATGGTCATGGCAAGATGCGCTTAATAAGCAGACCACTGCCTTCTGCACCAGCTTCAGTTGCTGGGTTGATTTAAGAGGAAGCCCCATGTAGAATACATTTCAGTAGTCTAATTGACGAAAACTTGGATAAAGGTAGCAAGGTCCATACCCAAGAGTGCAGGTTGTAACCTCCTTACCAGACACAGATGGGAAAAAATACCATCATGGTTATGAACATCTAACAGCTAGGGGGGTAACAAGATCCCAAAATTGCTGAGTTAACTGACAAGCGGCAAGCAAACACCCTCAGTAACAGAAGTGAACATAATCATTTTCACATTCTGTGGCTGCTTCTCCCAACCTACCGACATCATCTGAGTCTTCTTTGGATTGAGCCTCTGCCAATTCTTCAAATCCATGTCCAGTCACTACCCAATACTGCAAAAGAAGCTCAGCCACATCTTCTGTGTTGGATAAATGGAGATAGAGAGCTGATTATCAGCAAACTGAAAACACTTCCATCCTTCCCTTTCAGTAACACTCTCTGTATGTATTGAGCACTGATGTCATTAAGTCCTTTGTCTAATGATTGACCAAATCCAGTCCTCCATAAGACATTTTTTTGCTAGTGATGGGATGTGATTATCTTTTGATTTTGAGGTAAATCCATTTCCTCTAAATTATTTAGCAGACAGGCCTTGGAATTATACAGTCTTGAACTTTCTAAATATATTCTATAACTAGTAAGCTGTTACTAAAAGTTAGCAGTCCATCTGCACTTCTGTGTTATTTGTAAGATCACCCACTACCATACCATGCCACTATAGTTTTTTGTCAAAGTCACAGCAGAATGATAGCTATTGTATAAGAAGTTAGGAAGTGTCAGACATATACAGTCTATACCAATGCACAAGAGTGATTTAGCCAAAGAAGTGTGCTGTGGATTTTGGATACTCTACTTTATTTGAGTTTAGTTTTGTGGGTTTTTTTGTTTGCTTTTTACATCTTTTAGTTGCTAATTCGCTGTAAAACAGTTAATCCTTACTTGGTTTTAAATGCCAGTTTGAGTGACAAGTAGTCCTAATGTTTACTAATCAGAAACTAGTTACTGTGGTAAACAGTTGGAAGAATCAACAAGAACTAGATAGCTGGCTATTTGCCTGTCCTTTTAATATACTTTAGATCACAGAGGGTCAGATTTTTCCACCCTAACTCATGTTTTCTTATTCCACAAATAGCACCTTTTATATCAAGGTACTCTTAAGCATAAGGATGACAAAATTTGGCTCTAAAAGTGAAATAAATCTAAAAAAATCCAATTTACTATTCATGCTGTTTCCTTTTTGCATTTCTCTCAGCTTGAGTAATGAAAATCAATTAAGTCAATTTCATTTTTCTGGGTCTCAGTGCTGGAATATTTTGATTGCAAATACTGCTCAAAAACAACTGAAGTATAGAGGGAGCTGGCAAAAAACCCCTATATATAGATTATCTATCACTTTCCATTACAAAAGATCCTAACTCCTCCATTGCTTGCAGCAAGCCTTTGAAATTAGGTCATGGAATTTCCTTGAGGGTAGGGCCAGGCCTTTTCTGTTCATCCCATGAAATCCTGTTTAAATTTGGCTGTTATAAGGTATTGAAAAGTGTCATTTCCATATCTGATTTGTGGTGCTCAGCATAATTTTGCAGGATAACAAAATCTCTATAATCTAAGACTGGGCCACTATGGCCACTATTGCAACAGCAATTGACACTGGGAACCCTCAGCAGAAACTGCCCAGCTGTGGCTGAAAGAGCGGAGGGATGGGAAAGGAGAAAAGTGAGCTGTGCTAGCTGAGCCACATCCAGGAAGGCTCCAGCACATGCCCCCCTTTCTAGGATACCATTTGGAGCAGGAACTTACCACCATTTGCCATAGACACTAGAGTTCTAGATTCACTTCTTCTGATGACTGGTGTTAATATTTCCGTACCCTTCACATCACATCTCACTATTAATCAATGCTTCCTACCCCATTGCGAGTTTACAGAAGTTGAAGATAGATCCCAGCTCTCTAATATGGCAGCCCCAAATTATAGTCACTATAGAGCCCCACCGCCTCTCAGAACTAAACTGCCATATCTTTGTCCTTGGCTGTTCTGCCTGTAAAACAGGGCATAGATAACCCACTGTATCACTATGTGGTGCATCCTCCTATAGTGGCTGGTTCACACAGGCGAACAGCTTTCTCTGCTAGCTAATATAGTTAGTTCAGTAGATCTAGTTGTGGACATCTGTGCTGCAGTACTGAAGATTCCGGGTTCAGATCATGATGCATGTGTTTGTTGTAAATTGTGGATGATAATACTTTCTTATCTGCCAAGGGAGTTGTGAAGCTAAATTCATCTCCTGGGGGAGTTGTGAAGATTAAATTCATTAATATTTATGAGACACTTGGGAAAAAATGATTACATATTCAGTATGGGGTTTGAATGGTGTGCAGTGAATAATGCATTGGGCTACATATTGACTGAGAAAATATAACTGCCTTATTCCTAGAGCACTGTCCATCCTCTGCACTGAATGAGGCAGGGGTCTTATGGAAAAAATAGTATGTGATCATATAATTAAAGACTGCATATGCATAAAGGGGCATTACCTAGTTTCTAGATAGTTTTGCTACACAGATAACTTTCTTTTAATGTAGTTTTTTTATGTAATTGAAACATAACAATTAATGGAACATTTTAAATGGCTTTAGGTTTTGAAACAGTGTGAGGTTTGAAATAGTAACAGGGTGGAAGAGACTAGCATCCGGGGGGGCGTGTGGGGTGGTTTAACTCTTTTTCCACATTTTGTCACACATTCTCTGGTTAGGATGTTAACAGGTCAGATTACTGTCCAATGTCTTTAACAAATGAGGGCTTGTAAAGGTGTGGCCTCACCCCTGCAGCGCCTCCTGCTGGTCGATCCAGGGAATTAGCTTGTTCCAGCTCCGGTGCCTTTTGTCGGCCAGTGATCCACTACCGCTGGGCCCCTGTGTCCCTCCCGGACCCCAGTGCCCCTTTAACTGGAGTACCCCCTCAGTCTCAGGGTCTCCTCTCCCCAGGGAACCCCCATCCACTATCCCCACCTCACCTCAGTATAGGCTACTGCCAGTCACCACCTAGCCCCATACATTGGGGCAGACTGCAGTGTATTAGCCACTCATCACAGGCAAGAGGGGTTTGACCTGCTGCCTCTGAACCCCAGTACCTCTTCGGGCCCTATGTCAGGCCCTGAAGCCTGGGGTTTGCCAGCCTGGAGCCTCCCTGCTCCCCTGGCCTTTCCCCAGCCCTGCTCCCAACTAGGTCCCTGGTTCCCCCTTGCAGCCAGGCCCTTATCCCTCTGAAGGCAGAGAGAGTCTGTTTGCTCCTGGCTAGCAGCCCTTTTATAAGGGCCTGCTGCTGCCTGATTGGGGAAGCAGCCACAGCTGGGCCATGCCCCAATCAGCCTGCTCCCAGCCTCAGCCCTCTCCCAGGGCTGTTTTAAGTCCCTCAGGACAGGAATGGGGTAGCCACCCTGCTACAGGGCTGAAAGATTCAGGGGAAACTTCCTGCTTGAGGGATAGAACAAATTCTTCCAGAGTTAACCCATGTCCGTCAGGTCAATGTTGTTATTCATTTACTCTTTGTGCAACAGTCTCACCTAGAGGTCCTGACTAAGTTCAGGGTCCTGCTGAACTAGGCAATGTCCAAATACAGATTTAGAGATGATCCCTGTCCTAAAAAGCTCACAATTTAGAGACAAAGGATATTAGAAAGCAATATTATCTTCATACTCATTTTACACCTGGGGACTGAGGTGCAGAGAGATGAAGTGACTTGCCTATAGTGGTGTTTGATCTCAGAGTATGAGAGACAAGGTGGGTGAGGTAATAGCTTTTATTGGACCAACTTCTGTTACTACCCACCTTGACTTGCCTATAGTCATACAGCAAGACTGTGGCAGAGCCAGCAATTGAACACAGAGCTCCTAAGGTCCAGTCTAATACCTTAACCACAAGACCATCCTTCCTCTCTGAATGTAAAGGTGTTATTAATTAACCTAATAATCACATCAATCGTCTACGCCATTAGATGTGGCCACAACTCTTAAAAAAGGAAGGCCTTGATAGGGTGAGCTGGAAACACTTATTTGTTACCGTAAAGTTTATGGTAGATGAAGAATTTTGCAGGTGGGTTTAATTTCCCTGTATCGATCTCCCTTGTTATTTAACTCAGTTATTGACTGAGGGCTTGTCTTCACTACCGGGGTAACTCGACCTAAGTTATGCTACTCCAGCTACATGAATAACGTAGCTGGAGTTGACATAGCCTAGGCCAACTTCCCACGGTGTCTTCACTGTGCTGCGTCAATGGGAGAGACTTACCTTACTCTTCTCAGAGAGCTGGAGTACCTGGGTCGACTAGAGAGTGCTCTGCCGTCGATTTAGCGGGTCTTCACTAGATCCACTAAATCGGCACCTGCTGCATCGACTGCAGCAGCATCAATCTCCACGTAGTGAAGACAAGCCCTCAGACCTCTTTCTAGGTCTTCACATCCAGACTATGTCAAGTCTTGCAGATTCTTTCTGAATAAAATAAGATACAGCCTTTCCTATCCATGCACAAAATATAAACTTTTGTCCACGCTGTCATCATGTTGCATCTTGGTTATTGCAGCATCCTTACCTCTTGACAAATGCAATCTTGAACCACTTGTATCTATTCAGAATGCTGCTGCAAAGATCATTTTCCTAGCCTATCTCTTTGACCATATCACCTTCTCTTTGCATCTCTCCATTGGCTCCTTTTTTGCTATCATAGCAAATAACCTCTTTCTCTTCACTTTAAAGACCCTTCACAACCTATCCCCACCCTATCTATCATCTCTTCTTTAGTATCAAAAGGCCAGCTCTCACCTGCGATTAGCCTCTGATGCCAGTCTTCACTGTCCACTTGTTAAATTTTCAAACAAGCACCTTTGTGCTTTCTCCCATGTTCCCCCTCATGCTTTAAAGGAATTCCTCCATAAGCATCAGCAAAAGTAGCTCATTATCCTCCTTCAGATCTCTCCTTAAAACTATCCTCTGCCGTGAAGCCTACAATATACTGACAACAGTTAGGTTGCTGGGTTGCAGAAACCACTGCCTGTCACACTAACCAATATTGTCTCATGATTACCTTGTACTCCCCTGTCTCTCTCTCTGTCTATCCATCCGTTTTCTCTTATACTTAAGAGAAAGTAGGGAAAGAACTGACTATTTGTCCTGTATTTCTTCAGCACCTAGCACAGCAGTGTCCTGGTCTATGGCTGGGGCTCCTCAGTGCTATTATAATACAAATAAATAATAATAAGGCAGCTGAACTGAGAAACTGTTATATCAGTAGAACTGGAAGCAAGGAATGCAGGATATTTATATATAGATATTACAGTCGTGTAATGCAGATTTATATTTTTAAATCAGAAACAGTAACTATGAAAGTGTGTATAGGCCCTTTTAAGGTTTGTGAGAGGAACTCTCCTGGATCTCTACTACTCTGTTACAGGTTTTCCTGTGACAATACCTGTGGGAATGAGGACATGGTCACTGAGTCCGGGGAGAGAAATGGTCTCAGGCAAGTTTTTTCTTTAATTAAAAAAAAAAAAGGAAAAAAAAGAAACAAGAAAAAGGCCCATGCTACTGACTCATGTAACAGGGTCTGAGAGTATAATTTCATGACCAGAATGGGATAAAATTGCCCTCAGTAGGGAGGGACAAGGTGGTTCGGGGCAGTTCCCAGTTGGACTCTTTCTCAGATGTAGGAGCACAGGTTTATGGGTGGCCATGTAATCCTTGCCAAGAGCAAGGCTCTCTGGAAAGTAGTTAAACCCTCTCCTTTGGCCTATTGGAGAAAGATCGGGAAGCAAGCATGCCCTACTGTTGGATCTTTCCTGAAAGCTATGGGCAAGAAAAACTCATTTTCCTTAGCGTTTTTTTATATAATCCTTTTGATTTATAATGGTATTTTGAGGCAGACACCTCTGAGCTAAATTCTTATAGGCTGTGGTAACATTTTACTGCTTTTTCATTATTAGTGAGTTGAAAAAAGCCTCGGACAGGGAACATACCTAAGAATGGCCATACTGGGTCAGACCATCTAGCCCAGTATCCTGTCTTCTGACAGTGGCCTGTGCCAGATGCTTCGAAGGGAATGAAGAGAACAGGGCAATTTTGAGTGATCCATCCTCTGTTGTCCAGTCCCAGCCTCTAGCAGTCAGAGGTTTAAGGACACCCAGAGGATGGGGTTGCTTCTCTGTCCATCTTCGTTAATAGCCAGTGATAGACCTATCCTCCATTAACTTCTCATTCTTTTTTTTAACCCAGTTATACTTTTGGCCTTCACTACATCCTCTAGCAATGAGTTCCACAGGTTGACTGTGCATTGTGTGAAGAAATACTTCCTTTTGTTTGTTTTAAACCTGCTGCCTATTAATTTCATTGCGGGATCCCTGATTCTTGTGTTATGTGAAGGGGTAAATAACACTTCCCTATACATTCTCTCCACACTATTAATGATTTTTTTAGACCTCTACTATATCCCCACTTAGTTATTTCTTTTCCAAGCTCACTAGTCCCAGTTTTTTTTATCTATCTTATTTATGGAAGCTGTTTCATAACCCTAATAATTTTTGTTGTCCTTCTCTGTACCTTTCCCAATTCTAATATATCTTTTCTGAAATGGGGTGACCAGAACTGCACACAGTATTCAAGGTATGTGGACGTACCATAAATTATATAGTGACGTGATATTTTCTGTATTTTTAGCTATCTCTTTCCTAATGGTTCCTAACATTGTTAGCTTTTTTTGACTGCCACTGCCCGTTGAGCAGATGTTTTCAGAGAACTATCCACAATGATTCCAAGATCTTTCTTGAGTGTAACAGCTAATTTAGACACCCATCATTTTTAATTTGATTTAAAACAAAGCAAAAAGGTAAAAGAGAAATTTCCTCAATGTTACTTTGGCAGCTATTTCAGCTTATTATGAGTGTGACGAAGGTAGACCAGTTACCATGTGATCTCTTGTTTCACAAGGCTCATGTCAGGTTTGATGCCTTTGAAACCCCTATTTAAAGAATCTTCAGTGTCATGGGTTATTAATGAGGTCCAAACTAAATTGGGGAAAGCTGTTTTTATCTACTCTATACCTCTGATCTTACATTTCTTGTATGGAAGTTCATTTTCTTGGTGGCAGTGAGGTCAGTTTGCAACGTGAATATGCTTTGAGTTCCACTGACTGATCTAGAGCCCTGCAACGGGACTGGGATCCTACGTGTCCCACACGACCCACTGCCATAATAGCAGATAAAATGTTTGTTGTGGGCCGGATTGGGCAGGAAAAAAAACAGACTGCAGTAATTTGTGGGAAAACACTAAATCTCTTGTCAGTTTGTTCATAAATAGAATTTCAACAATGTAAAGCAAGTTTTTTTTAATAAAGGTTTTAATACCTAAATTTAAGCGAGGGATAGAAAGAGATTTAATATCTATTATAACAGGGGCTAAAGTATTTTTTTAGGTAATTTAAGCAAGATTTGTTTTATTCTTTTAGTGGTAAAAATTATGCCTGAATACCGTTTGTTTATTTTTATATATAAACTGACCGTGGTGGGGTGGGGTTGGTTTTTTTTGTTTGTTTTTGTAGCATGGAGGAATCGGTCTCTGTTGTGGGATTTGTGGGATCTAAGATTTTTGCGGGTGGGAGCAAGGTAAAAATGCAAGAAACAATGCAGGAGGAGGGACTGGAGCGAGATTTAAAAAATAGTTCCGCGCAGGGATCTAGACTGATCAGTCTTATACCAAATTGTACAAAGAGGAGTTGGGGCTAGGTACAGCTGTTCAACTGATAATCCTTCCAAGCATACTAACAAGAGTTTTATTTCAATGAGCTAATTATCTTGCCAACATTTTTAACATGCCTGTACTGTATTCCCATCCAGGTGAGTTCCTTCTCCACAAGCCTGATTTTAGAAGGTACCTTTATTTTTATATAGAGTGGACAGGAGTCCACCCAGCTTTTTGTTTCATTTGGCACTGGTATGATAGATACAAGAGAGTCAACAAGCATGTGGACTAGGGTGATCCAGTGGATAAAGTGTACTTAGATTTTCAGAAAGCCTTTGACAAGGTCCCTCATCAAAGACTCTTAAGCAAAGTAAGCTGTCATGGGATAAGAGGAAAGGTCCTCCCATGGATTGGTAACTGGTTAAAAGATAGGAAACAAAAGCTGGGAATAAATTGTCAGTTTTCGGAATGGAGAGAGGTAAATAGTGGGGGTCTGTACTGGGCCCAGTCCTATTCCACATATTCATAAATGATCTGGGAAAAGGGGTAAACAGTGAGGTGGCAAAATTTGCAGATGATACAAAACTACTCACGATAGTTAAGTCCAAAGCATACTGCAAAGAGCTGCAAAGAGCTACAAAGTAGGGCTGTCGATTAATCACAGTTAACTCATGCGATCAAAAAATTAACTGCTATTAAAAAAGTAATCGCGATTAATCGCACTGTTAAACAATAGAATACCAACTGAAATGTATTAACTATTTAAATATAATTTATTAAATACATTTTCAAATATATTGATTTCAATTACAACACAGAATACAAAGTATACACTGCTTACTTTATATTATTTTTTATTACAAATATTTGCACTGTAAAAATGATAAAAGAAATACTATTTTTCAATTCACCTCATACAAGTACTGCAGTGCAATCTCTATCATGAAAGTGTAACTGTGATGGGTTGGATCACAGAAAACCCCTTGGGAACTGCCACCTGATGTGCGTTGACTATCTCTGAGTCTGTTTTCCCTGCCAGCTTTAGGACTTCAGTGCCCTGCCTGGTTTGAGCCAGACATGCTTGCCTGCTGCAAACACAGCCCCAGGTCTGAACTATGTTCCCTAACAGCTGCAGGCTTAACTGAAAACATCTTAAGAAGTGTTCCTGTCTCTAACACTCAGTTGGCCAGCTCCCAATGGGGTCCAAATCCCAAATAAATCCGTTTTACCCTGTCTAAAGCTTATACAGGATAAACTCATAAATTGTTCGCCCTCTATAACACTGATAGAGATTGATGCACAGCTGTTTGCCACCCCGCGCCCTCAGGTATTAATACATACTCTGGGTTAATTAATAAGTAAAAAGTGATTTTATTAAATACAAAAAGTAGGATTTAAGTGGTTCCAAGCAATAACAGAAAAAACAAAGTGAATTACCAAACAAAATAAAACACGCAAGTCTATGCCTAATACAGCAAGAAAACTGACTACAGATAAAATGTCACCCTCAGATGTTTCAATAAGTTTCTCTCATAGACTGGACACCTTCCTAGTCTGGGCACAATCATTTTCCCTAGTACAGCCCTTGTTCCAGCTCAGGTGGTAGCTAGGGGATTTCTCATGATTGCAGCCCCCTTTGTTCTGTTCCACCTCCTTATATATCTTTTGCATAAGGCGGGAATCCTTTGTCCCTCTCTGGGTTCCCACCCCTCTTAAATGGAAAAGCAGCAGGTTAAAGATGAATCCCAGTTCAGGTGACATGATCACATGTCACTGTAAGACTTTAAGCCCTCATTCCTCCCAGCCTGACTCACGGGAAGGCCTGCAAGCAAACAAAGCCATCCACAGTCAATTGTCCTGGTTGATGAGAGCCATCAAGATTCCAAACCATCATTAATGGCCCACATGTTGAATAACTACAATAGGACCTCAGAATTATATTTAATATTTCTAGTTTCAGATACAAGAATGATACATTTATACAATTAGGATGACAACAGTCAGTAGATTATAAGCTTTGTAATTATACCTTACAAGAGACTTTTTTCATGAAGCGTATTCTAGTTACATTATATTCACACTCATTAGCATATTTTCATAAAATCATATAGAGTGCAACGTCACAGTAACTTACAAATGTAGATTTTTTTTTGTTACATAACTGCACTCAAAAACAAAACAATGTAAAACTTTAGAGCCTACAAGTCCCCTCAGTCCTACTTCTTGTTCAGCCAATCACTGAGGCTAGGTCTACACTACCCCCCCCCTATCGAACTAAGGTACGCAACTTCAGCTACGTGAATAACGTAGCTGAAGTCGCAGTACCTTAGTTCGAATGAAAAAGCACTTACCCGGGGTCCACACGCGGCGCGCAGGCTCCCCCGTCGACTCCGCCTACTCCGTTCGTCGAGCTGGAGTACCAGCGTCGACAACGGAGCACTTCCTGGTTCGATTTATCGCGTCTTGACAAGACGCGATAAATCGAACCCAGAACATCGATCCGACGCGTTCGACAGACGCGTAAGTATAGACGTACCCTAAGACAAACAAGTTTGTTTACATTTATAGGAGATACTGCTGCCTGCTTCTTATTTACAATGTCACCTTAAAGTGAGAACAGGCGTTTGCATGGCACTTTTGTAGCCGGCATTGCAAGGTATTTACGTGCCAGATATGCTAAACATTCGTATGCCTCTTCATGCTTCAGTCACCATTCCGGAGGACATGCTTCCATGCTGGTGATGTTCATTAAAAAAATAGTGCATTAATTAAATTTGTGACTGAACTCTTTGGGGGAGAATTGTATGTCCCCTCCTCTATTTTACCTGCATTCTGCCATATATTTCATAGCAGTCTCTGATGATGACCCAGCACATGTACATTTTAAGAATACTTTCACTGCAGGTTTAACAAAATGCAAAGAAGATGTCAATGTGAGATTTCTAAAAATAGCTACAGCACTCTGTAGCGGGGTGGAACCCCGCTCCTACCCGGAGGGGCTGGAAATAGCCCTGGGAGAGGGCTGAGGCTCAGAAGCTGGGCTGATGAGCAAGGCAGCTACAGCTGTGGCCAGTTAATCAGGGCCCAGCTGGCCCTTATAAGAGAGCAGTGGGCCTGGAGCAAACTCTCTCTCTGTCTTTAGAGAGGGAAGGGCTTGGCTGCAGGGACCTGACCAGGTACCTAGATTGGAGCAGGGCTGGGGAAGGCCAGAGGAGCTGGGGAGCTCCGGGCTAGGAAAGCCCCAGGCTGCGGCCTAGTGTTAGGTCCAATAGGTACAGGGGTTGCAGGGGGTAACCCACGGGTAGGCCGAGGCAGCAGGTCCAACCCAACCTTGCCGGTGATGAGTGGCTTATACTGCAGTCTGCCCCAGGGCGCGGGGGCTAGCTGGTGACTGGCAGTAGCCTACGACTGAGGCGAGGTGGGGATAGTGGGTTGGGGGTTCCCCTGGGGAGGGGAGACCCAGATCTAGGGGTACTGCCAGGGGGCAGCACCCCAGTTAAAAGGGCACCGGGTCCTGGGAGGGACACGGGGCCAGAGTGGACAGGCGGATCACTGGCCTGCAGGGGGCGCTCCAGAGGCTGGTGAGCTAATTCCCGACTGAAACCAGCAGGAGGCGCCGCGGTGGTGAGTCCCGACCCTGTCACACACTCGACCCAAGATTTAAGATTCAGATTTTAGACAGCACTTCAGAGAGGGACAAGGTGTGGAGCATGCTTTCAGAAGTCTTAAAAGAGAAACACTCAGATGCAGAAACTATAGAACCCGAACCACCAAAAAAGAAAATGAACCGTCTGCTGATGGCATCTGACTCAGAAGTAGGAATAAGTGGACTTGTAGGCTCTAAGGTTTTACATAGTTTTATTTTTGAATGCAGTTATTTTTTTGTACATAATATGACATTTGTAAGTTCAACTTTCATGATAAAGAGATTGCACTACAGTATTTATATTAGGTGAATTGAAAATACTATATCTTCTGGTTTTTTACAGTGCAAATATTTGTAATAAAAAATATAAAATGAGCACTGTACACTTTGTATTCTGTGTTGTAACTTAAATTAATATATTTGAAAATGTAGAAAACATCCAAAAATTTGGATGCATATCCTCTGGAATGGTGGTTGAAGCATGAAGGGACATATGAATCTTTGCATTCTGTGTTGTAACTGAAATTAATATATTTGAAAATGTAGAAAACATCCAAAAATATTTAAATAAATGGTATTCTATTATTGTTTAACAGTGTGATTAATTGTGTGATTAATCGCAATTAATTTTTTTAATCACTTAACAGCCCTATTACAAAGTGATCTCACAAAACTCAGTGACTGGGTAACAAAATGGCAGATGAAATTCAATGTTGATAAATGCACAGTAATGCACATTGAAAAACATAACCCTAACTATACATATAAAATGATGGGGTCTAAATTCGCTGTTACCACTCAAGAACTATCATTGTGAATAGTTCTCTGAAAACATCCACTCCATGTGCAGCAGCAGTCAAAAAAGCTAACATAATGTTGGGAATCATTAAGAAAGGGATAGATAATAAGATGAAAAATATCATACTGCCTCTATATAAATCCATGGTACGCACACATTTTGAATACTGCATGCAGATGTGGTGGCCCCCATCTCAAACAAGATGTATTGGAATTGAAAAAGTTTCAGAAAAGAGCAACAAAAATGATTAGGGGTGTGGAACAGCTTCTGTATGAGAAGAGATGAATAAGATTGGGACTTTTCAGCTTGGGAAAGAGACGACTAAGGGGGGATATGATAACGGTCTATAAAATCATGACTGGTGTAGAGAAAGTAAATAAGGAAGTGTTATTTACTCCTTCTCATAACACTAGAACTAGGGGTCACCAAATGAAATTAATAGGCAAGTTTAAAGAAAATGAAAGGAAGTATTTCTTCACACAATGCACAGTCAACTTATGGATCTCTGTCAGAAGATGCTGTGAAGGCCAAGACTATAACAGGGTTCAAATAAGAACTAGATAAATTCATGGAGGATAGGTCCATCAATGGTGATTAGCCAGGATGGACAGGGATGGTGTCCCTAGCCTTTGTTTGCCAGAAGCTGGGAATGGGTGACGGGATGGATCACTTGATGATTACCTGGTCTGTTCATTCCCTCTGGGGCACCTGGCATCAGCCACTGTCAGAAGATGGGATACTGGGCTAGATGGACCTTTGGTCTGACCCAGTATGGCCGTTCTTAAGTTGTGTTGATAGGTTCTGCTGTTAAAAGAAAACCATGTGAGAATGTCTTTCTTGTAGTATTTCTCAGCCTGGTCTTCAGGACTCCTTCTAATATTCACATCCTCTGAGCAGCATTAAATACTTGACATTTAAAAAAATATAACTTTTTCCTTTTTTCCAAATATGGAATTTCTTCGAGTGCTTGCTTATGTCGATTCCATTGTAGGTGTGTGTGCGCCCACGTGTGCGGTCGTCAGAGACTTTTGTCTTAGCAGTATCCATAGGGCCGGCTGTGGCACCCTCTGGAGTGCCGCGCTCATGCTGCGGTATATCAGGTGCGCTGGCCCTGCACTCTCTCAGTTCCTTCTTACCGCCCATAGTGGTCAGTTGGAGTACCTCTGTCCCTTGCTTTGCAAGTGGTCAGCAGTTTCTCTTCTATCTTAGCCTTGTGCTTCTAGCTGTAAATACTTTAATCATTTGTTAGCTAGTTGTTAAGTACCTGTTAATGGTTTAATTAGATAGTGTCCCGGCGGGGACTTTGCCCCAAGCGGAGCATGTTCCGTTCTCCGGTTTTCAAGCCCTGCTCTTTGTGTAACAGGCCTATGCCTGTTAGTGACTCAAATGAGAGTTGTCTACAGTGCCTCGGGGAATTCCACATAAAGGAGCACTGTTGCATCTGCCAGAACTTTCATCCTTGGACACAAAGAGAGCACAACATATGCCTCATGGCCCTCCTGATGCAGGCTGCCCTATGCCCAGCTTCAGAGTCATCACGGCCTGAACCAGCACCGAGCACATCAACTTCGGTGCATAGCACATCCCCTTCACCAGTGCCAAAGAAGATGGCACTGAGCAAGCCCGGCCAAGGAACACTGGGCAAAGGACCCTGCTCGGGCCTTACCTCCACTCTGGACCCGCAAAAGGGCTCAGCCCTAGGGAGTTCCTCCCCCCGAAAGGACCCGCCACAGACTTCAGGGAGCGATAAAGAGCCCAAGCCGACAGCGCAGTCAACGTCCTCTGCCCCCCCCCCTCCCGCCGGCATCTGGAGATCTAAGAGCGCCTGTGCCACAGCCAGCACCACACGCGGCAATGGAACCGGCTAAGACTCCCCATGAGGGCAAGTCTGCCGGCAAGTCCTCACACAAAACAAGCGAGTTCCACTGGTCTCCGAAGCCAAGACATAGTCCTAGGTCACCACGTTCTTGGTCTCCATGTCGGCCCAAGTTTCTGGCATACTGCTACGAGTCATCGTCACTGCCCTCCCGATCCCCATCTTCAGGTCGGAGCTTGCCCAGGCGTTGACTGTCTCCCCGGCACGGGTCTTCGTTATGTTGTTGTTCACTGTCACCGAGACCTCGAGGTCACTCCCTGACATGGCGCCGCTCGCCCTACTCCCGGCACCAGTCGGACCATTCCCAGCACCGGTGGCGACAGTGAGATGCCAGAACCAAGCTTCCACAGCCTCGCCTTGTTCACCGGAGGGTGATGACTTCTTCGGCTCGGAGGTGCAGTTCAGCCTCTCGCCCAGACAGGATCGTGATTGGGCTCTGGAGGGCGTGTTCGCGGCATTGGTGCTGACCTGGCAGTGGGGCCAGTGGCCAACCCAATGGCCTTATTGGAATGCCTAAGGTGTTCCCATTATGCCATTGCCCCACTCCCACCAGCCCTTGGTCGCCACATCAGACATGCCGAAGTCAGCACCCATGGCACCGACAGCACCGGGTTCAGTGCAGGACACTCCAGCAGCCACTGTGGGTGAGGAGCCGGTATCCACCCCAATGCCGCCCTCTCTGACGGGTGAGGACACCGCCAGACCTCCCCCGGTCATCCAATCATCCTCCTTCTCTCCAGACAAAGTGGTGGCGGACCCCTCGAGAGCTAGTCCGCCGGACGATTTTAGGAAGTGTCAGGTGCTGCTCTGCAGGGTGGCTTCCAACCTGGGTCTCAAGGCAGAGGAGATGGAGGAGCAGTCGAACACATTGTTTTATGTGCGCTCAGTATCCGCCCCAGCCCATGTCGTGCTCCCGGTACACAAGGGGGTTCTGAACATTGTCAAAACCATCTGACAAACCCCGTCCTCCATCCCGCCCACCTCTAAGAGGGCGGAAAAGAAGTACTTTATCCCTGAAAAAGGGTTCAAGTACTTGTACACCCACCTGCCACCCGGATCGCTGGTCGTCTCGGCAGCCAACGAGAGGGACAAACGGGAGCCCATCACTTCCACCCGTAAAAATAAGGAGGCCAAGAGGCTGGATTTGTTTGGTCACAAAATTTATTCTACGGACAGCTCCAGTTTTGGGTGGTAAACCAGGCCCTCTAGGTCGCTATAACCAGGCCCTCTTAGGTTGCTGTAAGTTGTCAACTCTCTGCTCAAGTTCAAGGACTCCATGTCCCAGGAAACGGCCCAGGAGTGCTCCCTCCAAATGTCCTGTGACATGGCAGATTCAGCTGCCTGGGTGATCACCTCGGCGGTGGTCATGCAGCGCAGATCCTGGCTCCAGACCGCTGGCCTGTCCCAGGAGATGCGGGCCTCTATTCAGGACCTCCCATTTGACGGTGTCTGCCTGTTCCCTGACCAAATGGACGCGCATCTGCATAACGTGAAAGACATGTGGGCAACCCTCCGCTCTCTTGAGATGCACACTCCTCAGGTGTCGAAACAGCCGTTCCAGCCTCCTCTGCCACCTCGACAATGGCAGCCTCGACAAAGGCCTGTAAGGAAACGGGACATCACGGACAGGACGAATGGTTGCCCAGTGTCTTCCCAGAGAATCCGGTCCTGGATTACGGTCTGCATCCGCTACTGCTATGAGCTGGCGAAGGTGCCCCCACTAGCAATCATGATGGCTCACTCGACTAGGGCACAGGCGTCATCGACGGCCTTCCTTGCTCAGGTGTCAATCCAAGAAATTTGCCATGCCGCAACCTGGTTGTCCATCCACACATTTGCTTTGCACTATGTACTGACCCAGCAATCTCAAGATGACGCTGGTTTCGGCAGAGCAGTACTCCAATCTGCAAGACTGCGAACTCCGAGCCCACCTCCAGGTATTCTGCTTGTGAGTCACCTACAATAGAATTAACATGAGAAAGCACTCAGAGGGCTGGTCTACACTAACCCCCCATGTCGAACTAAGATACGCAACTTCAGCTATGTTAATAACGTAGCTGAAGTCGAAGTATCTTAGTTCGAACTTACCTGTGGTCCACACGCGGCGCGCAGGCTCCCCCGTCGACGGCGCTTACTCCTCGCGGCGAGCTGGATTACCAGCGTCAACGGGGGAGCACTTCCTGGTTCGATATATCGCGTCTAGAGAAGACGCGATAAATCGAACCCAGAAGATCGATCCAGCGCCTCCGATCTATCCGGTAAGTGTAGACTAGCCCATGGAAGAAAAAACGATTACCCACCTTTGGTAACTGTTGTTCTTCGAGATGTATTTCTCATGTCCATTCCATTACCCGCCCTCCTGCTCCTCTGTCG
This sequence comes from Chelydra serpentina, assembly GCA_037349315.1. Classification (NCBI taxonomy): domain Eukaryota; kingdom Metazoa; phylum Chordata; order Testudines; family Chelydridae; genus Chelydra; species Chelydra serpentina. Next base: position 22,188,184 of record JBAIAC010000019.1, read on the forward strand.
GGGTTGTCGGCAAGAAAGAACTGAGAGGGCGCAGGGGTGCCAGAGGGTGCCACAGCCAGCCCTACGGATACCGCTAAGGTCTGGGGCTGAAGTTTGAGCCCCACCATCTGGGGCCAAAGCCCAAAGGCTTCAGGCTTGGGTGACAGGGCTCAGGTTACAGGCCCCCCACCTGGGGCTGAAGCTCTTGGGCTTTGGCTTTGCTCCCGCCCCACCTGGGGCGGGCTCAGGCTTCAGTCCCCCCTTGTGGGGTCGTGTAGGAATGTTTGTTATCAGAAGGGGGTTGCAGTGCAGTAAGTTTGAGAACCCCTGCACTAAGGTAAAAGTCTGCAGCGACCGCACACGTGGGTGCGCGTACACCCACAATAGAATGGACATGACAAACACATCTCGAAGAACCAATTACAAAAGGTGGCTTACCCTTTTTTCTCTTTCAACATTCAATCCTGCACTACTAATAGATACCAATATTTACCTGCCACATCAGAGCTAGAAATGGGAGTTTTATACTATTAAAAAAGGAAGTTTCCCTGCTTTCCAGTGAAATGCAAGTAACTTGCTTCTAGTCCTGGAAAGTCCTTAAAATATGCTACATTGTGTTTGAAAAAGTTACTTAAGAATGTTTTCAGAGGTTTCTAAAATATAGTAGTTATTTCTGGTTTCTGTTCTCTGGGACCTGTACAGTCAAACTCTTGGTACTAAGGATGTCTGGCTTATAGATATGAGAAATGAAAAATAGTATCAATAAAACATGCTAAAATTATTTCTAAATTATTCATCCCACTCATTTGGGATGAATTACACATTTCATGCATGTTGTTGCCTTTTGGAGCCAGTATGACCATCCCAAACTTTATTTGAGACTTTCTCAGAGACTTTTAGTCTGCAGAAATGGGTATCCAATAGGAGAGTTAACCTGACAGAAAACAAACTTACTTGACATACTTGTAATTCTCATTCTCTTACATGTCGTTCGATTGCCACTCACTACCCCCGTCATCTGTGTTTGAAAGGTTCCTTATGAACTTGTTTTATTTTCACTTTTTAATTAGCTTTTTTGGGGGAAGCTGCCTACCACCTTGGATATATATTTCCAGACCACATATTAATTCCTGTGTACTCATCCATGTGGAGAGGGATAGTTTGTGTTTCGTTTTACCTTTTTGTCATGAGTTCCAGATTGCCGCCTGGAGAAATTTACTAATCATGAAAGCATTTATATCAGTCTGCTAACATGCTAGCCTTGGGAGCTTGTGAAATCCTGTTCTTATGATTACCAACTTGATTTCTGTCAACTTCAGCTGCAATATTTTATTTTTATTTATTTATTTATTTATTTATTTATTTATTTATTTATTTATTGTGCCATAATATTGTAGTTGCTTCCCAGAACAGAAAACATGATCCTTGTTCCAAGGAGCTCAACAGTTGACATCTCATGTAATATATATAACTATATGTAATGTTTAGCTGTCAATACTTTACACTTCTTGAATGATGGTATTGTGAGTTGTCAGATAAAAAATTGGATTCTGTCTTTAGCAATTCTCTGAAGGTAGTTGAACTCCCAGTTTCCAATAGTATTTGTTTCTGGAGTTTTGCTAAATTGTAATTGATGCTCTCTGATTTTTATCTGATCAGTGGGCTACACAATGGAATTTGCTGCAGTTTTTCAATAGAAGATAACATAAATCGCTTTTTCTGCTATCAAATTAATCTGCATTTTTTACTATTTATGTTTTCTGAGACCAGGGGCATTTCTTTGGTCACTATATAAGGTTGAAAAGTATGGTTTGACAGTGGTTACATTCTGTTTTATTTCTCCTGCTTCTCTGACATATCTTTTGCATACAACTACTGTCAATTCAAATAAGAAATCTCCTTCAGGTAGGGGAAAACAGATAATTTATTTGTGAAGTCCAACATTGTTTAAGTCTGATAGACAGATATGCAGAAACAGAAAAAGAATAACCAGTCTTGAATAAATAACAGCCTTTATTGTAAATCCACTCATCAGGGAAGCTTTGAACTTCTCTGCCACTCCAAGCAAAGGATCCATCCAGGCCACCCAAATGACTTTGCCTTTTCCTTCAAGAAAACTTCTGTTGTTTTCCTCGGCAACTTGTATTTGTCTTTAACGTTTTCTGGAACTTGCCAGTTAAATTTCACAATAATAATAATTACTATTATTCTTTCCTCCAAAGATGACAGAAATGATGTTTTACAAACAATAATTCACAAAACATACTATGAGATGGGAAATGTTCTGATCATTTTACAGACGGAAAAAGCAATACAGTGGCAGAGTTGGAAATAGAATCAGGAAAGTAGGGGCCAGAATTCATGAATCTAATCTTGGGACCATACTCTTTACCATTAGGTTTTAAGGCCGTAGCTGATCATTTTAGTAGTGGATGTGGTGTGGGTTCAAGACTGAACATAGTAACAGATGGGTAGTTTTCAGTTCTAGACTAATCCAAAATATATTTAATAAAATAATGAAATCCTCTTATACAATTCTCTGCTGAAGGAGTTTGAAAAGAAATGTAAGTTTTTCATTTAAGCAGGATTCCAGTTGTGATGTGGCAATGGCATTTCTGTGTAGTATCAGAAATAATTCATTGCAAATTGTCTCTTATTAAAAAATGTTAAAATCATGCTGTTTGAATTTTCTTCATCTGAGTGTTGAATATAGCTAAATTTGGATGAGTCTAGTTATCGTTGCAATGATGATAGTATTTGTTCTTCAATAGACATTATTAATATATGTATTATTTTGTGTTACAGGGGTTTCAGGACCATCATCTTCCATAGCCATAGCTGGAACCAGCCAACCTGCCATCACAAAGACAACATCCGTTCTTCAAGATGGTGTTATAGTCACTACTGCAGCTGGAAACCCACTTCCGAGTCAGCTGCCCATTGGGAATGATTTCCCTTTTGTTGGACACGAACACACCCTTCACTTTCCACAGAATTGCTCTTCAAACAACAATCTTCTGCATTCTTTGAATCCAAACCTTCTCAATTCTCTACCTATCTCTTTGCCAGTGAATCAGCAACATCTCTTAAACCAGAATCTATTAAATATACTACAGCCTTCAGCAGGAGAAGGCAAGTCTGAGGTCATACTCAACCCTTTAGGTTTACTCAACCCAAGTGTAAATGCTGCGCTAGCTTTTCTCTCCAGTGACATGGATGGGCAGGTATTACAACCTGCTCATTTTCAGCTTCTAGCAGCCCTACTTCAGAATCAAGCCCAAGCAGCTGCCATGCTTCCCCTACCATCTTTCAATTTGACCATCTCAGATTTGTTACAACAGCAAAATAACCCTTTACCCTCAGTAACACAGATGACAGCCCCATCAGACCATTTGCCAAGCAATCAGTCAGACAGCAACAGAGCAGAGACCCTTTTAACCAACCCCCTGGGGAACCCTATACCAAGCTTTACAGGCACTGACACTACTTCTAACCCCTTGCTCCTCCCAGCTGTCACTGGGGCCTCGGGATTAATGGCCTTAAATCCCCAGCTCTTGGGAGGTGTCCTGAACTCCGCATCGGGCAACACTGCTAATCATCCAGAGATATCCATAGCAACCTCCTCCCAGGCAACCACTACCACAACCACTACATCATCAGCAGTGACAGCACTGTCTGTCTCAACACTTGGTGGGACAGCAGTGGTGTCAATGGCAGAAACATTGCTGAACATATCTAATAATGCTGGGAATACATCTGGTCCAGCTAAACTCAACAATAACTCTGTGGTGCCACAGCTACTTAACCCTCTACTGGGGACAGGTCTGCTTGGTAAGTTAAATTTTTTCACAGATTTAAAAAAAAAAAAAAAAGGTTGGGGGGAGAGTTTCTGATTCTATTTTCTATTATTAAAGACTCCATTTCATTGCACTATTTCTAAAAGGGTTTTGTATGTCAAAGGTCATTGAATACTTCTAGAGAAAAATAACTGTTACGGTCAGAAATTTTAAATAGCAATTTTTAAAAATTCAGCAATATTTAATACTGTTTTTGGATATAATTTTATTTTCCATTCCCTCATTCTGATGCCACCAAACCTACTACACACACTTAAATTCAGTCGGGCAAATTGGGCTCTTTATTTTTCATGTAATAAAAGCACAGGTGCATCTTTGGGATGCAGTGTTTTATTTCAAATATATGTGGCATCACAGGGTTAGTATGAGTAGCTGTGCAGTCGATGAAAAATGGCCAAGTGCATTTTTTCCATTTATGTCAAAAATACGCCAAAACCATAGCACATGTCCTATATAGTACATAAAGCACTCCAAGTAAAGCCTTGCACAAGTTCAGTGAAGTAGGTTGCCCTTTCTAGGCCTTGATTGTACATTTCTGTTCTCATATTTCTTCGTTTTTCATTTCTTCATTGTAGCTTTGAAACTGAGGGTATCACACCTGACAAGCCCTTACATAACTGATGAAATCTTAAGCCTAAACTGTTCTCCTAAATCTCTAGTCCCTTGATGAATTTACCCAGAACATATGATATATTTTGTGTTCTGTGATGTTTGGACTCAATAAGCAAATAACTATACCAGTAGGATGACCAAAATATTGTGTCAAAGAGCTGGAAAGCATTGCAGCTTTGTTACTTATGTCAAGCTACAAGATTGTTACTGTGAACTCAGCCCTACTTTTACAATATAATTTAATTTAGCATTAGGATTGTTATTGAATTACGAATTTTTTTTTCTAAAATAAAATGTCTGTTGATTTTCATCAGCTGATTCCACAAGCATAAAATTTAGGAAAAACATTAGTTTGTGTTAACTCAAGTGCAAAATCCACTTTCAGGCTTCTTTTAGTTGATAATTTCATAGGATCAGGGGCCGCAACGTGTTTATTTTCCTATTGTTTGTGATATTGTTCTTTTACATTTTAATTTACATAGATTTTTCTTTTGATACAAAATGCAGATTTTTTCTTATGAGATTTTTGTCCTGTATCTAGAAAAGAGAGGACTAGTAGAGTTAGCCAGTGTATTTTTGTGTTCAAGAGGCCTTGGATCATTGTGTAGTCAGGTCAAACAGCAGTGTCATAGTTACGAAAAGGTTGGGAGAGGGGAGGGTGTTGATATGGTATGAAGCATTTGGTCTTTGGAAGCTAAGAATGGATTTCCAAAAAAATGGATACCACTGATGCTCATTCTGCTGTACCTGGCTGTGTGCCATTCCAGAATGAAGGCCAGTCATGTCAGAATCCTTTAGAAAGAGTCCACATATAGATGTAACCTGAAAGAAAGAATGCTGAAGAAATGAAGGAATAAATAGTAGGAGACATGTTCCTTGAGACTGTGGTAGAGAAGATTTCATGGGAAAAAGTTTTGTTGTATAGAGAATGTCAGTATTTGTTTGCCATTCGGTTAAAATATGACTCAAGGAAATTCTCACGGACTCTTGAAAACTATACTGACTTACTTTTCCATATGTTTGGAATTGCAGGTGACATGTCGCCAGTAAACACTACTTTGAATAACCATCAACTGACTCATCTCCAGTCACTGTTAAACAACAATCAGATGTTTCCTTCAAATCAGCAGCAACATCAGCTTCTCCAGGGGTACCAGAATCTCCAGGGGTTTCCAGGGCAACCCACAATTCCTGGACCAGCTAACAACCCAAACCCCATGGCTTGTCTGTTTCAAAATTTTCAGGTAGAAAGCACACTGAAATCAATATTGAGTGAATTTAAAAATTTGTAATAGTAGAATTGGTATCTATACTCTGCTTTTTCATTGAATGTTTAAAACAATCTGTTTTATTGCAGTTGGTTGCCCCTTTTTAGTATGGATTTTGTATTTGCAAATCAGAAATACATGTTACTGAAATTATGTATCTTATAAGTTTAGTGTCATTTTTATTTTACTGGAACTACTTATGATGTGCATCTATTGACAGCTGTTATTAACTTTCAGGAGTTGTTAATTTGCTTCTAAAGTGTGATCATAAACTCCTGGTTGAGAATAAATTGTAGATACTGAATGGTAAAAAGTTAATATAGTTGTCAGTTAATAGGAAATAGGAGGTGATTGTGAGTAATTGACTTTTTCTAATAGTGCCCATTAAAGTAAATGGAAGGACTACCATTGATTTAGGGGATGTTGGATCAGGTCCATAGTGATTAGGACAGACGTAATAAAATTTTTGAAAAAATGGTATCTCCCTTTCACATTTCCATCCAAACAGACAATTCTGTTGATAATGTAAATTCAAATATTAAAGTAACAGAATGACAGTGAACATATCAACTGAGATAGAGAACAAAAATAGAGTTACAGTGTGTACTTAACATTATTATAGTGCTGCAGAACTGAGAACATGAAGGCTGCAGAAATGCAGGTAATAGTGCCAGAAAAGCTTTTATTCTTTAAGAAGGAAAAAGACAACATATCATTTTGTCAGTCTAGACAACTAGAAATTTCCATGTGTTTGCAAAATCACAGTAATCTAGCTGCCTATTAACCCCTTCACATGTTTTAATTATGTGAGTTACATTAGCTGTATCTTCATATTTTCTCTTTGTGTCCTGAATTATGTAAGAGCTTAGTAATGATAAGTATTTAAAGCAATAGTTACAAATATTTGGCTTCACTAGTTAAAGCATCTTTTCTATTCAGACTTTCATAAGTATTAATATTGCTTATTATCTTTATTTAACTCTCATGACATGTACATGACAAATACAAACATAATATACAAGGTTCCTCAAAATGTAATTTAGTTTGTAATAGACAATGCATGAAATAATAGCTACAATGCAAAGGGTTGGAGACATGGTTGATGAGGATTAAAAGTGAGAAGACTTCCTATAAGAAGGGAAAGGTAGGTCACTTGCACATGACAAATAGGAGGCAATTTCAAGCCTGTGGGTTGCATCAAAGAAAATACAAAGCAGAGAGTGGATAGAGACAAAAAGAGCACTTAGGATTGAAACTGGGGAGGAAGGTAGAGACTGAGGGAGGAATAGGAGGAAATAGATTTGGGTACAGTGATATAAGCATGGATTAAGTTGTTTAGGACTTTGAATGTAAGAATGAGGATCTTGGACTTCATTCAGAAAAGGAGGAGAGGGACTCAGAAAAGTGGGTGGAAATGTGGCTACAACAGGCGAGATTTGAAAGTTTTATCATCTCAAATACCACCTGTTATTACAAAGATTTGTCTTTTTGAACAAAGTGTGAAAGCTAGTTTATGTGTTCATATGCATATTATTTTATGTTTTGAGTTGCCTTTTCATTTTCTGATTCTCTTCATTGAGTGACAATCTTTGTCACTTATGTATAGGGCCCTACCAAATTCATGGCCATGAAAAACACATCACAGACCGTGCAATCTGGCTATTGTGGCGGGGGGAGGAGGGTCGCGATATTGCCACCCTTACTTCTGTGTTGCCTTCAGAGCTGGGCAGCAGGAGAGCAGAGGCTGCTGGCCAGGCACCCAGCTCTGAAGACAATGCCACTGCCAGCAGAAGCTGTAGGGAAGGTGGCATGGAATACACTGTATGAACACATCTGCGAAATTTGCTGTTTATACCAATCAGTGAAAAACGTGTGATTTCTCCACGATTTAAGTAGATCTCTGCTTATGTACAATCATGACAAAATGTGTCATTGATGTGTAACCAACACAGTTACTGAATTAAATGAATGTGTCTTCTGAAATATAGCATCCAATGATAACATACATTTCTATAATTTTTCCTTCCTGTTTTTAAGGTGAGAATGCAGGAAGATGCTGCTCTTTTAAACAAAAGAATGATCACTCAAATGGGGATAACATCAGTTCCTGAGAGTTCCAACACTACCCTTCCTCCTTTTCAAGATACAGCTTGTGATTTGCAGCAAAGGACTGAACCAACTGTAGGACAACAGGCAAAGGATGGCCTCAGTGTAGCTGCTCAGGGTGATTCTTCAGTCGATGCTATCTACAAAGCAGTTGTAGATGCTGCAAGCAAAGGAATGCAAGTAGTAATCACCACTGCAGTTAGCAGTACAACACAAATGAGTCCCATTCCAGCTCTGAGTGCCATGAGTGCCTTCACAGCCTCAATTGGTGACCCATTAAATCTTTCTAGTGCTGTCAGTGCAGTAATCCATGGAAGAAACATTGGTGTTTCTGATCACGATGGCAGGATAAGAAACACTAGAGGTACACGAATACTGAAGAATTCAGAACATAGTAAAAATTCAAGCGAAGGGGATGGATTTGAATATTACAAATCAGCAGGTTGCAACACACCCAGAAAACAGTGGGAAGAGGAGCAAAACCCTGGAGGAGAGATAAATAGGTGGAAGTGTGAGGAGTTTTTAGATCATTCAACCCATGTCCGCCGCAGTCCTTGCCATGAAAGGCCCAATAACGTCTCCACACTGCCATTGTTACAGGGTGAGCAGCATCAGATACTGTTACCACAGAGAAACTGTCAAAGTGATAAAATGTTGGAGGAGAATTTCAGGTATAACAATTACAAAAGAACTATGATGAGTTTTAAAGAGAGACTGGAGAACACTGTGGAAACATGTGCACACATAAATGGAAATAGGCTTCAACAAAGTAGAGGGTTTGGAGAGTTGCTGAACACTTCTAAACAAGACCTAGTCATGGAGGAGCAATCTCCAAGTTCCTCAAATAGTTTGGAAAGTTCTCTAGTTAAAGACTATATCCATTATAATGGAGACTTTAATGCCAAAAGCATTAATGGGTGCGTGCCTAGCCCTTCAGATGCTAAAAGCATCAGCAGTGAAGACGACCTAAGGAATCCAGATTCCCCTTCTTCAAATGAGTTGATACATTACAGGCCGAGGACGTTTAATGTTGGCGACTTGGTCTGGGGCCAAATAAAAGGACTGACTTCATGGCCTGGAAAATTAGTAAGAGAAGAAGAAGTTCACAATTCATGTCAACAAAACACTGAGGAGGGGAAGGTATATATACACACTCATATATATAGTCAAAGAATTATCCTGGTCTAATATTTATTTTTGGGTTCTGTTCTTATTTTAATGGTATGAATTGCAATACTAATGGGGTTTTGATCCCTGGTTCATGAGGATAGCTTATGAAACTATTTATTTCACTAAAAATATTTTGTAGTTATACAATGAGAAACGTATACAAATCCCACAAGGAAACATATTAGGCTGTGTTCTGGCCTGAATTATGTCCTGCCAAGTCACTTGTTCACATAAGATTTTTATTATACAAAAAATATTTTGCTTTAATACACTATTGTTTAACTTATGATTTATAGCCTTCTAAACGTCTGGCTGTGCTTAAGGTTACTGACTTGATGTTCAAGGCATGAGTGGGTATCTAGAAATGGCAGAAATTGCAAAATGTAAAGCTGATCTAACCAAAATAAGGAATTTGAAATAAGTTAAAGCAGTTTCACCCTATCTCTAACTTGTCCAACTGATACTTCTAGTATGCAGCAGCAGAACTAGTAAAAAAAAATTCGGCCTGGACAGCAGAACATGAAAGATCCTTTTCAAGTGATAATGGTTTCAGGGCCGGCCGACAACATTTTGGCACCTGAAGCAGGGAGCTCAAATGACCCCCATGTCCCCTGGCTTGGGCCAAAACTTTGAAAGGTCTCAATTCTGCCTTCTTCCTGTTCTACTCCTCTCATGGTACTGCTCTGCTACCTACCCCAATAAAGGAAAACTAACAACTTAAAATGCCTTGTTCAAAAATTTTAAGTAACACTTAACTTTCAAATGCCTGAACGGCAAATGTAACTTTTCTTGTCTGCATCGTAAACACAGGCATTTTTATCTGTTTGAATAATCAAAGTGATGCTTTCCGTGCCTTCTTGGTTGCAAAGATTTGAACTGCTTCCTGTAGGTCCACAGTCTGGGCCAGCTCATGCTCTATTGAGATGTTTGCAAGGCCGACCAGCCTCTCCTGTGTCATTGTGGAGCATAGATGTGTTTTTATTAACTTCAGCTTGGAGAAGCTGCGTTCTCCACTGGCAACTGTTACAGGAAGTGTTAGAAGTATGCACAGAGCAACAAAAGCATTTGGAAAGAGGGCGGTCATCTTATTTCTGTACATATATTCCAGAACAGCCTTTGGAGTTGATCCTGCTGAAATGTATCTTGAAAGGGCTTTCAGTTCATCACCTAAATCACTCGCATCAATATCACGCATGTCATCATGTGTCAACACTGTCTCTAGTGCCCTGCATTGTTCGTGTAGGTCTTCTTCAGGTATAGTGAGGAGTTTTGAAATATCATACAACATCCCAGATATACTGCTGTGTTCCTTGAGCTGCATGAAACATTCTTCAACTGACTGTATTGCACAATCTAGCACCTGGTTAAAGAATTCAACCTTGAATTGTTGTTTGGGGTCTCTTATGGGATTATCCCGTACCTAGACATTATCAAAATGTCTTCTTCTTCAGTGACTCTTGAATTCTTGAATGGATGGGAAAATAGCTTCAGTGTGAAGTTCCTCTGCCAACTTCTGTGCACTCTTCAGAAGATTTTGAAATCCCTCATCTGACCGGTAAGACTGTAGGTCTGTAGGACTTTGCTTTGTCCAGTTGTTCCATTGCTCCAGATATATCAAGGTCAACACTTATTTCTTTCAGTGCTTACAACATTTATTTCAAACAATATGTCATGCCACAACACTAAGCCACACAGAAATTTGAAGCTATGAATGTTTCTGGTGATTCCATTTCCCTCTCCCACTGTTCTCCCACGAACTGTTCCTGTCATAGCATTATTCTCCATAATGGCAACTGTGGCATCATCTATCTTCCAATTTGGTGTTTGATAGGCTTTATCACCTCCACTCGACTTTCCCATCGTTTAGCACTCAGTGGTTTCAGTGTCAGAGAGGATGTTCCCAGATGTTGCTTCAAAATTCGGCATCGATGAGTTGATATGGAGAAAAATACATAGATGCTTTGAATTACTTTTAAAAATTCAGCAGTGTCACTAGAACAGGGGTCTCAAACACGCGGCCCACGGAGTTATTTCCTGCGGCCCGCCATAGGTGCCGACTCCAGTGGCAGCCAAGCTCCAAACATTACTGAGTGTTTATATTTTATTAAAACCTCTCTTTGCATTACAGTTTTTAAAAAGTTAATACATTGACTTTTAATAGAATACTATATTACTCTTCATTTTTTTCATTTTTGACTATACTTTTGTATCATTGTATGAAAAGGTTTCAGTGATGCGGCCCTCAAGCCAATTTACTAGTTTTCATGTGGCCCTCGTGGTGATTTGAGTTTGAGATCCCTCCACTAGAACCTGATGCTGCATCACTGACCACCAAGTTCAATGAATGAGAACTGCATGGGACAAAAAAAGCTCGAGGGTTTAACTCTTGGCTCCGTATTTGCACTCCTCTGTTCTTTCCTCTCATGTTGGCACCATTATCGTAGCCCTGACCTCTCATGTCAGCTATCGCAATTCCCGCATCTTCCAGCTTTTTAAGAAACACATTTGTCATACCAGCTCCTGTAGTATAATCAATGTCAATAAATTCTAGAAAATGCTCTCTGACAGTCACCATTGCAGGGACATTTTCACTAGGTTCTGTTGTTGTTACAAAACACACCATTAAAGTCATTTGTTCCGTATGGCTGATGTCAGGTGTGCAGTCCAGAATAACAGAGTAATATCTTGCTGACTTCAGATCTGCCACAATCCTCTGTTTGGCTTTTGTTGCCAGTAACTGTATGATCTCATTTTGAATTGTTTTTCCGAGGTAGTGGTGTGTATACATTTCTTTGTGGTGTCTCTTCTTAGATGCTCCTGGAGTA